>CM045991.1:19269874-20469874 GCA_025175895.1 Wurfbainia villosa | reverse complement strand
ATTGAGCTAGCTCTTCTTGCATAGCAATAATCCGGTCGGGATCAAGTGCTTGTTCAATAGTTTTGGGTCGATTTTGAAATTGAGATTTGACTAAGGTTTCGATATGAAGCTCTAGTTCGAACCCTAAATTTGGATCACCTATAACTTGATTGATAGGATGATTTGTTTGAGTCTTAGTGTGACTCGGGTTAGGGTCATCTATCACTTGGTCGATAGGATGACTTGGGTGAGTTCTAGTTTGACTTGGGTTAGAGTCATCTATCACTTGGTCGATAGGATGACTTGAGTTAGGGCGAGATTCAAGTTCAAGATCAGTCGGGTTATAAGTTGATTTGCTAGTTGGTTTTGTTAAGGATTGAGCAGGTTCGTGTCCTTAAATCGAAAACTATATTAATGGTTTCTTCGACTCTAAGAGTGTCGTGATTGTATACCCTATAAGCTCTTGGTGGTTGAGTATCCTAGAAAGGTTCGAGTAGGTTTTGGATTTGAATTTCCCTAGGTAATCCTTAGTGTTTAAGATATGTACCTTGCATCCAAATACCTAAAGTACTTGATGTTCGGTATTTTATCGTGATAAATCTCGTCTGAGGTCTTTTGGTGCCTCTTTACCATAAGGATCCTATTTTGGACATAGCAAGCCGTACTAACGGCCTCTGCCCAAAATCTATCGGGTAGGTTATACTCGTTTAACATTGTCCTAGCGGCTTCTTGTAGGGTTATATTTTTCCGTTCGACTAACCCATTTTGTTGTGGGGTTCTAGGACATGAAAACTCATGGTGGTATCCGTTTAGGTTCTGTAAATCTGTAAACTGTGGTTTTCGAATTCACCACCATGATAAACTAAGTCTTTTAATCTTAAGGTTCTTTTGATTTTCGATTAACCTCTGAAGATTGATTAGTTGGTCTAGGGTATCATTTTTATGTTTGATAAACCTAACCCAAGTAAATCTAGAATAGTCGTCAATTATGACTAAGCAAAATTGACTACCATTGAGTGACTTAGCTCCATGTGAATCAAATAGATCCATGTTTATGAGCTCAATAACACTTTTGGTTAGTTCTTGATTAGTTAATTGATGTTGTGTCCTAGATTGTTTACCTTGTTGACAAGCATTACATATTTTATTATCCAAGTTGTTTAGTTTAGGCAAACCTATAACCAAGCCACTCGACTCATCTTGTGGGCGAGTCTTGGAGTGCAGTGTCAGTCTTGATTGCCATAACCAAGATTCCTCTTCTTTGTGTCATAAGACACTTGGTTGAGGAGTTAGGTAAATTTATTGTGTAGATGTTGCTACTCCTAGTTCCTTTAAGTATTATTTTAGATGTTGCATTTATTTTGATTACGCATTCATTTTCTAGAAATATGACCTTATAATTGTTATCACACAATTGGCTTACACTAAGTAAATTATATTGAAAGTTTTCTACTAATAAGACATTTTGAATTGTAAAGTTAGAGTTGAGCTCAATATCACCGATCCAGATGATTTTGAGCTTGCGTTATTCGAAGGCTACCGATCCTTGTCGTTTGAATCGTAACCGAAAATTTGAGTTGATCCCGGTCATGTCGGGAGCAACCAGCATCCAACATCCATTGATCCTACACATAAGGTAGTTGGATCGGATATTGGAATTACTAAAGGGTTGTTTGTAAGTTTTTAAACCTAAATCATCTCACCAATATCTACATGATCAAAACATGTTATTCCTATGTGTTATTGTGAGATGACTTTCAATTTTACTTGATTAATTTTAATGAATTTAAATTAACCAACATTAGGTTAGATTCGGATTTAGTCTAAGCTCATCAAGTAATCTTTTTAAGAGATTAGCTTCCAGGTCGTGGCGAGGCACAGAGGCCTTCTTTGATCGGAACAACGACCACTTCCTTAGACAAAGCTAATTTCAAGAAATTGATAACTCGACTTACTTGAGACTACATCTTTGTCTAACTAGTTATTTTTGAAAAGAGGCTCCCAGGGCTCAATCTTTTAAGTAGGATTTTAGTTGGTTTATTTTTGAAAGAGGCTCCCGAGGCTCGATCTTTTCATGAGGATTTTAGTTGGTTATGAGTCCTATCTAACCATTACAAAAATAAAGGAAAAACTAAGCATGCAATTTCTAAGACTTAACAAAAATACATTTTGTATTGGCTCCCTGGACCATTGAATCAGTGGGTCTATTCACATAGTGAATTTGGTCCTTGGGAACCCAATACATGTTAGATCCTAAAGTTGAAATCAAAGTGGTCTTAGGGACCCATGCTTGGACATTTTCTTATGTTGGTTTACTATAGACATATATGACTTATTGGTTGTATTTGAGTTAAACCCGAGTCCGGCCTTGTTGTACCACGGCCCTTTGTGATCAAGTAAGAGGTCAAGTCCCTTGGATCCCAAAGTGAACCTTTCAACGTGTTCCTAAGGTCTTGACTTGTGTTTTCAAGCGAGTTCTCAACTTCAAGCTTTTCAACTTGAGTTGAGTCCTCCTCTTGAATCTGAGTAGTCGAAGAGGTTAGAGACCTCATGTTTGAGAAGGTTAACCTCCTCAATTAAGGGTCTCGACCTTGGACTCGGACTTAGCTAGTTTCTTATTTAAAAATTTAATTGCACCATACAAAGTATTAAGTAACGAGACTTACCCTTAATGATTCTTTTGAACCGGATACGGATCCGTGGCTTGTCTTGAATGGAAGCTCATCATCGGATTCGGACTCGGACTCTTCTTGATTTGGTCGTGCTCGATGCTTGGATATCGTCTTCTTCCTCCGACAACTCCTCCCAAGTAGCGTTTAGCGCTTTCTTGGTCTTTGATGCGTTATTCTTTAGCTTTGGGCACTTTCGGACTTGATGTGGCCGAACCTCATTGCACTCATAGCATCTAAAATTAGAAGTATTTGAATTAGGTTTAGGCTTACCTTGAGTTGTTGGTCGTTTTAGTCTCTTGATCATCTTCGAACTAGATTGACTAGTTCGGATTCTATTCGAGTCTACTTAGATTCGGACTCGTCTTCTTCCTTGGGGTGGCTTGCTTGCGGGCTTCTTCTTCTTGGAACCTCGCAACTAACGCAATACTCTTCTCGGCGACCACGTTAGTTTGCTCATGTAATTCAAGTTCCAAACAATTCGTCTAACCTAATTTTAGAAAGGTCCTTGGAGACCTTGTAGGCATCGACCATGGATGCCACAAGGTGGTCCTAGGAAGCGAGTTAAGAGAATACGATAAGGTCGCGATTCTCGACCTTTTGTCCGATGGCATGGAGTTGGTTGGCGATGTCTTGGATCTGAGCATGTAGTTGAGTTGCGGTCTCGTTTTCCTGCATTTTCAAGTTATACAATTTATTTAAAGTAAATCTCTTTTACATACCTTCGTGTCGTCGGTGCCTTCGTGTAGTTCCACTAGCTTGGTCCATAAGTCCTTTGCACTAATGAAGGGGCCGACGCGGTTGAGCTCTTCCTTGGACAACCCACATTGCAAGATTTGAGTTGCCTTGGCATCGGCTTCTACTTGTTTTTCATGGAATTTGACCATTGATCGTAACCCAAAGATTCACCATCTTCATTAATAGGAAGTGTGAAACCGGTTTGGATTACGATCCACATCTCGATTTGGGTTTTAAGAAAGCATTCCATCCGACCCTTCCAATAACGAAAGTCATTACGTTGTAAAGCGGGGTCGGGCAGTGCTAAACCCTTCGAGATGGGCCATTTAAAAACAAGAAGAAGAAGCACGAAAAGAATCTTGCAAAACACAGGAAAGAATATTCCAAGACTTTCGTCTTGGATTAGTAATCTTGAGAAGTAAAAAGATATATAAAATGTAACTTGCAAAAGAAATAAACAATCAAATGCGAATGTCGTTGAAGTTCGGAGGATAACCTTACTCGGGATCTAACCCGAAGGACAACCTTATCCGGATCCTAAAGCCTCTAATGCAATTCTATATGTAGGAGAAGATAAGCAAGTGAAATAATTATCAAAACAGAAATAAATAAATAAAAATCTGTAAAAAAAGAAAAACAAAGCTAGATTGGTGGTTTCACCGAATCTTAGCGCCCGACTCGATACCAATTGTTGGATCGAAAGTGTAAGCTAGAGGGGGTGAATAGCGATACGATGTCGTTAAAAACTTTTGCAATAAGTAAAAAGCAAGTAGAGAATGCCAGTGAAATATAAAGTAGACAAGATATTTTTACGTGGTTCACAATCTTTCGATTGCTAATCCACGGCCTAGTGATCCTTGATCACGTCACGAGGAGCAATTCACTAAAACCACTCCTCTTCGTTGGAAGTAGAACGACGATTACAAAGAAATCAAGGCAAAGGACACTCCCTTTCCTTGTTACGATTAAAGCACAAAGACAATTTAAAGAAGTAGAACTTAAATAAATCTACCGACAACTCTTATAAGTAGAAGATGTAGCTTTCGTTGTCGGCGGCACTTCGTCGTAGCAAATGTGAGTAGTAGTAGCGGCGTTACGACGGCGTGTTGAGAGCTCTTGATTTCTTGTATTTGCTTGGCTTGAACATGTCTATTTATGGATATTGATCTATGAATTTAGACATAGGTAGTGTCCAAGGTGAGGTTCTTATCCCCCAAGACTTGTTCATCCACATCCTTTGCGCCAACTCAAGGATGAGGTGTTTCATCCAACCACCTTGTGCCACCTCCAACCTCCTTGGGCGCCAACTCAAGGATGAGGTGTTTCATCCAACCACCTTGTGCCACCTCCAACCTCCTTGTGCGCCAACTCAAGGATGAGGTGTTTCATCCAACCACCTTGTGCCACCTCCAACCTCCTTGGGCGCCAACTTGAGGATGAGGTGTTTCATCCAACCACCTTGTGCCACCTCCAACCTCCTTGGGCGCCAACTTGTTGGAGCCATTCAACTTGTGCCACATCATGGGAGCCAACCATCTTGTGCCAACTCACCTTATCTTGGGCGTCCACCACAAGGAAGCTTGGTGATGGTTTGGATGTCCACCTTGATGCCACATCACCCTTTGTACCAAAACACGAGTCAAGTCCAAATTCACCCACTTGAAATTCGAGCTCTTCTCGAGGCTGGAACTTGACTAGCAGTTGACTGTAGTCAAAGGGTTTTGGACTGCAGTACAAGTTAGCTTAAAATATAAAGTACGATGGTTCTAACCATTTGATCTCGACCTAGACCTTCCATTGGAGGTATTGGGTCGGATCTACGCTGCACGACCTTGCTTCCGCTTTCACACGAGCTTACCTTGTAGCCTCGCTTCGGTCTTCACCAGTACCTCGGCTTCCTCCGGTCCCTCTGGCGTTGCCCGACCACCTCGGTTCCCACCGGGTGTCGCAGACCTTCCGCTCAACTTTAGCATTTCTGCACACTTAATTGAGCTCGTAAGATAACAAATATACCCTTAACTATTGAGCCTTTTGCCATAATCAAAATACCGGTTCGACTTTGGTACCCACTGCACCAACAATCTCCCCCTTTTTGATTCATGGCAAACCGACACAAAAGTTAAGGAAAAATTAAGCATAACAGTAAGCTAGCATAATGATTAAGCATGAATGAGCTAGCATAAAGATTAAATATGAATGAGCTAGCATAATGATTAAGCATGAATGAGCTAGCATAAAGATTAAATATGAATGAGCTAGCATAAAGATTAAATATGAATGAGCTAGCATAATGATTAAATATGAATGAGCTAGCATAATGATTAAGTATGAATGAGCTAGCATAAAGATTAAGCATGAGTGAGAAATATTATTGTTTCAAGTTCTCCCCTTTGAGGTAACCTCCCCCTTGACCGAAGGTGAGTTCTTGAAAAATAATTTTTACTCCCCCTTAATAGTTGCTTAAGTAAACGGAATTACTTAATATAAAAGGTAATAATTTTGTTTACTTTCTTCCTTACTTTTGTGACTTTCTCCCCCTTTTGCCTTAACTCAAAAAGTTTGTAAATATATTTTAGGGTTTGTAAGTCCAAGCAAGTTCCCAATATAAATATATATATATATATATTTTTTAAAATAATAATAAGCTTGAAAATATGTTCATCTAAAATGTACAACTCAGGTTGGACTTGATTGATATAGAATGATCAATAAGTCTTGAAGGAGTTGATTAATTTTAAATAATTATACTCCATGGTTCATGTCGATGCATCGAATCTACATCTGGAACCGTGAGTAAGGTCCTAACATCTCACGCCCGTCATTGGCTAAGTACACAAACACATTAGTCCTATGTGTTGTGAGATGTGTTGGCTCCTTAAATCTATAGGTATATGATTTCTAAGGTAAGACTTAGGCTAATTTCATAAAAAGAAGCAAAAGTAGAGTACATATATAGAAAAATTTAAATCCTACTCTATTACTCAAATACCTATATTTAGTCTTAATAAAATAAATTCGGCTTCTTGTAGAGGTTTGGTGAAGATGTCCGCTAGGTTTGATTTGGACTCAACATACTCTAGTTGTATAGTTCCATTAGTTACATGTTCCCTAATGAAGTGGTGTTTAACTTCTATATGTTTTGTCCTAGAATGACATATTGGATTTTTAGTTAAGTTAATTGAACTAATGTTATCTATGTAGGTTTTAATGTTGTTAAAGATTAAGCTAAAGTCTTGGAGAGTGTGCTTCATCCACGGGAGCTGAGAGACACACTCACCCATCGCAACGTATTGCGGTGGTAGATAAGGCAACGCAATCGCTTCCTCTTGCACCAACTTACTAGACTCGAGCCGAGGATTTGACAACAACCACTCGTGCTCTTTCTATCGAGTTTACTACCGCATAGTCGAGTCGGAGTAGCCGATTAGATTAAACTCGGTAGATCTAGGGTACCAAATACCTACGTTTAGCGTGCCCTTTAGATATCTAAGGATACGCTTGACTAGGGTTAGGTGAGACTCCTTGGCACAGGTTTGTAACCTTGCGCTCATACTTACCGCGAATAAAATGTCGGGTCGGCTCGCGGTTAAGTATAGGAGACTTCCTATTGCGCTCCTATAGTATTTTAGGTCAACGGGTTTTCCTTCTACATCTTCGTTTATATTAACATTAGTTGCCATAGGTGTATTGATTATTTTAGCATCTTGCATTCCAAATCGATTTATTAAGTCCTTAGTATATTTTTGTTGATGTAAATATATTCCATCTTTAGTTTTTTTAATTTGTAAACCTAAGAAAAAACTTAACTCTCCCACTAAATTCATTTCAAATTCACTTTCCATAAGTGAGATGAATTCGCTTAGCGTGATCGAGTTGGTAGTTCCAAAATTATATCATCTACATAGATTTGGTATATAAAGATTTCTTTTCCTACGGTTTTAACGAATAAGGTTGGGTCGACTAAACCTTGGTTGAATCCTTTGGACTTAAGATAGATCGAAAGCCTTTCGTACCAAGCTCTTGGGGCTTGTTTGAGTCCATATAGGGCTTTCTTAAGTCTAAGGACATGGTCGGAGTTTATCTAGATTTTGAATCCGGAGGTTGGTAGCGTAAACTTCTTCCTTAATGTATCCATTCAAAAATGCTGACTTGACATCCATTTGAAACAATTTAAAACCTCGATGTGCAGCGTATGCTAACAACATTCGGATGGACTCTAGTCAGCTACGAGGCGTAGGTCTCATCGTAATCTAAACCTTCGACTTGACTAAACCCTTTTGCGACTAACCTAGCTTTATTTCTAACTACTTCACCTTTATCATCAAGTTTATTTGAAATACCCACCTTGTTCCAATAATTGATTTTTCTTTAGGTGGTGGTACTAATTCCCGGACATCATTTCTAGTGAATTGAGCTAGCTCTTCTTGCATAGCAATAATCCAGTCGGGATCAAGAAGTGCTTGTTCAATAGTTTTGGGTTCGATTTTGGAAATTAACGAGATTAGACTAAGGTTTCGATATGAAGCTCTAGTTCGAACCCCTAAATTTGGATCACATATAACTTGATTGATAGTATGATTTGTTTGAGTCTTAGTGTGACTAGGGTTAGGGCCATCTATCACTAGGTCGATAGCATGACTTGGGTGAGTTCTAGTTTGACTTGGGTTAGAGTCATCTATCACTTGGTCGATAGGATGACTTGGGTTACGAGATTGATTCAAGATCAGTCGGGTTCGCTTATAAGTTGATTTGCTAGTTGGTTTTGTTAAGGATTGAGCGGGTTCGTGTCCTTCGTCGAAAACTATATTAATGGTTTCTTCGACTCTAAGAGTGTCGTGATTGTATACCCTATAAGCTCTCTTGGTGGTTGAGTATCCTAGAAAGGTTCGAGAGGTTTTGGATTTGAATTTCCCTAGGTAATCCTTAGTGTTTAAGATATGTACCTTGCATCCAAATACCCTAAAGTACTTGATGTTCGGTATTTTATCGTGATAAATCTCGTACGAGGTCTTTTGGTGCCTCTTTACCATAAGGATCCTATTTTGGACATAGCAAGCCGTACTAACCTCGTCAAAATCTATCGAAGTAGGTTATACTCGTTTAACATTGTCCTAGCGGCTTCTTGTAGGGTTCTATTTTTCCGTTCGACTAACCCATTTTGTTGTGGGGTTCTAGGACATGAAAACTCATGGTGGTATCCGTTTAGGTTACAGAAATCTGTAAACCTGTGGTTTTTGAATTCACCACCATGATCGCTTCTAAGTCTTTTAATCTTAAGGTTCTTTTGATTTTCGATTAACCTACAAAGATTGATTAGTTGGTCTAGGGTATCATTTTTATGTTTGATAAACCTAACCCAAGTAAATCTAGAATAGTCGCGCCAATTATGACTAAGCAAAATTGACTACCATTGAGTGACTTAGCTCCATGTGAATCAAATAGATCCATGTGTAGGAGCTCAAGAACACTTTTGGTTCGTTCTTGATTAGTTAATTGATGTTGTGTCCTAGATTGTTTACCTTGTTGACAAGCATTACATATTTTATTATCCAAGTTGTTTAGTTTAGGCAAACCTATAACCAAGCCACTCTGACTCATCTTGTGGACGAGTCTTGGGTGCGAGTGTCGAGTCTTGATTGCCATAACCAAGATTCCTCTTCTTTGTGTCATAAGACACTTGGTTGAGGAGTTGGGTAAATTTATTGTGTAGATGTTGCTACTCCTAGTTCCTTTAAGTATTATTTTAGATGTTGCATTTATTTTGATTACGCATTCATGACCTTATAATTGTTATCACACAATTGGCTTACACTAAGTAAATTATATTGAAAGTTTTCTACTAATAAGACATTTTGAATTGTAAAGTTAGAGTTGAGCTCAATATCACCTGATCCGATGATTTTGAGCTTGCCGTTATTCAGAAGGCTACCGATCCTTGTCGTTTGAATCGTAACCGAAAATTTGAGTTGATCCCGTCATGTGTCGGGAGCACCATCAACATCCATTGATCCTACACATAAGGTAGTTGGATCGGATATTGGAATTACTAAAGGGTTGTTTGTAAGTTTTTAAACCTAAATCATCTCACCAATATCTACATGATCAAAACATGTTATTCCTATGTGTTATTGTGAGATGACTTTCAATTTTACTTGATTAATTTTAATGAATTTAAATTAACCAACATTAGGTTAGATTCGATTTAGTCTAAGCTCATCAAGTAATCTTTTCAAGAGATTAGCTTCGTGTCGTGGCGAGGTACAGAGGCCTTCTTTGATCGGAACAACGACCACTTCCTTAGACAAAGCTAATTTCAAGAAATTGATAACTCGACTTACTTGAGACTACGTCTTGGTCTAACTAGTTATTTTTGAAAAGAGGCTCCTCCAGGCTCAATCTTTTAAGTAGGATTTTAGTTGGTTTATTTTTGAAAAGAGGCTCCCGAGGCTCAATCTTTTATGAGGATTTTAGTTGGTTATGAGTCCTATCTAACCATTCTAAAAATAAAGGAAAAACTAAGCATGCAATTTCTAAGACTTAACAAAAATACATTTTGTATTGGCTCCCCCTGGACCATTGAATCGAGTGGGTCTATTCACATAGTGAATTTGGTCCTTGGGAACCCAATACATGTTAGATCCTAAAGTTGAAATCAAAGTGGTCTTAGGGACCCATGCTTGGACATTTTTCTTATGTTGGTTTACTATAGACATATATGACTTATTGGTTGTATTTGAGTTAAACCGAGTCCGGCCTTGTTGTACCACGGCCCTTTGTGATCCAAGTAAGAGGTCAAGTCCATTGGATCCCAAAGTGAACCTTTCCAACGTGTTCCTAAGGTCTTCGACTTGTGTTTTCAAAAGCGAGTTCTCAACTTCAAGCTTTTCAACTTGAGTTGAGTCCTCCTCTTGAATACGAGTAGTCGAAGAGGTTAGGAGACCTCATGTTTGAGAAGGTTAACCTCCTCAATTAGGGTCTCGACCTTGGACTCGGACTTAGCTAGTTTCTTATTTAAAAATTTAATTGCACCATACAAAGTATTAAGTAACGACCGACTTACCCTTAATGATTCTTTTGAACCGGATCACGGATCCGTGGCTTGTCTTGAATGGAAGCTCATCATCGGATTAGGACTCGGACTCTTCTTGATTTGAGTCGTGCTCGTCGGCTTGGCCATTAGAGCTTGGATATCGTCTTCTTCCTCCGACAACTCCTCCCAAGTAGCGTTAGCGCTTTCTTGGTCTTTGATCGTTATTCTTTAGCTTTGGGCACTCGGACTTGATGTGACCAGAACTTGCACTCATAGCATCTAAAATTAGAAGTATTTGAATTAGGTTTAGGCTTACCTTGAGTTGTTGGTCGTTTCGTCTCTTGATCATCTTAGAACTAGATTGACTAGTTCGGATTCTATTCAGTCTACTTCCGATTCGGACTAAATCTTCTTCCTTCGGGGTGGCTTGCTTGCGGGCTTCTTCTTCTTGGAACCTGCAACTAACGCAATACTCTTCTCGGCACGGACCACGTTAGTTTGCTCATGTAATTCAAGTTCAAACAATTCTCTAACCTAATTTTAGAAAGGTCCTTGGAGACCTTGTAGGCATCGACCATGGATGCCCTGAGGTGGTCCTAGGAAGCGAGTTAAGAGAATACGATAAGGTCGCGATTCTCGACCTTTTGTCCGATGGCATGGAGTTGGTTGTGATGTCTTGGATCGAGCATGTAGTTGAGTTGCGGTCTCGTTTTCCTGCATTTTCAAGTTATACAATTTATTTAAAAGTAAATCTCTTTTACATACCTTACGTGTCGTCGGTGCCTTCGTGTAGTTCCACTAGCTTGGTCCATAAGTCCTTTGCACTAATGAAGGGGCCAGCGGTTGAGCTCTTCCTTGGACAACCCACATTGCAAGATTTGAGTTGCCTTGGCATCGGCTTCTACTTGTTTTTCATGGAATTTGACCATTGATCGTAACCCAAAGATTCACCATCTTCATTAATAGGAAGTGTGAAACCGGTTTGGATTACGATCCACATCTCGATTTGGGTTTTAAGAAAGCATTCCATCCGGCCCTTCCAATAACGAAAGTCATTACCGCTTGTAAAGCGAAGTCAGTGCTAAACCCTTCGAGATGGGCCATTTAAAAACAAGAAGAAGAAACGAAAAGAATCTTTGCAAACACACACGAAAGAATATTCCAAGACTTTCGTCTTGGATTAGTAGTCTTGAAGTAAAAAAAGATATATAAAATGTAACTTGCAAAAAGAAATAAACAATCAAATGCGAATGTCGTTGAAGTTCCGGAGGACAACCTTACTCGGGATCTAACCCGAAGGACAACCTTATCCGGATCCTAAAGCCTCTAATGCAATTCTATATGTAGGAGAAGATAAGCAAGTGAAATAATTATCACGCAAGAAATAAATAAATAAAAAATCTGTAAAAAAGAAAAACAAAGCTAGATTGGTGGTTTCACCGAATCTTAGCGCCCGACTCTCGATACCAATTGTTGGATCGAAGTGTCGCCTAGAGTGAATAGCGATACGGTGTCGTTAAAAACTTTTGCAATAAGTAAAAAGCAAGTAGAGAATGCAGTGAAATATAAAGTAGACAAGATATTTTTACGTGGTTCACAATCTTTCGATTGCTAATCCACGGCCCTAGTGATCCTTGATCACGTACGGAGGGCAATTCACTAAAACCACTCCTCTTCGTTGGAAGTAGGAGCAATGATTACAAAAAGAAATCAAGGCAAAGGGACACTCCCCCTTTCCTTGTTACGATTAAAGCACAAAGACAATTTAAAGAAGTAGAACTTAAATAAATATACCGACAACTCTTATAAGTAGAAGATGTAGCTTTCGTTGTCGGCGGCACTTCGTCGTAGCAAATGTGAGTAGTAGTAGCGGCGTTACGACGGCGTGTTGAGAGCTCTTGAATTCTTGTAATTTGCTTGGCTTGAACATGTCTATTTATGGATATTGATCTATGAATTTAGACATAGGTAGTGTCCAAGGTGAGGTTCTTATCCCAACTTGAGGATGAGGTGTTTCATCCAACCACCTTGTGCCACCTCCCACCTTCTTGTGCGCCAACTCAAGGATGAGGTGTTTCATCCAACCACCTTGTGCCACCTCCAACCTCCTTGGGCGCCAACTTGAGGATGAGGTGTTTCATCCAACCACCTTGTGCCACCTCCAACCTCCTTGGGCGCCAACTTGTTGGAGCCATTCAACTGTGCCACATCATGGGAGCCAACCATCTTGTGCCAACTCACCTTATCTTGGCGTCCACCACAAGGAAGCTTGGTGATGGTTTGGATGTCACCTTGATGCCACATCACCCTTTGTACCAAAACACGAGTCAAGTCGAATTCACCCCCTTGAAATTCGAGCTCTTCTCGAGGCTGGAACTTGACTAGCAGTTGACTGTAGTCAAAGGGTTTTGGACTGCAGTACAAGTTAGCTTAAAATATAAAGTACGATGGTTCTAACCATTTGATCTCGACCTAGACCTTCCATTGGAGGTATTGGGTCGGATCTACGCTTAACGACCTTGCTTCGCTTTCACACGAGCTTACCTTGTAGCCTCGCTTCCGGTCTTCACCCGAGTACCTCGGCTTCCTCCGAAGTCCCTCTGGCGTTGCCCGACCACCTCGGTTCCCACCGGGTGTCGCAGACCTTCCGCTCAACTTTAGCATTTCTGCACACTTAATTGAGCTCGTAAGATAACAAATATACCCTTAACTATTGAGCCTTTTGCCATAATCAAAATACCGGTTCGACTTTGGTGCCCACTGCACCAACACTATGCATCTGCAAAATCTGTTGACAATGACATTCAATAACATGGTTTTGTGTGTGTCCTCTCATCCACATGAACAAAAAATTCTCTTTCCATATCAATTACGTGTTAGTTCTCCTCAATGTTGTTAGTTTGCCAAGGAGGCCACACTATGTTATGAACTGTTGTCTTTCTTCGTTTCTGTTTAAAGATAGTTAAACATAGTGAATTCATATGTGAACTAACTGTATATTCATATTATTGTATTTTCTAGGAGTTTATATTAATATAATTGATTGAAAACATACATAATGCAGCGTGAAAGGAGTTGGATGTATAATAGGAATTTACCTGAACGTCAGAGTTTAACTGATGAATTTATGAGTGGGTTGAAAGAGTTTTTAAATTTCGCAACTAGTAATGTTGAGTTTATGGATAGTAATCAGATAAGGTATCCGTGCAGAAAGTGTCACAATGGTAGATTTTTACCGTCTAGCAAAGTTTCAGAGCATCTTTGTAGATTTGGATTCGTTGCAAATTACTATAACTGGACATGTCATGGTGAACCATTTATATCTGATGAAGATTATCATAGACACAACACACAAGTCTCTAGGGATCAAAGTGATTATAATCAATTAAATCCATATCAGAGGATGATATATGATGTAGCGGGCCCGAATTTGATTCCCCAATCACAAGGTGCAACTTCAAGTTGTCCTCCAACAGTTGAGCAAATGTTTACTAATGCATCACCCTTGGAAGAGGTACAAGTAACAGATATCGGTCAGAATATGAATAATGAAGCATATCTCAAATTTCAGGAGGTGTTGAGTGCTGCAGATAAACCTTTATGGGCTGATTGTGAGACTCACACTAAACTATCGTTCACCGCAAGAATGTTGAATGTCAAGGCAGAGCATAATGTGTCTGAAGATTGTTTTAATAATTTTGTTCAAGCTTTTGAAGAGGCATTGTCGCGTGATCATATACTGCCAAATGATTTGTATAGTATGAAAAAACTGATGAAAGAATTAGATCTCCCAGTGGAAAGAATTGATGTGTGTAGAGATGGTTGTATGTTATATTGGGGAGATGATGCAGATGTGGATATTTGTAAATTCTGTAATCAAGATAGGTACAAGAGCACTAGTAGGAGGCAGCAACGATGTAAATCATATAGTCAGTTGTTTTATTTGCCTTTAACTCCTAGGTTACAAAGGCTTTATGCATCAAAGACAACTGCTGAACACATGACTTGGCATGCAAATCATCGAACAGAAGAGGGACTAATGTGTCATCCATCAGATGCAGAGGTGTGGAAAAATTTTGATAGAACATATCCTGATTTTGCGAAAGAGACTCGAAATATTAGGTTAGGTCTCTGTGCTGACGGATTTGCTCAATTTGGTAAATCATGAAGACACTATTCTTGTTGGCCAGTTATATTAACTCCGTATAATCTTCTGTTGGAAATTTGACGCCCGCTAGAGGGGGGGGGGTGAATAGCGTAGATGACGTACGAAGATGGAATTCGTTCGCGTGCTTGTCTACAATTCGTGTTAGCGCAGCGGAATAATAATAATAATAACAATACACGAAATACAATCACAAACACAAGCACAACACGAGGATGTAACGTGGTTCGGAACCGTAACGGTTCCTACTCCACGGATCGAGCTCTGATGAGCTCTAGCGACGCCAATGCAATCACTAATCAATAAACTCCTTCTCGACAACAAGTCGGAGGCGGAGAAACCTCGTACACAAGATTACAATAATAATCTAAGGAAATACAAGCAAATACAAAGGAAATGTAAAGAACACTTTACAAAACTAGGGTTTGAGCGCTTTGCTTGTTGGTTGCTTGGATGAGGTTGAAGGACCCTGAAATGCACCTGCAAATCGCCTCAAGAAAGCTCCCAAGCGATCACGCAATCTCACGAGCTTCCTTTTATCTCGCGTCGGTGGATTTTCCTTTGGCGATCGATTGTCATAAATCACCGCCGATCGCTAACATCAGTGCTGAGACAACGGCTCGATCCACGTTGGACAAGTTCCAGCGGGACTCTCCTGATCGATTGCCAACATTGGCGATCAGCATAACGCCCATAGTCGGCCGATCGGTCACGGAGCGCTTCAGTGCTCGCCACTCGGCCGTGATCGCGCCATCCCTTAGCGATCATTGCCGTCGGCGATCGATCCCATGAGCGCGATCATTGCGGGCTAAAGCTCTCAACCGGATCGAACTCGAGTCGACTCCGTGATCGAACCGACCATAATGCGGTCGCCAACCTCAAGAATGAGGTTTTAACCCAAGTATGGTGCCCCCATACTTGCTAGACCACCCTTAGCCTAGACCTAAGCCTTCTAGCCACCTCCATCAGCCTCACGCCTCTCGGAGCCCTCCCAGTCATCCATGACTTGTTCATCCATCGCGTTAGCTTCCAGGTGCTTCCATCGGCTACGTCATGCTAACGGTGTCTACACCGCCAAGGCACATTGGACTTACGCCGCCGAGACTCCGCTTGGACTTCCCAAATGCCAAGACTCAAGCTTGGACTTTCCCTTGCCAACCCATGTTGGACTTTCCATGCCAAGACTCATGCTTGGACTTTCCATTTGCCAAGACCCATGCTTGGACTTCTCATTTGCCAAGACCCATGCTTGGACTTCTCATGCCAAGTGCTCAAGACTTGGACTTTCCCAATTGCCAAGTGTCCCATTTGGACTTTCCATGCCAAGTACCCATGACTTGGACTTTCCCATAATCACATGGTCAACCCTGGTCAACCATCAAGTCAATTATAACCTGGGTCGATTGTATAAACAATCTCCCCAACATATTAATCGACATTAATGTCAAACATCAATGTCAATCCTATGTCTAACATACTTTGTCAAACATACTTTGTCAAACATCAAAACATCACTCGAGTCAAACTCGAGTCCTGGTCAATCGTGACCTGGGCCGATTGCACCAACAATCTCCCCCTTTTTGATGTTTGACAAAAACCAATCAAATCATGAGTTAGTACACTAACTCAAATCCCTTACCAATTATCCCAAATTGGTAAACACTCACCAAATGTTCTCCCCCAAACATTTAAGTGAAAATGTAAATCAAATGTTCTCCCCCAAACATTCTCCCCCTTTTTGACTAACATCAAAAAGGTTTTCTCTCCAAGGAGGTCAATGTCTCATGTCCCAATGAGATCTTACAATCTCCCCCTTGATCAAAAATACCTAGGATGTCTACCATCTTCCTAGTGATAAGTCCCATATCACTCAAGAGAGGCACTCCTATCTCACTCTCCCAATTTCCAAATTGGGTATCAAACACCCATCAATTTTCAATTGATAACATTCTCCCCAAAAAAACATCCATCATCCCAAGATGGATACCTCCCCCTAAAGGCTTGCTCCCCCTTGACCATTGCACCAACAATGTCCTTGGAAAGCCCCTAAGCCAATAGGAACTCTAAACCATCAAAATTAAGGTTCTAAGTTCAACATAGAACTTTTACTCACCCTAAATTTGATACTTTGACCTAACACAACTCTAATCCATATCCAATGGATTTTCACCCTTCATAATGCTTCCCAAGCATATCCTAGGGTTAGGAGTGGTTAGGAACCTTTACCATAGTGAACACGGGCTAAACAAACCTTGTTAACCCGAAATCGAACTGGCGATCAACTTCGGCGATTATCCGATCACATTTCGTCATTAGATCATTGCCACCAATGGCATGATCGGTAGTGAATTTTTGAAATTCAATTATTAGAAAATCAATTTATTATCGTATATCGAAAAATCATGAAATTTGATACGTATAATACTTATGACCAAAACAATGGGTGAAAAATGTTTGAAAAATATTTTACCCATAAAATAGTGAGTTTGATACAAAACTCAAAACCATTGAAATTTTGATGTTTTGGCCTATTTTGTATCAACTTCATCAATGGTGATTGCTATCAAAAGATAGACTTCACCAAGGTTTTTCAAAATGATTTTAAAATGTTTTCAAAACCTTATTTTGGATCATATTCCTTGGGCTCTATGTACATGACTTGTACACAAGCTTTCCCAATGATCCATCAATAAAATTAGATGAGTTTTGGTTCAACTAGATGCAAAAACTATGCACCTTGAACTCAACTCATATCCTAGCATCTCACATGTATCTAGGGTGTATAAATACACATACATGTCAATTGGATGTGAGATGTGAATTTTGTTCTCCCTAAACTAGGGTTTCATGCATTTTTCTAAGGCAACCCTACTTGATTCCCTTATAGATGGGACTCCAAGTCATGTCATTGTCCTTAAATCAATTTCAATCAAATTATCTTAAATGCATGAGTGATTATGGCATTAGAGATGATATAGATAAACACATGCTCATAATCATGATGTCATGACATAATATGAAATCTAAAAACACATGACATTTAATCCTTAATCCTAAACATGTACATGACATATAAATGATGAGAATGAACATGATGTCATGTCATGACATATGGCAAATCAAAGCATGACATATAAAATATATAGGTATAGTAATACCTAAATTTTAATATTAATTGCCATTTCATATAATTAATTATATTTTGCCATATTTCTAGTTTTCTCCCAAGTGTGCCAAAAACCCAAAATGGCACACTAACCTCTAAACCTAAATTGTGCCAATTTTGATCATTTTATCAAACTTCTCAAGTAATATTGGCACATCCTAAAAACTTTTAGGATTATAGCTCAAATGTATTTCCAAGGTGACCATAACCTTGAAAATATCCTAAAGTGCCACCTTTATCATGGTTGAGTTAACTACCCATCCAATCAAGGTTGGCACACTCTAAACCCATCTAGCGTGAATCAATCACGCTCTTAGGAACCCAAAATCTATTTGAGCTCCTAGGGTTGATTAGGTATTCCCTAGGGATAACCTCCCTAGATACCTTTCTAATGACCCTCCTAGGCTTGTTAGCCTTGGTCATTTGGGTCTTACCTAGGTTGACTCTAGGGGTGACTCCCCTTGCAACCTTCTTAGTGGTCACCCTAGGTTTCCTAGAAACCCTAGCCACTAGGCACACCCTTTGGTCAACTCTAGGGATGACTTCCCTATTGACCTTGGTCTTCCTAGACCTAGTTTGTGTTCCATAATCAAATGGAACACTATGGTAAGCCACCTTAGGCTTAGGTTTGTGACCCAAACCTTTCTTGCCCTTGGTTGACTTTTGACTCTTAGGTCCTAAGTGTTGACTGTGACTATTGGACCCTTGATTTTGACCACTAGACCCTTTAAATTGATTTTGTATATTCCTAAGGTTATTTTCAATTTTTTGAAGCCTTGACCTTTTGGCTTGGTTCTCTAATTCTAATTTCGCTATTTTAGAATCTTTATTTAAATCTTGGGCAATTGACTTTATTGGCATATGCCTAGTCCATTTTGGATTAAAACCTAGATGTTTTTGTATTTTCTTAATAGATTCACTAGGTATGATTTTTCTAGGGACATTAGTCCCAAATTTCTCCTTATTACTAAAATGGACACTTTTAGCTCCTAAGCAAAAATATTTATTCCTATTAGCATGCTTTTCATAAATTGCAGAGAATTTAAATTCCTAGCATGCCTTTGCCTATTAACTAAAGGAGGTGCATTATTGAAATATACCTTAGGGTTTGCCTAGAGGCTCC
Organism: Wurfbainia villosa; assembly: GCA_025175895.1. Classification (NCBI taxonomy): domain Eukaryota; kingdom Viridiplantae; phylum Streptophyta; class Magnoliopsida; order Zingiberales; family Zingiberaceae; genus Wurfbainia; species Wurfbainia villosa. The sequence goes on along the minus strand of CM045991.1, from coordinate 20,451,004 downwards.
CCCTACATATGTAGCTCCCTCTTTGGTCTTTTGCTTCCCTAGGACATTGATTCCTATAATGTCCCCTTGAGTTCACTTGAAGCATATGATATGCTCCTTGCTCTTGATATTTGAGGCAAGTCATCCTTGACTTTTGGAGCGGTGAAGCTTTCCTAATCTTCTTTGGGCACTTGCTCTTGTAGTGCCCAAATTCCTACACTCAAAGCACATGATATTATTTTTATTTGAGATTGATGTGTTTGAGTTACCTAGTTTGTGGTAGGTGCGGAGTTAAATTTTGGGCTTCTTCATCTTGTCCGGATGTCGAAGCTTCTTGGTATTGCTCCGGGGTTGAGGATGGTCTCTCCTCCTCAATTCTAGAAGTGGATACTTCTTCCACTTCTTCCACCTCTTCTACCGATCCGGAAGTTGATTCCCTATCAACCTCCAAATCCTCACTTCCTTGCGAGGATGATGCATTAGCCTCTTCGGTCTCTTCCTCTTGGACCATTGATGGGCTTTCATGGAGCTTTGCCAAATCGCTCCATAGCTCCTTAGCATCCATGCATTCACCTAGGCTACACAAGAATTCATTTGGAATTAAATCAAAAATGAATTTGATTACCTTCTTGTTTTTCTCGAATCTTTGGAGTTGATCTTCCATCTCTTCTTCTTGAAACCACCTTTTGGTCCTCTAGGATACTCAAATCCTTCCATTAATAGAGACCATTCCTCAAGTCCTCATCATCAAAAAATCTTCAATTCTTCTCTTCCAAGAATCGAAGCCTTCTTGTCCATATAATGAGTACGGGACCGGTGTGTTGATGTCCCAACCTAGCTTGTCTTGAAATTCCATCTTTACCCTCTAGCGTATTGCTCCCGGTTGTTAATCCGTTGAAGAGCCACCAGGCTCTGATACCACTTGTTGGAAATTTGACGCCCGCTAGAGGGGGGGTGAATAGCGTAGATGACGTACGAAGATGGAATTCGTTCGCGTGCTTGTCTACAATTCGTGTTAGATAATAATAACAATACACGAAATACAATCACAAACACAAGCACAACACGAGGATGTAGCGTGGTTGGGCCGTAACGGTTCCTACTCACGGATCGAGCTCGATGAGCTCTAGCGGCCGATACAATCACTAATCAATAAACTCCTTCTCGACAACAAGTCGGAGGCGGAGAAACCTCGTACACAAGATTACAATAATAATCTAAGGAAATACAAGCAAATACAAAGGAAATGTAAAGAACACTTTAAAACTAGGGTTTGGCGCTTTGCTTGTTGGTTGCTTGGATGAGGTTGAAGGACCTGAAATGCACCGCAAATCGCCTTCTCGCCTCAAAGCTCCCAGCGATGCCGCAATCTCCACGACTTCCTTTTATCTCGCGTCGGTTTTATTCCGCGATCGATTGCCATAAATCACCCGGTCATGCCAACACTGATGTGGTCAACGACTCGATCCACGTTGGACAAGTTCCAGCGGGACTCTCACCGATCGACTTCAACATTGGCGGTCGCCGCCGCCCGCTATAATCATTGCCCGCGAGCTCAGGCTGCTCGCCCTCGGCCGTGATCGCCATCCCGCTTGCTGCCGATCATTCAGCATCGATCGATCGGCCCGATCCGCTAGCGACGCGCCTAAAGCTCTCAGCCGGTCGAACTCGAGTCGACTCCGTGATCGAACCGGCCATAATGCCAGTCGACTGCCAACCTCAAGAATGAGGTTTTAACCCAAGTATGGTGCCCCCATGCTTGCTAGACCACCCTTAGCCTAGACCTAAGCCTTCTAGCCACCTCCATCAGCCTCACGCCTCTCAGATCCCTCCAAGTCATCCATGACTTGTTCATCCATCGCGCTAGCTTCCAGGTGCTTCCATCGGCTACGTCATGCTAACGGTGTCTACACCGCCAAGGCACATTGGACTTACGCCGCCGAGACTCCGCTTGGACTTCCCAAATGCCAAGACTCAAGCTTGGACTTTCCCTTGCCAACCCATGTTGGACTTTCCATGCTAAGACTCATGCTTGGACTTTCCATTTGCCAAGACCCATGCTTGGACTTCTCATTTGCCAAGACCCATGCTTGGACTTCTCATGCCAAGTGCTCAAGACTTGGACTTTCCCAATTGCCAAGTGTCCCATTTGGACTTTCCATGCCAAGTACCCATGACTTGGACTTTCCCATAATCACATGGTCAACCCTGGTCAACCATCAAGTCAATTATAACCTGGGTCGATTGTATAAACAATCTCCCCAACATATTAACCGACATTAATGTCAAACATCAATGTCAATCCTATGTCTAACATACTTTGTCAAACATACTTTGTCAAACATCAAAACATCACTCGAGTCAAACTCGAGTCCTGGTCAATCGTGACCTGGGCCGATTGCACCAACATCTTCCGCCTGGGATGTGCATGAAAACACCGTATATGTTTTTAACATTAGTTGTGCCTGACCCAAAAAATCCGAAGAAGTTAATAGATGTTTATATGCAATCATTGATTGCAGAGCTAAAACAACTATGGGATGAAGGTTTTCCTACATACGACGTTCATACTAATCAGATGTTTGTAATGAAGGCTGCTCTTCTTTGGACCATAAATGACTTTCCGGCTTATGGTATGCTATCAGGTTGGAGTACTGCAGAGATCTTAGGATGCCCAATATGTATGGAGAGATCAAAGTCGATTAGATTGAAGCATGGTAAGAAGCCGAGTTATTTTGATTGTCATATACAATTTTTACTACTAAATCATAATTTCAGAAGGAATAAAGATGAATTCACTAGGAATCGAATTGAAAGAACACCTCCGCCATTGAGATTGACAGGTCAAGATATTTGGTACAGAGTTCTTCACTTTCCATCTGTTATTGAAGAGCCACATGGTACAACTTATGAATATGGAAGCAACCATAAATGGACCAAACGAAGTATATTTTGGGAATTCTGTAGTATTGGTTTAGTAATTTGATTCATCATAATCTCGATGTTATGCGTATTGAGAAGAATATTTTTGATAATCGATAAATACGATGATGGATATCAGGAAAAACAAAAGATAATCTGAATGCAAGAAAAGATATCGACTCGTTTGTAAACGACCCACCCTTGATGTTGATGAAAATAGTAGAGGACCAAACCAAGCGGTTTATACATTGAATAAGGAACAGAGACGTGTTGTTTGCGAATGGTTGAAGTCATTGAGATTTCCTGATGGGTATGTTTCTAATATTGGGAGATGTGTCGATATGAAGGAATGCAAATTGATGGGTTTGAAAAGTCATGATTGCAATATATTCATGGAAAGACTAATTCCTATTGCCTTTAAAGAACTCTTATCGAATTTTATATGGGGTGTCATTACAGAGTTAAGTATTTTTCTTCATGATATATACGTCAGCGATTTTGGGATATTCACACATGGAGAAGTTAGAGAGAGACATTCCAATCATTTTATGCAATTTAGAAAGGATTTTTCCGCCAGCATTTTTTGATTCAATGGAACATCTTTTGGTTCACTTGCCATATGAGGCCAAAGTTGGAGGACTAGTTCATTATCGATGGATGTATCCTTTTGAAAGGTATAATTCGCATATTCTATACTTCATTATTATTGCATAAAAATGTATAATTTTTTTATATATTCATTTCTAATATAATTTTTTATATTACAATCAGATTCTTATATCATTTGAAGAAAAAAGTGAAAAATAAGGTACATGTTGAAGCCTCTATTGTGAATGCATATATTGTGGAGGAAGTAACAACTTTTGCATCATATTATTTTGAGCCTCACGTTCAGACCAAAAGACGGAAATCCGAAAGGAATGATGAAGGTCCTGTCGATCCCAATTTGAATTCATTCTCAAATTTAATTATCTTGGTCGACCCGAGTGAGCAGTATGGCAACGATATAGCGATCAAGAATGGCGGCGGAAGGACATATGTTTTACTTAATTGTCGAGTATCGTCATATTTGAGTTAGTATATATTTTCTATGTCTTCGTTAAGTGTTAATTTTTTTATGTTATAATTCAATTTTTTATTATAGGATTTTCCAAAACTTATATTCTGAAATCCTGACACGTGAGTTTGATCACTTCTGCGATCAAGAATTTGCACCATGGTTCAAATCATATGTAAGCAGTTTTAATTACCTCATTTTTGTTTACACATATCTTAGCTTTTAAATAAATATCATTTTCATTTGAGTATAGGTTTATGCTAATCAAACTCACGTTCGTGAATTGCTAATCCATCTATCATGGGGTCCAAGCGATGATATCAGCACATATTTCATAACGGCTATAATTTCCATACTCGAATATGGAAATGGAAAGTACAATGAATAGTGGAGTATGTGTTAAGTCTTCCAATGATGGAGGTGCAAGCAATGAATTTTATGGTTTCTTTGGATGAAATAATAGAGATTGAATATCACTGGTCGGAAATGCGAGTTATCTTATTTATGTGTCATTTGGTTTGACCCGAGAGGGATGAAGGTGCATCCACGGTATAATTTGGTTGAAATAAATCATAAAAGATTTTATAAGAGATATGAACCATTTATTTTAGCACAACAATGCGATTCAAGTTTTCTATGCTCCATATCCTAGTTTGGCGTGACAAAAAATGAATGGTGGGTTTGTAAAACAAAAGCACGGAAAAAAATTAGCTTTGGCAAGACATTGCATATCAACAAGACAAAGTTACAAATATGTTTCATACCGAGGAATATATTATTCCAAGCGTTCACGAGATCAGTGAGTAGTGATAAGCGTGGATCTGGAAATTGATGATAATGATGAGGAGGAGGAGGGGGACGAGGAGGAAGAGGAGGAGGAGACCGATGATGAGGAGACTGATGAGGATGAGGAAGATGATAATGAGGACTTTGAATTTTGACGTCTAGGGTAAGTTTTTTTATATATAATTTTAGTTTTAAACTATAATTTTATCAAATTTCTTAGCTCAATTATTTGTTTATATAATGTCTCATTGTTAAATTTATATCTTTTGTCTCTGTATGTTATGTATAATTTGTTCTTATAGGTTATCAGAGGTGACATCATTGTAGCTTCTCATGATCTCTCATATCTTCATTTATGAATATTGTAAGTTTTTCATGTTCTTCATTAAGCATAAAAGTTTTATTTGCTTTATTCTAATTTTGATTTTAGTTGGTAGTTTGTGGTGGCGAGACAGTACTAGTCTTGGCGGTGATTCACCGCGCCGACTATACCTACATGCCTGATCCTGGTGGACCTTCACATGATCGGTCAGATTATCTCATTCACGGCACGACCTTCCCATTCGATTCACATGCACATCGGACACTCCTCTATTGAGAACATTGAAAGTCGACCGTATATTTTTCCGATTGGAGATTCGTAAGTAATATAAATATTATAAATTTTAAACTATCTTAATTATTTATTCAATTTTTTTTCACTTTATCGTAGGTTTGAAAATTCTGTAACTGTTATTCGCGAGATCAATAAAATCATGAATAACTATTGGAGAGGAGACTCTTTGTCATACTCAATGCACGTCGGGACCTACAAAAGAACTATGATGGTGCGAGTTTAAGGTATAATTGATTCATTTTATATATTAAATAAGTGATTATATAATCAATTGTTTTTTTTCTATCTCAGCGGACATTTATTTGGGACTCTACTCAAGACTTGGAAGTTAAAAGAATTTTTTAAAAAAAATGCGGCGATCATATCCGGCATGTATTGAGTCATGCAAAAAGTACTGGAAAAAAACCAGCCTGTGTCACGTTGGTAAATTGGAGTTAAATCTCAATTATTGGCGATCGATGAGAGCGAAAAGGAGTTAACAGAATAAATTAAATCAAGCGTAATTACGGAGACTTATACGCAACATATGCGGGAGGATCTATAAATATCGAGAGCATTCACGTAGATTGATAATTTTTAATTCTACAATTAGTTTTTAAATTTATTTCAGATTATTTTTTATTTCTAACATTCTTATATTTAGTCTAAGGAATTGGGAAAGGGTAGGAATTTATAGATACTTTAGTTCGCACTTTCCAAAAAGATTAGACTTGGAGTGGAGATAGAGCTAGAAGCGATTAAGGTTTGAATTAATCTTTAAACTTACTTTATAACTTTAATTACATTAGTTATGTAAATGCTCGATTAAAATTTTAATTTCTGTAGGAGAGATATGATCGAGTTATCCTCATCTCGGAGAATTTGAGAGATAGCGGTGATCTTGAGGATCGAGTCATCTGTTAGTAATAATTTGGATTTATGGCTTGAGGCAGTGGAGGATCAGGGGAAGGATATTAGGTATGGGTTCTCCGAGCGGAATGCATAATGCTCCTCGTAGATCTATTTCTTCTACTCCACCGTGATGGCGGCCGCGGATACATAACTTAAGCGAGGAGGTTAGCAATTTGAAAGGCATAATACATGAAAGAGATCAGCAAATTCTAGAAATACAACAACAAAACTCACAAAGGGATCAAGAAATGATAGAAATGCGACGACAACAAGCCTTTCTTATGTGACAGTTTCAGCAATTTAGTTCTGGTCCAAGTCATATTCCTCCGAGTAATGACGATGATGGTGGCAACGATGATGATATTGTATGCATGTTTGTAATTAGTAATTTTAAAAAAATTTAGTTTATTGAGTTTGTTAATCCTTCATTTTTTTAATTTTTGATTAGTACTTTTTATTTTGTTTTAAACAGGAATGATCGATGAAGTCAATCCTTATGGCGGTTGAAAATGCACATCATTGTAAGTCTTTGCATATTTATTTTCGTGTTAGTATATAGTTTTTTTTTTAATGTATGATACTTTTTGTTTATTTCTTTTCTAATGCAGGTAGAAGAATGTCGGCGATTGCTTACCAGATTCTCTTTTCTTTTTTCTTTCCTATGTGTTGAGATCTTTTGTGTGGACATTGTTATTTGGATATCAGAACTATGTTGATGTTTGAAATGTTGTAGGATATAACTTTTTATTTGGAATGTTGTATTGTTTTTAACTTATTGTGTTACTTTGTATTTATTTGGATATGAAATATTTTTGGATATTATTGAATATTATTTTGTTGTATTGAATGTATTTATTTGGATATTAGAACTTATTGTGTTTTGTTTTATGTGTGTGAAAATTTGTATATACGATAGAATATCGAAACGGATGAAATTTGTTAAAAAAAATTTATTTAGCGACAAATTTAGCGACAAAAATACAAATTCGTTGCTAAATTCTGAGAATTCTGCGACGACTTTTGCGACGAATTTAATTTTCGTCGCAAATTAGCGACGAATTTAGCAACAAAACCAACCTGCGACAAATTCTGCAACGAATTTTGCGACTAAATTTGAGATGAAAATTTAATTCGTCGCAAATTTTTGCAACGAAAAAAGAATTCATCGCAAAATATGGTTTTTTGTGACGAAATTTGCGACGAATTCAGCGACGAAATTTGCGACGAAAATTTAATTCGTTGCAAATTTTTCCAACGAAAAAACAATTCATTGCAAAATATGGTTTTTTGCGACGCAATTTGCGACGAATTCAGCGACGAAATTGGCGACGAATTTGTATCAGTCGCAAATTTGCCAACGAAATCATTATTTCGTTGCGAATTTTCTGCGATGAATTTATTTTTTGTCGTAAAGTTTTGCGACGAATTTCTTATTTCGTCGCAAAAATTATCAACGAAAAAATTAATTAAATGCGCAAAAAATGACAATTAAAAATTAAATTGGAATTTTTTGACGAAAATTGCAATTTTTGAATTCTTCGTAACCAGACAAAATTAGCGAAAATTTAAATTCGCCTCTAATTTTTTAAAATTAAATGCAAAATTTGTCGCTCTTTTTGTCGCTAATATTTGCAACGCTTTATCCGCAACAAAAATATTTTTGTCGCTAAATTCGTCGCTGATTTATTTTACAACGAATTTTTTTTTAAAAATTCGTCGCTAATGACTATTTTTTTTTGTAGTGGAATAAAATATACGATAGAATATTCATTTGATGATTTATTAAACGTGAAAGGCCTTTTTAATTTTTGTCCAAAATTTAAAAAACAACCTAAAATAAAATATAAATAAGAAATATAATTTCTATATATCATTATAAATTATTATTTTCTAGGAGTCGATTTAGCAATTAAATCAAATTAACCAAATCCTTCATTTTCAATTATATATATATATATATATATATATATATATATATATATATATATATATATATATAAAAGCACCTCGATTATTTATCGTTCGATCAGGATGAACACTATATTTCAATCATTGAACCTTAGGAGATCGGACGATGGATAATAGAGATGCTTACGGATGAGTTGTGTATGATAATTTCTATGTTATGCTATATAATTCATCCGTGAGCACATTCATTATCCACCGTCCAATCAGGATTCGAGGATTAGATTATAATGCTCGCCTGATCAGACGGTAAGTAATGAAGGTGTCAACTCTTGAAACTGTCAGAATCGTCATTGTAGTCCCTTCGACAGAATCGCGGTTGGATTACGATCGAAATTCGGTCCAACCATGGTTGTCGACAACTACGCCGCAGTCTGATTGGAGTCGGAGTCCCACCAGATCGCAGTTGAAATCCAATCGAATATCGATGGTAGTGAAGAGTGGTCATGTGAACAAGAATACTATGCATTCTCTATCACATATGTACGTGCAAATATTCATCATCCAATATATATATATATATATATTATCCTATATAATTGATGAGTGCTCACCGATAAAATGAATTTATTCATGAATAATTTTATTATTTATTATTGGATCGGATAAATATTATAATTCAATAGTTAAATTTGAGAGGATCCACGGATGCTGATCCAAAAGTATTGGAGTTGCTGTCTGTAGCATTCAACTGGAGTTGCTGTTTGTACCATTCGATCGGTTGGTAGTCAGAGCAAAAGCTAATACTAATAATAATAAGTGATTTTCACTGAACGGAATGTATTGAATTTTATATACTTCTACTGGTTTTCTAACATGTAAAAAAAAAAAAAAGGATAAATAAAAGAAAGAAGTGGTTCTGATTCTATTTGCTGCGATCGATCTATGTAAGCACACTACAGACTACAGTGAGTTCCAACAATCTCCCTATAAATACACCTTCTATCTGTCCTTTCTCTTCCTCCGTCTCGTCGATGAATTGTTGAGATGAGAACGATCACAGCGGCAACACTCTTTAAACTTAGCCCTCGTCGTCTTCTCATCCTCTCCTCTTTGCTCTTGGGTTTGAGTTCCTTCTTCGACCTCAGTTGCAGAGCGCAGACACAGAGACTGGTTGAGTCTGAAGGTAAATCACCGCACTACCTTCGCTCTGATTTCTTCCTCTCGATCTTCTTCTTCTTAGTTTCTCGTTCCAGGATTCAGTTGAGGTTTTTCAGATCGTAGTCTTGTTTCGTCTCCTTCGGTTCGATTAGAAGGGTTTTGATGAATGCTATGGGTTCTTGTTAATGTTCGGATTCTTAAAGATAAAGACTCTTTTTCTTCTATTGCCTATTTCTCTTCTTTTTCTGTGATAGCTTGGGATTCTAATGCTTTCCCTAATTTTTGACCCAGCATTCTCTGTAAGCCCCAAAGTGAAAAGCAAAAAAAAACAAAAAAAACGATGGATTCTTAGAAAAAAGATTTCTCTTCTTTTGGGTGTGTTTTTCCTCGATTACACTTCGAATATTTTTAGCATAGTTCAGAAACGTGTGGATATTTTCAGACGTTTTAAGATAAAAAAAAATCACTTAGATTTTTGCTCGAGGTAATAATGACAGTGGCGTCGACATCATGTATATATATGCATTAATTGAAATATAAAAGACGCCAAAAACCACACAATTTTATTTTTTATTTATAATTAAGATGTCCGAATTTAATCCGACCACAATTTTTTAATTCAATTTTTCCTCCTACTTTATCTATCAGATAAATTCAGAATATGCACACACTCAGATATTAACCTCCAAAATATTTATCCTTAATAGAATTTAATTAAACCTTAATACTTTTATATGTTTCCTCTAGCGCGTACCTGACGCACAGATCACTTTTTAATGTTAGAAATTAAGAGGGTGATAATTAGAATCACTACAATAAATGTCTCTCATCATTATTCGACTTAATAAAAATTATATAAAAATAGATATAGAAGATTAACTTGAACTATTTATATACAAATAAATTATTATTTTTTTAATACATGAGTCGATTTGTTCGAACTCTTTATGTATTTCATCCGCTTATATTGTGTCATTATTAAGACTTTATTAATAATTTTTTAGATACATATTAAAAGGTAGTGTTTAATAGATGATTACAAATCAATTATTTGTAATCATATATGTGCCCAAGTAATTATTGATCACCTATTTGCTAGATAATTCCATAATCAAGAAAAACTTATGTTTTTTGAGATAATATGATTCATTCTAACCTTGATTATGAAACTCTGTCAATTTTATGAGATTTAAATTAGCTGCCAATTTTATATAAATAACGGGCGTGTACGTATGGTTGGACCATTTAATTTACAGTTGAAGTTGTACGAACCATCGGCTCAAAGTTGAACAAGAACTGGAACTTCGATGTGGAGCCTTGCAGTGACGCTCCGGGATGGATCGACCGAGAGAACAATGCGATGAACTACGCCAACAATGTCACTTGTGGCTTGTGCAACGCCACGACCAATGCTTGTCATGTCACTTCCATGTGAGCGACTTCTTATTAATTTCTTGTCAATTTTACTTGCTTTAATTTTATATAAATCTCTCAAGATATATAAAACTATTATATCGATGAGGGATGACTTTGCTTCCATGCTATCTTAATCACAATTAAGACACTGTAAGAAGGAAAACAAAAACTTATATTTTAATGATAGAATTTTAATTTCAAAGTAAAAGTTGCATTGACACATGATATAATAATTCATACGGTAACTTATCAAAGGGTACATCTCAAGTTTGGAATTGCCCAAATACAGTCTTATAGTTTCATATTTATCAAAGGTCACATCTCATTCTTTTTTTACCTCTTTCGTCAAATGTGGATATCAAGCTGGCCGAAAAAAATATGGTGCTGGGAATTATATTCCCAGGAACACAGTGGTTCTGGGATTTGAATTTTCAGCACCACATACAATATCAAGTTCGTCTAGAAAAAAAGTGGTGCTTAGAATTATATTTCCAGGAACACAGTGATCCTGAGATTTTAATTCCCAGTACCACGCACAATATTAAGCTCGCCTAAAAAAAGGTGGTGCTGGGAATTATATTTCTAGGAACACAGTGGTCATGAGATTTGAATTTCCAGCATCACGTACAATATCAAGCTCATCTAGAAAAAAGGTGGTACTGAAAATTATATTCCCAGGAACACAGTGGTCATGGAATTTAAATTTCCAAGAACACAGTGGTCCTGAGATTTAAATTCCTAGCACCACATACAATATCAAGCTGTCATAGGAAAAAGATGATGCTGAGAATTATATTATCAGGAACATAATGATGCTGAGATTTAAATTCCCAGTACCACGTACAATATCAAATGGCCGAAAAAAAATGATGCTGAAAATTATATTCCCAGAAACACAGTGGGCCTGGGATTTAAATTCCCATCATCACATTTTTTTTGTCCAGCTTGATATCCACGTTTGGCGGGAGGGGTAAAAAAGGAATGAGATGTGTCCTTTGGTAAATATGAAACTATGAGACTGTGTTTGGACAATTTCAAACTTGAAGTGCGCTGTTTGATAAATTGTCGTAATTCATATATCGACGCATGTATCGTATAGTTGGTGAAATATTTCATATTGACTTTTTTTTTAAGAGAAAATTGAAGATAAGAATATTAAGGATGTAAATGTATAAATTGGTCCCCTTTCTAATAGCTTGAGATTTTAGGATTAGTGGCAACCAAAAAAACACTTTACCAAAAACATCAAAAGTTTAGGACATAATATAAAATATTGACCCGTGTTACTAACAAAATTTACCATTACCCATTCTCCTTGATCCCCCGTCCCCCACCAATGCAACATCGATATGGATCGCAGCAATTTGTTGTGGTGTTGCAGAGGTCACCGCTGTTGGGACTTTGATGTGCGCTAGAGGGAGTGAATAGTATCGATTCAATCTTCTTCAATTTCGTTTGTGATTTCTTGTCTACAAAACGTTAATACACAACGGAAAATAAAATACAATATAAACAAATGAACAAGACAAACACAACTCACAAGACTGAGATTTTACGTGATTTGGAACCTTAGTCTCCATACATATTTGGACTTTTCCTTACTAAACATCCATACTTGGACTTTTCCTTGCTAAGTCTTCATATTTGGACTCTCTTTACAAAATATTCATACTTAGACTTTTCCTTGTCAAGTATCCATACTTAGACTTTTTCTGTCAAGTCTCTAGTCAACCTTAGCCTACTTATCTTTTCAGTCAACAACTCCATATGACTACGGATGTTCCATGCTGTCTAATCGTAAGTATTGTCAAACATATTGTCAAAGATCAAAACTTTACTCGAGCTTGGCCAACCTTGACTCAAAGGTGATTGCACCAATTGTCACGCCCTGGGAGTATGTCGTGCCGAAAAGCAAACGGACGGCATCTCCCCTGTACGTGGCAACATATCGGGTTAATACAAGGCCCGTAGGCCCACAACAACAATATGATATATACAGATATCAACATATCAAACATACTAAACACAGCGGAAACAATACAAACAGATCAACAAGATACAAAGACCAACTGTGCACTCCGGAGTGACTTGACACGACAAGAATTATAACAGAAATCGAATCAAAGACCAAATACATACAATATGTCCGTATATCACAAATACGGAAACAATACAGGGAAAAACCCAAACCATAAATCCGTAAGGATACAACAACACAGAAACATATCCATTCGTCCGGTGTGAGATGGGATCACCGTGAGCTCGAACGTCCCAAGGAATCTTCTACATTATCTGGCGACGAAGCCCGAGTGGTCCCGGGGTGGTTAGTATAAACTCAGGGGTAATATATAGAAAGTGCATGAACAACATATAAGGATAGATCTACAAGTATACATGTGAAGATCTACAGGTATACAACATGAGTCCAATAGACATACAGTTATATCCAAATCTAATAACAAGTAACTACAGTAAAATCATACTCAATATATATACTAAACTGACCAACTGAACATAAAGTAATGTACCAACGTACCTGACGGTCTGCAACACCATAAGCTATATCATCCTGACAGATATACAATAACATAACCCATATAATGTACTAAATCAATCCCATACCTGACCAATACTCCAACATATGAACAATATATGATCACCTGTAATAACAATCCGGTCCGCACCACACAATGACATGATGCTAATCAAATGCATATAACAGTATGAATCAATGCATGTATCATGCTTAACACATAGCAGTAAATAAAATGCAAATGACATGTATCATGATGAACATGTTAGTAATATATGAGAGATGTCCTAAGGCAATCGCCTTATGTATGAACCATTTATATGATAAATGAAGATTCACTATTTGAGTATACATGTTTTATGTATTTGATTGGATCTTAAACTCATTTACTGAATGTCCGATCGATTCACGGCATGAGAGAATTTGTGATTGGATCACAACTAGTGAGTATCTCTACATGTGTAATTGTGATGTATCGAATTATCCTAGTCGATGAATTGATGGATTTGGACACCATCAATTACATCGAGACACGAGGTATACTCCTTGGTGTATCCAAGCGGTGATTCTCCGGTGGAGACATAGTGATGTCGGAGTTAATCGTGGATGCTAGTTATGGTAACTAGTTCATTGGAGTGACCGGTAGTAAGACTTCATATGGTTCTCTGCATATATAGATATGTCGATGAAGTTCTTGTGGCTTAAGTGCGATGTTCCTTTGACTTGCGGTATTGAGTCATCTTGATCATGGAGACTTATGCTTTGACATCTTAAGCAAACATCTCTAAGGAGATGTGGACCCGGGATGATTGGGTATAAGTCGAAGTGATCGAAGGTGTTTTAATAGCCTATAAAGGATTCACCACTCCTTGCGAGGAGATGTATACCCATGGCCTCTCGTCGTATTATTACTAAAGTCTTTGGCCAAAGCATTACATGTTTAGAGTAAGGTACTCTTCGATACATGTGGAGTAACTAGAATCCGTAGGACGAGGAAATGATACTTGGGCTAGGTGTGACGTAGTCAGCCTAGTGGGGTGACACAATAGACCATGTCACGAACCAAGTGGGTATAAGATGAGTGAAGGAATGGGGCGAATCATTCGAGCTCTTTGAAGGGTTTGAAATAGTTACGGATCAAGCGTTGATCTTTTGGTTAATTGGGGATCATGATGTACTACTAGGTGCCACTCATGATGGATTCATAATTAATGGTTAATTATAGGCGGCCAACATAAATCGAGAACCTATTTGGTCACACGCTGTGCGAGTGTAATCCAAAGGATTTAAAGCGAGCTTGAGAATGAGATTCTCGAGGCCAGAGAAACTAGGTTTGGTTGGACGAACATAAGCGAGCATGAAATCGTTTGATGCATGATGGAGCGTGGATGGGTGTCTTATGAAGGCGTAATGGATGAACCTAAATAGTTTGGTTCTAATCCAATGGAGGAGAATAAACCAAAGGGTTTGGTTTATATTAAACGAATGAACCAAAGGTTGGTTCGGTTCGTTTTAACTTAAAATAAACCATCATGGTTTGGTTTATTTTAACTTATCTTAATGGAGGCGGGTTAGCTTGGGCTTTATGGATATGATCCATTAACCATTAAGAGAATTAGTTCTCTATAAAATAGGGCTTAAACCCTAATCCTACAACCTAATTGGAGTTCCGCCCAACTTAGTTGTGCCGCCCCTCCCTCTCCTCCACTAGTCGGCGCCAACCCTAGGTGTGCCGCCGCTTTGTGCCGCCCGTCAAGTCATTGCCGGCGACCAAGCTCAGCCGGTGAACACTCCGGCGACCCTCCGGTGATCTCCTATAGGTTTGGCATTAAGGTGAGCCTTTTCTTTCCTTGGTTGGCCGGCGCCTATAGCCTCCACCAAGCTGTCCAGTTTTCTGGACAGCTTCTTCTCCTCTCGTCGGGCGTCGTTTGGGCGGCGGTTAGAAACTCGACAGCGGCTAACTTGCGGGGATTCGATCTCCGGTAATCCTCTGAGGTGGAGGACGAAGGATTCGTCAAACGGTTGACGAATACCTCTCCGGAGAAGCGAGTTTTGAGAACTCGTTTAGGATCCGAATTTGGATTCGGATCGTGATCATCTCTCGATCACGTCGTCTTCAACACGAGGCTAGTAACCCGTACGAAGACGAAGCTCGTGACTTAGCGAAGTCATCGAGGAGCTCGGCGTGGATCACGGATAGAGGCGATTCTTACGAGGATCGTTCGGTTGATGCCGTTCCGCTACTACACGTCATCTGAAGGTATAACGTAGTTTAATTTCTTTTATTGCAAATTTTAATTTACGGTTATGTCTACACTTGTTGTAATATGCATGCGTGTGTTGTGTGTGTTGTAATAAATAGGAGTATTTATTATTTTTGTTGCTTCCGCTGTGCTCATGTTTACGAAACATGATCGAACACACATGCATGGTCTTAGGAAACCCAACATGGTATCGAGCCGGGTTGTGTTTCGACATAATCGTAAAAATGGTTTTGCGATAGTCATAATGTATTTCTGAAAATTTTCTAATTTTGGGAAATTAGAAGTATTTATGGAAAATTTTCAATTTTGGAAAGTCTAGAAGTATTTATGGAAATCTTCCACTTTTGGAAAGTTGGAAGTATTTATGGAAATTGATATTTTCCATAAATAAAATATTTGATTAGATTCTGGAAATTTATTTCCTAATTTAATCATGATTTGATTTGGGAAATCAAATCTTAAAATATTTTATTTCCATAAGTAGTTTTAATGATTTAGGAAATTGGTTTCCTAAATAGATTTTCCTTAATCAAATAATTCCATGAATAAAATATGTGATTAGATTTGGAAATTTGTTTCCTAATTTAATTATGATTTGATTTGGAGAATCAAATCTTAAACATATTTTATTTCCATAAATAGTTATGACATATAAGGAAATATATACATGACATAATTGTATGCCATGTAATTGCATTAGATGCATAACATTATGCCATGCGTGTCGTGACATGTAGATGTATGTCATGTATATGCCATGCCATGTAGATAATAGTTATTTGCATGCAAGAGGATGAGACATAAAACCCTTAAACAATATTAAAGCCTACACCTTCCATTAATATGGTTAGAACCAGAGTTCCGTTTCTTGTTTGGGTTGTTGGACTCTCTCCAAGCCCGGCTCGAACCCGAATATGTTCAAACCATGGAATAGTTTAATACTAATATGGTAAGAGTCAGAGGTCAATCGTTAGCTTTGGTTGTTGGACTCTCTCCAAGCTGGGCTAATTGGTTGAATGCGCTCTAACCATATTAAAACTATGTCCCGATTAATGGGTTGGCTTTAACACGGCATCGGCTTGTTGGACTCTCCAAGGTCGATGTAAAGGGAGGTGAAGTTGGGTGCTATGCATATGATGCATACTTGTTAATGTGTTAACAACCCGATGTATGTGTGAACATTCAATTAGTTGATAGCACATTGTGATAGTTGCATATACGTGATATCCAATCGGTATAGTTGATACCTACCGTCGTAGTTATGAATGACTTGTTGGACTCTCTCCAAGGTTGTTCATAACTATGATGGATATCAGCCCATTCGGAGATGGACCTACGATCTCCCGAAGTGATTTTAGGGTTTTTGAAATTCGAAAAATGAATGGGATTTATAAATGTATATTGATGCATTTTAAAATCATCTTTCTCATATATGCTCGTTTTGTATTTCTAAGATTGATCATGATGTCTTTGAATTGCGTTCCATTTTGGATTCGAATAAATTGACTGGGTCGAGCTTCATGGACTGGCTTAGAAGCTTGAGAATTGTTCTCAAGGTTGAAAAGCTTGCAAATGTCCTCGAAGCGCCTCTTCCCGCCCGTCCTAGTGACGATGCAACTCTGGACCAATTGTTGGCCTATCAGAAACATGTGAGTGATTCTGAACAAATGAGTTGCATCATGCTAGCCACGATGGAACCCAAGCTCCGAAAGAAGCATGAGCATATGGATGCTCATGTCGTAGTCCTTCATCTTTGTGAGTTGGTTGATGAGCGAGTGAGATTGAAGGTTCGAAGTCTCAGCTCCTCTTCACCTGAGATGCTAGGAGGTTCATCGTGATCTTGCTCGATATCTTTGAAGGCTGTGGAGTCTTACGAGAAGCATGAGCAGGGGACGGTGCTGTTAGTTGATTCCTCGAAGAAAGGTTCTAAGAGGAAGTCAAAGGAACAGCAGAAGGGAAAGAAGAGAAGGGCTAAGAAGGTAGAACTAGCACAAAAGGAAACTTGCCGTCATTATGGCAAGGAGAGCCATTTGCGAAGAAAGTACAAGATTTATCTTGAGTCCGTAAAGAAGGATAAGGCATCGGATGCCCCATCTTCTTCAGAAATCTTCTTTATTGATTGTCATTCTATTTCCTCAGACACTTGGGTATTCGATACTGGGTGTGGCTCACATATATGTAATGACATACATGTGCTAAGGAATAGAAGAAGACTCGTCAAGGGGAGAGTCAAATTTACGTGTTGGGAATGGAGCAACGGTTGCTGCACTCGCCATCGGAACGTATTTGTTGGAACTCCCTGTAGGACTTGTCTTAGAACTGGACAATTGCTTTTATGTTCCTTCGTTGATAAAGAACATCATTTCTATTTCTTGTTTAAATAGAAATGGGTGCTATTTGACTTTTAATAACAATTGTTGTTACATAACTTTGAATGGAGTTCTTTATGGGACTGGAACTTTAAGCAATGGTGTTTATACGTTGGACGTATCCAGTGACATTTTCAATATCGAAGCGAGCAACACGCGTGCTCGAAAGGATAATCACATAGACTCCTATATGTGGCATTGTCGTCTTGGCCATATAAGCAAGAAATGCATGTCTGAATTACACCGATGTGGAATTCTGGAATCGTTTGAATTGGATTCATACGATACATGCGAATCATGCTTAAAAGGCAAGATGACTAAGTTACCTTTTACTGGAAAAGGTGAACGAGTGGGAGAGTTACTAGGTTTAGTACATACTGATGTATGTGGACCTATGTCAACTCAAGCATTAGGAGGCTATAGCTACTTCATTACCTTCACCGATGATCACTCACGGTTTGGGTATGTGTTCTTGATGAAACACAAGTCTGAAGCCTTTGAAAGGTTCAAAGAATTCAGAAATGAAGTAGAGAAACAACATGACAAGAGTATTAAAATACTTCGATCGGATCGAGGTGGTGAATACTTAAGTCAAGAGTTTCTTAATTATCTAAGAGACAATGGCATATTGTCTCAATGGACTCCGCCCTATACACCACAGCATAATGGTGTATCTGAGAGGCGTAACCGGACCTTGTTGGACATGGTCAGGTCGATGATGAATCATGCGACTCTTCCCAAGTCCTTTTGGGGTTATGCATGACTTTGTTTACTTGTTAAGCAGAATGCCAACCAGTAGTCTCAACTACTCCATATGAGATATGGAATAGTAAGAAACCTCATGTATCTTACTTGAAGATATGGGGTTGTCCACCTTATGTAGTGAAGCCGGTATGTCGACAAATTGGATGCTAAGTCGATAAATGTCTATTTGTTGGATACACTAAGGAAACGAGGGTTACAATTCTATCATCTGTGGAACAAAGGTGTTTGTTTGAGGCATCTTTGTGTTTCTAGAGAAAGAGTTTCTCTTGCAAGAAAATAGTGGGAGTGTCGTCGAGCTTGAGGAGGCTCGAGAGACTCAAATAGACATTAATAAGATACAGGTGAACAACAATGAGCAATCGGCTGGACCTATTGTAACACCACATCTTCGTAGATCTGGTAGAACACGCAATATTCCTGAGAGATATGGATTTCTCGTAAGCGAATCGAACGACGTGTTACTCATTGATGATGAGGAGCCTACCAGTTATGAAGAAGTGTTGACAAGTTCAGAAAGGGATAAGTGGCTTGGTGCCATGAAGTCGGAAATTGATTTCATGTATGAAAACCAAGTTTGGAACTTGGTTGACCCACCTGAAGGGATAAAGCCTATAGGTTGCAAGTGGGTTTTCAAGAAGAAAACCGACATGGATGGTAATGTGATTACCTATAAGGCTAGATTGGTGGCGAAAGGATATCGTCAAAAACAAGGTGTTGATTATGACGAAACCTATTCGCCTGTAGCTATGCTTAAATCCATTCGGATGCTCCTGGCCATGGCGGCTCATTATGATTATGAGATATGGCAGATGGATGTGAAAACAGCTTTCCTTAATGGAAACACCGAGGGCGTGTATATGATCTGACTGAGGTTTCATCGGTTGATAAAACCAAGGTATCAATTGCGGACGGTCCATTTATGGATTGAAGCAAGCATCCGAGAGTCTGGAATATCCGTTTGATGAGACAATCAAAAAGTTTGATTTCTCACAAAATTGAGCGAACCTTGTGTGTACAAGAAGGTTAGTGGGAGTGCGATCGTGTTCTAGTATTGTATGTCGATGACATACTACTTATAGGAAGCGATGTTTTGATCTTCTGATCGTGAAGGTTTGGTTATCAAGACATTCTCCATGAAAGACACAGGAGAAGCAACCTACATCCTCGGGATTAAGATCTATAGAGATAGATCGAAGCGGTTGTGGTCTTCGCGATGCTGTATATAGGCCAGAGTGCTAAAGAGGTTTAGCATGTCGGAATCAAGAAAGGTTTCCTACCCATCGGGCATGGGGTACACCTTTGAAGTCTATGTGTCCGCCGCGAAGGCGAGAGGATTTGCATGAGTAGGATTCCCTATGCATCGCAATAGGATCTATCATGTATGTTATGTTATGTATGAGGCCCGATGTATCGTATGCTCTCACGAGTGTCACGGCGGATGCAGATCCGATCGAGGAATGGATCATTAAGTACTTGAGAAGAACTAAGGATGTGTTCCTAATATATGGAGAAGGGACATGGTGATCGCGGGTATCTGGATGCCAACTTCGAAGACAGGATGATTCAGTCTCGATGCGGATCGTGTTCACCTTGAATAGAGCGCGATGAGTTGGAAAAGTTCCAAACAAGAGGCGTGGCGGATTCTGCGAGGCGAGAATACATTGCGGCGGAGCGTGAAAGGAAGAGGTTTGGATCAAAGTTCGTTCATGAACTTGGTGTGATTCCGGCCATTGTTGAAGCAATACCGGTCTACTGCGACAACAATGGAGCAATTGCACAGGCGAAAGAGCCAAGGTCTCATCAGCGATCCAAACATGTGCTTCGCCGCTATCATCTTATCGGAGAGATCATCGGTAGGAAGCGAAATACAAATCGAGAAAATTCCCGAAGGAACTTAGCGGATCCTTGACTAAGGCATTACCTCAAAATAAGTTTGAGGGTCATGTTCGAGCTTATGGTATTGGATCCTGCGATTGGCATTAGGCAGTGAAGTCTGTTAGTAATATATGAGAGATGTCCTAAGGCAATCGCCTTATGTATAAACCATTTATATGATAAATGAAGATTCACTATTTGAGTATACATGTTTTATGTATTTGATTGGATCTTAAAACTCATTTACTGAATGTCCACGATACGATTCACAGCATGAGAGAATTTGTGATTGGATCACAACTAGTGAGTATCTCTACATGTGTAATTGTGATGTATCGGAATTATCCCTAGTCGATGAATTGATGGATTTGGACACCATCGATTAGCCGAGACTTACAGTATACTCCTTGGTGTATCAAGCGGTGATTCTCAGGTGGAGACATAGTGATGTCGGAGTTAATCGTGGATGCTAGTTATGGTAACTAGTTCATTGGAGTGACCAGCCGTAAGACTTCATATGGTTCTCTGCATATATAGATATGTCAATGAAGTTCTTACTGTGGCTTAAGTGCGATGTTCCTTTGACTTGCGGTATTCAAGTCATCTTGATCATAGAGACTTATGCTTTGACATCTTAAGCAAACATCTCTAAGGAGATGTGGACCCGGGATGATTGGGTATAAGTCGAAGTGATCGAAGGTGTTTGAATAGCCTATAAAGGATTCACCACTCCTTGCGAGGAGATGTATACCCATGGCCTCTCGTCGGATTGTTACTAAAGTCTTTGGCCAAAGCATTACATGTTTAAAGTAAGGTACTCTTCGATACATGTGGAGTAACTAGAATCCGCAGGACGAGGAAATAATACTTGGGCTAGGTGTGACGTAGTCAGCCTAGTGGGGACTGACACAATAGACCATGTCCTGAACCAAGTGGGTATAAGATGAGTGAAGGGAATGGGGCACGAATCATTCGAGCTACTGAAGGGTTTCAGAAATAGTTCTGGATCAACCGTTGATCTTTTCGGTTAATTGGGGATCATGATGTACTACTAGGTGCCACTCATGATCGTTCTATAATTAATGGTTAATTATAGACGGCCAACATAAATCGAGAACCTATTTGATCACACGCACAACGAGTGTAATCCAAAGGATTTAAAACGAGCTTGAGAATGAGATTCTCAGACCGAGAGAAACTAGGTTTGGTTGGACCAAACATAAAGCGAGCATGAAATCGTTTCAGTCGCAATGGAAGCGTGGATGGGCCGTGTCTTATGAAGACGTAATGGATGAACCTAAATAGTTTGGTTCTAATCCAATGGAGGAGAATAAACCAAAGGGTTTGGTTTATATTAAACGAATGAACCAAAGGTTGGTTCGGTTCGTTTTAACTTAAAATAAACCATCATGGTTTGGTTTATTTTAACTTATCTTAATGGGGCGGGTTAACGGGCTTTATGGATATGATCCATTAACCATTAAGAGAATTAGTTCTCTATAAAATAGGGCTTAAACCCTAATCCTACAACCCTAATCCAGCCAACTTAGTTGTGTCGCCCCCTCCCTCTCCTCCACTAGTCGGCGCCAACCCTAGGTGTCCGCCCGCCCGCATCCGCGCCGTCAGATGCTTCCGTGATAGGTTTGGCATCAAGGTGAGCCTTTTCTTTCCTTGGTTGGCGGCGCTATAGCCTAGCCTCCACCAAGCTGTCCAGTTTTTCTGGACAGCTTCTTCTCCTCTCGGGCGTCGTTTGGGCGACGGTTAGAGCTCGACAGCGGCTAACTTGCCGATTCGATCTCCGATAATCCTCTGAGGTGGAGGGCGAAGGATTCGTCAATTGGTTGTGAATACCTCTCCGGAGAAGCGAGTTTTGAGAACTCATTTTAGGATCCGAATTTGGATTCGGATCGTGATCATCTCTCGATCACGTCGTCTTCAACACGAGGCTAGTAACCCGTACGAAGACGAAGCTCGTGGCTTAGCGAAGTCATCCCGAGGAGCTCGGCGTGGATACGGATAGAGACGATTCTTACGAGGATCGTTCCGGTTGATGCCGTTCCCGCTACACGTCATACGAAAGGTATAACGTAGATAAATTTCTTTTATTGCAAATTTTAATTTACGGTTATGTCTACACTTGTTGTAATATGCATGCGTGTGTTGTGTGTGTTGTAATAAATAGGAGTATTTATTATTTTTTATGCTTCTGTGTTACGAAACATGATCGAACACCCGCGTGTCGGAAACCCAACAATATATACTAAATACAGTTAACGTAAAGTAATGTACCAGCGTACGATGTGCTGCGCAACACCATAAGCTATATCATCGCGGATATACAATAACATAACCCATATAATGTACTAAATCAATCCCATACCTAACGATACTCCAATATACGAACAATATATGATCACTGTAATAACAATCCGGTCCACACAATGACATGATGCTAATCAAATGCATATAATGATTGAATCAACGCATGTATCATGCTCAACACATAAATAAATAAAATGCAAATGACATGTATGATGAGCAAGCATGTGCAACAATCATAGCTCAAATCAGATCTCTCATACGGGCGTATAAACATATATCAAATACATGCATACATATATATGATGCATATGCATGGTCATGTCTGCGCACCACTCGCTACCACGACCCGGCCTAGGTGGCGGACGCGACAATTATCCCAACTCGGTAGCCACCACTCTCGGTGGCCAGTTGGGTAGTATGAAACGATGGAGTTAGCCCGCCAGAGCTATATGCTACTGCGGGGTCCTGCTGCTAGTTGCTCCGTCCCTACCCATGAGTAGACGAGCACCGCACCCAGGACAACTGCACATCACACGACCACTGTCTATAGTGGGTGAGTGCGCTAACTACCACTCCGCTGTGGCGAGTGCGCGTCTCCAACTACCACCATCAATAGTGGGCCGAGCGACACGCAACAATGATCGCGCCCTCGACCTGCAGCCACTACCCGAGTGGCGGGGGCGGGATGTGGACGACTCGTCTCCGCACAAGGCGGACCAGTCGTCGCGCATGAAATGTAATGATGCATAGCTCACACACACATCCTCGTAACACTCCCTAACTCACGGGGAGACCTAGTCAACCAAAAGTCAACCATGCAAGGACGACAAATTCGTAATCACAACCTATTTACCTATGTACAGATAAATAGATCCGTCGAACTAACACCGATGTGTATATACGATACAACGACTCGACCTAATTTGGACTCATCACCTAACCTAGTGATGACCCGAACCCAACTGAGGTCATAAAAAATAACCCTAACCACATGTACTTACTAAACATCTATCGGTTTAACACATAATAGGGTTTTATAGTTCTATCCGTCTAGATAATCAATGAAGTAATAGTATATATCTCAAAGGTCGAAGGAAGTACAAGCGTACGATTAAATAAGAGTGGATTTAAGGTAAGCGGTATAAACATAAATCCAAGATCATGCATCGGAATTGATCATTGGACTCGGTAGATATTATCCACGATCACTCGAATAATCCTCACGGTCGTGGACCTGCCTCGTATCCCAAACCTGCACATAATAGCAACAATGATTAAGTACAAATATCCAACAAGCGTAGGAACTAACACTACATCGTTCTATACTCGCATCCTTTCTCGCTACAGATAGAAACCCGATTATTATCGATACGATAACCAAACATAATCCACCAACACCATGGCCAACAACCCAATACGAAAATCGCTACAAAACCAACCACTGAATCAACACACAACTGAATGTAATGGCGACACTACCACAAATCAAACCACCACCTCAATCGCACTTCCACACCACAAAGAGATAGCAAAAGATGCAACAATCGGACTATACACTTACCATATAAATCCACACGATTCTTGCCTCTAGATTTAATCTCTCATCTACCAAAATCAATCCTCTGAGGCCACTTGGTCACTCCCTCGGATCAATCAAACCCGGCTACAACTTCCTCCACACACGGTAGGCACACAAAACGTAAAGCATCACCACACACCACATCCCAAAATCACCTACCTCCCAATTCCAACTCGGGTCCAAAGTGCGCCCTAACCATCACCCGGATCAATATAGCCACGACAACACAAAGAACCATAATTGACACTCTAAAATCAACAGCAATAATACACAAAATCTAAACAACAACTAAATTAGAGTTGCAATTCAGCTCACCACACCGCAGAAACCTCGATCAACATCCACCCCAATCGCAATCCAAAGATCAATGTTCACCCTACAAAAGCGAGCGAGAATCATCTCGATAGCGATTCGACCCAAATCCAAAGATCTACCTTGATGATGTTCTTCTCATTCCACTCTTTAAGATCGGATCTCCCTATCGGCTTTGGTGATGACAACCCGGCCAACTCGAAGGTCTGCTGAGCGCTAAGTGGCAGGCACAATCATCTATCGGCGAGCAGAGGGCGACGGCGATCGGCGGATGAGAGAATAGCAAAGCGTATAAGGACTTCTGCGCAACGAGAAGATCCGGCCAGCGGCGATGATCCAGCTCTAATCTCCACCGGCAAACAACCTTTCCCGATCTCAGCTCAGCGCTCCCGAAACAGTCGGCTAAAGGCACCCTCGGCAAAACACAGATCGTCGGAAACAAATCGAGCTCCACCACTAGCTCCGGTGACATAAGGACCCTCCGTGGCGAAGGAACCAACTCCTCACTCTCAGCGGCTAATTTTCCCCGGCGTTCCTAGCTTTCCATTCCAAGCCTCCTTCCGATTCCAGCTACTCTGCGCCTCTCCCGCCGGCCGGATCTCCCAACGTCGGTATACGGTAGCCGGAAGAGCGATCGTCACGAGGAAGAGCGGCGAGAAGAACAGAACGAAGAAATCGCGAATGGAAATGGCTGCTCGATTCGTCCGACGGCTTTTAAATGTCGTTCTAGTGACTCGGTTAAACCAACCTAAGTTGACCCAATCTGTTTTTGACCCAATCGATTCAGGCAATTCCACAATGGATTGACCCTTAGATTCTGATGGATTGCCCATTAGATTTAGCCCATTAGGTTTTAGCCCAATTTTAATTAAACCCAATTAATCCCTAATTAATCTCGATTAATTAAAGGTTTAATCCATATATAATTTTTTTTTCTATTTTACATTCTCCCCACTTATAAAAATTTGGTCCCCAATTTCCGACTCATCTGCAGTACGAGATGTCACAAACAACCATCTCAAGTATCGGAGTAAAGTCACACCTCAAGTGACTAAGTGGTACCTTGAGCTCGAATATTATATTCCAGCTCTTATACGCTCTCAACCTATTAGAGGTCAATAAGCTGTATGCAGTGGAGCTCTATACCCGTAACCGATGGGAAACTTTGCCAGAATCGTAAGGCGAATCATGAATCACTATCAGAAACGATACTCAAGGTTACTCCATGGATATAATTCCATCAAGCGATCCAACGAAATCCATCTTACGGCTCGAAAGAAAATGAGCGGACCTAGCTAATCGATCATCGACCACCCAAATCCTATCAAGTCCTTTCCGAATTCTAGATAATCTCCCAACACAGTCTAACGTACTAGGCTCCCACTTATCACGGTACATAACCCTACCGATCACAATATTCCATCTTTGCTAGTGGGCATACCAACATCAAACTACGGAATCATCCATGTCCCACATATCGTTCCACCAACCAGAACGTCTCAATACTCACTATTTTCGGATACACTCCGAATAAATCATCACTCTCGAATGAAGAGTCTTCTGAACAACTCTTCCTAAAGCGAATGTAACTCTGGGAACCACTATCCTTCACAGAGACAGAGATTTATTCTCACAAGAGAAATTAATCTAATGTCCAAAATTCACTCTGTCACCAGAACTGAAAGTAACTGGGAGACTATAATGACTGATCTTGCTAGTTTCTCAACTAACATACACATAATATACGTCTCATTTAACTGCATCGGGATCGCTCCTAATCCCTGCAATATTGCATCTATGTGCAGTACCCTTCCATCAATATCGGACGGATTAACTAATACTGACACAAAAGTCAGCCACTGTCTAGGCCTTGAAACCTAGCTTCACAAACTTCCGACCAGGTGATTGCCATCACCTTCTTGGTCCAACAAGTCGATGGTATAGTATCGCTAGAACATCCTATCCTTATCTCTGGTAAACACCAAATCAATCTAGGGAAACTACAACTTCCCCTAAGATTTTGAATATATCCATAAATATATCATCCACAGATATGATGACAATCGATCTCAAATACTCCAAGAGTACTTGATTCCTCAAATCCATAAATGACTAAATCGTCGATAAGTCTAACAACATTATCAATCAGCTCTATACACCTGCATCCTTTTACTCTATGCTAATGATAGCTCAATCATCACACCGACAATGATAATTGTATGACACTAAGTCACTACAATATCAAACCTCCAGTCGTAGACCAACCCTAGGATATACACAGGTATCATTTAGCTGATCTAAACAAATCATCTATCCACAACGAAAGATATTCATTCACAACAACTACTGCATTCAAATCATCGATAATCGATGCATAGACTCAAAGTCTGACTCTCTTCTAACAAAGAGTTACAAGTCTTCTCAAGAAGAAACACTGATACCCATAAAATCATTTCCCGGTATGAGGTCCCCAATATCAGGACTATTCCCGAAATCCCCCTCCAATCGCATATTCCTACTTACCCATGCAGTGGCAAGCCCGGGAGTTTATCCAAAACTATATCCAAATACTCTCAGATTATACGTACATCCGAGAGTCCTAGTATACCAATGCTCCAACAATCCAACTATCCGTAAGGATATGTCTATAGTGGAGGTATGTCTAGCAAAGGCTAAGGGTATCCCTTGACTTCTTGGTTGTTGATCAACATCTCACCAAACGGTAGAGAAAATCACCAACCACAAGTCGATAGGAACCCTTCGAACCCTATCCAAGAATGTTCTAAACAAAGATACCTGTAAACTACCAGTATCTCTCGATATATCCGCAAACAGAATAACCTAAAGTAATACCCCGAAGGACCGATCCTTCGGTCTTCTATACTTCTTCTCGAGTAATATGTAAACTTGTCCAACATCATTGCAGGCTCATGTAGATGCAAAGACTATCATGGAGGAATTGAAATCAACTGCTGAAACTGAGGTACAAATTGAAACAACTGCAATGGAGATGGTAAACATTGTTGTACTAGCAAGGGTACACATCATCGTAACATAACATCTTGAAGAAGCATCAACATCGTATGCGCTCCAACTCTGTGAAAGGTATAGGCGCGAAGAATAGCATAGATCGACCATCGTCGTATCTCTCTCCTCTGAACAAATCATAACTACGCGAAGGTACTTGTGTCGTCGTGCAGGAAGGTAACAATTGTTGTCTGATATGAATCTTCGAGATGTCTTTGGGTAATCAACTTACTTCTTCGGATGAAAGTATCAAAGAACTCCAACTATATCTGGGTAGTAGATCATTCTTGATGTGATAACCTAATCTTCTGTAATAATATCTTATTTAGAGGTTGTGTATCGTCCGCTCGAAAGCATAATCCATAGTCTTCAACTAAGTCTTCAAATACATACTCTCCTCGTAGATATCTGCGCTTATAGTAAAGCAGATACAATGGTCCATCGGATAATCGACTCTGTGTCTCTGTGACCGTCGCGCACACATAATCTCCCTTCGGAGTCTTTCCTCTGAGTTCGATGATAAACATGAAAATGTGCTTTCGATCTACAATCTTTCTTCTATAATCGAAAAACTCTCCAATAGTCGCTCATGACTCATGACTCCAATCTTGCTCCTTTTTATCAACATTGGAGACTTTAATTCCAATAATTTGACTTGCAATAAATGCTTATCAAATCTCAAATTCTTAAAACACCAGCTACGGAGTCATTTTTATACACCTGACTCGGTCTATGCACTTCCGGTAGGATCTAGTAGAAGATCCAAACATCCTGATCAAAATGTCAACCGATAACCCGTGGGTGGCCAAAACCAACCCAATCACATTCTTGGGCTATTAAATGGTCGTAACTTTCGCAAGTCTAACGACTCTGCATGGTACCTTCGTAACCAAGCGATCACCTACTCGATGCCCAAGAATTCCCGACAATGAGTCAAAGAAGATGGCGTGGGAAAATACTATCTCACAACATCACTATGTGACTAAGTGATACGTTATTTCCGTAGGTTATTTCCTATATCTTACACCAATCTTGGCTAAATCAGGATAATGGTATGCAACTAAACTTAGCTTCCTCTGTATAACCGAGTTAAGTACTCAAAGTACCCTCAGCGTTATACTGACCTAGAGCGACATTCGGGGATCAAAATCCTATGAATATCACCAAAATAATCCTCTACTATCTCTGCATCAATGATAGTATGCTTGCATCCATTACCCTGGGTAATGATCCGACTAATATAATTAGTGAAAATCTTGATTGTAATCCTTGATCTCCACAAGAGATGTGACTACCTAATCCGCTTTGGGCTCGGTATCGATCGGCTCGAAAGGTAATTACCTTTCGATGGCGGTACATATCTAATAACCTCAACATATCGTTCCCATGGTGAGCTCAAACCACGGTTCATAAATCGATTAACATACTACAAGTCATGCACCTTATAAGCAACTAAATGCATAGCATAGCGAGAAGGATATGTAATAAGCGTTAACATACCTTAATCCTTGTAGCTCGGAGATGTCCGCGGCGGCGGATCCCGAACTCACAAAACCAAGACCGAGTAAAGCAAAACTCGATGTCCGACGAAATAAAATCCGAAAATGGACTTCGACCTAGGGCTCACGATACGATAAAATTGTCGCATACAGGGTATCTGCAGCAAGCGGACGGCATCTCCTGTCGTGCAACATATCGGTTAATACTGAGGCCCGTAGGCCCAACAATAATATGATATACACGGATATCAACATATCAAACATACTAAACACAGCTGACAATACTGAAGCGGATCAACAAGAATCTGAAGACATGCACTCGGAGTGACTTGACCACGACAAGAATCATAATGCAATCGAATCAAAGACCAAATACATATACAATATGTCCAGTATATCACAAATACGGAACAATCAGGAAAAACCCAAACCATAAATCCGTAAGGATACAACAACACAGAAACATATCCATTCGTCCGGTGTGAGATGGGATCGGTGACTCGAGCGTCAAGGAATCTTCTACATTATTTGGCGACGAAGCCCGAGTCCGGGGTGGTTAGTATAAACTCAGGGGTAATATATAGAATATGCATGAACAACATATAAGGATAGATCTACAAGTATACATGTGAAGATCTACAGGTATACAGCATGAGTCCAATAGACATACAGTTATATCCAAATCTAATAACAAGTAACTACAGTAAAATCATACTCAATATATATACTAAACTGACCAACTGAACATAAAATAATGTACCAACGTACTGAGATGCAACACCATAAGCTATATCATCACGGCGGATATCTGATAACATAACCCATATAATGTACTAAATCAATCCCACGACGATACTCAACATATAGAACAATATATGATCACCTGTAATAACAATCCGGTCCGTACCACCGCGATGACGCGATGCTAATCAAATGCATATAACGATATGAATCAGCGCATGTATCATGCTCGACACATATAGCGATAAATAAAATGCAAATGACATGTATCGTGATGAGCAAGCGTGTCAATCATCATCATATCAAATGCGAATCTCACGTATATAAAAGCATGTATCATGCATATATATATCGGAATGATGCGTATGCATGTTACTGCGCCCACTCGTTACCACGACCCGGTGTAGCTAGGTGGCGGGACATGACAACTATCCCAACTCTGGCCACCATCTCGGTGGCCAGAGTTGGGTAGTATGAAACGATAGAGCTTAGCCCGCCATGAGCTATATGCTACCCACACGGGGTCCTGCTAGTTGCTCCGTCCTACCCATGAGTAGGCGAGCACGCACCGGGACAAGCGCACATCACCGCGACCACTGTCATAGTGGGTGAGTGCGCTAACTACCACTCCGCCGCGGTGGCTGTGCGCGTCTCCGGCTACCACCATCAATAGTGGGCGAGGCGGCCGCGACAACAATGCTCGCCCTCAACCTGCGACCACTACCCCGAGTGGCGGGAGGCGGGATGATGACGACTTCGTCTCGACCACAAGCGGACCGGTCGTCGGCGTCATGCATGAAATGTAATGATCATAGCTCACACACATCCTCGCAACACTCCCTAACTCACGGGAGACCTAGTCAACCAAAAGTCAACCATGCGAGGGCGACAAATCCGTAATCACAACCTATTTACCTATGCGGATAAATAGATCCGTCGAACTAACACCCGATGTGTATACGATACAACGACCGACCGTAATTTGGACTCATCACCTAACCTAGTGATGCAACCCGAGATAACCAATGAGGTCATAAAAAATAACCCTAACCACATGTACTTACTAAACATCTATCTAACACATAATAGGGTTTTATAGTTCTATCCGTGCTAGATAATCATAAATGAGTATATATCTCAAAGGTCAAAGGAAGTACAAGTATACGATTAAATAAGAGTGGATTTAAGGTAAACAGGTATAAATATAAATCCAAGATCATGCACTGGAATTGATCAAACTACCGGACCAGGTAGATATTACCCACCTGATACGAAGCTCAAATAATCCTCACGGTCGTGGACCTGCCTCGTATCCCAAACCTGCACATAATAGCAACAATGATTAAGTACAAATATCCAACAAACGTAGGAACTAACACTACATCGTTCCTATACTCGCATCCTTTCCTACTTTATGAGATAGAAACCCGATTATCCAACTGATACACCAGAACCAAACATAATCCACCAACACCATGGCCAACAACCCAATACGAAAATTGCTACAAAACCAACCACTGAATCAACACACAAATCTAAGCTGTAATGGCAGCTTACTACCACAAGATCAAACCACCACCTCAATCGCAGCTTCCACACCACAGTAGATAGCAAAAGATGCAACAATCGGACTATACACTTACCATATAAATCCACACGCGATTCTTGCGGTCTAGATTTAATCTCCTCATATACCAAAATCAATCCTCTAGGCCACTTGGTCACTCCCCTATCAGATCAATAAAAACTGATATAACTTCCTCCACACACAGACGATAAAAAACGTAAAGCATCACCACACCACATCCCAAAATCACCTACCTCCCAATTCCAACTCGAGTCCAAATTCTGCCCTAACCATCACCCAGATCAATATAGCCACAACAACACAACAACCATAATTGACACTCTAAAATCAACAGCAATAATACACAAAATCTAAACAACAACTAAATTAGAGTTGCAATTCAGCTCACCACACCGCAGAAACCTCGATCAACATCCACCCCAATCGCAATCCAAAGATCAATGTTCACCCTACAAAAACAGGGAACAGAATCATCTCAATAGCCAATTCACAGCCCAAATCCAAAGATCTACCTTGATGATGTTCTTCCCATTCCAACCTTAACTATCGGATCCCCCTATCGGCCTTGGTGACGACAACCCGGCCAACTCGAAGGTCGGCTGAGCGCTAAGTGGCCGGCACGCTCATCTATCGACAGAACAGAGGGCCGACGACGATCTGAGCAGATGACAGAGAATAGCAAAGCGTATAAGGACTTACCGCAACGCAGAAAACAGAGAAGATCCGACGGCAACGACGATGATCCAGCTCTAATCTCCACCGGCAAACAACCTTTCCCGATCTCAGCTCAGCGCTCCCGAAACAGTCGGCTAAAGGCACCCTCGGCAAAACACAGATCGTCGGAAACAAATCGAGCTCCACCACTAGCTCCGGCAACAAGGAACAGCCCTCCGGCGACAAGGAACAGCCAACTCCTCACTCTCAGCGGCTAATTTTCCCCCGGCGTTCCTAGCTTTCCATTCCAAGCCTCCTTCCGATTCCAGCTACTCTGTGCCTCTCCCGCCGGCCGGATCTCCCAACGTCGATAGCAGTAGCGGAAGAGCAGCGTCATCTGAGAAAGGAAGAGCGGCGACGCGGAGAAGAACAGAACGAAGAAATCGCGAATGGAAATGGCTGCTCGATTCATCCGGCGGCTTTTAAATGTCGTTCTAGTGACTCGGTTAAACCAACCTAAGTTCAACCCAATCTGTTTTTGACCCAATCCAGTTCAAACCCAATTCCAGCCCAATGGATTCAGCCCATTAGATTCAACCTAATGGATTCAGCCCATTAGATTTAGCCCATTAGGTTTTAGCCCAATTTCAGCCCACTAATTAAACCCAATTAATCCCCTAATTAATCTCAATTAATTAAAGGGTTTAATCCATATATAATTTTTTTTTTTCGTATTTTACACCAATAATCTCCCCAACAACCACTGTGTCATGGAGGCCACTACGATAGTCGCATCCTCCACACAACACGTGCGGAGTCGTCGCGGTTGTCGCATCCTTCGTGCAATGCGCATGGGTGCGCAGTGAGAATGAGTATGCGGGATTTTAATTAAAATTTAGATTCATAATTTCAATCAACTTCTAGATATAGTTCATATTTAATAAATAAAAATTAATAAGATTTATTTTATTAATTTAAAAATATTTCATAATTTTATTTATTTATATATTATAAACAATAATATTTATATTATTAAATATTATTTTGTATAATCAAAATTAATTAAATTAATCATACTATTATAATTATTTTTATGCCTTTTTATTTACTTTAATTTTTTAATTTTAATTTTTTAATATTTAAGTTAAACTTTTTATTTTTAATTAATATATTTTATAATTAAAAGTATTTAAACTGTATTGATATGACAAGATATAGAAATGGTATTGTTTTGATTATGCACGAGAATTTTGGTATAGTTCGAAATTTTAAACTATGATTTTAAAAAATTTGGATTAATTTTTGAAACTTGCATCTTGAAAATCCAAGGTGACTTTTTGGAACTCCATCTTGTTAGAAATGAAAATTGACTCGTTGGAACTAAACTTTTTGGAATTACAATTTGTTAAAAATCAAGTTTGCTTGGAGTTGAATCTCGTTTGGAATGAAAATTGACTTTTGGAAGTGCACTTTTTGGAATTAATTACAACTTGTTCTCAAGTTGCTTTGGACCTAAATTTTGTTGGAAATGCAAGTTGATTTCTTGGAACTACACTTTTTTTTTTTTTTTTTTGGATTACAATTTGTTAGAAACTCAATGAACATAAATTACATCTTATTGGAAAATTTCCAATGTAAAAAATAAGGGTCTAGATGGTACTTTTGTGTTGTTTATAAGGAGAAATTATCTAAGGATTTGCATCCTAAGCGTTGGAGTCCTTAATCATATACCATTTAAAAGTAAAATTCCTCTAGCTTTCTCTTGTCCTCATTTACTAGACAATTCCTTTCATGCTTAGTTGTCTTCCTTTATTTATTTATTCTTTTCCGATCTTTGGCCATCAAAATATTTTGGTGAATATATTTTTAACAATTTGTATTGTAGAAAGTTTACGATTTCATGGCCTTCTTTTAAGAGAAAACTAATTAAGGATAAGGCTATTAAGAATATAAATCTATAAATTGGTTCCTTTTTAAAAAATTTGAGATTTTAGGATTAAGAAAGACAACAAAAAGCCTAGGGAACTTTTGGTTCCATTCAGTGTTTATGTTCAATTGACAAATTTGTTTATTTCTTTTGCAGCCAGCTGAAGGGACAGAATTTGACTGGAGAGCTGCCGGCTGAGTTAGCTGACCTTACTTCCTTAGCCACACTGTGAGTCACTGAAGTCATTAACTACTGAATGCCTTGTTGTTTTTGGTGAATGATAAATAATTTAATTTAGCTAATAGCTCACTTGTGTCTAGCAGAGATCTGACAAGGAACTATCTGAATGGAACTATCCCAGCTAAATGGGGAACTCTTCCCCTCGTCTCTCTGTAATTCACATACTTTTACACCTTTCTTCCATTTTTTTTTCTGATATATATGCATGAGGGTTCTTTTCTAACAAAAGATTTG
This sequence comes from Wurfbainia villosa, assembly GCA_025175895.1. Lineage (NCBI taxonomy): Eukaryota > Viridiplantae > Streptophyta > Magnoliopsida > Zingiberales > Zingiberaceae > Wurfbainia > Wurfbainia villosa. The sequence goes on along the minus strand of CM045991.1, from coordinate 20,416,342 downwards.
CAGGTCTCTTTTGGGAAATCGGATTTCTGGGAACATCCCCAAAGAGCTTGGAAATATCACAACGCTCACATCTCTGTACATTTCCTCTGTCCTGCGCAATAGTTTTCTTTTCTTCTATAATATTTTATGGTACTGATTAAATAACTTGCGATAGGACAATAGAAGCAAACTTGCTAGAAGGCTCAATTCCTGAAGCCCTTGGCAACCTCACCAATTTGAATCGCTTGTAAGATGGAGACATGCAATGCATTTCATATATATATATATATATATATATATGCACTGTAATTTGATTTCTGCTTTTGTGTTCGTTGCAGATTTCTTTCATCGAATAATCTGACAGGGGAATTACCAGAATCACTTGGCAATCTCCACAACTTAACCGACTTGTATGTTACACCTCTTGTATTTTATGGATATAGAAGTACTTTTTTTTTTTTTGCTCAGAAATATTGAATATTAGCTGGGCAAGTTATGAACTCCATGTTGGGTTCTAAAACGAAATTAAATCAAAATATACTGCGGAAAAAGGAACTACATAGGATCAATACGGATTCTAATTGATCGTTGGTTTAGAGCATTACCCTTGATGCGTGAACTTTTCAAAGTTAGAGAGTCAAATCGATTTGAGCGTGATCAGTACGTTTACGCCTCTTTGATATCCACAAGAGCACAGTCGTCATTCGTCTCACGAACACAATTGGAGAATCACTTCACTCTCGTCGTAGTGCTAACTACTATTTAAAAAAAGATCAAAAGACCTAATACACAATCTTATCAGATAAGATCGTGTTTATTGCTTAATCCCCAAGTCATATCTAATATGACATTGTCTTTCTTTTATTTTATAAAGCGTGGGCATTATCCATAGTCTTGTTTGAAAAACTAAAATTTATATTGGATTAATCCATTAATTCAATAAGTTTGGATCCAATTAAATTAATCTAGTAATCTAATAAGTTTGGAATCCGATTAGATTAACCCATTAATCTAATGAGTTTAGGATCAAATAAGAAAAACTCATTAATCTTAACTTAGACCCAAGGTGGGACTTTGATTGTGATCCCAACACTCCGCCCATAGTGAATAATTTCGTCGTGGTTGATCTCATGCCTAGATAAAGGAGGGTTGTATTATGCATGAATCCATTGAAGTATTGAGCTAATCTTAGATTCTTTTTCGGAAGGAATGTGTAGCAGGGTACATGTTGACAAGGACTGCTACGTCTTGGCAAGGACTACTACGTCTCAGATATAATGTTAAATATACAAACATTTTTATATCTTAAGTTAAATAAGAATGTTGGTTGTCTTAGATTTGAAATATAAAACGTTGAAATGCTCACTGACAAAACAATGATGATAATAAATACAATTTTTTTTATCTTTTTTTCTAATCATAAGAAAGTCAATTTATAATTTATTATTCTCACTTTTGAACATGACCAAATGTATTTCTTTCTTGAAGAACATTTTTTTTAATCTTTTTTTCTAATCTAATATAATTTTTCCTTTTTCATTTCTCATTGCAAACTCATAAGCATCATGTACCCTATCATATTTCTCATTTTTTATTGTTAAATGTCCATTTAGATCTCTTTCTATTAAAATCATTTTGTTTGATGAAATTTTTTGTAATATCTTATCTAGGTCTTCCCAAGGCCTAAATTTAGTATCTTTATCTGATCTGACTTAGGGCGAATATATGTTAATTACATTAATAGTATTTTTCACTATCGCTATTTTAAGAGTTATAATTCCCTTTCTAACTACTTCTACTACTTAATTCTTTAGCGAACTAACTACAACAATATCTATTTCATTTTTTATTTTACTCCTTCCTATGTACTATAACTTAAATTCTAAATTCTCTATCACCTTTGTCTTCTCTTCTACTTATTTTGTCTCTTGTAAAGACAATATTAATTCTTCTTATAATCGTCATATTTATTGCTTCCATTGATTTATCAGTGCGCATTCCTATATTTCATATTTCAAATCTTAGACAATTAATTTTCTTATAATATTTATTTTTATCCAATCTATCGTGTGAGAACTCTTGCATATTTATATTGGAATCATGAATCTAAAGTATACATTTATAAAATCGAATAGAATACAAAAAGATTCATGTAGAATTAGTTTTATTGAGTTTATTAAACTTTATTGCAGCAGATGTAACATCGCAACATTGTCTACTATGCGATCTAGAGATCCAGCAACAAGAACATGAGTAGATCTTTCATAGAGTGTTGGAGTGATAACGCCAAAAACTCTCCTCACTAATGGGTAGCATGGAGATCTGTTAGAATATTTAGTCCTATGAGAACCACACTATATATATATATTGGACTGAATCCTTTATCAGCTTATCATCAATAACAAATTTGGATTAACGGATTTTACACAAAACTTCACATCGATAACCCAAACCTGTAAATCTTTTAAACAAATCATTTTATCTGGTTCATGTATTAGATCTAGTTTTATAATGAACAAATAATAAACTGATGGCAGAAATTAAATTGAACTTGATTGCACTGAATCTGCCATCGTAGTGGTGTCTACTGTGCAATTCAGAGATTTTGCAACAAAAGCATGAGCGGATCTTCTACATGATACTAAGGTGACAACATCGAAAACTCTTCCTACTAATGGGCAGCGTGGAGATCTAACAGGGTGTCCATCTTTATAGGGATCACTCCTTATATATTTATTGGGTTGAATCCATTATCAATCCATCATTAATAATGAATTCGGATTAACCAGTTCTACGTATAAAATCTTACATCTAATAATCTAAACCTACAAATCTATTAATTAGATCATTTTATCATGTTTGATCTAATATGACACAATCAGATGTGTTATGAAAAATAATATATAGGTCCACTATATTGAGAAATCAAATCTATTAATTTAACACTACATCCAAATTTTCATAAATATGTAACAATTCTTACCAAAATATTACAGTTGAATCTTACAACACATTCCTTTCGGAGAACAATCTAATATTAGCATAATACTTTGATGACTCTATTCATTGAATATTTGTCTGAATTTAATCCTGACTAACAACCTAATGCAACTCTCATCCTTTTTCATCCGAGTTTGGAATCAACATCGACATTGACGGGTTTCATTGTAAAGTCTATAAGAATTGTATAATATTTTCAATACATTCATCTACAAATTTAATAGTTTTATGTGTTGATTTTTTTCATCAGTACTTGATCTTATTGATTAAAACAAGTTGTCATGGTAAAGATGAAGTAATCCTCATTATTCCTGCAGTAAATGGTGTAAGTAAAGGTTTATGATTTATCTTCATGAGTTAAGCTGTATAAAGAAGTTTATGTAAAGTGTTAAATGTTAGTGCAATCGACCTTAGATCAAGGGTGACCAAACTCGAGTTAGACTCAAATTGAGTTTTAATATTTGACAATATGATAATAGTTAAATGGTACGTGAAGGATGATATGGGATATCCGAGGTTGTGCGATAAACAGTATTAAGTAGGGTGATTGTTGGTAAAATTATCATTGGATCATGTTGACCATGATGAATGTAGGGTTGATGGAAGATATTTGAGTGAGAAGTTAAGTAGATCAAAGAACCATATAAAGGACAAGTGAAAAAGTAGGTCAACTCTCATTGGATATTTGACAAGTGAAAAAGTGCAAGTGGATTATAAAGGACCATATACTTGGTATGAGATGAAGGAAATCTAAGTGGGCATGAAAGACTAGAGACTTGGTGGTCGAAAGTCCAATAGAATGTTGGCAAGTGAGAAGTCCAAGTAGGTTACAGTTGACTAGACGCTTGCAAATGTGATGAATGAAAGTTATAATAGGTTGTGGGAGATCGGATGTTAGCTGAATGAGAAAATCCTAATAGGTTAAGAAGGACCGAGTGTTAGGTGAGTGTGAAAGTCCAAACAGGTCAAAGAAGATTAGATATTTAGCATTGAAGAAATCCTAATAGGTTAAAGTTGATCGGGTGCTAAGCACAAGAGGAAAAGTCCAAATAGATCAAAGAGGACTACATATTTGGTGTCGTCGAAGTCCTGACAAATCAAGGGCGATCGAATACTAGGGGAGTGAAGTTCTAATAAGTCAAGAATCTTCGGAAGCTAGGCGACAAAAGTCCTGACAGATCAAGAATGATCGAATGCTAGGCGAAAGAAGCCCTGATAGGCATATCAATCAATTGTTGAACCCTAAACCTTGAGTTCAAGGGTAGAAGGTTTAGTGGACTTTCAGATGTAACAATCGACTGTTAGAGTTCACCAATTAACTGGTGTTACTGTTCGAACAAGTATTGAGTCTAGAATTCGATTGATAGGTTTTAGTCAATTGATGAAGGTAATCAATCGATTGATATTATTGTAGTGGGTCACAGTGGTTAATCAATCGATTGTGAAATTTGACTGGACAAGCGTCAATCGATTGGTAATGAAGAGCAGTCGACTGATGCTGATGTGGATAGAGTCGTTAAGTTAAGTTAAAGCAACGTTCGGATTCACAGTTGAACAATCGACTGATAGTAGATGATAGTCAACTGATCGGTGTAAACTAGCCCAATAGCAACCCTATAAAGGAAGATTTTGTGGTGATTTAAAGGTGTTAGTTGCATTTCAAACTTTTAGGAGGCAATCTAAAACAGCTAAAGCAACAAAAAAATGAAATTCACTTGTAAAATTGTAATGTTTCATTTAACTTGTAAACTTGTATTTGGTTGTGTTTCTTGTAAAGAACAAGTGTAAGAGGTTTCTCTACCTTCGGAAGGTTTCCGAGAAATAGAAAGAATAGTAGTGATACTGCTAGGAGTTAGACTGTGAAGTAGAAATCAAGGATTCCGAACAAAAGAAAATCTCGGTGTGTTGTGCTTATGATTTTGTATTGTTTTATACCTTATTTCCATTGCGTATAATATTTTATAAACAAACACGAATGAACAACTAACAAATTGACGCAATCACTATTCACCCTCCACCCTCTAGCGGTGCATTGGTCGTAACATCAAACACATAACATGTTTGCTTGAACCAATGAATTTAACAGTCTAGTTGTACTGCATGCTTAAACTTTTTGCTTTTCTTTTTCCAGTAGAATAGATGGCAATCCAATTTCTGGTAGAATACCAAGTTTCATTGGTAACTGGACAAAACTTGATCGCTTGTAAGTTGCCCATCACTGATATTCTTGACAAAATATATGTTAACCATTGTTAAATTTCGTTATGAACAAGTTGAATATTTGAACCATGTCTGCTAGTGACATGCAAGGGACATCTATGGAAGGTCCATTTCCTGACAGCTTCTCCAGACTTGAATCAATTACTGAACTGTAAGAGCAATTAGTTAGTATTTCAATCTGCTCGAAGTGGTTACAAGACATTTGAAAATATATTTTCTGCAAATCCAGGAGAGTGACTGATTGGAAAGGGGGAGATGGACAGTTTCCTCCACTTCAGAATATGGTTCGAATGGTGAAATTGTAAGTTAGCCACAGAATATCATCAGTGAAGTAGCTTCTCTGTCTATGTATATTGATATAAATATGTATATCTTTGCTTTAATGACTATTATTTAATATAGGGTTCTTAGGAACTTGTCAATATCTGGGGGAATTCCTGAATATATTGGAACGATGTCAAACCTAAGAGTTTTGTAAGATTTTCTCTCATTGGAAGCTCCACCATTTTCATTAGCAAGTTCAATAAACAACATGATATCTTGCCTTTAATTACTTGCCTTTAATTCCTCAGAGATTTAAGCTTTAACAACTTGACTGGGCAAATCCCAAGTAGCATTGGTGAATTAAGATTGTTACGATATATGTAAGTGCAGAAATTATAGATGCTATTGGTCGTTGAGTTGCAACTCTGTGCCAGTAATAATATTACAGATCTCACATTCATTTAATATGTTTAGGTACCTGACCAACAACAAGCTCAGTGGAAGCGTTCCATCATGGATTTTGATCAGTAACGATAATTTGTATGTCTTTTCTCAGTTATATCTATAATCCATCTGACTAGAAGAACTATATATATATTTTTCGCATGACAAACATTAAGCATATTATAAGGTCATCTATTTCAGGGATGTTTCTTATAATTCTTTTAATGGATCTCCACCACCATCCTGCCATCAACATGAAGTGTAAGATTTAATAATTATTTATCGAACTGTTTATAGCTCTTTAAACTTTCACCACTGATAATTTAACTTTTTCCATGCAGGAATTTTGTTTCGAGTTTTTCGTCTACAAATGACAACTCGTAAGCTTTAGATACTGTCTTCTTGTTCTTTCCTCATAGGTTGAGAAGGATAAGGTTAGTGAATAGATAAACAAAAAGAAACTCATTATATATCCCAGATATGTGATCGATTGTGTCTTGTGACATAAGACTTAATTGCTACATTTCCTTTATGCATGAGACATAGTATTAATTCTTACCTTTTGCCCTTAATTAGACTAGATCATAGATGTTCTGTTTGGCACTTTAGCTTGTTAGACAAAGCAAGAATCCCATAGAGATGACAGAAACACAAGAAAAATTCAGTGGTTGAGAAACTTTTATGATATTGCAACCTCTGATATATGTTGGTGATGCTCTTCAAAAGAAAATTTTAATTAAATTGTTTATACTTTTCTTATCTCCACCTCTAATTGAATATTTTGTATATAATCAAGTTTGCATTAGATTTAGGGATGAGCATCTACAACTTTAATCCGCTAAATGAAACCGATCAAATCCAAAAAATTCAATTCATTATTTTGGTTTCGGTTTGTCAGCTAGGTATATTTGTCTATTTTTTAGTTTGGTTTAGATTTGAACCTACACAATAGTAAAATTATTGTCGTATGATCTCATTGTTATAGATTTAAATCGCAAAAATAATTTCTTATAATGTGGGATAAGAGTATGTATAATAGATCCAATATAATCCTATCCTTTCCTAGGATCCTGCTCCGGTAGGAAATTCATATATCGGGCTATTTTTTTTAGGTTTAAACTTATGCAAACCTTTAAAATCGTAGTAAATCATTAAGGTTATTAACTACTTATTGTTCGACAATCTTACTTTTAAAATTGTTTCTAGAGTTACAGGAAATAATTTGAATTTTAAAAAAATTATTGAAATTAAATTCAGATTTATTTGTTAAGATAGCATGATGTAAACTTAAGTTGTCAAGTTGGATTGGTTAGGCCAATTGCTAAGTTAGTCCAGCTACTAGGGAAGGCTAAGCTATTAGGAAGGTTGAATTGTCAGAGTTGCCGAGTGGCTCAAGCAAGTATCGATTGGTTCGAGCGGATCGAGCTGTCGAGTGGCTTGAGTACTCTGAATGGTCTGAGTGAGCTGAACTATTGAGTGACCTGAGTGGGCTGAGCTACTGAATAGCTAAGCCGCCGAGTGATCTAATAAGTGGGCCAAGCTGCTGAGTGGCCCAAGTAGGCCAAGTGAGTCGGGCTATCTAAGTGGCTCGATTGGCCTAAGTGAGCTAATCTGCCAAGTCGCTGGGCAAGGAGGTGTCAAGTAGGAGGATGAGTAGAGCTATCGAGATGCCAAGTCAAGAGGCTAGGCAGAAAGTTATTGAACGGAAGGCCGAATATATAATTGTGTTGAACTGCCAAGTCAAAAGGCCATATAGAGAGATGCCAAGTGGGTGGGCAAGATGGTCGAGCACGCTGAGTTGCCAGGCAAGAAGTTGGGTTGTTGGGTTGGGAGGCAAGAGAGTTGAGCAAGGAGAAGAGCCGAGCACCGTCAAAATCTATGTTTAAACAAATTCATCCCTTACTGTGGTGCTTCAAAGTAACATTGAATGTATGTTTCTCAGGATGCAACGACATGATCACGTACACACCAAACATGAGTTATTTGTGGCGAACTGAATCTCTACTTGAATGCTATCATTGTAAGAAAAAGATGATAAGCAGATTACCCAAGAAAGAGAAGGAGAATGTGGGGGAACAAAGGTGGAAGGAATGTCGTTGCTCATCTACTTATGTCTTTCTGCCAATAGAGGAGACTTCTTATATAGGCTCCGAGACACGATAGTCTATTAATGGTCAAATAAAGGTCATTTACGACCTTTGCTTGCCCGTTGATCGTTTTAAGCTTGAGCATTAATATGTTCATTACACTAATGAGTAGGTAGGAAAAATTGATTCGGGCAACAAAATGTTGGTTGATCGGCTTGGGACATGAGTCATTTGGGTTTAGTGTAATTCAAATCCTGAATCTGTACTTTCATACAGGTGCATGTGTGAAAGAGAGTCTCTCACTCATACACGTTCAAAACATCAAAAGTTGCGATTCAATATAAACTGATGGTATCCGAGATTTCCGGTGTGATGGTATCCGAGATTTTTGATTAGGATTTTTGGTCATCTACTGCTCTCCTGAGCACTATCCAATCTCTCGAGCGCTATTGGTTCTCCCGAGCACTATTAATTTTTCCGAGCACTATGTGATCTCTCGAGCCCTATTGATTTTTTTGAGCACTACTCGATCTCCCAAGCACTATTGGGTCTCCTGTACTATTTGATCTCTCGAGCATTACTAGATTTCCTTGGCACTGTCCACTTCTTCGAGTAATATGGGCTTCCCAAGCATTATAATCTTTCTTAAGTGTTATCTATTGCCCAGGGCCTCCATTTTGTTTATTATTTGCCGGGCACCCTAGGGAACAATCCAACTGGGGTTTTGCTCTAATCTTCTCGAGCACTTAATGCCTATTGCATACGTGGTCATCTAGCTGGAATATTTTGGTCCTCTCAACATAAAACAAAGAAGTATGTCAAAATAAGTGAAGATTTCGTATGTCCCCTAACAATCCTCCAAGGAATATGATAGGTAGATAGGCTTGATCAGTGAGACAATATTGAGCTACTATATAAGGTTCATAAAGGTAAATGAGAAAAGGATGGTTCTTTCTCTATCCTGGTAAGCGGAGACAACTCTTCTTCCTTGAATTTTCTCTACTTGTTTTTTCTCTCTTCTCTACTCTACTGTATTTCTCTTTTCTCTGATGGATACTGATTTGATCATCGGAGAAGCTATGTCGGTAAAGCCGATTCACCTTTAACATTCCCTTGATTTGCAAATTGGGATATGTGGCGACATCTTCAAAAATCAGCTACCTTATGTTCCCGAGGTGAGGGAAGAGGGAGGGTCCGAGCGTACTGAAAAGAGACCCATCATTAAAAGATAGGATAACCTATCTCTTAATGTGATCAATGGATTGTGATAAAAAGTGTTGTAGGAACACAGATCTCGATTGCTGGCCTTTGTGTTTTGGGCAGGGGACTGACTTGCATACAAATATAGGGTCCTCCTTGGTCAGGGCTTCTAAAGAGTGATTCAAATCAGAGGCGGATCTAGGATTTTATATTGGGGAGGTCGTCATACTAAAATATAATAACGTTAATTAAAAAAAAAAGAAAATAAATAAAATTTTGATAATAATCGCTTAAAATTTGTTGGGGGGGGGGGGCTTGACCCCTAGAAACCCCCTAGATCCGCCCCTGATTTAAATGGTCTAACTAGACATTTTAGGTGGTCTAATTTGAGGTAGACCAATAATAAGCAACTTGTATTTTTTTTTAAAAAAAATGCAATATTCCATTTGATAAATGGAATCGTTTTATTTGAATCATCAAATGTTAAAATCTAATCTCTACTATCTCGCATTTTGTTTAATAATGCCCTCTAACTTGGTGCTTCTTTTATGGTTAAAAGCCTAAGTCGGTTGTGCCTAACCATTATGCGACTACCGTGGCAAAAGACGGTAACCCCACCTCCAGAGTCCCTCATCGTCGGTCCCAACCATTATGCGACCACTCACTATGTGTTAGGTAATGAGAGGTCCGTTTGTCATTTGAAATTTCCTTAAAAAAACCTTGAGAAGAAGTAAGATTAGCTAGGGTTCAAATTATCTACTTTGAGAGTAGAGAAACGCCGATAGAAGATCGAGTTCTCAATTAGTTTACTCCAAATGCGAAGAAGATGCATAGAGAGATAGAGTAAAACATGATATTGAGCAAATCAAACGGGAGAGAGATGTGAGAGGGAGATTTTCTTTACTCTCATCTTAAATCATGCGTATTAGACAAATAAAAATTAATAATGAGATTTGACCGCTAATGACACTTCAAATTGGAATGAAAAGGGACAAGGAGTTGAATGCTACTTGAAAACTCTAGTTTCAAAAAACAAAAAAAAAAATGAAGTCTTAATTCACCTTTCTAAATTATTGTTGTCGTCCTTATTTTTCTAATCTATCTCCTTAATTTTTTAATGTCCCTGTTGGGAATCCTATGCGGTAAATAATAAAATCGCAGCGGAAAAAGTATCCCTTGAGCGATTCATACGAAATAGAGTTTTCAAGTGAGCATTAATCCATTTGCATGAATTAATCTATTTGCATGCATTAATTCATTTGCATGCAATATTGAGAAAACTTCTCAAATTCCATTTGCATGAATTAATCCATTTGCATGCATTAATTCATTTGCATGCAACATTGAGAAAACTACTCAAATTCCATTTGCATGCATGCATGCAACGTTGAGGCATTTTTCTCAAATCCTATTTGCATGCATGATTAATCATCATTAATCATGCTAACCTTCTTCAATTGGTTTCATTTGAGTCTAACTCAAATTAAACCAATTTGAGTCCAACTCAAGTTTAGCCAAGCAATGAGTCTAACTCATTCTAGTCCATTCAATTAACTAATGATTCATTTAGTCAAACTAAGATGATCCTATCTCCAAAATAACGTATTCTTTGTGTGTGACCTAATAAGTTCTTGCAACGTTGGCAATGTTTCTAAAACCCTTTTAGAAACATAAGCAATGAGTGACATCTAGCAATGCATCATTGCTACCCAAGTGACAAGAATATCGAGATCTGACATAACCTTACTGTGACTACTATAATGTATAACCTTGTCCTTCTATCCTCGATATCTAGATTGATCAATGAGGCATAGAGCGTGTCATCCTCTTATCAATCTTTGTGTTTCTTGATCCCCAAGTAGACTCACTCAAACAAATGAGCTCAATATCTTATATTGATTCATTTGAGCATGACCATGCATTTCGTGGTCCTACTCTATCAAGAGGCCTTAAGATATCACTCCCGTCATATGGGAGGGATAGATCTCATCTACATCACTCACATTCCTCCGCATAATTTGTTACATACTCAGTGATCACCTTTATAGTTCATCCTGTTACGGGTGAAGTTTGATGATTACATAACTCCTTATGTAGGGAACTGTAGTGATTTCAGGTTTAAGGACTATTCATACTAATAGTCACATGAAAAAGTTTATGTCACTCATATAACGATCCATGAAACTTTCTCATGGCGGATCATTTCAGTATATATTAGAGAATATATACCCATGTGTCAACGTAATATCACATATCTATGACCTGTGAGATCAAATCATCAATTGACCTAAATGCTAGTCTCAATGCATTAATATTGCCCTTGTATATTAATACTTGACTAGGAATATTTAAGAATAGTGTTCTTCATAGCTTCTCACAATCAATTATACCAATTAATATGTTGTAGATAAGAACCTACTTTCTAGGGCATTATTATATTTATTCAACTGACACAAGTATGAAGTAAATATAACAACCAAACTTTGCCTTTATTATTAATAGAATAAGATACAAAAAGTCCCTAGTCAATCATCACATAATTGACTATAGGGCTTCTTACTAACAGTCCCTATGTTTAAATAATAGTATCAGCATTGTATTTTTCTTGAAATTACTGTGCAACATATATATGGGCTTGGTGCTTGCATACGATTAGGAGATTATGATACTAAGTTGGTCATCTTCAACTTGACTAGTTGAAAAAATAACATTGGTGTTCTTGATCATTCACATATCAATAGCCACTTTTGATTCGTTAAACACACAAGGAAGAGGATACCAATTGTGACGAGGATATAAAGGAGCAAAGGCTCTCCTATGGGATCTGTATAACTTAGTTGAATACAATTGAACATCACTATTGCTACGATGAGATTTAAGAGCTCAAATTCACTTTGTTGGGTGAGGCCAGAAGGTCTAGTTAATTTGCAAGATGTTTGTCATGGGAAGAGGTAAAATTTTCCTTGGAATTGATTCATTAACTTATTAGGCCCAATCATTAATCAAAAAATTAACCAACCACTAACCTAATCCAATTTCATAGTAGTTAATTCATCTAAGCTTATAAAACTTCTCTAGTATCCCATAACTTAGGGGAGACTTAATCGACTTATGATTTGACATGCTATCATGATTCAAATTTTAAATCGTATAACTCAATAATTCATAATTTGTTCATTGATTCGGCTGAGATCGGGATGCAGAGGTGTCCAACGGCGACGACGGCAAAGGAGGGATGACTTGGTTTGCAGGGCTGACACGGTGAGGGTGCCAAATGAAAGGGTGAGTTATCTCGGACGTGGGCCGAATGGAACTTTAAGACCAAGACGAATCCTGCACAAAAAGAAGCGGTTAAGGGCGCCGAGAGAAATCTCGGCTAGGCCCCTCCGACGCTCAAGGCAGGAATTAGCAGGTAGAGAGAAATGTGGGAACACCAGCGTAAAGTAGAAGATGTCGAACCTCTTTTTCTTCCCTTCAAGCGCCGCTTATATAGGAGAAGTCCTGCCTGTTGAGCGGTATGGAGGGGTATGGATGATATGGCCTTATGATATGACGGCGCCGACTATCAGAGATAATCGAGATCATTATCCTCATAAATGCTGTCGGCGCATGGGCCGTAATTAATACCCTTACGTGGTTGATAGGAGACACGCCTTCATTTAATAGACCTGACATATTTTCTGAAGCAGGTATGGTCATATGTCATACTGTCGGAGGAGATCATTGCTAGAGAATACCCTGCTGGTTATGAATGTCACGTCACTTGCTTTGAGTTGAGATATAATATATGCTGGGAATGTCACATAGCCGAGGGAGAATATAATACAGCCGTGATGCTAGATACTTGAAATGCCCCGCAGCCGAGACAAAATATAATAGCCGAGTTATAAGGCCTTTGTGTGTAAAATGATCTTTTTCATTCGGCGAGGCGGAGATGCAATAGCTTGGTTCTTCGACAGGACCGAGATGTAATGCCTTTGTTATTTGGCAATTTGCCAAGATGTCATACCTTTGTATACCAGTTGGGCTTAATGCGTGAGTGATCTTGAATATCAACCCTTTTTTAATCATTCATGAACCCTACTTACACTTAAATTAATAAATAGGTAACTCATCTAAATTTATAAAGCTCCTCCATTAGTTCACAAGTCACCATGTAGGACAAAATTGGGGTATTATAGAAGGAATGTACCAAGTGCATTGTATGGTTTTATTTTTTATTTGTGGGATTTTCATAATCTGTTTAAAAAACTAGACACTAATTTTTTCATGCTCTTTGCCAAGAAATAATAATAAGTATACATCTGATATAAGAGTTTTGTCCCACATAAAAGTATTATGTACTTAGGTGCTTTATTGAAATCATCTACCTATAGGTGTAATGGTTCTCTTTTTATCGAAATAATTCTACCTCATCCCTCACAACATGTTGAATTTTGTTTTTATTTTATTTTATAAACTTTAGTTTGCAGCATTAAGATCATAAACATCTCCTACACTTTTATCTTTCTTCGGTTTTCCCCTTAACCTCTTGGCTTCAGTGTAGCCCATGTCCTCCAAATATATGGGTACATCAACTTTTTGAACTGCAAAAGATCTGAGTCCATACTTTGCACAAATATTTAATGGTATATTGCTTTTCCAAAAATTTATTGTATTTTACTTCTAAGTACCTCTATGTTCTCAATAAAACATGCAGTTTCTTAACCAAAGAGATTGATTGACCAATGTAACGGTTAGAATTATCTAAACTTCACCTGTAAAAAACATGCTTCTGGATTAAATAATTTGATTAAAAACTTAAGGGCTTAAACTGAGGGAATTATATGGGCTAAGTCTGAACAATTTAATGAGATTGTGCAATCTGATTGGGGGAATCTCACACCAAACGTTTCTGCTTTGTATGGTTTTGCAGGATACCCTCATGCTTAAGGAAGAATCTCCCTTGTTCTGGGAAATCAAGAAGTAGGTTTAGAAGCTTTTAGAAGGATTACCACAAAATTGAGATATAATTCAAGTCGATAGAGTTAATGATAAATATTGGCTCTTTCATCTCCCATGATTCTGTCACTCATCGTTTTGCAGATTGTGAGTTGTTCATTAACTGTGGTGGTAGTCAAGTGACTGTCGACGGGCATGAGTACCAACAAGATTTTTATGACACTGGTGATTACTCTATCTATCATGAGAGCGACAATGGAGCATGGGCATGCAGCAGTACTGGAGACTTTATTGGAAATGAGAACTTACAAAATTTTACTGCGTGGAATCCATCAGTCCCCAATACAAGCAATCCAGAATTGTACATGACAGCTCGACTTAGTCCTCTTTCCCTGAAATACTATGGTCTATGCCTACAGACAGGAAATTACACAGTGCGTCTCCATTTTGCTGAGATTGTTCTCACTGATGACCGAACATATGCTAGTACGGGAAGACGTTTGTTTGATGTATCAATCCAGGTGATTGATTTTTTGGCCTACAATTCATTCTCGTTGTTTTATGACCTACAAAATAGTTACATTCATGACACTCAAACAGTCCTATCCTTTGAAAAGTCTTTTATGTGGTAATTCATTTATTAACCAGATAATAAATACTCTAAACGAATGCAGGGTCAAAAAGTTCTGGAGGATTTCAACATTGCAAAAGAAGCTAATGGAACTGGCAAGGCGCTTATCAAAAATTTCAGTACTTGGGTTAATGACACACTCGAGATTCACTTTCAGTGGCGCGGCAAGGGAACAAACAACATCCCTGTGAGAGGTGTATATGGCCCTCTTATCTCAGCCATTTCTGTCACTCCGAGTAAGTCCTTTTGAAATGGTTTTTCGTTTTCCATTAATATCTTGATCGATAATAATAAATTATGTTGCTTCTTGTAGATTTTAAGGCTGACTGCAAAAATAAAAACAAAAACAAGCTATCCGTTGGGGTCATTGTGGGCATTGTTATAGCATCTTGTTTTGTACTTGTTCTTGCCTGCAACATCATTTGGTTATACTTCACCAGGAAAGATCCTCGAGACAATGGTAAACTATAGTTTTAAGTTCTATAAGCATGCCCTAAAGTAAAGACTCTATGCATTAAAAGGAAATGTAGTTCATGGGTCTTTGCTTAGTTAAACAGTAACGATCATCGGATCATGCAGAACTCAAAGGCCTCGACCTGCAAACTGGCTACTTCACTCTGAAACAGATTAAAGCCGCTACTAGGAATTTTGATTCTGAAAATAAGATAGGCGAAGGCGGGTTCGGTCCAGTGTACAAGGTAGAAATGCATTTGCATATTGTTTTTCTTTATTAATCTAAATTGTGACAAATGCATTGTTTTCTCTTGTTGTATTTCAACTTTAAATTATTTGCAATATCATGTTCAGTGGTTATTTTTAATTATGATTGTCTCAGGGTGTACTGTCAGATGGTTCCACAATAGCTGTCAAGCAACTTTCTTCCAAATCAAAGCAAGGGAACCGTGAATTTATCAATGAAATAGGAATGATATCAGCTTTACAACATCCAAATCTCGTGAAGCTCTATGGTTGCTGTGTAGAAGGAAATCAATTGTTGCTTATCTATGAATACATGGAGAATAATTCTCTCGCTCGTGCTTTATTTGGTATGTGCTTATTATAAATTGCACAAATAGATTGCTGGAAATATGCTCTGATTTTTTTTTTTACTTCATAAATCCTTTGTTTAAGATACAAGGCTAAACCTGGGGTTTAATAGGTCCACCGAAATATCGCCTCAATCTGGAATGGCAAACAAGACGCAATATTTGCATAGGGATAGCCAGAGGATTGTCATATCTTCACGAGGAGTCAAGGCTGAAGATTGTTCACCGAGACATCAAGACGACAAACATTCTACTAGATAAAGATCTCAATGCAAAAATTTCCGATTTTGGTTTGGCCAGACTCGATGAAGAAGAAAACACTCATATCAGCACAAGAATAGCAGGGACAGCGTGAGTTGTATTATTTATTTTTCTCAAAATGCATATTTAAAAAACTAATCCAGCATGCATTTATCTAACTAGCATCATGTCCAATTGTAAGACGAAATATCCAATGGATGCAATAAAAATTAAATACTCGTATCGTATGTTGATAGTAGAACTTATTTGTAAATTTTTTTCAGAAAAAGTTACATTTTTGAAACGAAGGCATCATATTGAGTTGTTATTCCTTTGAATTGTACTTTGTAACTCTTGCAGAGGTTACATGGCTCCAGAGTACGCAATGAGAGGTCACTTGACAGACAAAGCAGATGTATACAGTTTTGGGGTGGTGACACTAGAAATTGTCAGTGGAATAAGTAACACTGCTTATAAGCCCAAGGAGGAATGTGTTTATCTTCTAGATTTGGTAAGAAGTAATATTTTTCTTTTCATCGATGTGAGAATTTTTTCTGATGGATCACTATTTCCTAATCATAACCAAATTTGCTCTGAAGGTGAGTTTGGTTAGAAAAATCTTCTTAGAATATTTTTCGTGTTTTAGAAAATCGACTTCAAAGGTCGAAAAGGGGAATAAAACAAATATTTACAAGTAGTTCCCAAGATGGAACAAAATTATTGTGAGCTAAACCGTAATCACAAAGATAAGTTTGAAACAAACTATATAAGGAACAAATAAAGTGATTTAGCTAGTGTTCATCTCTCGTTTAATTTACATTGGTCAGTTAGGCAATGTTTACTTTTCAACTCTTCCCTCATTTATCGTTTTCATTTCCATTTCCTTTAAACTTGGGCTTCTTCTCATCTAAATTGTTTGATACGTGTGTGCAAATTCTAAGTGGAATCTTCTCGTTTCTTTTTTACAAAATAGGGAAACAAAATCTACCAAAAAATAGAGTGTTCTGGTCTGTTTATTGAATCTTACTGGATCTCAATAATCCAATATTCCAATCTGCAGGCTTATGTTTTGCACGAGCAGGGAAATTTGCTTGAATTAGTCGACCAAAGCCTTGGCCCCAACTACTCGAAGGAGGAAGCACTGCAAATGCTGGAACTGTCTATCGTTTGCACCAACCCCTCCCCGACGCTCAGGCCTGCAATGTCATCCGTGATGAGCATGCTTGAAGGCCAGATGCCGGTGAAGGTCATGCCGGCAAATCAAGCAGCTTCTACGGTCGATACCGTGAGGTTCAAAGCTGTGATGAAGGCCTCCCATGACAGCCAAACACACAGCTCCGCCGATGGCCCATGGACTTATTCCTCTGTCTCAGCATCAAGTGCCAAGGACTCTCAGGCAAAAACAAGCCACCCTCTGCTTCACTCCTCAGATTAGGCCGAAGAAATGATGCTTTTCATTGGGATCATCACGCTCGAGCAGTTATGTGATTCTCTGAATGAACTTTATGCAATAATTTGCTTAAGGTGAATCTGAATGTAATTTATTTCACTTCAATTATGCCCTTTAGATGTGTATTTAGCATTATATTCCTGAATGTCTATTTGTCCTTTTATTGTGAATTTTAATTTGCAATAACAATAATTAAGTTTTATTATATTAAATGAAATCGATTATATAAATTTTCTTTCATTATTAGATTTTATCGTCTACTAGCTACCGTATCATCATCTATATTTAAATATATATATTTTTTAGCTTGATTTATATATTTATAATAGTTTCATATTATTTAACTAGATTATTTATTAATCATCAAAATATATATTCATTAAATATATTTTTTAAAAATTTTTAAGAATAAATACAATCTCAATTTATTTCATTTATCCTCTTTTTAAAATCTTTTATAATTTTAAAATCATAAAAAAAAAATATCCTTCAATATTTCTAAATTATTATCATTTATATCTCCAAATTCACTTAATAGAATAAATAATATGATGATTATATTTTATGCATGCACCATTTAGTGTTTTCAAAATATTTAAGTATTTTGATCGTCATCCAAAAATTTTAAAAAGAATTTTTTTTAAAAAAAAATGAATATATTATTTTGTTGAAATTTTATTTTCCTAAATTATCAAACGGAAACTAATAATTGAATCTACATTTTACATTGGCACACATTCCGATGCAATTTTACAAAACCAGCAAATTAAATAAAGCAGCCCAAAGGCCAATTCACCTCGAACCCATGCAATTATCCACGAGCAGCCAAACCCCACCTCCTTCGCTTGCTCGCTTGCGAGATCGATCTGCGATTCCTCCTCTCGAGATTGCCAAGTTCCCTGGATTCTCCCCATCGCCTCATGCTCTGACCCTTTTGGTGCAGTTTCTCGATCGTAATCGGTTCAATTGGGGCGTCACCGCTCGAGGATGGGCTGCGCTGGATCCACTCCGGTCAAAGGAGGAGAAGGCGAGCTGAATAGATCTTTCCTGTCTTGCTTATGCCTGTTCCTGTTGTTTACATCTCGATTCATTTTATCGAATTGGACATCTATTTTGCTCAGTTGCGCAAAATTGTGTTGCCTAGCTGTAGCATCTGGGTTCAAGATTTGTTTTTGTTGTTTAAAAATCCAGTTTCCTCTTAGTATTGGTGGCAATTAGATCCGATGAGATATTTACTTTGTTTTCTGGAGGACGGGTTGACCGAGTATAATGGATGTTGCGGTTTTTAATGGAGAGTTTTCTTGTTTGAGTAGGAGGTCAATGACTTTTTGAGATTGTTTTGAGCGTTTCAGGGGAAGTGATAGCTACTGGTGTGGTAACCGTAATTCTCATTCAAATGAATATTTTTATCTTCTTCGAATGGTTTTCATGTCTGACTTTGGATTGGATAATTGGAGCATATAATATTGCTTATATTCTTTTATGACATCTGAAAAGGAACTATGTTTAGCTATCAGAAAGTAGGCGATTCATGTAGAAATGATAAACTCAAGTGATATAGCAATCATCAAGGAAATCTGCACTGCAGCATTCTATAACTCATGACAGAAAGTACTCTAGGAACAAGTATCAGCATTAGGTAAAAAAGGATCAAAAGTCAGATTGTTGTGCTCTAGGCCCTTTTCTCCTTATACCAACTATTCACCTATATTCGAATCTAAAATCAATTGAAGAACAAGTACAAGGCTGAATTTTTTCTAGTAAATAAATTTGCAGGCATTCTTATTTGTTTCTTTGATACTGAATAAAGCCCATGTTGTTTCTAAGTATGTTGGCCTTGGCCTACTTTTCTATTTTCATGTTGGAAAACTGGGTTTTATTTACTTCACCAGGAATTTGATTATGTGTATGAACCAGGTTCCTTGTTTTTTGTTTTTTTTGATACACATGCAGATTTTGGTCCATGCTCTCCTACAAGAAACTAATCTTTTAGTCTGGTTGATATCTTGCTGATCTTATGGAAAGGAAATTCAGATTCATTTGTTCACCAATGGTGCATTTAATCATAATTCACTTAGTGACTTTCATTTTTGTTTTCTTAGGTTAAATGCATGCACTACAACTTTTACCTTTTTAGTTGTGCCATGAATAATGGAACTGCTAGATATTTCTGTAAAATATATCTTGTTCCACAATTTCTGTGCTGAAAGAAGTTTTCCTCGAACACTTGAATTTTATATAAAAACATAGTGGATTTTCCTTGTGGGTCATCTTTATTCATAGATCTGGATGCCTTTTGTATTAAATAATTCCTGATGTTGTTTTTTACAAATCCAAATAGTTAGAAGTTGGAACCATCAAGCCTTATCATAATTTCGAGACAGTCAAAGTGATTTTTCTTGAAAGGAAAACCTTTTTTGAGCTGTGCATGCTTGTTATGTATGGTTGAGCAGCATGTTAAATGTATGGGATGAGCCAATCAGGGTCCCATGTACTGCAAATGTGTCAAACTTCAATCTTTTTCATGTTAGCAAGCACCCACCTCCAGTTAGTTCTACCTGTTGATATGCTCATGTACAATGTCTGTAGGAGATGAAGCTAGGAAACACCCTTTGATTCCTTTTTGCACTAGAACTAATAAGCCCAAAGTTAACACATGCCCAGCAAATTACCATTTTTTTTCTCATTAAATACCTAACGTAACAAGCAATAGCCTATAGTGTAGAACTGCAGCATTTGATGCCTAATTTAGTTCATATGATTATACTCATGTCAATCTGACATAGCTTCAATGCATTCAGAGACAACTAAGAAATTGCGGAAGCCAAGATCCTGGAGGCATCCCCAACCGATAACTAGGACAGAACTCAAACAGATGCGTGATGAATTTTGGGACACTGCCCCTCATTACGGTGGCCAAAAAGGTGTTTATCTTAATCAATTCTACTTTTGCCTTTGTTATTATCTATTGACAGTTTTAGCATTTCTTGCTTGCCGAATTGTGTATGTATGTATATGTGAAATCTCACATATGCTGCTGTCAGTGAGTTTCTAAACCGGGTGCTCATAAGTGCTTCTGAACTTCCTGAATAACTATCATATGATCTCCCACTATCATAAATTCAATGCATTTTTTTGACAGGGTGCTTTATTAGCATTGTGTTAACAATATACATGATACAGCAATATGTTAATAGATGCATTTATTTTGGTCATATAACCAGAAATTGATTAGTACCCTGAAGTCGTTCAATATAATTCAAGGGTATCAGGTAATTTCAAACAGGAGACTGCAATCTGCAGGTCAGTAACTATTTCTTTCAGAGATCATTTGAACAATTGTAACGAGAATGGAATGTTTTTAGTAAGAAGACTTTGGAGTGGAAAAAACTATATTTCTAGAATATTCTGGATTATTAAAGAGATTCTATTTAAGTTGCTCAAATTTGTTGGTCATTTTTAGATCTGCTGTAGTGTAGTTTATTATATCTTGACCTACTAGCTGATATTTCCCTCTTTCAATTTGAAATTTATCGAGCTTAGGATTATAGATGGACCAAACGTTGATGACAAAACTGGTTTGTTATTATGGATGAAATTGTTATTCTCATGAAACCAACCAGTTAGTTGAGTGGCAAAGGCATTGTTATATTGCCAAAGGGTTGAGCGTCCAATATGGATACCCAAGTCTGCACAACTTTGCAAAATTTTATCGAACGGCGCTGATTTTTAGTTGAAAAATTCATATCTATAACGACATACTTTGTGAACATAATTCAGTAATATCACCCCATGAACAAGTTATAGCTTGTTCAATCGGTATATATGAATGTACTACATATCTCTGTGTATACTAATAGTATGCATATACTATTAGTATATAATATATTGCTAAATTCATAAATTGAACACGAACTCTATGTTTTATTTTTGAATCAGTTATAAAGTTTGTAAATACATTCATTTATCTATAAGCAAGTCCTTGGTATCTTGAAATGAATTACTTACAAAATATATAAATAGACATCAATGATCTAGATTTCAATTTGGAATTGGGATCGAGAATAATTATGAGAACGCATCCGACTCTAGTTGAACTTGGTAAGTATGAACATTTGCGACTGAATTGAGCTTTATCTCAATAAAATTTCTAGTAAATGGCTAAAATATGATTCAGCTGAGCAAGTCCACATTCCTATGTGGATTTTTTTAGTCGAGGGAAAAGAATCTAGTTTTATGGTTTGTTTAATTCTGTGCTACTTGTTTCCTAAAGTTGCCATGAACTTCCCAGAAGCATTAATGTAAGTTGATAACATCTCAGAGATCTGGGACGCACTCCGAGCTGCTGCCGAAGCTGATTTAAGCCTTGCACAAACAATAGTGGACAGTGCGGGAATCATAGTTTCGAATGCCGATATGACAGTGTGTTATGACGAACGAGGTTATGACTGTTTTCTTTACTAATTATGCTTTCTTTCTCCTGGATCTTCAGGTTTCATAGTTGTATCATATGATTCCATGAAATTTTACAGGTGCAAAGTACGAACTTCCCAAGTATGTTTTGAGTGAGCCTAGTAATTTGGTCCGAGACAGCTAATGAATGTGGCAAACCAAAGCAAGAGCGAGTCATTAATGTAAATCATATATATGACTGGCCGCCCCCTTTGAGTTTGAGACTCCGTTAGGAAAAAGGTTTTGGACCAATTCACTCGTCAACCTTTCCCTTTGAGTAACTAGAACAAGTTCCATTCAGAGACAAGTGTGTCTTTGTGTAACTTTCAACTCATTCGTTCTCAAAGTGCAGTTTCTTGATCCTCTGTTTTATGCTCCATGCTGTGAGTTTCTGTACATGCTATTCAAGATTGCATTTTTTTTTAATTGCCATCGAGTATTTAGTTCAATCGATTAATTTTAGGGAGGATTAATTCAATTTCATAATTTTTTTTTTACTGATTATCAAAGATGATTAATTCAATTTCATAAATTTTTTTACTGATTATCAAAGTTAATCCAAAAGTACTTGTAGCGGATGTGATCAACCTTATATATTTTTTATTTCATTGAAAAAAAATATTTATAATGTATCGTATTTGCTATGAATCACAAATGATTCCATTCACAAATGTATCGTCCATTAAGATTATCAGTGAAGCGACGCAACACACGGCGTTAAAGAGAACAAACATTTTGGTTGATCACGGTGCAGCGGTAAAATTAAAAAGACATTCTATGTAAAAATATAATTTGATTTTTTGTTACGGTATCATTTGACGATGAATTTAAAAAAAAATATTATGATGATTTAAGAATCAAGAGTTTATCTGATAAATGGAATATTATTTCAGTGTTGGATTGTCATTCGAAGATGACACAACTGTGAAATCCGGATTGAACTGTAAAAATATTGTAAATATTTCTCTGATTTATTTTTAGTGATCGATAGAGATTATTTTTAATTGTTAATAAAATATCTCGAAAATCTATAGGAGAGAGTCCATCACTTTCAAATATTAATCGAATTGAAAAAAAAAATAGTTAAAAAAAAAACCATTTTGGTCCGATTTACAAACCATTGGTTGTCCGATTACATGCTGTTGTTATATATTTTAAGATGAATATCGAACAAGTTAATAAATTTTTTTTTTGTTTTATAAAAGAGAAAATAATTATTTATATTTTTCAGACAATATGATCATTTTTTTTAGCGTCGTCGCTATTTTCCCTTGTTTTTGGTTTTCGACATTATTTTATTTTATTTTCTTAAAATATATTAAATAATGGAAAGTAGAAGTGATGCCTTATCAGTAGTTCCGTACTCTCGTTTCGTTGTGGCGGCCGAAATGTTACGTTCCGTGCTATAACGGCGACAAGCGTTCAAAGCGTCTTCCATTTCGGCAGGGTAAAGGCGCAAGTGATGATCGACGACAAGTCGCTGATTGCGATGGCGAGCAGGGAGAGAGATCGGGAGCTGCTTATCCCAGTGGAGGACCGCCCCTCCGACGGCGACGATGGCCCTGACGCCAAGGTGTCCTCAGCTTCAGCCGCCGGTTCCTCCGCCTCCGCCTCCGCCTCCGCCCACCTCCACAGCTCTGGTCGAGAGGTCGCCCCCCCTTCACTAATTTGGGTTCACCGCTTCCCTTGTTGATTTAGAGTTTGTCTGTACGTTGATCTGGTCGGGTTCTCCTTATTCTCATCATTTTTTCCCTAGCGCGTACGCGTTATTTAGACGATGGTCACTAGGGTTTGGTCTGGTTCGGTCTTTTCCTTTTCGATTGAATTTTTCGTCTCGTATTTGTTTGCTTCGAGCGTTGGATAAAATTAATGGAGAATCCGAGAATGACTGAATGAGCTGCAAAAAATGCTCTTTTGGTTTTGTAAAATAATTACGTTCATATAGGAAATTCCGAAATAGCGAGTCAACTAAATGCAACCGTGTGCCTTGTCCGCTCCTGCAAAGAAATCTGTTGATTCTGTCTTAAATCTAGACGCTTATATAGCTTGATACTCACATAATGTTCCTCGTCATATCAATATCAGTTCCCTCGAAGTGTGTGGCTCATTTGTCTAGATCTGCAAGTATATTCCTTTTTTTTTTTTGTAAAAAAAGTGTATTATCCTTGGTCCCTTTTAATAGCGCCGTTGTTAGATTGACACATACTGTTCATGCTGTAAAATTCATGTTTGTCCTCGTAATCTCCGTGATATTAGAAAGAATTATTGGAAGATGGCTTCAAGAATCAACTGCAAAACACTGGTAGACTTTTATTAGAAAGAACTTATTCCATGAGAGATGCACAGAAATATCTGCAATCTTTGCACTGTTTGGGGCTGATTTAGGGAAACTTACCTTAGTTATTCCCACTTGTGCTCTCAGGCCTTTTATAAAGTTATACGAAGTTGGGCATCAAAGAAGTTCATGACAGGATGGTAAGCTTCCCTTTCTTGATCTTAAATTTATCGGGTCCTTCATAAGAAACTGGATTTATTTTGGCGTACTCTGCACATTCTTTTAGTTCTAAGCATTGAAAATTTTTAGGGCTATGAATATGTATGAGATCAGCTGAATTTAGAGGCTCAATATGCTATTGGAACTAATCTCGTGGTCTTTTCTAGTTTTTATTTTTGCTTTTCTGTGTGTGAATGTGTTTCTTTCTTTCTTATATTTAATGTTGTGCGTTGATGGTAAAACACAATTTTTAAGTTCATCATTGTTAGGCTGAAGGACTTGCTGATTTCAAGAAATTTTGAAAATTTTCAGAGTTGTCTCTCTTCTTTCGTGATACATTATTTATGCATTAAGGTACCCTCTCCCTTTATGAGATGGTAATGGCAGGTGTAGCATAGCTATCCCAATGTAAGCATATATGAACAAGTGACAATATGTTAGTTGTAAGCTGGTTATAAGCTATAATATGTGGCAAGGTAGATGAGATTTGGAACTTGGATGCGAGTCTTTATCATCTGTGGTTTGAGTGGAGAATTGCCTCATATTCTCTTGGAGTCACTTTTCACACCTTATATCTTGTGAAGATTACTGATTATTGTTATTTGATAAATAGAGAACCATGATTAATCATAATCATTGTTGAAATTTTCATTGTATAATTGATCATATCCATAACAAACTTTGGTTTCTTAAGCTCGCTCCACTAATCTAAAAGCTTAAACTCTTAGAAAAGGAACCAATTTATTTACTTGTATCCTTATACTCCCCATCATGATGTGTAATTATTTTGCTTCACTCCTTTTTTCTGGCTCTTTTCTAGTTATAAGCCATATGTTAAATGACAGATGCATTTAACTGCAGAAAGCATATTGGTTTTGTATGTGTTATATTTTTTACCATGATCTTGCATGTACTCCTGGATGAAGCCTTAATTCCTGATCTATTATTGTTTCCTGTGCAGTGTCATCTTGTTTCCAATTGCAATCACCTTCTATATCACCTGGTGGTTCATTCGTTTTGTTGATGGCTTTTTTTCACCAATCTATGCTCAACTTGGGATTAACATATTTGGTACGAAAATTGATTCTCTCAGAGAACATTTTTGTTTATCTTCCTAGATTATTCCTTTCCGTATCCATTATTTAAGAGCATGCATGTATTAGCAGATTAGTATTGTATAACTTTTTGTAATCTTCTCACCACTCGCCTGCTTTATCTCTCGATTATAATGCCTACATTTCAGGCAAACTCACATCCAGGTATTATTCCTGAACATGGATATTGGCCATTGTTAGGATTCAAGAAACATTTTATTATTGCATCACATAATTGATCAACATTTATTATTGTCTTGGATAATGTGCTCTGCTGGGTGTGTGTTAGCTTAAAAGATCCTTTGTGCCATGTTATCTTAGTTCATCAGTTGGTTTATTTAAATAGAATTCTCTTTTTTGTAGGACTTGGTTTTGTGACTTCCATAACATTCATCTTCCTGGTCGGAGTGCTCATGTCATCATGGCTAGGGGCATCTGTCCTCAGTCTCGGTGAATGGTTTATCAAGCGCATGCCTTTTGTTCGGCATATCTACAATGCCTCTAAGCAAATTAGTTCTGCTGTATCACCTGGTATTTTACACTAGTCTTTTTTTTTGGTTCTTTGTCTGATGTTATTCATGCATAATCTATGTTCCCTTTTTGCAGACCAGAATAAACAAGCCTTTAAAGAAGTTGCCATTATTAGGCATCCTCGAGTTGGTGAATATGCCTTTGGATTTATCACTTCAACAGTTCTTCTTCAGGTCCATTATTGCCACGAATGCTTAGTTTTGATATTTGTTCTAAAAAAGTCTATGCTCATGTTCACTTGGTGCAAATTTATGCGCCTCTACTTTGGAGTGGAAAAAAAACACTAATATATCAGCATTATGGCATTTATGGGAATAAATTAAATGAGTCATCTCTCTGGTTGTTTATTTCAAAAAAGGGTCAAAAAAGGAGAACGGCAGAATGAAAACGTAGGGCTGACAAAACATACATGGTAGAGATAGGACCGAAGGAAGAAAAATAGAAAAACTAGCCTTGTGTGTGGAACAGAATAACTATTGGTACCAGCCGAAGAATCATAAAAGTATCTAATGCCCATAATTATGTATTGTTTGTGCTAAAAGCTGTAGTTTTGGCAATTCTGAAGTTCTTTAGCTGTTGTATTAGACATGCAAGTCATTTGAGCATTTTATTAGTCTCCCAGTATCATTCATTTCTCCATCATGTTCTTCCTCTTATGAAAAATGTTCATTTAGTACGGTAAATTATATCACCTATTTCTCCATTATGCAACAGAGCTACAATGGTGAGGAGGAACTCTGCTGTGTCTATGTTCCAACAAACCATCTCTACATTGGCGATATTTTTCTGGTCAATTCCAATGATGTTATAAGACCAAATCTCTCTGTCCGTGAAGGAATCGGTAAACCACAGCTCTTCCACTATTATTTTTATAACAACTTAGCTAATTCGCCCAGGAAAAGATCCTGTGAACCCATCCTTATTAACTTAAATCCATGGTTTTGCAGAGATCGTCGTTTCAGGTGGCATGTCAATGCCTCAAATTCTAACAACGGTGCATGAAAGCCCAGCACTCAACAGAAGTAGAGCCAGCAGAAGTTGATACCAAATGGCACCATGCCTTGGCAAGTAGACTCCTCTTATATTTAACTCTCCCAACAGTGTTGGTTTAGATAGGTGGATAAAAGATCTGGTGATATTATCTAGATTTGTGTACTATTTGGATCTCACAAAACATTGTGTTGTAAATTCTAATTTCATATCTTCAATATTCAATACATAGCTGGGTAAACCAGTTTAGCGTTTATTAACACAGCTATATTTCTTGCATTGTGAATGCCAGTGCGACGCCATTTTTTTCATGTTAATCGTCTGCTTTCTAATAAACCTAAAAATTAAGATAGGAGCTTTTAGTTTACAGAGCTGTTGTATGGTAGCCATAGATGTTTTCAAGCCATATTTTACTGAAGTTAATATATAAATTAATATACATTTTTATGTACATATATTGAAAATTTGCATTTAAAATTTTATTTGGTGCATGGGTAATTACGTCATAATGCAGTAAATATTTTTGGTTCATTTAAATATTCAATGATGGAGTTTTTGAAGCAAAATCCTTATTCGCCTTATTTTATTTTATTAAAAAGATATCTTAAATTTATTTTGTTCTTAAATCTTTCCTATTCAATAAAAAATATTCTCTTTTGTATAAAAATATATTTTTATAAATTTCATCTTAAACTTCTCCTTTTATTAATAAAAATAATTATACTTTTTTGTATCGTACTAACGGGTAAATATGCTGCATTTCTTATGCAGTGCGCGAGGGCATAATTCGTGCGCAATCATCCTATCTCCATGATTATACAGTAAATTAAAAATGCATAGGACTTCATCGTGCAATGTTCTTCTCTTGCTATCATAGTTGATTCCGATTACAATCTGATCGATCACAAAGTTCAATCGCATCCCAATAGAAGTTCAATCGCATCCCGATAGAATTACTGTCGAAATTCGATCAGACTAAATCTCAACAAGATTATGATCAGAATTCGATCGAACTGCAATCGGAATCGACCGCGATTGTAATCGGTTGAATTTCGATCGAATTACGATCGGATCGTAATTGAATTCCGGATGAGAGGCAGCGATGCGGAACTCAATTTTCTCCGATAAAAAATACTATATATTTTCCATTTATCTTGCTTACTTGGGCGGCGTGGAAAAAAAGTGCTCGATCCGTCGTGATGAAATTATCCCTGTTTTCACGCACTAGCCGCGCGGCATGCATACTATTTTAGTATCTAATTTTTGATTAAAATCTCGCCGACGCAGCGTCCTGGTACTGTGTTACATTGTCCATTATGACATAAATTCCCTTTTTGTAATTCTTACTCGAGCTGTAATCTTATTTTTGTGTCATAATTGTATTTATTGTGGTAATATTCAAGTCTCGGATTGCAATTGGTACTATATTTGGATTCTCGTTGAGACCGATTGAGAGAATAATAATTTAATTAGTAATTAATTTTGATTTCGGCATTTAAAAAATTTAAACATAATTATTTTAAAAAATAAAAATAAATAAATAAATCCATCACATTTTAACCTTCAATAAATTTAAATAAAATTTGAATGTGTTAAAAAAAGAAAAGAAAAAAAAGAAGGGCATACTAAACTTTATTGCATTTGTTTAATTTTTCTTGAGGTGAACGGCAAGTAAACGGTGTCATGCATGTAAATGAATAAATTTAGCGAGATCAATCCTTTTCTAAACTGTGCTTATTCCTTGTCATGTTTGCCTTGCTAAATGGTCTTATCTAACTGGAAACCTTCCTTCTTACTCTACCACTGTTCTATATGTGATTAATTTTCTTCTTTTTTTTTTTTTTTTTGG
This sequence comes from Wurfbainia villosa, assembly GCA_025175895.1. Classification (NCBI taxonomy): domain Eukaryota; kingdom Viridiplantae; phylum Streptophyta; class Magnoliopsida; order Zingiberales; family Zingiberaceae; genus Wurfbainia; species Wurfbainia villosa. Next base: position 20,387,430 of record CM045991.1, on the reverse strand, counting down.
TCTCACATTTTCAATTTGGATCTCAAACATTGTGTAGTACTTTAGTTGAGTTTTAAACAAACAATTTTCATCTTGCAATTATTCTATAAACTATAAAAGGTAAAATTAAAACTGCAAGGATCAAAATGAAATCGACCAACGCATAGATAACTTGTTCCATGTTTGTGGATAGTTGGAAGAATTATAAAAAAGCTTCAATAACTTGAATTCTTAAATTTTAGTTTTTTAATTTAAGACTCAAACCTACAAAATAAATTAAACATGAAGCAACTAAGAGAGAGCATGAACATTCGATCATATATATATATATATATGTGATTAATTTGTTTTCTAATCTCAATAAAAATTTCGATAGCATAATTTTTCTAAAAAAACTTTGATCGATTATCCTCGGGTCACACTTGAAGATTGACTGTGTTCCAACTTAATTGTGCGGATGGATAATAAAAGAAAGTGTCCGCCAGCCAAATCTAGTGAAGAAGCTTTTTTATGGCAGTTGAACTGCCCCAAGAAATCCGGAACCTCCATTGGCTTCTTCTTGAAACATCAACTGCGATCGATCCGCACTCCTCCAACCTCTCCCAACTCCCAAACTACCTTTCTCCCCTATAAATCACTGCTCTCCTCCCAATTCCCCAAACTGTTATATCTCTCGATCGACTATGGAAGGACTTCCCAGTTACTGCTTTCCTCCTCTCGACTCCGACAATCAACCCCCAGCAGCCGCAGTCGGTGCTGGTGTCGATCACTGGCCGACCTTGCTGGCTCAGCTAATCCAGCCACCGCCGGGGATAGCCACGCCGCCACCGCCGGGGTTGTTACTATCCGACGACGGCGCTGCGAGGGAGTGGAAGGAGAAAGGGAAGAGAAAAGGAAACAAGAAGATGAGCGAAGAGAGGCCGAGGTTTGCATTCCGGACCAAGAGTCCCGACGACATACTCGACGATGGTTACCGGTGGCGCAAGTACGGCCAGAAAGCAGTCAAGAACAGCTCGTTTCCCAGGTCGATATCAAAATCTTTCGAGTTAATTATTATTATTATTTTTTGTTTATATATATCTATTTACGATGATCTCGATGCATCTCTTTAATTTTTCTCATCGTTAATTAATTATCGACGAATGTAGAAGTTACTATCGATGCACGCATCACGCATGCAACGTGAAGAAACAAGTCCAGCGTCTCTCCAAGGATACGAGCATCGTCGTGACAACCTACGAAGGAGTTCATAACCATCCATGCGAGAAGCTAATGGAAGTTCTTGCTCCTCTGCTCAAGCAGCTCCAGTTCCTCACAGGCTTGTAATCGTCGATCGAGGTTGCTTAATTCATGACCGAATCAAGAACAAGATGTAAATACACACACACATGTACACACATCAAACATGAAGTTCTGCATTGTACTTAAGTCAATTCATATGTAGCGTTTGAGTCGTGAACAGAAGAACAAAGAAGAGGAATGAGTGTTCTTGTTCCTTTAATTTGGCGCATGGTTCAGACTTCAGATCGATCTCTTTTATGCGATTTGTGTTTGTGCTTTAATTTACCCGTGGACCAACTAAGCATGAAACTGGTTCACGAGATAAGAAAATGAAGAAAGTAAGCAGGAGGAAACAGAGTCGTACCTAAATTTAAAGGGTCCAAAGTGAATTTTAAAAAATATATTAATGAATTACTTTTAAACCCTTTATATTTTTGTTTAGGATCCTTTTAAAAAGACATTTAACCTATTTTAAAAATGGATCCGAAACGATCGCCTCTCTGGCCTTACATCAGGTACGGCCCTGGGAGGGAAACCAAGTCCAATCAAACGAAAGCAGAAAAAAAAAACAACAAACAATCTACCAGCGAGGCAAGACGAGCAAGAACGAGGAAACGAGCAAATCCCAATATAAAATGGAATAAAAAAAGATAAATCATGATCGATTATTGATATTTGCACTCTGCCAGAACACCATTGGAATGAGCTTATAATTGGAGTGACGGTATTCTGTTAAAATTTACAGCAGTTATTGTCATTCAATAGAGGTTGGGATTTCTAAAAGCTTCCAACAACTGGATTTGTTCTTGTCATCCATTAGCAGTTGGTGTTTCTAAAAACTTCCAACATCTTAGTTACAAGGATTGGCACAAGTCAATAAAAAGACAAAATCATACAAGATCACTATAATACCTTATCCTGTACGGTTACAGGAATCTTGTCCAACACAGTTTCCACTGCATCTGTTATGAGACTGGTGTCCAGAAACTGCTGAAGTTTGGCGCTGGGCTTGCTGCGGCTTTCATATTCTAACTTTTCAATTTAGCCAATCTTATCTATCATTGACAACAAGTTTGCAGCAACAATTGATGGTGCACTTCCAGTCTCCTCTTCTGGAAGAGACGATTCTTCTGTTTCGATCAATTGAGAGCTTTTTAGTTTATCCTGTACATGAAACAAAACAATTGTTAGACTCGCATCATGTCCCTTCAAATTTATTTTTGTTTGTTCGCCCAAACTGGTTATCGCATAACAAAGATTTATTGTATTAAAAAAACATGCTTCGACTGATATAGCAAAAATCTCTGTCCTGGCAAAAGAAAATGAATGTGGGGAATAAGCAAAGCTAATAGCAGAAAATAAGAGTACCAACAAAGCTGAGTTCTCTGTTCTCAACGCATTGGAGTTTGTGGTTAGTCGACTTATTTCAGATCTGAGGTTAGTGTTTTCAGCAAACAAGGCATCAACTTTCTTAGCGAGTTCCTCATTTTCAGCCTGAAATGCAAACAATTAGAACTTCAACGACATGATGAGAAAGATAACAGCCTGAAATGCAGACAATTGATCAAAATTTGAACTTAAATGTACCTGTTTTCTCAACCTTGATCTTCTAGCAGATTCTCTGTTAGATTGTTTCCTTTTCTCTCGTTTCAGTGCCCGCTCATCCTGAACAAATAAGAACTCCCAGAGTTAGCTAAGGGACAAGCGATGCCAGGAAAAAGATCCCAGATGGCAACACAAAACATGACAGCTTAGGTATGGGTGCAGATAAGGGAACCATGACAGCTGCATTTTATGCCTTGAAGGGATGTTCGTTTCTATGACAACCTACATTAAAATTGTTATTGGGCACGAATGGATGCCGATCCAGTACTGAAGCGCCACCACCAAACAGAATAAACCAGATGTTAAACATTGTATGGAGAAAGATGTTCAATATCAATAGCGGGGAAGATTTGTTTTAATCAGTAACTCTATTACTGTATAGTTTTCTTTTGTAAGATTCAGTAGCAATTTTAAAACAAAAGCAATGACAAGAAATGAATATCAAGCATGGAGATTCCACGCACCTGCATCCATGGTTCAGAAGGTACGCCATTAGCACCAGGCATCATAGGAATTGTTGTTTGGTGGACAGGTGTGCCATTTTTTTTCACTGGACACGCTTGCACTAGACTAGGTGAAGTTTTATTCCTCATTTGATATCCTGTAGTATCCATAGGTGTCCAGGAAACTCCAGAAGAAACTTTCAAGGATGAATTCTCCCCACCATCGACAGGATTAATATCAGAATCAATTTTTCTATCATCTGCAGTTAAAAAACGTATTTAATGACTTCAAAATGAGCTATAGTTTGTTTGACTTCAGGCAATCTGGAACAACGCAGTTTAAGGAATTACAGTACAAGATAGCATGGATTGTGATACCTGATGATGGTCTATCTTTAGAACCACCATTTTTTTGGTTGCTAGATCCCTATTACAAGAGGATATTCTGAATAAATGTGGCAATCGTGCAGTCTCATGAAAGTACTGAAGACATCATTTAAAGCAACAAAGGAAACGAAAGACAGTAAAAGGACATTACTCCTGCTGAATTACTCCCATCACTTCCATTGCTAGATCCATCTGCACTGTTATATCCACTGTACATGTGTAATAAAGAAATAATTAAAAACCCACTGAAAGGAAAGGTTCTCTGAGAAATGTTAGCAGTGCTAATCTCTATCTGTGAATATAAACTAGAATAAACCTCTGTGACAGCTCATGTTGATGAGAACTTGCTGCATTATTTGAACTTATATTACCCACAGCTACATTAAGCTTAGTTGTGATCTCTTTGTCCTTGCTCTCTAACGATGTATCAGGAGCTCCTACATTCAAAGGAGTTGCCATCTGTAAAAGAAGGCCAAATATGTGAAAAAAGTTGAACTCCAGGGAAAGAATTTAAGCTTTGAATGAGACATTGTATAAATATTTTTTTTAAATGAATAAATAAATAAATTTGCAAGTAAATATTTCCTCACCACTACTGTTTCAGTTGCTGCAGGGAGTTGATGAGAACCCTGCAAATAGAAACATGTTGCCCAATGGAACAATTATAATAATTTATTGGGCATATAACATCCATGCATAAACTAGCTATTATATATCCTTAACACTAAGCAAAGTTCAATGCAGAAAAGATGGTATGTCAGAAAGAATGACTTACAGGAGGTATCGATGGGTGAGGATAACCTCCATTTGGATAAATTGCCGCATATGGTGACCCAAATGGAGGAATAAGGGGCTGAGTCCATGAAAAGAATAACATCGAAACTAATGAAAGTTAGTTAATAGCCATCTTATGCAACGAAAAAATAATGTGTGTTGTGCCCAATAACATGCTTTTGCAATTCTATTCTCAGTTCATTTGAACAACAGTTCACACTTTGTGACCTTTTGCAATTCTATTCTTTCATCAAGACTGACGAAATTTATGTTTAAGAGAGGATGCTTTATTTTACTTTTCTGCCACCACATTCCTCCCCTTACCAACAAGACTTGTATAACCCCCATTCAGCCCCCAGGGCAAACCCAGATGGCTAGCGCAGCCGTGTTAAGGCTTGAAAGAGCAAGGGGTCAATTCCTGGAGGTGATGACCAGGCTATCGATTACTCCGTATTTCTGCGCTAGCCACCTGACACCTGATTTACCCCCCTCCACACGTAGGGGCAACGGTGGGGGGGCCGCTAATGTGGCGGTTCCACATTTTTTGTATAACCCCCATTCAATAAAGCAATCAGTCACTCTCAAGTCCAAACCCCAAGAATAGAGCGAGGACAGAAAAAGACTTCTAGAGCACGCACGTGTAAGAATCAAAAACACCACTTCCCCAATTTCACGCCAATGGATGAAACACAAATATGTTTATTGATTATAACATAAAAGTTTGAAAATAAGAACAAACCAGTTGCATAAACTAAGGCATGGTTCACTTTTTATTAATAATAGATCTCCTTTTAGATAGAGTTGTAACTAAAAAGAAGAATATAGTTAGAACATGATCAAATAATTTAAATACCCTTGGAGCCCACACAAATGGATGAGGTGCATAACCAGGCACAATTGAAGAGCTGAAATAAGGAGGCATCACTCCAGGACCATAATATGCCTGAAAACAAAGAAAAAAAAAGAACAGCCTCTTCGTCTTTAGTAATATTCTTAGTTTCTATCCAGAATGATACAAATAAAATTCAGTAATAGGTAACCTGCGCAGCTGCCCAGTCAGGATATGGATGAAATACAGGTTGGTCCTGCAAATGGCGAAAATGTTACTGAATTAAGTTAAAATGTTACTGAAAATGCAGGATAGGAAACTAGTATTTCTCACTCCTTGCAACAAAGAAAAAAAAACACTTTTTTAAGGATTTAGGTAGGATAAGGACAGCAAGTAAACAAACTGTCACATATCGAAAGCACAAAAGCCAATTATTCTTTAAGCTCCCCAATAGTGGATTACCTACAATTAGTAGAGGTTGCATCAGCGTGTGACACAAGCAACTAGATAACAAAATTAATCAATTTTTTAGTAAAGAGAAAATGTACATGTAAAATCATCATATAAAATGTACACCCACCTGTACATGTGAAGGCAATTTCTCAGTTCTTGATGGCGTCATTGCTTCATTATTTCCCATTAAGTCACTACCTGCATGTATATAATTGCTTAAAATCACAAATGAAGAACCTTTTCGCAACATAATCAGTAAGACATTTCTTTCCAGGAAAATTCTCGAGTGTTGATAAATAATACCTGTTAATCAGTCATTTTGGATTTATTGAATGACCATCTTGCAAAAAAAAAAAAAAAAATCATTATAGCATCTGACAATGAACAAGATTGTCATGCTCGGCAGTATGGTTAACAAGTCAACACATACTGAAGGTTCAACATAAGCCCGAGACAGGTTACAGAAGGCATTTTAAAAAGGTAAATGTAACAAACGGACCTACTGATTACCACACAAATGTTGAAAACACCTAAAATGGTAAATAATACTCTAGGACAAAATCTGTTCTGGACAACAAAATGTGGCTCAGATACATATGTGAGCGGACCATATTGTAGGCTCCAAGACCAAGGTGAATTACCAACGATTTCAAAAAGTTAACTAGTGTAAAAATCTGAAGGTTTTGATTATTGCCACAGAGAAAAGATGACATAACGAGAAGATAAAGTTCCGTATCTGATCTAGTAAAATAAGTTTCTTATCATCGGCTAATCAGAGACGAGCTTTTGGAGCAGGAGAAACTATAATTTTTTCTCGAAGTACGAAACTAGCCGTTGCATATCGACATATATCTTCACCATCTGTCTAAAATTTTCATCTTTCTCCTATCCATCAAGTCTTTTCAGGTCTTCCCTATATGATCCCTAATCTAGTCCCAATTATCCTTATGCATCATGCACACCTCTAATCTCCCCCGCAGAAACACAAATCATATTTACCACGAAATTTGTAAGCATCCGTCCGTGTCCATACACGATCGCCACAAGAAGCGACGAGATTGCAATTTTTCTTGCAGGAGAAAACAAAACACTAATTCTGACGAACATAATTCGTATGCAGCAAACCGTCAACTACTGCTAGCCTATATCGAGGGCGAACGAACAATAAAAACAACACAATGCAGCGACGGCGCACAGAATCAACCCCACAATGTCACTGACCTGAAATATCCGGCAAGTATTCCTTCTCCGATTATCTAGCTTGCCAATTCGAGACCAATACGCCTCCAAAACGCGGAAACCGCTGGAGAAAAGGGATCAAAGCAAATTCCTCAAGGAGACTCTGAGCTCGAACGTTTTCAAAAGAAGAACCGAACGGCCAGAGGGGAAGGCAAAAGAAATCCAAACTCCAACGCTACTCTCTTCTTCTCCAGGATCAGGAATCCATCGGAGACAGCACAGCGCCGAGGAGATGAGACGATCTCGTCCCAGCTAGAGCGAAGCGTAGAGGAGAGAAGAGGAAGCCACGTCACCGTACACGTGTCCGTATCGACCATAGAGATACGATGCACACTGCTAACGTTATTCTTACGCACATTCGGAACCAAGATTTGTAGACCCGCGAGACGATTGGTGAGCACTCAGACGAAGGGAAGGAGGCAAGCGCCTGGGTGGACCAGCGGCGGGTCGCGGTGGCCCGTCGGTGTTGTCGTGCGCCACTACGTTCGTTCGGGCGGACGGGGTCCGCACACGTGTCGTCGAATTGCATCAGCGGTCAATCACGTGGCCGGTGATGGGGGAGTTGGCAGTCAGGGACCCACCTGCCACTACTTTAGTGGAATTCGTTTCTTGCTGGCACGCGTTTGCTAGCCACCCTGAGAATATACCTTTTCGTTGATTCGTAGGAGGAGTACGCTAACGTTTGTGATCGAGTCAAAGGAAAGGTAGCAGAGTGAATAATGGTTTTATTCAGCGATAAAATAAAAGGGGCGCAGTTCAGCACGACCTTGAAGTTAGATAATATGAGCAGGGCCGTATCCAATGTAAGGCCAAAGAGGCGATCGTCTCGGGCCCATTTTTAAAATAGATTAAATGCCTCTTTAAAAGGGTCCCAACAAAAAATATAAAGGGTCCAAAAATAATTCATCAATATATTTTTTAAAATTCGCTTCGGACCCTTTAAATTTTAGGTACGACTCTGAATATGAGATGGAGCGAGTCGAGACAATATTTAATGTATGAATTACTGAGGTCACTTATTCAGACTTCACATGAAATTTTAAGATTAATTGGATACGAAAATATTGTGCTGATTTCTGAGGATCATTTTATCAAGACAAATATTTTCATAATTTATTATTCTTTATTAAATCGAAGGATCGTATTTTTACTACACAAATTACTGGAATCATATTAACAAACAAAATATTTTATTCTTTTAATTCTTCAGGAATGGATAATATAATTTCTAAATTCCCGAAGCCCAATTTTTAGCCCGTTTAAGAAAGCAAGTCTATTCGGAGGGAGATAAAAAAGCAAAAGGAAGAAATAAAGAAAAAAAAATTAAAATGATCAGAAAAATGTCAATTAATCAACGATAAAATAATTTTAATTCAGTACATTTTATTAAAAAAATAAATATACAGGATTAAATTAATTAAGGAATAAAAATATTAAAAATAAAATGCACACGACAGCTAAATGAAGATGCTGGACCCCATGATTATCCATAGCATTTATTGGAAATTGAACCTCCTGTATAAAAAAAATTATCTATAAATTGTTAAAAAAAAAATTCTCTAGTGAGATGGAGGAAATGAAAATTGTCAAAGTAAATTATATAATTTATTATCTATTAATATCATAATATAATTATCATAAGGAAGTATCATTCTATTAACGTCACAAATATATATTAGTAATGTTTTAAATTGGACCGACAGAGAGGAAGTGAACATAATTATGTTTTATTATAAATAAAATTTTAATTTTATAATCTGTCATTTAAATTATTTTTTAAGGGGAGCAGTAAGTAGGGCTTGTCAGGTCTCTCTCCTCGTGTCCGGCCCATCGACGACGAGGCGACCAACAATAAAAGAGTTTCAGATGCTCGGCGAAGACCAGCTCCTCGTGAGCCCCCCAGATACCAAATTTGGCTGCAATTTAATGGAATTCCTCTCGTTATGTGACTGCTCCAGTCCCACCGGTCGGTTGTCGCTCTGCCGCTGCGCCTCCTTCTTCCCTCGTGAAGCAGAGCGCCATGGCGGAAGGCAGGCAAGGAATGCCCCGCAAGAGCTTCTGCGATTTCCTTCTCATGCTCTCGGGCTCCGCTTTCCTCGTGGTTCTCGCCTTTCAGCTCCTCTTCCCTCGGGCGACCGACGCCAGTTCCGCTGATCATATGAAAGGTGAGATTTTGATACTTGAAGTTACCGGAGTGAAATATTAGGATGATCTTACTTGTTTATCCATGGATTTTGATTGTCGGCAAGGAAGTGGATTCGGTGATACATCTTGTGTATGGCATAACGTTCGTAGGGGCAGGTTAGGGTTCTTATTAACGACAGAAAAATGGAAATTAGCTTCGCAAGTATCGATTTCTTTCTCTTTTCGTCGATCCTGGAGATCAGCACTTCGAGAATTCCGTGACTGTTTGCGTTTTTGAGAATGGTGAGATTTTTTACAATGAGATTTGTAAACTTGCACCGACCTACGACTACGGCGAGGCTCATGCTTGTTTACCAATCTCATTGTACAGAGCAATCATTTGTAGTTTGATATCGTGCGCTTTCTTAATAATTGATCCTGCGTTCCAAAAAATTATTTCCGGACACTTCGGAACTCAAGATCATTGATTAAAAAATAATTTAAAAAATTTATCATGGGTTTATTTAATTTCCCACATGAACTTTGCATCTTGCTTTTCTGAGTAGACATGAGCATCTTCTTAGACATAAAAAAGCAAGTTTCTAATAGTTCGATTAATCATTCTCAAAAATGTTGTCACAATGATTGTTTTTTATTATCATTTTTAAAGCTATGATACTGAATATTTCATTGTAGGGTACTCTCTCAGCATTTTTCTCTGATTAATTAAAAGCTATTGCTTATATAAAAAGTGATTAAAGGGATCCATAAGCGAGTGCAAACCAGCAGCTCACACATTCAAGCAGTGCTTCATTGATTAACTTTTCCTCTTAGTTTATCTGCATCCTTTTTTTTTTATGATTAGCAATCCTGAGAACTAAAATACAATACAATCTCAAATATAAGGTGTTGCAAAAGGATGTGATATTTTCTCTGGGGAGTGGAAAAAAGATTCAGCTGCTCCTCCAGCTTACAGCAATTCAAGTTGCAACTTCATATCTTCTCCTGAAGATTGTTTGACAAATGGTCGACCAGATACTGGCTACCTTTACTGGAGATGGAAACCATACAGTTGTGAACTTCCTCCAATTGACACAAAGAAGTTCTTAAACAATATGAGGGGAAAATCAATAGCTTTTGTTGGCGATTCTATTTTCCGCAACCAGATGGAGTCATTGCTATGCATTCTTTCAAAGGTGCTTGAAATTGTTATTAGTTTCATTTTCACTTCTATTTCTATTTCGTGAAAAAAATTGGTGGCAAATTTCCTAGTAATTGTATGATCTTTAGCATCGCCCACATCACCCCTTCTACATGTTAATCAAGCAAGCTTTCATTATGAAGCAAACTTTCAATGCCAAATTTGAGTTGACAATAGAAATTAATGGTATCTGGGAAGAATTTAGCTTGGACTCGAACTTTGTTGAATACTGTAGTTTACTTATGATTAGATGTCAATTACCCCATATCAATTGTCTATGTTTTTCTCTTTACTGTATATATATGTTTGGAACTTACTTTCCGTACATACCATGATTTATCTCTTTGAATGTTCGTCTTATGGTCAGGTTGAAGAAGCAGTTCTAGTCTATTACGATGAAACATATTTGGACATGACATGGCACCTACCCTCACACAACGTCACATTTGGACTCATTTGGGCTCCTTTTCTGGTGAAATCTACTGAAGCAAAGTCCGAGAAAGACCTACAGATTTATCTTGATGTCCTCGACACTGCATGGACTAGCCAAGTCCAAATTTACGAGTACATATTCTTGTCTGGCGGACAGTGGTTTCTCAAAGAAACCACATTCTGGGAGAACAACACCATCATTGGATGCCACTACTGCCCAGACAAGCCGTTAGAGGAACTAGGCATGGACTACTCCTACCGCAGATCCCTCCGATTGGCATTCCGCTTTTTAAGCACCGTCGATCACAAACCTGTTGTGGTTCTGAGGACCTGGACTCCAAACCACTCCGAGTATGCAGAATGGTACGATGGGGGGATCTGCAACAGAACAATGCCGTTCAAAGATGGTGAGTGCAATGCTGATCCTTACGGTGCAGTAATGAGAGGTGTGGAATTAGAGGAGTTTCAGGAAGGATTGGCAAATGGTTTGAATCTGAAACTTCTTGATACTTACCATCTTTCACTGATGAGGCCCGACGGGCATCCAGGACCTTACAGAAGATATCACCCTGATATAAGTAAGAAATCCCAGGAGGACTGTCTGCATTGGTGCTTGCCTGGGCCAATTGATACCTGGAATGAATTGTTGATATCGATTCTTTTGGGAGAGGAAGGATTGAAGTCTTCTTTCTAAATCAACTATATATTGTGTTCATTTTTCAGCGCAAGGCGTTCATATATATATACAATTCTCTGTTGGATAATGGGAGACCCTATGGTCTTATATATTAATGCTTGTTTCTTATTGCTGTATATGAACAAAATAAAATGGAATTAATAAGATCCGAGATCGGTTGTATTTGTTTGTCCTAATTACGCATTGATGGTTATGTATGACCGATGAGGAGGATGTTACGCATGTTATTCAAAGCCAAAATGAAGCTCACTCAGATCAGTCCCTACCTCACGTAATTCTTTTTAAGAAAAATATATCATCATCAGATTTTGATTTGTGATTTGTTAACAAATCATATCTTTGATTTGTTTTTATTATTATAATAAAACAGATTTATCTGTATTCGTACTGCAGATTTTGCCAGAACGAAAGACACGTAGATTTTTCTTACAACCGAAGACATTAAATGTAATACATCGTAATATAATTAAATTTATAATGCAATGTAATATATATATTATTATATGTTTGATCATAAAATTATATATAATTTTAAATTATAAAAGATATTATATTCTTTTATTTGATATCTATTATAAGGATGACAACGATCGACCTTCGACAACGATGGTCAATCGCTGTCAACAACAATGGTGGTCGACCGCCGACAACGACGATGACGGCCAACCACCGACGATGGTGACCACCTGGTGACGACTGTCGACAGCGGATGGCGACCAAATGAGGGGTGGCGATCGCCTGGCAGACAAGCGAATGGCGGGAGTGCGAGCGACGGACAACGGACAGCAGACAACGGGGGCGCGGGTGATGACCGATCGGCCAGCGACAGGTGACAAGCAACGGACGACAGCGACAAGCAATGGGCGACGGGTGACAAACGATGGACAATGGGCAGCACCGATCGACGACGGTCGATCGACTGGTGGTCAAGAGCGTCGACGAGCGGCGTCGACCGATGTCGGCCAACGGTTGGGCGATCGATAGGCAATCGACCAACGGGCGACCGTCAGCAACGGTTGACCACCAACAGGCAACGACGACAACGACAAGCTGTGGCGACGGACGACGATGACGATAACAACAATCAATGTCGACAATTGAACATCCGACGCTTTTCAAATTATGATTTTTTAATGTAATCGGATTAAAAAAAAATTATCTCGTAATATAAATTATAAAGTTTTAATATTTTTATAATTCAAATTACATTATATTATAATTTTAAAATATCAATAAATATAATAATTAATTTTGTACTGTAATCTGCATTACAGGATAAGTACCAAACGTAGCTTAAGAAGTAAGTAGCATCGAGGTAACGATCTCCGGCGGCATTTCTTCCCGTGCAGCCATTGACGCTGTCGCTATGGATAGTCAAGCTTGCTCTTGAGTTTCCTTGACTCCAAGCCTTCAGCTTTAGCTTTCTTGTGTTCGTGTGTGGTCTTTGCAAGCATGTGTGAATTCCCCTGTAGGCGATGCTAAACAACAAGGGATCCTTATCCGACCGCTGCGTTCGCTTCGTTGCCGGACAATTCTGTGTGTTTTGATTCGTTCATCTGTCGCAGGCTCTGCAAGGTCGAGCAAAATCCTCGCTACTCGACAATGAAGAAGATTGCACTAAACTGAATCGAGTTTGCTTTCGCGCTGCGGTCAGATGACCTTGGGTGTTTGCATCCGAGGATATTTTTCAGCCCCTACTTCCGCCATCTGTGGCCGTCGTCGGGGCATTCGCCTCCTCCGGCGCCGCCGGGAACGAGCCTCACTCGTGTTGTCCACTAAGGCAGCGTCTTCCTGCAAAGATCGAAGCCAAAGATCACGTGAATCTATGCCCCAAAATCTCAGGCGGCTCAATTTCGTTGGGTTTAGGACCAAAGCTCCAACCTTTTCTTCTTCATCTCCTTGCTGCTGTCTTCAGCAGCGCTCTTCTTCATCTCCTTGGGTAAGTTCTGAAGCAGATGCTCTTCTTCAACTCCTCTTGTTTCTTGCCATCGGTATTGCTCATGGCGACGTATTCGCTCCCTCAAATACTCTGGAAGTAACCGGTGAGACATCCATTGCTCCGCATCATCTTCTTGCCTCTTAACTCTCATTCCTTCTATTCTCACAGTGGTAGATTGCCGATGAGTCTGGAACATCAGCAGAGGTTCAGTGTACCAATAAGAGATGTAATGCATGTGAATATGTTCATCGATGTTATGCCCCCCTTCTCCTTTTAGTCCAAATAAACAAAAAGAGGATATTTCATAAGTTAGTTAAAAATGCAGTCAACTGTTCATCGATTCCCACCATCAAGAACTGATTCATGTAAATATAATAAAAACATCAAATTTGGCATGAAATAAACTGAACTAAATCCTATCAAATTGATCATAAAACAGAGAACCTGCATATTGCCAATGAGAAGTGAAAACAAGACCAGCCCAGAAATGGAGACTAAAACGGCAAATAAGATCTCGCACAAATCAATATGATCGACATCTTATTTGCAGACGAAAATTACGCTACAGATTTATCTAGATGGCGCAAATAATGAGAAATAAGTACTTGTTTGCAGATTTTGTCCCAGGGCACTGCAGGAGTTTCATATGATCAACGATGATCTCGCTAGAAGAAAAGGTATTTTAAGTCAAAATAAGTTTCCCAACATCTCTCTTCCATGTCAGATTTTTTTATATTCTCTTGATCGACATCTTCTCACTCTCTCGGAGAAAATGCCAAAATTGAATTCACTCTTTCGGCATTTCTCATTATTCTCTTAAAGCAGCTGTTGAACCATTAATATCATCCTTTTGTCCACAAAATTTTCATCAATTCTATGCATTTGTCACAACTTCCAACAACAAATCAGTAACTTTCTGCCGGCATTGAATTTTGTCTCTCTCTTCTGTAGATGACAGAAGTTCAACTGTTCTCTTTTCTAACGATTCCTTGTCATTCAAATGCGAGACATGCACTCATTTTCTTTCAATAATTTGTTTTTATTATACTTGTCTAATGAGTACATTGGTGCAATTATAGAGTTCTGAGCCCTCATAAGATTTCTATATCAGATACCCGATCAGGAATATGTAAAGTTTAACCAAACATTTAATAAGGAATACTAAACTTTTTACCTCGCTAGAAAATAACCTATTATATTATATTGTACATTTAGAATATTCATTAGTCTAAAAAATGAAAAGATGGAAAACAATGGGCTTTGCAAGTTCAACATATACAAAAAATATCAATGACGGAAGTCAAAAGTAGCATATTGTGCATGCAGATGCAGCATAACGATGAGTCTATTAGCTGTGGCAGAGGAATAACAGCAAGAATGCCATGAAGAAAGTGTGATTTAAGATATCTAAGGGTTATTCTTAAAAAATCTCCAACCAAGATCCCCTTTTCAAAAAGGTGGACAAGCACAGAGTGGGAGTTCACCTGAATCCCAATTGACATGACCTTATATATTTATCAACTAAGTTAATCCCGGACTATCAAGATTTCCTTTCAAAAATATATAAAATCTTCATATTAGTGGCTGCCCTTGGAGATAAATTAAGATCTCAATTTATAAACGCAAAGATGGAAGTACTTGAGAGTCCAAGATGATAAATTTCTCGGGAATCGACTCTCGTCCACTGTAGACAATCACTCTTATACTTACCAATTGACAGGGCCAGCCCTGGGCCAAGGCAAATGGGGTGTCTGGCCATGGCTCAAATCTCTATAACAACATTAATACTCTTATATAGGGTCCTAAAATTTTTATGTATTAAAATTAATCACGGATTATGGCCCATTTATCAAGGTTTTGCCCAGGATCTCCCAATCATTTGGGTCAGCTCTGCCAATTGGATTAGTCCTAGGAGCTTACCAAGACCTCTTTTTCATTTTTTTTTATTGGCTAGTATCATATAGTCAGGCCTTCGGCCTAACTAATCTTAGAGATGATCGATTTAGCTTCACAGATCTCTGACGAAGTATTAAGTAATCCATATACGAGATATGCTCAATCGATCGCCAGGGTAAATCAAGGAAGTGCTTGTGGCTTAGTAGATAAATCCAGCGACGCGATCATGTCATCCCTATAAGACAAGTCCAACGTCGAAAATGTATTTCGTTTGAGAAAGCAAACTTCTTATCCGCATCCAGCTTAGAATCGCTTGCCTAATTTTTTTTAAATTTAGAGTCAAACTTATCTCAACGGAGGATCGAACCGTACTAACCTATAAAATGTCGTTCCGTTTTACCACTACATTGTACCCCTTACGACACCAAGACCCCCTTTCCAAAAAAAAAAATAATATGAAATCGTCACATTAGCGGCCTTCCTCAGTTATCCCTATCGAAGAGAGAAGTAAATCAGACAGGTATTAATGTAGACTATCTCAGTATACCCGACATCCCAAGGGATCAACCAAGACCTCCTTTCCAAAACATGTGGAACCGTCACATTATAGTGGCCCTCTTTAGTTGTCCCCATCGAAGAGGAAGATAAATCGGACGGATACTAGCGTAGGCTGTCTCAGCGGACCCAATATTCCAAGGGACCGATCCCATTTAGGAAAAGTCTCAAATATATCGTAGCTAGGGATCGATCCAAGAATCCTTGTAAATCTACATGGATGTCTTATCTCTGCAATATACCCTGGGCTAATCAAGACCCCTTTTCCAAAAAAAAAAAAAAAATGGTGGAGCGATAAAGCCAATTCGAATTGAAAGATGATATGGAGTGTGTAAAAAATATAGGTGAAAGAGCGTAAGACACAGGCTATAATTACCAAATTGTCATCCAAATCAATATGAGTCTCTTTATCATTCACCATTAGAGTATAAAAGAAAGAGGATCCATAGATATCCCAGGAGCAGGGTTTAACAAAAAAACGAAAAGTTCATAGCAGAATTTAGTTTGATCTTTTATTGAGATAACGTTCGATAATGAATTTTAGAAAAATCTATAAAAATGACTTTCTGTATAGGAGTTTGTCTGATGGATGGAGTAAAATTTCGATATTGAACAATCTTTCATGGATAATACGATTGCAGAGTCCGAATTGGACTGTCAAACTGCGAATACTTCTCTAACGTACCCAAGCATGGTTGGTGGAGTTTCGAGGGATTCCATTCTCTTTCGATTCAGCTGTGGAAGAGATACTTTTTAGAACCGTAGAACTGAATTAATTATCCTAGAAATTAATTGGACCGAAATCTCAGAGATTTACGTGCTAATAAAAAAAATCACAAATATAACCATCACACAGGAAAAAACAAAATCTTATTTCACTTCTGGAGAA
This sequence comes from Wurfbainia villosa, assembly GCA_025175895.1. Classification (NCBI taxonomy): domain Eukaryota; kingdom Viridiplantae; phylum Streptophyta; class Magnoliopsida; order Zingiberales; family Zingiberaceae; genus Wurfbainia; species Wurfbainia villosa. The sequence goes on along the minus strand of CM045991.1, from coordinate 20,370,707 downwards.
ATGGTCCCTGAGGATCCAGTACTTTCTTCATAGACTTCGAATTATCAAAGGTGAGCCTTTTACAGACTCGTACCGAAAGAAATTGCCAAAAAGTTTGGTCATATGCTTGTGCATTGTAGTCCGATTTTTCATTAATGAAGCAAGTATTGTTGAAGATATTCTCCCCAAACTCTGATTTCTCAGAACGACAATCCTAAAACTGGAATGTGCTAGAGTCGGTGTAGATACTCTGATACTAATGAAAAATAACATGCTGAAGAGTGAGAACATATTGAAAAGGCATTTTTGAATTCAGATATTGCCAGGTAAAAACCACAATAACTTTGAAATAGAAAACAGTAAAATTTATCTTTTAATCACAAACAGTAAACTTACTCTACTAATATTTATCATCTACTATATATGTAGTTGTCGCTTCCCAATTCCATCATATCTCGTAGACAAAGACTTTACAGTATCATCAGCTAATTTGCCTGGCTATTGTACAATATACTTAAGAGGCTTCTATTATTTCATACACTTTCAAGTTTTCAAGTTTAACTGTGGCTTGCTATTTGTCAATGCTAATGTGTCTATACGAATCATGTATATATGCTTTAGTCATATTAATAAGGTCAGTTTGGTAGGTGTTAAATATTGCACTATGCTTGATTGCTAGGGTGAAAATGAAGTATTAATAGTTTTAGACAACCGCAGAGATATACTGTAGCCTTCAATCAGGCTAATAAGGCCACTTTATAAGGAGTTAAATATTAAATTATATTTGAGGACTTTTAGAAGGGACAAAAGAGATGTTAATAGTTATAGCCAACGACAAATATAATATAGGTGTCCTCTGCAAGTCTTTCCCATCACAAGGGTATATAGCTAAGTCATGGCATGCCATCTCAGTCTTATCAGATTCACAAAGGGTCCAAATAGGTATTTCCATTGCGGTAGTCATGGACAACATAGTCACTGAATGCCATCTGGAAAAGCACATCAGATTCTATTTCAAAATGCCAGATCATCATAGTGGGGATTGTGTGGTGAAGGTGCAACATTGATCCCTGAGGCCTCAAATCCAACGAAATCGGCCCCAGTCTCAACAACACCAACGACGACACATTCTCCAAATGGCCAACAATGACATCAGCCACCTCAGCAGTAGAGCTAGTCATCTGTCAGGCTTTAGCAGAATTACCAACAACCTCAACTATCCATCTGCAGCCTTATCAATGGGACAAGTGCATCTTTGTGTCAATTTGAAACATGAAATGGCTTAGACACAAACCATTAAGCAGTGATACTCTAGCTCGACCACAGTAAGATAGGACATTTGATGCATGTATTCCTTTTCCAAATTTATGGGCAACTAATGACAGTCATCTTCATTAAAATAGGTTCTTTTCACAAGTCATAGTCAACACTCTATGCAACAAGTTACAACCTCTATTCAATGTAGATATCACTTGACAGGTACCAGATTTTAAGTTCCTGATGTATTTGAGTTTCTACCACGAGTGCTCTGTATTGTTTCTTATGCTTGAGTTACTGCCATAAGAGATCTGTTTTACTTCCTAATAAAATTTTAGCTTTTACAAGAACTACTTAGCATATCATACAAATAGGCAATGCTGCAGAATATATTTCGCATAATATCCAAGCATGACCAATAAAAATTGTGACAGCATTTTGCAATGTATTTTCATCATCCAGTCAATACCTCTCAACTTGTAAGCTGTGACAGAGTTCAATGGAGGGCTAACAGCAATGCAGGAAATCTTAAATACTTAGGACAAACACGGTTTACGATTTGTTGATGAAATAATAAGTCAACTCTTCTCCAGCTCTGATAAGATCAAAATGGATATTATTATTATAGCTCAGTGAACTTTGTCATCAAAACAAACAAAGGAATGTCGCAATGGTTATATTGATTCAATAATCTAAATGGTCTTGTTGTTAGTATAGATTACCAATCTAAAGCATGAGTCTATGAAGCCGTAAAACAACCTACAGATTTCTTGCTCCTTCTTCGATCTATTTGCTTGTTGTCCAAAAAACGATTACGATTCTAAAATCGAAAAGCTTTTCTTGGTTCGTAAACCAAATTTCGATCTTGCCTTGGATGTTCACTTTGCTCCTCTACCTTTTTTCTTTCCCCCAATCTCTACTTCTCTTATAGCTTGGACGAATCCCTTAGGAAACCTTTCGTCTCCATTTCACTTTAATGCAATAATACTATTGCTGCACAATGGATGCACACCAAAAAGCTCTTGAGTTTCTAGAGCTCTTAGTATTCCTATTGCTACTGAACTTATTAGTAATGATGCATTAACATTTACATCTCTCACTCGTTCAAGTTATACCATAAATGTATATGGTCACAAAGACTATCAAGAATAAAGATCAATAATCACACAGACTACGTGTAACAAAGCCACTTGTCATAAAGACAAAATTAAAATATCCAATCCATACTTAGAAAAAAAATATTTCGTGCGACGGTAAGCATATTGAGCAATAAATGTTAAAAAAAATTATTACACCTTACATAGCTACTCATTGAGTAATAAATGCTAAGAAAATTATTATACTTTACTTAGCCACTCAACATATGACACAAAGTCACTCTCCAATTGGTTTATAACCATTTCTCCATGTGACACACAACTGTTTTCTAAGAGACATCAATGTTTTATTATTTACCCAGATTAAATTATTTACATCAATATGAACGTCTCTAATCTCTCATAATGATCTTTATGTCAAGTGTATGTTCTATATTTTAATATTCATAATTACATTTTCGTACTAAACAGAAATGGATCAATGAGTAAATAATCTTCAAAGATATAAATCATTTTTAACCTTCCTTTTTAGCTAGAATCTATTCATTTTAATCAGTCGTTTTCCTAGTCAAGTTCCATAGACTGAATCATTCATAGTCAATAAGTTTACATACTAAAGTAGCAGACCCTGATTAAAATTTTAAATAGACAGTTAAATAGTCACTAAAGACGAATATCAAGATTAACATATAATCTCAAGGGCATAGTAGAGAAATAAGGATTCATTCTTCTACTTTTCGTATTGTCACTATAGCACATGTGGTATGAATCACATGTTATGATGTTATTCTCTTTACTAAAAATAGCACATGTTTTTTTTTTTCAAATCAACACCATACAGATTTTGATCTAGACTTTTCCATTGCCTAATCCTGAATTCAACTTATGAATTCTAATCTGGCTTTAAACATGTTTAGTAAATGGTGGATTCATTTACTTCGATCATTATTCTACTAATGATCTCATCTTGATATAATTATCAAGGTGACCCCAACTTACAAGTATATTTTTCTTTACATATAGCTACATAAATTATTCCATAAGCACCGATCTTATCCCTATTCATACTCAACAAATAGTGATGATCGTCCATGTGAGAAGACCAATTTTAATCTGCCAACATGCTTATCAAGATCTTATTTGAATATAACACAAACATTTACACTAAATAGATTGTGGCTTTACTCAATCAAATTGTTATTACAACTCGGTTACATTCTTCGAAGTCCCAAAGACTTTACATGTTCATAAAATGACTCCTTAGTTATTGGCTTAGTAAAAAGATATGCAAGCATAACACGGGTAGAGATATACTCAAGAATAATATTTTTCTCAGCTACAATATCCCTTATAAAATTATACTTTATAGCTATATATTTGCTCTTTTTGTGATATTTGGGATCCTTGGAAAAAGCTATAGCAGCTTGACTGACACAGTAGACAGTAACCGAACTCCCATTGTTTTTAGCAATCTTCAGATACTTCAGGAACCTTCTTAATCAGACTGCTTCTTGCACAGCTGTTGAACATGTCACATATTTAGCTTCCATTGTCGACAATACTACACAAGCTTATTTCTTATTGTTCCAAGAGAGTGTTACCATTCGGCAAGAAAGTATAGTCTAATGTGGATTTTCTATCATTTATGTTCCCATCCTAATCTGTATTTGAATAGCCCTTCAGACTCATATATAATCCTTGAAAAAATAGACAATAATTTGTTGTCGCTTTCAGATATCTGAATATCCTCTTCATCGCCTTCAGTGTCTCGGCCCTAGGTTTAACTGGAACCGACTGACTAAGCCAATAATATAATTGATATTAGGACATGTACACAACATAGTGTATATAAAACTACCAACAATACTGACATATGATTTTCTTTTTATTTCGACTATTTCTTCAGGAGTTTGTTAACATAAAACATACTTTTAGAAGAAAAAAACTATTAACGCATAACAATTTTTATCCATAGCCTAAACAACTCTACTGGACAAGATATGTTATTTCTACTCCCACTATGACAAATATTAGCATAGTAGTAATAATTTTAAGTCCTACCTTCCATGACTCCACTAGGGTAGACTCAGGTTGATCGACTTTAGAGTTCTCTCTAATCTCTTCGGAATCAATCTCCTCAGGATTTTCCTGTTCCTTGTGTTGAAGCAGTTCTCAGCATAATTCAACATATGTTATTCTCCCTTTATAGTGACCCCATATGTGATGTGCAACTGTCATGAGATTGTTTGGTAGAGATCGCATCAAGGCTCAAATCCGATAGTTATCGAGTATTAGAAACTCCTGTTGCTTGAGTTCCCAAAAAATTCCATCGAGCCTCCCAATATGTCCAATGACCCATATGCAGGATTATAAACCATCCATCTGGATAGCTTCCTTGAGTTTGTTTCTCAACACATCACGATGGGCCATTGTTGTTATCGTTTGTTCCATCTGAAATTAAAATCAATCAAATCAGTACAAAACCGTCGACTAACCAATACAAAATCATTTTAATTCAATTAAAGGCATAGACTTAATAATTAAGAAAATCAATCTTCATTATTTTAGGAGTTTCCGGTCGATGGGTCCAACTGACCTATCGACTCCACTAACAATTCTAAACTTCTGAAGTCACATTCCAAGTTCGTTTGAGCATCCTCAGTTAATTTAGAATTAATCGTAGTCAAAATATCAATTTGGCTAACTAGCATCCTAGTCTGAATTGTTTTTACCGAATTCAAATTGTTCTAACAATTATTCGTCACTTAGGACATGATTTAAATTGATCATTGTCAATTTTACTGGTCAACCAACATTGACCTAACTTTTCAATTCGTACTCGACCAAATCACAAGTATTTATTGTGACTTCCAAGCGCCACAAAAAAAAAAAAAAAAAAAAAAAAATCTCACAGCACCGTCCGAGTAAATCACATGGCTTCCAAGTACCAAAAGTGCAAGTGTCAAGATTATTTTTTTTTTCTTCAATGAGCTGAGCACCGCGGTGCACTGCCCGAGCACGTAGCTCTACTTCTGTCGAGGAGCAACAGTACGCGAAGTGGTTTATCGCTCGCCGAACACCTCGAGCACGGAGCTGTGGTTTCTTCTTTGTCGGACACAGCGTGTTATTCTTGAGTTGGCCCCGCGTGCCGAGCATCGCGGGCCAATTGGCCAAGCTCTCGCTCGGCTGCTGCGATCCCTACCCCAGCAGCGTCCTTGCATTGTTCCTCGTCTCCATTGAAACGGACAGCAACAAGAACAACAGAGTTATTCATAAGATAATCTAATTTATATGCTCTGATACCATTATTAGTATAGATTAATTACCAATATAAACATGAGTGTATGAAACCGTAAAATAACTTTTAGATTTCCTGCTCCTTCGATCTGTTTGCTTGTTGTCAAAAAAGTGATTATGATTCTAAAATCGAAAAAAAATTCTTGATTCACAAACTAAATTCCTATCGTGGCTTGAATGTTCACTCTGCTCCTCTACATGTATTTTTTTTCCCGATCTCTTCTTCTCTTATATCTTGGACGAATTCTGAGACCTTTCATCTCCATTTCACTTGAATGCAATAATATTATTGCTGCACAACACCTGCGCACCAAAAAGTTATTAAGTTTACGAAGCTCTTAATATTTCCATTGTTACTGAACTTATCAATAATGATCCATTAACACTTACACTTGTTCCGTCCAGTAGGGCTGATCACATCAACAACTTGTGACAAAAGAGGGTACCTGAATCCGACTCCGACTCCATTTAAAACAAATAAATTCATATATCTTCCTGATATCCGCATCAAAGAAAATGTAAGATAAAACTTCTCTTTCGGATGTGACGGAATTAGAAGGAAAACAATTTTTTTTTTTTAATTATAATTGGTTCCCTAGCTTTTGCAAGCAAATTAACATCAATCTATCAAAAATAATTAACTACGCTGCAGATGTTGCAAACCCTACAAAAATTAAAGCAGCAGAAGAAAACGCATCAGCCCTCAATAATCCACCACCAAAACCAGCTAAACCTGTCTAACTCATGAACTACTGAGAAAAGATCGATCGATGAGCTTACCCGTCAGAAGGGCCCGGCAATTATCCAAGAGAAAGCAAAGCGACGAAGAAGAAGACGATAGCGACAGATCACCCATCAATCGGTTTCTTCAAATATTACCGTCTTTGACCGCTTCACAATTTTCAACTGCGTTGATGGGAACGAGATGGAGGGAGAAGTTTCTTGGCAGCTTCTTCCAAGTCTCCGACTTGAGGGGTTGTATAGCCGATCTTCCAGTGGGCGTGAAGACGCGACGATAAAAAGGCGAGTAGCTTAGGACGCTACGAGCGGTCCAACTCTGCCATGGCCAAGGAAGCGAGATCGAATAAGCGCTAGCAGGAGGCCTCCAAAGTTATCTTCGATTACCACAGACGGCAGGTCGGCAGTATCCCGGCATTCCCGGCGGATGAGTACTGAATTCAAATACCAAAACAATTGGAGGATCTAGAAGCAAAGTTTCCAAAATTCGGACAGAAAACGCACGTTTTCCATTCGCCAGAATTTTCTCGGTCCCACATTAACATCAAACGGAAACTTTGATTTTAGCTGTCCGGACGAGACAGGCATGCAAAGTAAGCCGCCTCCGAGTCCGTAAGTCCGCGTGAAAGTACACGGTACCCGCAACTTTAACCGAGTGGAGCCCACGGCAACTAGCAGTGTCCCCTAATAATCAGACGGTATACTGTGCGAGCACATATTATTTTTTTCCTCTCTGAAAACTCACACTGACCATATGCGTCGCATGAGGAATAGAAACATTACATATTAATCTCATTATTCCGACAGATAAATTAAATTATTTATTTATTCTAATTTAAACAAATTTTCATTATTTATAATTTTTAAAAAAAAAAATAGTATGGAATTGCTTTGACTTCTGACTCTGACAGCAGAGGAATGGCTACAGACAGTAATCAAAGGGCTCAGGACGCCAATTAAAGGATAAGATAATCAACGCACTCATATGTAATTAATGGCAGAAGACATGGCCATGAAAGCCCATTTTACGCGTGGAAATTCAGTAGCAAGGAGATGGAGAAGAAAAGGAGGGAGCTTTGGTCCTAAATCCAACAAAATTAAGACGCTTGAGACATTGGGGCATAGCTTCGCGTGATCTTTGGCTTCGATCTTTGCAGGAAGACGATGCATGAGTGGACAACACGAGTGAGGCTCGTTTCCGGCGCGGTTTGAGAATTTTGTTCGACCTTGCAGAGCCTGCTTCAGATGCACGAATCAAAAGACACAGAATTGTCCGGCGACGAAGCGAGTGCGGCGGTCGGATGAGGATCCCTTGCCAAAAGGGGAATTCACACATGCCTGCAAAGACCACACAAAGTTTCAGCATCAGCATCTGAAGAGCAACAGCACAAGCACGAACACAAGAAAGTTAAATTAAGCTGAAGGCTTGGAGCCGAGGAAACTCAAGAGCAAGCTTGACTATCGATAGCGACAGCGTCAATGGCTGCACGGGAAGAAATGCATGCCGCCGTAGATCGTTACCTCGATGCCACTTACTTCTTAATGTCTTCAGTTGTAAGAAAAATCTGTGCGCCTTTCGTTCTGGCAAAATCTGCAGTACGAATACAGATAAATCTATTTTATTATAATAAAAAAAAAAATCAAAGATATGATTTGTTAACAGATCACAAACCAAATTTTGATGACGATATATTTTTCTTAAAGAATTACGTGAGGTAGGGACTGACCTGAGTGAGTTTCATTTTGGCTTTGAATAACATGCGTAACATCCACATCGGTCATAATCATCAATGCGTAATTAGGACTAACAAATACAACCGATCTCGGATCTTATTAATTCCATTTTATTTTGTTCATATACAGCAATAAGAAACAAGCATTAATAAGACCATAGGGTCTCCTATATATATATATATATATATATATATATGTATGAACGCCTTGTGCTGAAGCAATGAACACAATATATAGTTGATTATATATATATATATATATATATATAAACGTCTTGTGCTGAAGCAACGAACACAATAGTTGATTTAGAAAGAAGACCTCAATCCTTTCTCTCCCATAAGAATTGGCATCAACAATTCATTCCAGGTATCAATTGGCCCAGGCAAGCACCAATGCAGACAGTCCTCCTGGGGTTTCTTACTTATATCAGGGTGATATCTTCTGTAGGGCCCTGGATGCCCGTCGGGCCTCATCAGTGAAAGATGGTAAGTATCAAGAAGTTTCAGATTCAAACCATTTGTCAATCCTTCCTGAAACTCCTCTAATTCCACACCTCTCATTACTGCACCCACAGGATCAGCATTGTACTCACCTTCTTTGAACGGCATTGTTCTGTGGCAGATCCCCCCACTAAACCATTCTCCATACTCGAAGTGGCTTGGAGTCCAAGTCCTCAAAACCACAACAGGTTTGTGATCGGCGACGCTTAAAAAGCGGAACGCTAATCGGAGGGCTCTGCGGTAGGAGTAGTCCATGCCTAATTCCTCAAACGGCTTGTCTGGGCAGTAGTGGCAACCAATGATGGTGTTGTTCTCCCAGAATGTGGTTTCTTTGAGAAACCACTGTCCAACAGACAAGATTATGTATTTGTAATTTTGGGCTTGGCTAGCCCATGTAGGGTCGAGGACATCAAGATAAATATGTAGGTCTTTATTGGACTTTGCTTCAGTAGAGTTCACCAGAAAAGGAGCCCAAATGAGTCCAAATGTGATGTTGTGTGAGGGTAGGTGCCATGTCTGGGATTGAAATGTTTCATCGTGATAGATTTGAACTACTTCTTCAACCTGACGACAAGATACAACATTCAAGGAGATAAATCATGGTATGTTAGGAAAGCAAGTTCCAAACATACAGTAAAGAGAAAAACCTAGACAATTGATATGGGGTAATTGACATCAAATCATAAGTAAACCATAGTATTCAACAAAGTTCGAGTCCAAGCTAAATTCTTCCCGGATACCATTTCCATTGGCAACTCAAATTTGGCATTGAAAGTTTGCTTTGTAATGAAAGCTTGCTTAATTAACATGTATAATGGGTGATGTGGCCGATGCTAAAGATCATACAATTACAAGGAAATCTGTCACCAATTTTTTCACAAAATAGAAATACAAGTGAAAATGAAACTAATAACAATTTCAAGCTCGGTCAGAAAGTACCTTTGAGAGAATGCATAGCAATGACTCTATCTGGTTGCGGAGAACAGAATCACCAACAAAAGCTATTGACTTGCCCCTCATATTATTTAAGAACTTGTTTGTGTCTATTGGAGGAAGTTCACAACTGTATGGTTTCCATCTCCAGTAAAGGTAGGTAGTATTTGGTCGACCATTTGTCAAACAATCTTGAGGAGGAGATATGAACTTGCAACTTGAATTGCTGTAAGCTGGAGCAGAATCTTTTTTTTCCCACTCCCCAGAGAAAATATCACATCCTTTTGCAACACCTTAGATTTGAGATTGTATTATATTTTAGTGCTCAGGATTGCTAATCATAAACTAAGAGGAAAAAGTTAATCGATGAAGCACTGCCTGAATATGTGAGCTGCTGGGTTGCACTCACTTATGGATCCCTTTTATCACTTATTATATAAGCAATAGCTTTTAATTACTCATAGGAAAATGTTGAGAGAGTACCTTACAATGAAATATTTAGCTTAAAAAATGATCATAAAAACAATCATTGTGACAACATTTTTGAGAATGATTAATTGAACTATTAGAAACTTGCTTTTTATGTCTAAGAAAGATGCTCATGTCTGCTCAGAAAAGCAAGATGCAAAGTTCATGAGGGTAAAAGATGTCCCACAATTCACACGAATAGTGAAAGGTGAAGTCTGCATCAAGATATGACGCAATAATTTACATGAAAAAAAAAACATACTACATTCAGATATTCAACCAGTGTTCCCAGAAACACATAATGACAAGGTATGGTAATGTAAAAATTACAAGATCAGGAAGGATCAATAGGAAGAGAAAAACAAAGGGAAAAGCTAATCGGGAATAAACCCATGGTAAATTTTTTAAAATTATTTTTTTAATCATTGATCTTGAGGTCCTAAGTATGATCAGCGGAAATAATTTCTCACAATGAAGGATGCAAAGTATGATTGGATCTTGTGTATGGTAGATCCAATGTAACAGGGAATGTAACAGGGTCCGACCCAGCATGATGGAAACTCAGAGACCCCATTTAATAATTGCCATTATTAGGGAGAAGAACGTTTCACCTTATGCGACAGCGTCAGTGATTGTAGGCATATCCTGTCGCAAAGAAATTTTTAACAAAGCGCATGATACAAACTAAAAAATGATTGCCCTGTACAATGAGATTGGTAAACAAGCATGAGCCCCGCTGTAGTCGTAGGTCGGGGCAAGTTTGCAAATCACATTGTAAAAAATCTCACCATTCTCAACAACGCAAACATCAAAGGAATTCTCGAAGTGCTCTCAAGGATCAACGAAAAGAGAAAGCAATCGATACTTGCAAAGTTAATTTCCATTTTTCTGTCATTAATAAGAACCCTAACCTGCCCCTACCAACGCAATGCCATAAAAAAGATCTACCACCAAATTCATGGATAAACAAGATCATCCTAATATTTCGCTCCAGTAACTTCGATTATCAAAATCTCACCTTTCATAGGAGCGGAACTGGCGTCGGTCGCCCAAGGGAAGAGGAGCTGAAAGGCGAAAACCAAGAGGAAAGCGGAGCCCGAGAGCATGAGGAGGACATCGCAGAAGCTCTTGCGGGGAATCCCTTGCCTGCCTTCCGCCATGGCGCTCTGCTTCACAAGGGAAGAGAGAGGCGTAGCAGCAGAGCGACAGCTGAGCGGTGGGACTGGAGCAGTGACACAGCAAGACGAGAGAAAGTAACAACCGCCCCCTTGGCATTTAGCTAGTCTTAGCCCCCTATATTTTTCAAATTTTCAATTGCATTAAATTGCACCCAAAGTTGGTATTGGGTGGGGTCTCAGAACTCAGGAGGAGCTCGCGGAGCATCTAAATTTTTTTTTATTGATATTAGTGTATTTAAATTTTCGATTCGATTAATTTTTGAGAATCTATCGATCTTATTTTATGAATTTTTAAAATTTCTTATCAATAATTGAATCGAGTAAAATTATAGCCCTAGCTAGTGACTTTCATTGACCATCGAAAATAAATCAGAAAAATACTTGTAAATTTTTTATAGTTTAATTCGGACTTCGCAGTCACGCCACTTTTTAATGACGGTCTAACATCGAACTCGTATTTCATCCATCGGACAAACTCCTAAATTTTAGAGTCGTCCTAATGAATTTTTCTTTGATTCATTGTCGAATGATATCGCAATAGATGATCGAATTACATTCTCTTATAGGATGTCTTTCCGCTTTTACGCCGTATCTTTAAGGGCATCTGAAACTCTTTTATAAATGTGAAACTGTCATATTAATGACTCCCTCTGACTGTCTCTATCGATGGAAGAGATAAATCAGGACTCAGATGACAAGTATAAATGAGGGAATCCATCGATAGTTCAAAGTCATGATTTCTTTAAAAATTGATATCTGTCCATTTAAGAATTGCTTCTTTATATTTACCAATTGAACTGACCGTATGAGCAATTTGAAACTCTTTTATTGTTGGTCACCTTGTCGTCGATGGGGTTGGACACCCGAGAGGAGATTTAATAGTCCTACTTCTTAGAACTTGGAGGACGTTAAACAAAATTGTAAAGTCTTGAGCATCTAAAATTCTTAGAAGAGTTTTGTTGAGATTTATTCTCGTCAAGAATAAAAAATCTTATTTATCTCTGTTCTATAAAAAAAAAATCTCAATAATATATTTATTGATCCATCCTTTATTTATATTTTATGTTATATATAGATAATATAATAATTAATTTATAATTATTTTTTAACGATTAATTATTAAATTTACGTAAGGACTAATTTAATGACATTAATAATTTAAAATTAAATTATATAAATACTAAAATATATTAAATAAAAGATGAAAATTATAACAATATATAAATTACATTAAATCATGTCTCTATTTATTTTTTTTCATATATATGAAATTGTTTCGGTGTCATTTTACTATTCATAAGAATTTCATAATTCTTATGAACTTGTGGCAAAGATATTTTTTGCATTTAATATTTTTTAATTTCTTACCCATCTATGTTGATATTTTATTCCGTTTTGCCATTTTTTTCTAACTTTGGATTTACCTTTTCTCTTCGTTGCACTTTGCCCCATTAGTCGAATACGAACTTGATAATCATCCATATCAATATTCATATCTGATTTGGATGCTCTTATCTTTTTATTGGAGTGGTGTCTAATTGATTATGGAATATATTTATGATATTTTTTAAGAATCTTCCATACACATATATTTGAAGTCCTTATTATTATTATTAGATTTTTACATATTGAGTGTATTCATCAATACATTCTCATCACTCTAACCGTGATGAAAATAAAAATTATTATAATATATAAAAAATTAATTTACCATTGATACAAATTTATAGTAATGTGACTTTAACCGTTTTCAAATTTTCAACACCAACGGTCCGATGATTAGTAATCATCGATATATTTCTAAAACGATTGATCCTTTTGATCATTACTAATATATAACTGCATCGAAATTGATAATAAACTATAACTTCGGAAGCTCTAAGTTTTCGTCGCAAGATTAAATTATTCACTTTGAGTCATCTGTCTCCGTGGGTCAATGGATACACGGAAGAAACGCCACCGGAGATAGTTACCTTGATGCCACTTACTTCTCAATGTCTTTAGTTGTAAGAAAAATCTGTCCTTCGTTCTGGCAAAATCTGCAGTACGAATACAGATAAATCTGTTTTATTATAATAATAAAAACAAATCAAAGATATGATTTGTTAACAAATCACAAATCAAAATCTGATGATGATATATTTTTCTTAAAAAGAATTACGTGAGGTAGGGACGACTGATCTGAGAGAGTTTCATTTTGGCTTTGAATAACATGCGTAACATCCTCCTCATCGGTCATACATAACCATCAATGCGTAATTAGGACAAACAAATACAACCGATCTCGGATCTTATTAATTCCATTTTATTTTGTTCATATACAGCAATAAGAAACAAGCATTAATATATAAGACCATAGCGTCTCCCATTATCCAACAGAGAATTGTATATATATATGAACGCCTTGCGCTGAAACAATGAACACATGCAATATATAGTTGATTTAGAAAGAAGACTTCAATCCTTCCTCTCCCAAAAGAATCGATATCAACAATTCATTCCAGGTATCAATTGGCCCAGGCAATTAGCACCAATTAATGCAAACAGTCCTCCTGGGATTTCTTACTTATATCAGGGTGATATCTTCTGTAAGGTCCTGGATGCCCGTCGGGCCTCATCAGTGAAAGATGGTAAGTATCAAGAAGTTTCAGATTCAAACCATTTGCCAATCCTTTCTGAAACTCCTCTAATTCCACACCTCTCATTACTGCACCGTAAGGATCAGCGTTGCACTCACCATCTTTGAACGGCATTGTTCTGTTGCAGATCCCCCCATCGTACCAGTCTGCATACTCGGAGTGGTTTGGAGTCCAGGTCCTCAGAATCACAACAGGTTTGTGATCGGCGGTGCTTAAAAACATACAATAAACAGAAAAACCTAGACAATTGATATGGGGTAATTGACATCTAATCATAAGTAAACTACAGTCTTCAACAAAGTTCGAGTCCAAGCTAAATTCTTCCCAGATACCATTAATTTCTATTGTCAACTCAAATTTGGCATTGAAAGTTTGCTTCATATTGAAAGCTTGCTTAATTAACATGCATAAGGGGCGATGTGGGCGATGCTAAAGATCATACAATTACTAGGAAATTTGCCACCAATTTTTTAACGAAATAGAAATAGAAGTGAAAGTGAAAATGAAACTAATTATTAACAATTTCAAGCACCTTTGAGAGAATGCATAGCAATGACTCCATCTGGTTGCGGAAAATAGAATCGCCCACAAAAGCTATTGATTTTCCCCTCATATTATTTAAGAATTTCTTTGTGTCAATTGGAGGAAGTTCACAACTGTATGGTTTCCATCTCCAGTAAAGGTAGCCAGTATCTGGTCGACCATCTGTCAAACAATCTTCAGGAGAAGATATAAACTTGCAACTTGAATTGCTGTAAGCTGGAGGAGCAGCTGAATCTTTTTTCCACTCCCCAGAGAAAATATCATATCCTTTTGCAACACCTTAATTATATTTGAGATTGTATTATATTTTAGTGCTCAGGATTGCTAATCATAAAAAAAAGGGGATGCAGATAAACTAAGAGGAAAAGTTAATCAATGAAGCACAGCCTGAATATGTGAGCTGTTGGTTTACACTCGCTTATGGATCCATTTTATTACTTTTTATATATAAGCAATATCTTTTAATTACTCATAGAAAAATGCTGAGAGAGTACCCTACAATGAAATATTTAGCTTAAAAAATGATCATAAAAACAATCATTGTGACAACATTTTTGAAAATGATTAATTGAACTATTAGAAACTTGCTTTTTTATGTCTAAGAAAGATGCTCATGTGGGAAATAAACCCATGGTAATTTTTTTTTTTAAATTTTTTTTTAATCATTGATCTTGAGGTCTCATTTACAAGTTGCGAAAATAATTTGTTGGAGATCAATTGTGTATAATAAATCCAGCGTAACGTGGTCAGACTCTTTTCCCCGGATCAGCGTTGGTGGAAAGAGGCCCCATTTAATAATTGTCATTATTAGGGAGAAGAACCCTAACCCTGTGCGACAGTGACAGTACTCATTCCTGTCGCAAACAAATTATTAAGAAAGCCAATGATATCAAATTAAAAATGATTCCTATTAATTGGTAAACAAGCCTGAGCCCCGCTGTACTCGTAGGTCTGTTCAAGTTTGCAAATCTCTTTGTAAAAATGCAAACAGCCACCGAATTCTCCAAGTGCTCTCGAGGATCAACAAAAAGAGAAAGAAATCGATACTTGCAAAGCTATTTTTCATTTTTCTGTCATTAATAATGATGTGGTGAAAATAAATAAAGATGCAAGATCAGATTCAAATTATAATAAAAATCAAAGTAAATAAAATTCGAATTCGATCAGATTCACTCAAATTGCATCTTGATCAATTCAAATTGTCTGAATTATATTCGAGTTCATTCTAATGAATTCAAAATTTTAATTCGACTCTATAATTAATTAAGTCCAAGTCTCTTCGTCTTCCTTCTATATCATATAATCATAAATATGTATTCATTAGTTTGGCATTCACACTCTTTGATTTTTTTTTTCTCCTTGTATAAAGATAAAACAGCAATTTACCAAACACAGTTGCTAAAGTTTCGAAATGCCCAAAATGCGTAGCATGGTTTCAGATTTACCAAATCGCGCACCTAATTCCACTTTTACCCCTCCCGTCAAACAGATCTGCAATTTAATGATGAGAGAGAATTTTCATGCATCCGAGCACTCTGGAAATTCGAACCATCTAAGCGTAGTCTTTGGGAATTCAAATCCCAAAGACCACCTTTTTTTTCTAATTTATATCGGTCTGATTTCTGAAATATTACTGTGAATACCTAATAAAACCTCGAATATCAGAAATTTTGGCCACGGATACACAGAGAGACACTACTCAAACTTAATGGACTTGGATTGGATCGAAAAAGAAGTGAATAAGACCATCAATGGGTTTTGACCGAAACCATTGATGGACAGAAAGTCCAAATTTCGAAATCTTGACATAGACTGAAAGATCTTACAACATGAATTTTTGATATGTCGAGGAAACTTAGTTTTAATCCTCCTATCTCCCAATTTTAACTTGTGTCAAAATAAAATGGTACTGAAAATTAAGAAACTGATGGAAGATAGTGATAGTGGTCGAATTGCAATTCAAAGCACTGGTGTCAATTCGAATTTGAATTTCGGCATCAGCGTAGTCTTGAGATTGGAATTCGACACCAATGGTGTCGAGGATTCAACACCATGTGGGAATTCCAATCCCAAAGACTACTGATGGTCGAATTGGAATTCGGCACAACGGTGTTGGAATCCTGCATCACATCAGGTGCCGAATTCCAATCTCAAGACTACAATAGTCTTTGAAAATTCCAATTCCGACACGCAGCCGAATTGTAAATTTCAGCACCACGATAAAAAATCCACTGCATGCGATGGACGCAGGGTTTTACACAACAATAAGAATCTGTTTTAAACATAATCAGTACACTCAAACAATAGATGAAAACCACTTCATAAAGATAAATTTTGCAAGTACGAGGTGTATATTTGTCTGTAATTTCAATCATAAAGGATGAGTAGTGGATTTTCTATCGTGATACTGAAATTTATAATTCCAACACCACTGTGGTGTTGGAATTGAAATTTCCAGAAAAACACAATCCAGAGTGCAAGCATGAAATCATTCAAAGAATAGGATAGCAGGAACATAATGCACAGTTGATCATTTAAACAATGTCAATAAATTAAGCCTTTTGAGAAAGTTACTCTTTCTTGTCACTATATTTTCTCCCTTTTTTTTTTGCTTTTGTTTAGCGGTCGGTTTAGCCCTTGCGTACGATCTGAGCTAAAGAAAAATGAACAGCAACTACAGGAGTATCAAACATCACTTCATCTAGTTGCTCGGTACTGGGTTCATGTTTTTGTCATTCAACATCTGGTCGTGCTTATTTCAATCATAAGGGATGAGTAGTTGCTGCCTGGTTTTATTCATGCTCCCTTTTTGCTTATTCCTTTTCTGAGACTTTAGACAAAATTGTGTCGTACTGAAATTTCAATCATAAGGGATGAGTAGTGGATTTTCTATCGTGGTCTTTGAAATTTACATTCCAGACGCTGTGCCGAATTGGAATTTCCGGCACCAGCGTGTGATAGGATTGAATTCCCGGCCACGATGGTGTCGATTCGACACCATTGTGGTCTTTGAAATTCCAATTCGGCACCGCGGTGGTCTGAAATTCCAATTCAGCTGCTAATCGTGCAATTTCAGCACCACTATCACTATCTTCCATCAGTTTCTTAATTTTCAGTACTATTTTTTTTCGACACAAGTTAAAATTGGGAGATAGGAGGATTAAAACTAAGTTTCCTCGACATATCAAAAATTCATGTTGTAAGATCTTTCAGTCTATGTCAAGATTTCGAAATTTGGACTTCTCTAAGTCCATCAATGGGTTTCGGTCAAAACCCATTGATGGTCTTATTCACTTCTTTTTCGATCCAATCCAAGTCCATTAAGTTTGAATAGTGTCCCTCTGTGTATCCGTGGTCAAAATTTCTGATATTCGAGGTTTTATTAGGTATTCACAGTAATATTTCAGAAATCAGACCGATATAAATTAGAAATCAGATAAAAAAAAAGGTGGTGCTGGGATTTGAATTCCCAACACCACGTTTAGATGGTTCGGAATTTCCAATAGTGGCTCGGATGCATGAAAATTCTCTCTCATCATTAAATTGCAGATCTGTTTGATGGGAGGGGTAAAAGTGGAATTAGGTGCACGATTTGGTAAATCTGAAACCATGCTACGCGTTTTGGGCATTTCGAAACTTTAGCAACTGTGTTTGGTAAATTGCCGAAGATAAAAAGGACAAGACAAAAAGGAGAGTAATCTTTAAAAAAAAAAAAAAAAAAAAACTTTAATGATCATATCGAAGTACCACTCGCTCTTCTCATTTATCTTAAATCTTTTCGGATTCAAATACTTAGGCTATGTTTAATGAGAGATAATATAATAAAATTTGTAATGCAATGTAATTTAATAAATATTATATTATTGTGTTTAGTTAAATAATTATATAATACGTATAAAGATGATTATATTCTTTTGTTTAATGTTCATATTTTTTTTTATCAAGAATATAATCCATATTATTATAAAATAATAAAAATATTCTTACAATTAAATTTAAGTAATTTTATCAAATTTTAATTTCGTCCGAATATAATTAAAATCATAGTCAATCGCCCGTAACCGCCATCATTGGTCCCCAGATTGTCGATCGTCGACAACTAGCCGTCGGTCATCGACGATCGACCGTTAGTCATCGACTGTCAATCACCGGTCATCGTTGTTGATCGTTGACCGTCGATTGTTGATTTAATCGAAAGAACAAGAGCTAAGACTTTGAATATATTCGGCATTTAAATTGTTGAGCATGAGATGTAATCGATTACACGTTTTTAACTTTATATATAATATAGATTATAAAATTTTATTATTTTTTAAAATCTATATTATATTACATTATAATTTTAAAATTATATCAAATAAAATAATAAATCTTGTAATATAATCTTACAGTGTTAAGATGATCAATCTAAAGAAGATGGATCTATCTAAAATGGCCGATCTTAAGACCCAAGTGATTCACGATCTCTCGAGGATCAATTGAAGTTTGATTTGTCGGAGCTCTCTAGAGGAAAGCCGATCAAGCAAGATCGGCTCACTTAATACCAAATTGATTTATATTGAGTCGGTCAAAAATATTCAACGTAGATATTTTGGTGAGTTATTATATGAAATAAGAACCTTAATTAATCTGCCCCTACCATTTTACCAACGTTAATTCCACTTCCTAGCCGACAATCAAAATCCATGGATCATCTTAATATTTCGCTCCGGTAACTTCAATTATAAAAATCTCACCTTTTATAGGAGCGGAACTGGCGCCGATCGCCCGATGAAAGGCGAGAACCACGAGGAAAGCGGAGCCCGAAAGCATGAGGAGAACATCGCAGAAGCTCTTGCGTGGCATTCCTTGTCTGCATTCCGCCATGGCGCTCTGCTTCACAAGGGAAGAGCGAGGCGTAGCAGCAGAGCGACAGCTGACCGGTGGGAGACTGGAGCAGTGGCATAATAAGACGATGCCCTCGGCAGCCTCCATTCGCTTCGCTGATGGCATCCTAGCAGGACCATCAGCGAAGCGAATGGAGGCTGCCGAGGGCATCGTCTATCTATCGGAATTGCTCCATCGATTACGAGAAGTTATCTAAAAAATCCCTTTAAAAAAAAAACAATTTGCATCCAAATATCGAACAAAAATGAATCAAAACATCAAGAAATAGCTAGCATAGCATTCCATTGCACCTTTTGCGATCTAATTAACTGAATAACAGTTAATTACATATATATACACCTTTTCAATTATTTTTTACGATCGATCGAAATTAGTTGACATTTTTTGTTCCGACTGGGAATAGAAGATAAGGTACTTGCAATCAAGATTAAGAATACCACGTGTTGAATTTGAAAGGACAATGAATCTTCAGAATGACCTGCTATATAACAGTGAGAAGGGAACCCAGGTATCATTACTTCATGTTTTGTGTCGCGTTGAATTTTTATTTCGTTTGGATGCTCTCTCGGAATGTTAATGCACCGGATGGAGATTGAATTTTTTTATTCGGATTAAAAATTCTTTATTATTTTTATTAATCAAGAAATATAATTCTTTATAATTTATTTTTCTTTATTATCATCAAAGATCGAGACGAACATAATTAATTTTTCACTAGAGCTGTGTCTAAACTAAACAGGTAATGTTTCCCATTGGCACAGGGATGCACTTGTCCCATTGATAAGGCTGCAGATGGGTAGTTGAGGTAGTTGAGGCTGCTGATAATTCTTCCGAGGCTTGACAGATGACTTGACTAGCACTCCTGTTGGGGTGACTGATATCACTGCTTGTCATTTGTAGAATGTGCCGCCAGATGGTGCTGTTGAGACTGGGACCGTTGGATCTGAAGCCTCGGGGATCAATGTTGCACCTTCAGCGCACAATCTCCACTATGATGATCTGGCATCTTGAAATAGAATCTAATGTGCTTTTTCAAATAACATTCAGTGACTATGTTGTCCATGACTACCGCAATGGAAATACTTATTTGGACCCTTTGTGAATCTGATAAGATTGAGATGTTATGTCATGACTGAGCTATATATACCCTTGTGATTGGAAAGACTTGCCAAGGACACCTATATTATATTTGTTGTTGTCTACAACTATTAACATCTCTTTTGTCCCTTCTAAAAGTCCTCAAATATAATCTAATATTTAACTCCTTATAAAGTGGTCTTATTAGCCTGATTAAAGGCTATAGTATATCTATGTCGTTGTCTAAAACTATTAATAATTCATTTTTACCCCAACAATCAAGTATAGTACTGTAATATTTAACACCTAACAAACTGACCTTATTAACATGACTAAAGCACACATGATTCGTATAGACACATAATTAGCATTGACAAATAGTAAGCCACAGTTACACTTAAAAACTTGAAAGTGTATGAAATAACAGAAGTCTGCTGAGTATATTGCATAATAGCCAAATAAATTGGCTGATGATACTGTAAAGTTTATGTTTACGAGATATAATGAAATTGAAAAGCGACAACTGCACAGTAGATGATAAATATTAGCAGAGTAAGTTTACAGTTTACTGTTTATGATTAAAAGATAAATTTTACTGTTTTCTGTTATAAAGTTATTGTGGTTTAATTTTTACCTGACAAATATCTGAATTCAAAAATGCATTTTCAATCGTGAACATGTTATTTTTCATTAATACCAGAGTATCTACACCGACTTTAGCATACTCCGATTTTAGGATTGTCGTACTGAGAAATCAGAGTTTGGGGAGAATATCTTCCACAATGCTTGGTTCATTATAAGCAAAAACTCTTTGGCAATTTCTTTCAGTACGAGTCTGGAGAAGGTTATCCTAATAAGTCTTAGGGTTATCCTAATTAATAATTGATAAATATAAATGGATAATTTTTAAGTGGTCAGAAATCAATTTTTCAAAAAATTATAATTCTAGATTATCGACTGATCTCCTTCTTTATATTTACCACTTAGATTTTTTATTTACTTTATCCATCGATAAGGATAGTCGGAGGGGACCGTTAATATGACGATTTCATATTTTTTTTTTGAGAGGGATCTTAGTAGTCTTGGGATATGATATAGTGATAGGATGTCTACATGGATAATTAAGAATTTATGGATAGCTACGATGTATTTGTAAACTTTTTTCCAAATAAGAGTCGGTCCTTTGGGACGTTCAAGTCTACTCAGACATTTTATGCTCGCATCAATTTGATTTATCTTTTTTTCGATTAGAGATATCTAAAAAAATGTGGAACAGTCACACTAACGGTCCCCTCCGACTGTCCCTATCGATGGAGGAGGTAAATCAGAATTCAAGTGGTAAGTGCAAAGGAGGGGTCATATATCTAAAAAGACCGCTAATATGATGGTTCTATTTATTTTTTTTTTCTATTTTTTTATTTTGGAACGGAGTCTTGGTTTAGGGTTTAGGGAGGTTTTATTTTTTACCAAGAGCTCATTCACTTTTTTTTTTAGGAATAGTATATATAAATATATAGACTTAAAATTACTGTTCACTTTATCTGTGTGAATAATAAAATTATTGTTTACTATCACTGTATGTGCACAGGCGTACAGTGATCGGACGCGCAGGTGAACAAGATTATATATATATATATAGAGAGAGAGTTTTGATCGCCTGCGCGACCGATCCCTGCGCGCGCCCGTGCGCGACGCGCTCCCAACCGTCCAATCAACTGCGAGCATAGTGTGAGCCACGCGCATTGTTGTCGTCGCTGCCGCGTCGTCCGGCCACCGCCGGCCTCCGGACCGGGCGCGATCGACGTGTCACTCGCCGGTGGTCCGGCGGGGGGAGTTTATCGGTCGAAATCGATCGGAAAATCACCAAAGATCGCGCACGTGAGCTACCGCCCATCCGGCCGGATCGGCCGATTCGACCGATCCGATGTCGACGGACCGATACGACGCCGTCTGTCCGTCCGGTCTAATCGGTCGGCTGTCATTCGACCGGAATCCGACCGAATCGCGGCCAAAATTGGCCGTCAAAATCGGGCGATCGATTTCGACCGCGATCGGGCCGGATTCCGGCCAAATTGCGACCGGAATCCGACGACGGAAATACCGGTAACCGATCGGGCTGGATTCCGACCGAATTTGGTCGGAATCCGCCTGATCGCATGACGGCGCGGCGCGCCACCGCCGGCAGCGATCTGTGATTCAGTGTTAGCGTCGGTCCGGCCGCTAACCGGCAGGAAACTCCCACGATTGCCGGCTGAGTGGTCGTCGATCGCATCCGGCCCGATGCGATAGCCGCGGACGATGCTGGCGCGACGGTGGCGATGTGACGGAGTCGGCGATGAGCGCACGAGCACGGAGAAATCGATCGCGCAGGAGATCAATTTTATATATATATATATATATATATAGAATTTTGATCTCCTCCGCGACAGAAACTTCCGCGACCGTCCGCGACGCCGACGGCCTCACGCCGCCCGGCCGTCCGGCCTCCTCCGGCCATGGTGTGCGTTGAGCGCACCTCACCGTGGTCCGAGAGATCGGCTTCGGCGGATTGCGGCGGAAGCCGGCGCGCATTCGGCCGCGATTCGCCGAATCGCGGCGGCGGCGCGCTGACCGCCGTGCCGCATTCGGCCGGATCGCTCGAATCGCCGCACCCGCCTACGTCGGGAAGGACGCCCCGGGCGATTCGCGTCCGACGCCGGAATCGGCCGAGCGCGTGACGATCCTTCCCGGCTCGTCTGCCGGATTCCGCGATCTGCCGAATCGCGGCCGGCAGCGGCGCGCATTCGCGCCGCCGCGATTCGGCCGGAATCGCGGCAATTTCACGGCTCGCCGCAATCCGGCCGGTCGAGCTCTTCCGATCACGCCGAGTGGCGCGCTAACGCATCGGCCCGGCGACCGAGGCGGCGACGCAGCGGCGATGGCGGCGGCGTGAAGTTATCAGACATTTCTTCGGTCGCGGACGGGCGCGCAGCAATCGGGCGCGCAGGTGATCAATTCTCTCTCTCTCTCTCTCTCTCTATATATATATATATATATAAACTGATACCAAGTTAAGTTAATAAACTCTTTTTTTTTTAGGTTTTTTTTTTTTTTTTTAGGTTTTCTTCGTGAGCCTCACCTCCCTAAATCTTCTACCAAGCCCCGGTATCTAGACTCTTCTGGGTCTTACCAGCACAGATCTTACAAGTAGTTTAGGAGAGTTATCTCTTCAGAAAAGAGAATAAGGACTATGAAGAACAACTTAAAGAGACATTGGTCTGATACCAAGTTAAGTTAATAAACTCTTTTTTTTTAGGTTTTCTTCTTCTTTTTTTTTTAGGTTTTTTTTTTTTTAGGTTTTTTTCGTGAGCCTCACCTCCCTAAATCTTCTACCAAGCCCCGGTATCTAGACTCTTCTGGGTCTTACCAGCACAGGTCTTACAAGTAGTTTAGGAGAGTTATCTCTTCAGAAAAAAGAATAAGGACTATGAAGAACAACTTAAAGAGACATGATGTATTTAAAAGAAATTGCAAGGACAATAAGAACATTACAAGACTCTGAAAAGGACATTACAAGACTCTGGAAATTGACATACAAGAAAAGAAAAATAAACACACACTAAAATAAGCACACAATAGAATTTACAATATGACGCTAGAGAAACCGGACTTTGGATCTCTGCTGACACTTACAAACTAAGATAAGAAGGTAGTCTTCGAAGAGGGATGTCTTGAGAAGTTGGAAGGCTTCTCTTCTTATAGCTCTTGCTGCTGGCTTTTGTTGCTTCGAGGCTAAGTTTTCTTGTAGTGCTTTGTAATGCTGTAAAGTAGTTTGTTTTCTTTTGGCAAGTGACTTTGTACGAGTGATTTCTTTTGAGCTGTAAAGCTTCTGCCTGATGTACGAGGGAATCAATTTTCCATCATGTTGTCGATATGTTGTTCTGCCATTTGTTCTCTATATTGTTTGGCTGTAATTTGGGTGGATTTTTTAAGCATCCATTTGAGTTGTCTCTGTCTATAATGTTCAACCAATTCAGGATGTTGTGATGTGAATTTGAATGGAAGAAAATGAGTTCCAAACTGTGAAGGCTGATATTTTTCAAAGGAAAGTTTCGCCATTAGCATTAAATTCATAACTGTCTCTGGCATCATCCCAGAGCCAGTTGGTCCCTTGGAGAGAAGCTCTCCAGTGTTTGGCTTGTTCGGGGAGAGGAACAGGGGCTCCCCAATGTTCGTCAGGATCACTTGGGAAGATGGTTTCAATAGGATCGGACTTATAAATGATTTCCCTGGGTCGGAGTTTTATGACATGTCGGGCAGGTTCTATTCTGTGGTTTAACCACTCAGGTGGAGAACTTTCAATAGAACAAGCAACATAGCTTTCGAAAGTTTCTAATTCTATGAGAGTTCGAATGACATTTCCTAATTTGAAAGGAAAGGCTTCTGTAATGTGGTCAGCTTGTACCCAGAGCTCATTGAGGATCCCATGGTCTAGAAGTATGAAGGGATTTATTTCTATTCCCCTAAATTTTTGAATGTGATAGGTACTAAGGTCTATGCTGGCTTTCCTGATGGCGTATTGTAATTGGCACTGGCAGCCGTGTTTTTCTGTTATGCAGTCTTTGAATTTATTTTGGCATCGTATTTTAAAATTGTATTCTGCTTCGAAAAGGATGGTAATGCCTGGTTGAGGATCAACCTGTGCCCATTGTAGTGCTTCTTGTAGTAGGGCAAAGGTTCGCCACTCTGCTTCTTCAGCCGTTTGTCTCATGTACGCAGCTAGGTCTGTGGGAAGACTGTTGAACCTGCACATGTCTATCTGGTTGGGCTGCTTCTTGGGACTAGCAATGGGTCTTGTGACTGGTTTTATTGATTTGCCTTTGTCAGAGACTGTTTCTGCATATGTTTGTTGGGGAGTTGCCTTCATGAGGTGTTTATTTTTTATTGAAGAGCTCAGGAAATAGGTTGGCCCTACTGCCTTTCTGATTTCTTGGAGAGCAACTTCTAAGGAGTCAAACTCTCCTAGTTCTTCTCCGCTAGTAGGAGTGCTTGAGCCTTCTTCCCATGTATATAGCATGAGGACTGTCATGATACCATAATGTATATATTTTCCTGTCTGTCTTGTTGTGTTGTGCATGTCTTTAATATGTTGGAAATAATAAATGAGTGCATTTATTAGATTTTGTCAGGCTATTGGGAGCTGGGTATGTTCCATATGTTGTCTATTATTGTCTTTTGCATTGGTTCCATGTATGATCGATGTTCTATTCTGAATTGTTCCTCCACTCGAGAGTATACTCTTAATTCTTGAGGTCCGATTTTTGTTGTTGTCCTGTTTTGTCCCCATGTCTTGGGTGTGACCATTGTTCTGGGATTTTGTCTTTCCATCTGCAATTTTATCATGTTAGTAACCTTGATAATGTATCTGCAAGAGAATTATTAGTTCCCTTAATATGTTCCCATTGAATTTTTATGCCTTTGTTGATAATTGTGTCTACAAATTTTATCCATCTTTTTGCGGAGAGGGTACGCTTCTTTGTCTTACTCTGCTCGTGATATTTTACTATAGCTTCATACATTCTTATAGTTATTTCCTTTTATCACATATGAATAGATAAAAGGCTTGAGACAATAAATGCCTTGATTTCATAGTCTAGTGATGTCAGGTGTCCTTTCTCATGGAATTTTCCCGATGCATATCTGCACAAACTCTCTTGGGTTTTGTTTTCATATTTGTTTGGTTTTCTGAGTAACACACCTCCCCATCCGGTCTCACAACCGTCTGTTTCTAAGATTAGATAATCTGTATCTAAGGGTAAGGAAAGTGTGGGTAAATTTTTAACTTTTCCTTTTATGATTCTGACTAACTCGATGTCTTGTTGGTTAAAATGTCTTTGTCCCTTGGGACTTGTTTTGTTATAGAGTGGTCCGCTGATTTTTCCAATATCTTTGATGTATTGCCTTGCATAATTTAGTAGTCCTAAAAAAGCCCTAAGATCTTTGGTATTTTCTATTTTATCCGGGAAGTTTAATATCTTTGTTAATATGTGTGGTTGGAGTGATATCGTCCCTTTTCCTATCTTTGCCCCTAGGAATTCTATATGTCTAGTTGCAAGTTGTAGTTTCTTTTTTGATATGATTAAACCGTTGGTTTCTATGAGGGTAAATACCATGTGAAGGTGGGCCATATGCTCCTGTTTGCTCTTTGAGAAAACTAGTACGTCGTCTATATAGACACACGTAAAATCTTTTGTATCCTTAAATATTTCATCCATCTTACGCTGGAATATTTGGGGTGCAACTTTTATTCCAAATGGCATGACCAACCATTCAAAATGCCCTTCTGGGCAAGAGAATGTTGTCCATTCTATTGATTCTGGGTGCATTTTAACTTGCCAGAATCCTGATTTCATGTCGAATTTGGAGTACCATTCTGAATTTTGTATTTTGTTTATGAGGACTTCTTTGTCCGGTATTTTATATCCATCATTATGGCAATTATCATTTAATCTTTTGTAATTAAAAACCATCCTAGATTGTCCTCTTTTCTGTTCTGAACTTTTGTTCACTATGAAAGCTAGGCTTCTATGTCTAGATGTGGATCTTCTTATGATGTTCATTTTAAGCATTTGTTTTATATGTAACTTACATTTTTCTGTTTCCCAATTCGTGTACTTGAGTTCTTGTGCTTTGATTGTTACATCAGGGTTAATTATGTTTAGCTTACATAATGTTTTGTTTTTTTCCCAATATTTTGTAGGGTTTTCTCCTATTATTTCTATTTTTTCTAATTTGGATATGAAGTATTGATTTGTTTCAGTATGTATGTTGTATCGATTAACTGTGGTTCCTCTATGTCAGAATCTATCTCTAGTTCTAAGTCACTATCTGATTCAGATTCGTCACGCTCTTCTAGACTTGTGTCTTGGGTTTTTGTTTTACAACTACATCCTTGCTTGCTGTTTTCGGAGCATTTGCACTCTCTTTCTGGAGCTTTATAGGAAGAGGGATATTCGGATAGGACTGGGGATATTATGGGATTTGATAATAAGAATACGTAATCTGGTGAAAGAAACAGAGCTCTATCTTTTGCTAGAAGGAACTGAAGTCCTAATATAAGTTGAAGATCTGGATGATTTAAGGGTCTTACCCAGATATGTGGTAAGGGTATAGCACTGCTATATTGACCGCAATTGTTGTAAACTTTGATATGTGCATTCTTTATAAATTGTTGGATCGAAAGTGTCGCTAGAGGGGGGGGGTGAATAGCGATATGGTGTCGTTAAAAAAAACTTTTGCAATAAGTAAAAAGCAAGTAGAGAGTGCACAGCGGAAATATAAAGTAGACAAGATATTTTTACGTGGTTCACAATCTTTCGATTGCTAATCCACGGCCCTAGTGATCCTTGATCACGTACGGAGGGCAATTCACTAAAACCACTCCTCCTCGTTGGAAGTAGGAGCAACGATCACAAAAAGAAATCAAGGCAAAGGGACACTCCCCCTTTCCTTGTTACGATTAAAGCACAAAGACAATTTAAAGAAGTAGAACTTAAATAAATATACCGACAACTCTTATAAGTAGAAGATGTAGCTTTCGTTGTCGGCGGCACTTCGTCGTAGCAAATGTGAGTAGTAGTAGCGGCGTTACGACGGCGTGTTGAGAGCTCTTGATTTCTTATCTTTTTTGCTTGGCGTGAACATGTCTATTTATGGATATTGATCTATGAATTTAGACATAGGTAGTGTCCAAGGTGAGGTTCTTATCCCCCAAGTCTTGCTCATCCACATCCTTTGCGCAAACTCAAGGATGAGGTGCTTCATCCAACCACCTTGTGCCACAACTCAAGGATGAGGTGCTCATCCAACCACCTTGTGCCACCTCAAGGAGGCCTTCACGCCAACTTGTTGGAGCCATCCAACTTGTGCCACATCATGGGAGCCAACCATCTTGTGCCAACTCTCCTCATTTAGGCCCAAGCTTGATGGTGGTTTGCCAACCATCTTGTGCCAACTCACCTCATTTTGCCCAACTTGATGATGGTTTGGATGTCCACCTTGATGCCACATCACCTAATTTTGGGGTCCAAGCTTGGTGATGGTTTGGATGTCCACCTTGATGCCACATCACCCTTTGTACCAAAACACGAGTCAAGTCCAAATTCACCCTTGAAATTCGAGCTCTTCTGAAGGAACTAGACCGTGATTGAGTCGTAGTACAGGTCAAAGGGTTTTGACCGCAGCATGATACAAGTTAGCTTAAAATATAAAGTACGATGGTTCTAACTAACTCGATCTCGACCTAGACCTTCCATTGGAGGTATTGGGTCGGATCTACGCTTAACGACCTTGCTTCGCTTTCACACAAGCTTACCTTGTAGCCTCGCTTCCGGTCTTCACCCGAGTACCTCGGCTTCCTCCGAAGTCCCTCTGGCGTTGCCCGACCACCTCGGTTCCCACCGGGTGTCGCAGACCTTCCGCTCAACTTTAGCATTTCTGCACACTTAATTGAGCTCGTAAGATAACAAATATACTCTTAACTATTGAGCCTTTTGCCATAATCAAAATATCGGTTCGACTTTGGTGCCTCGCACCAACAATCTCCCCTTTGATTCATGGCAAACCACACAAAAAGTTAAGGAAAAATTAAGCTAGCATAATGATTAAGCATGAATGAGCTAGCATAAAGATTAAATATGAATGAGCTAGCATAATGATTAAATATGAATGAGAAATATTATTGTTTCAAGTTCTCCCCTTTGAGGTAACCTCCCCCTTGACCGAAGGTGAGTTCTTGAAAAATAATTTTTACTCCCCCTTAATAGTTGCTTAAGTAATCGGAATTACTTAATATAAAAGGTAATAATTTTGTTTACTTTCTTCCTTACTTTTGTGACTTTCTCCCCCTTTTGCCTTAACTCAAAAAGTTTGTAAATATATTTTAGGGTTTGTAAGTCCAAGCAAGTTCCCAATATATATATATATATATATATATATATATATATATATATATATATATTTTAAAAAAAATAATAATATGCTGGAGAATATGTTCATCAAAAATGTACAACTCCGGTTGGACTTGATTGATATAGAATGATCAAAAAGTGTTGAAGGAGTTGATTAATTTTAAATAATTATACTCCATGGTTCATATCGATGCAATTGAATCTACATCTGGAACTGGGAGTAAGGTCCTAACATCTCACGCCTGTCACGGCTAAGTACACAAACACATTAGTCCTATGTGTTGTGAGATGTGTTGGCTCCTTAAATCTATAGGTATATGATTTCTAAGGTAAGACTTAGGCTAATTTCATAAAAAGAAGCAAAAATAGAGTACATATATAGAAAAATTTAAATCCTACTCTATTACGCACATACCTAACTTTCGTCTTAATAAACTAAATTCGGCTTCGGGTAGTGGTTTGGTGAAGATGTCCGCTAGGTTTGATTTGGACTCAACATACTCTAGTTGTATAGTTCCATTAGTTACATGTTCCCTAATGAAGTGGTGTTTAACTTCTATATGTTTTGTCCTAGAATGACATATTGGATTTTTAGTTAAGTTAATTGAACTGATGTTATCTATGTAGGTTTTAATGTTGTTAAAGATTAAGCTAAAGTCTTGGAGAGTGTGCTTCATCCACAGGAGCTGAGAGACACACTCACCCATCGCAACGTATTCGGCTTCGGTGGTAGATAAGGCAACGCAATGCTGCTTCCTACTGCACCAACTCACTAGACTCGAGCCGAGGATTTGACAACAACCACTCGTGCTCTTTCTATCGAGTTTACTACCGTCATAGTCGGAGTCGGAGTAGCCGATTAGATTAAACTCGGTAGATCTAGGGTACCAAATACCTACGTTTAGCGTGCCCTTTAGATATCTAAGGATACGCTTGACTAGGGTTAGGTGAGACTCCTTGGCACAGGTTTGTAACCTTGCGCACATACTTACCGCGAATAAAATGTCGGGTCGGCTCGCGGTTAAGTATAGGAGACTTCCTCTTGCGCTCCTATAGTATTTTAGGTCAACGGGTTTTCCTTCTACATCTTCGTTTATATTAACATTAGTTGCTATAGGTGTATTAATTATTTTAGCATCTTGCATTCCAAATCGATTTATTAAGTCCTTAGTATATTTTTGTTGATGTAAATATATTCCATCTTTAGTTTGTTTAATTTGTAAACCTAAGAAGAAACTTAACTCTCCTACTAAATTCATTTCAAATTCACTTTCCATAAGTGAGATGAATTCGTTTAGCAGGATCGAGTTGGTAGTTCCAAAAATTATATCATCTACATAGATTTGGGCTATAAAGATTTCTTTTCCTACGGTTTTTACGAATAAGGTTGGGTCGACTAAACCTTGGTTGAATCCTTTGGACTTAAGATAGATCGAAAGCCTTTCGTACCAAGCTCTTGGGGCTTGTTTGAGTCCATATAGGGCTTTCTTAAGTCTAAGGACATGGTCAGGTTATCTAGATTTTCAATCGGAGGTTGACCGACGAAACTTCTTCCTTAATGTATCCATTCAAAAATGCTGACTTGACATCCATTTGAAACAATTTAAAACCTCGATGTGCAAAGATATGCTAACAACATTCGGATGGACTCTAGTCTTGCTACGGGGCGTAGGTCTCATCGTAATCTAAACCTTCGACTTGACTAAACCCTTTGCGACTAACCTAGCTTTATTTCTAACTACTTCACCTTTATCATCAAGTTTATTTCAAATACCCACCTTGTTCCAATAATTGATTTTTCTTTAGGTGGTGGTACTAATTCGGACTTCATTTCTAGTGAATTGAGCTAGCTCTTCTTGCAGCAATAATCCAAATCGGGATCAAGAAGTGCTTGTTCAATAGTTTTGGGGTTCGATTTTGGAAATTAACGAGATTTGACTAATGTTTGGTATGAAGCTCTAGTTCGAACCCCTAAATTTGGATCACCTATAACTTGATTGATAGGATGACTTGGGTTAGGGTCATCTATCACTTGGTCGATAGGATGACTTGGGTTAGGACGAGATTCAAGTTCAAGATCAAAGTCGGGTTTGCTATAAGTTGATTTGCTAGTTGGTTTTGTTAAGGATTGAACGGGTTCGTGTCCTTCGTCGAAAACTATATTAATGGTTTCTTCGACTCTAAGAGTGTCGTGATTGTATACCCTATAAGCTCTCCTGGTGGTTGAGTATCCTAGAAAGGTTCCAGTAGAGGTTTTGGATTTGAATTTCCCTAGGTAATCCTTAGTGTTTAAGATATGTACCTTGCATCCAAATACCCTAAAGTATTTGATGTTCGGTATTTTATCGTGATAAATCTCGTACGAGGACTTTTGGTGCCTCTTTACCATAAGGATCCTATTTTGGACATAGCAAGTCGTACTAACGGCCTCTGCCCAAAATCTATCGGGTAGGTTATACTCGTTTAACATTGTCCTAGCGGCTTCTTGTAGGGTTCTATTTTTCCGGTCGACTAACCCAGTTTGTTGTGGGGTTCTAGGACATGAAAACTCATGGTGGTATCCGTTTAGGTTACAGACATCCGTAAACCTGTGGTTTTCGACTTCACCACCATGATCGCTTCTAAGTCTTTTAATCTTAAGGTTCTTTTGATTTTCGATTAACCTACAAAGATTGATTAGTTGGTCTAGGGTATCATTTTTATGTTTGATAAACCTAACCTAAGTAAATCTAGAATAGTCGTCAATTATGACTAAGCAAAATTGACTACCATTGAGTGACTTAGCTCCATGTGAATCAAATAGATCCATGTGTAGGAGCTCAAGAACACTTTTGGTTCGTTCTTGATTAGTTAATTGATGTTGTGTCCTAGATTGTTTACCTTGTTGACAAGCATTACATATTTTATTATCCAAGTTGTTTAGTTTAGGCAAACCTATAACCAAGCCACTCTGACTCATCTTGTGGACGAGTCTTGGGTGCGAGTGTCCGAGTCTTGCATATAACCAAGATTCCTCTTTTTGTGTCATAAGACACTTGGTTGAGGAGTTGGGTAAATTTATTGTGTAGATGTTGCTATTCCTAGTTCCTTTAAGTATTATTTTAGATGTTGCATTTATCTTGATTACGATTCATTTTCTAGAAATATGACCTTATAATTGTTATCACACAATTGGCTTACACTAAGTAAATTATATTGAAAGTTTTCTACTAATAAGACATTTTGAATTGTAAAGTTAGAGTTGAGCTCAATATCACCCGATCCGATGATTTTGAGCTTGCCGTTATTTCGAAGGCTACCGATCCTTGTCGTTTGAATCGTAACCGAAAATTTGAGTTGATCTGGTATGTGTCGAGCAACCATCGCCCAACATCCATTGATCCTACATATAAGGTAGTTGGATCGGATATTGGAATTACTAAAGGGTTGTTTGTTTTTAAACCTAAATCATCTCACCAATATCTACATGATCAAAACATGTTATTCCTATGTGTTATTGTGAGATGACTTTCAATTTTACTTGATTAATTTTAATGAATTTAAATTAACCAACATTAGGTTAGATTCGATTTAGTCTAAGCTCATCAAGTAATCTTTTCAAGAGATTAGCTTCGTCGTGGCGAGGCACAGAGGCCTTCTTTGATCGGAACAACGACCACTTCCTTAGACAAAGCTAATTTCAAGAAATTGATAACTCGACTTACTTGAGACTACATCTTGGTCTAACTAGTTATTTTGAAAAGAGGCTCCCCGAGGCTCAATCTTTTAAAGAGGATTTTAGTTGATTATGAGTCCTATCTAACCATTCTAAAAATAAAGGAAAAACTAAGCATGCAATTTCTAAGACTTAACAAAATACATTTTGTATTGGCTCCCCCTGGACCATTGAATCGAGTGGGTCTATTCACATAGTGAATTTGGTCCTTGGGAACCCAATACATGTTAGATCCTAAAGTTGAAATCAAAGTGATCTTAGGGACCCATGCTTGGACATTTTTCTTATGTTGGTTTACTATAGACATATATGACTTATTGGTTGTATTTGAGTTAAACCCGAGTCCGGCCTTGTTGTACACGGCCCTTTGTGATCCAAGTAAGAGGTCAAGTCCCTTGGATCCCAAAGTGAACCTTTCCAACGTGTTCCTAAGGTCTTCGACTTGTGTTTTCAAAAGCGAGTTCTCAACTTCAAGCTTTTCAACTTGAGTTGAGTCCTCCTCTTGAATACAAGTAGTCGAAGAGGTTAGGGAGACCTCATGTTTGAGGAGGTTAACCTCCTCAATTAGGGTCTCGACCTTGGACTCGGACTTAGCTAGTTTCTTATTTAAAAATTTAATTGCACCATACAAAGTATTAAGTAACGACTGACTTACCCTTAATGATTCTTTTGAACCGGATACGGATCCGTGGCTTGTCTTGAATGGAAGCTCATCATCGGATTCGGACTCGACTCTTCTTGGCTTTCGAGTCGTGCTCGGTCGGCTTGGCCATTAGAGCTTGATATCGCCTTCTTCCTCCGACAACTCCTCCCAAGTAGCGCTTAGCGCTTTCTTGGTCTTTGATGCGTTATTCTTTAGCTTTGGGCACTCGGACTTGATGTGACCGAACCTGTGCACTCATAGCATCTAAAATTAGAAGTATTTGAATTAGGTTTAGGCTTACCTTGAGTTGTTGGTCGTTTTCGTCTCTTGATCATCTTCCGAACAAGATTGACTAGTTCGGATTCTATTTCGGAGTATACTTCCGATTCGGACTCGTCTTCTTCCATCGCGGGTGGCTTGATTGCGGGCTTCTTCTTCTTGGAACACGCAACTAACGCAATACTCTTCTCGGCTTTGGACGCGTTAGTTTGCTCATGTAATTCAAGTTCCGAAAACAATTCGTCTAACCTAATTTTAGAAAGGTCCTTGGAGACCTTGTAGGCATCGACCATGGATGCCCACAAGGTGGTCCTAGGAAACGAGTTAAGAGAATACCTGATAAGGTCGCGATTCTCGACCTTTTGTCCAATGGCATGGAGTTGGTTGACGATGTCTTGGATACGAGCATGTAGTTGAGTTGCGGTCTCGTTTTCCTGCATTTTCAAGTTATACAATTTATTTAAAAGTAAATCTCTTTTACATACCTTCGTGTCGTCGGTGCCTTCGTGTAGTTCCACTAGCTTGGTCCATAAGTCCTTTGCACTAATGAAGGGGCCGACGCGGTTGAGCTCTTCCTTGGACAACCCACATTGCAAGATTTGAGTTGCCTTGGCATCGGCTTCTACTTGTTTTTTCATGGAATTTGACCATTGATCGTAACCCAAAGATTCACCATCTTCATTAATAGAAAGTGTGAAACCGGTTTGGATTACGATCCACATCTCGATTTGGGTTTTAAGAAAGCATTCCATCCGACCCTTCCAATAACGAAAGTCATTACCGTTGTAAAACGGGTCGGTGCTAAACCCTTCGAGATGGGCCATTTAAAAACAAGAAGAAGAACGACTTTAAAAGAATCTTGCAAACACACACGAAAGAATATTCCAAGACTTTCGTCTTGGATTAGTAGTGCAGAAGTAAAGAAAAATATATATAAAATGTAACTTGCAAAAGAAATAAACAATCAAATGCGAATGTCGCTGAAGTTCCGAGGACAACCTTACTGGATCTAACCCAAGGACAACCTTATCCGGATCCTAAAGCCTCTAATGCAATTCTATATGTAGGAGAAGATAAGCAAGTGAAATAATTATAAAACAGAAATAAATAAATAAAAATCTGTGAAAAAGAAAAACAAAGCTAGATTGGTGGTTTCACCGAATCTTAGCGCCCCCGGCTCTGATACCAATTGTTGGATCGAAAGTGTCGCTAGAGGGGGGGGGTGAATAGCGATATGGTGTCGTTAAAAAAAACTTTTGCAATAAGTAAAAAGCAAGTAGAGAGTGCACAGCGGAAATATAAAGTAGACAAGATATTTTTACGTGGTTCACAATCTTTCGATTGCTAATCCACGGCCCTAGTGATCCTTGATCACGTACGGAGGGCAATTCACTAAAACCACTCCTCCTCGTTGGAAGTAGGAGCAACGATCACAAAAAGAAATCAAGGCAAAGGGACACTCCCCCTTTCCTTGTTACGATTAAAGCACAAAGACAATTTAAAGAAGTAGAACTTAAATAAATATACCGACAACTCTTATAAGTAGAAGATGTAGCTTTCGTTGTCGGCGCACCTCGTCGAGCAAATGTGAGTAGTAGTAAGCGGCGCATTTACGGCGTGTTGAGAGCTCTTGATTTCTTATCTTTTTTGCTTGGCGTGAACATGTCTATTTATGGATATTGATCTATGAATTTAGACATAGGTAGTGTCCAAGGTGAGGTTCTTATCCCCCAAGTCTTGCTCATCCACATCCTTTGCGCCAACTCAAGGATGAGGTGCTTCATCCAACCACCTTGTGCCACAACTCAAGGATGAGGTGCTCATCCAACCACCTTGTGCCACCTCAAGGAGGCCTTCACGCCAACTTGTTGGAGCCATCCAACTTGTGCCACATCATGGGAGCCAACCATCTTGTGCCAACTCTCCTCATTTTGGGCGTCCAAGCTTGATGGTGGTTTGC
Source organism: Wurfbainia villosa (assembly GCA_025175895.1). Lineage (NCBI taxonomy): Eukaryota > Viridiplantae > Streptophyta > Magnoliopsida > Zingiberales > Zingiberaceae > Wurfbainia > Wurfbainia villosa. The sequence goes on along the minus strand of CM045991.1, from coordinate 20,334,835 downwards.
CAACCATCTTGTGCCAACTCACCTCATTTTGGGCGTCCAACTTGATGATGGTTTGGATGTCCACCTTGATGCCACATCACCTAATTTTGGGGGTCCAAGCTTGGTGATGGTTTGGATGTCCACCTTGATGCCACATCACCCTTTGTACCAAAACACGAGTCAAGTCCAAATTCACCCCTTGAAATTCGAGCTCTTCTCGAGGTCGGAACTAGACGCTTGATCGTAGTAGACATCGTAGTCAAAGGGTTTTGACCGCATGATAAGTTAGCTTAAAATATAAAGTACGATGGTTCTAACCAACCGATCTCGACCTAGACCTTCCATTGGAGGTATTGGGTCGGATCTACGCTTAACGCCTTGCCCGCTTTCACACGAGCTTACCTTGTAGCCTCGCTCGGTCTTCACCCGAGTACCTCGGCTTCCTCCGAAATCCTCTGGCGTTGCCCGACCACCTCGGTTCCCAGCGTGTGTCGCAGACCTTCCGCTCAACTTTAGCATTTCTGCACAATTAATTGAGCTCGTAAGATAACAAATATACCCTTAACTATTGAGCCTTTTGCCATAATCAAAATACCGGTTCGACTTTGGTGCCCATTGCACCAACAATCTCCCCCTTTTTGATTCATGGCAAACCGACACAAAAGTTAAGGAAAAATTAAGCTATCAAAATGATTAAGCATGAATGAGCTAGCATAAAGATTAAATATGAATGAGAAATATTATTGTTTCAAGTTCTCCCTTTGAGGTAACCTCCCCTTGACCAAGGTGAGTTCTTGAAAATAATTTTTACTCCCCTTAATAGTTGCTTAAGTAATCGGAATTACTTAATATAAAAGGTAATAATTTTGTTTACTTTCTTCCCTTTATTTTTGGTTAATTTTGGTTACTTTTGTGACTTTCTCCCCATTTTGCGTTAACTCAAAAAGTTTGTAAATATTTTAGGGTTTGTAAGTCCAAGCAAGTTCCCAATATATATATATATATATATATATATATATATATATATATATATATATATATATATATATTTTTATATATATATATATATATATATATATATATATATTTTAAATAATAATAAGCTTGAAAATATGTTCATCTAAAATGTACAACTCGGTTGGACTTGATTGATATAGAATGATCAATAAGTCTTGAAGGAGTTGATTAATTTTAAATAATTATACTCCATGGTTCATATCGATGCAATTGAATCTACATCCGGAACCGAGTAAGGTCCTAACATCTCACGCCTGCCTACGTGGCTAAGTACACAAACACATTAGTCCTATGTGTTGTGAGATGTGTTGGCTCCTTAAATCTATAGGTATATGATTTCTAAGGTAAGACTTAGGCTAATTTCATAAAAAGAAGCAAAATAGAGTACATATATAGAAAAATTTAAATCCTACTCTATTACGCACATACCTAACTTTCGTCTTAATAAACTAAATTCGACCGGGTAGTGGTTTGGTGAAGATGTCCGCTAGGTTTGATTTGGACTCAACATACTCTAGTTGTATAGTTCCATTAGTTACATGTTCCCTAATGAAGTGGTGTTTAACTTCTATATGTTTTGTCCTAGAATGACATATTGGATTTTAGTTAAGTTAATTGAACTGATGTTATCTATGTAGGTTTTAATGTTGTTAAAGATTAAGCTAAAGTCTTGAGAGTGTGCTTCATCCACAGAGACACACTCACCCATCGCAACGTATTCTGGCTTCCGGTGGTAGATAAGGCAACGCAATGTCGCTTCCATCGCACTAACTCACTAGACTCGAGCCGAGGATTTGACAACAACCACTCGTGCTCTTTCTATCGAGTTTACTACCGCATAGTCGGATGAGTAGCCGATTAGATTAAACTCGGTAGATCTAGGGTACCAAATACCTACGCTTAGCGTGCCCTTTAGATATCTAAGGATACGCTGACTAGGGTTAGGTGAGACTCCACAGGTTTGTAACCTTGCGCACATACTTACCGCGAATAAAATGTCGGGTCGGCTCGCGGTTAAGTATAGGAGACTTCCTATTGCGCTCTATAGTATTTTAGGTCAACGGGTTTTCCTTCTACATCTTCGCTTTATATTAACATTAGTTGCTATAGGTGTATTAATTATTTTAGCATCTTGCATTCCAAATCGATTTATTAAGTCCTTAGTATATTTTTGTTGATGTAAATATATTCCATCTTTAGTTTGTTTAATTTGTAAACCTAAGAAGAAACTTAACTCTCCTACTAAATTCATTTCAAATTCACTTTCCATAAGTGAGATGAATTCGCTTAGCAGGATTGAGTTGGTAGTTCCAAAAATTATATCATCTACATAGATTTGGGCTATAAAGATTTCTTTTCCTACGGTTTTTACGAATAAGGTTGGGTCGACTAAACCTTGGTTGAATCCTTTGGACTTAAGATAGATCGAAAGCCTTCGTACTCAAGCTCTTGGGGCTTGTTTGAGTCCATATAGGGCTTTCTTAAGTCTAAGGACATGGTCAGTTTATCTAGATTTTCAATCGGGAGGTTGACGTAAACTTCTTCCTTAATGTATCCATTCAAAAATGCTGACTTGACATCCATTTGAAACAATTTAAAACCTCGATGTGCAAGATATGCTAACAACATTCGGATGGACTCTAGTCTTGCTACGGGCGTAGGTCTCATCGTAATCTAAACCTTCGACTTGACTAAACCCTTTGCGACTAACCTAGCTTTATTTCTAACTACTTCACCTTTATCATCAAGTTTATTTCAAATACCCACCTTGTTCCAATAATTGATTTTTCTTTAGGTGGTGGTACTAATTCTACTTCATTTCTAGTGAATTGAGCTAGCTCTTCTTGCATAGCAATAATCCAAATGGATCAAGAAGTGCTTGTTCAATAGTTTTGGGTTCGATTTTGGAAATTAACGAGATTTGACTAATGTTTCGGTATGAAGCTCTAGTTCGAACCCTAAATTTGGATCACCTATAACTTGATTGATAGGATGACTTGGGTTAGGGTCATCTATCACTTGGTCGATAGGATGACTTGGGTTAGGACGAGATTCAAGTTCAAGATCAGTCGGGTTTGCTATAAGTTGATTTGCTAGTTGGTTTTGTTAAGGATTGAACGGGTTCGTGTCCTTCGAAAACTATATTAATGGTTTCTTCGACTCTAAGAGTGTCGTGATTGTATACCCTATAAGCTCTCGGTGGTTGAGTATCCTAGAAAGGTTCCAGAGAGGTTTTGGATTTGAATTTCCTAGGTAATCCTTAGTGTTTAAGATATGTACCTTGCATCCAAATACCCTAAAGTATTTGATGTTCGGTATTTTATCGTGATAAATCTCGACTGAGGACTTTTGGTGCCTCTTTACCATAAGGATCCTATTTTGGACATAGCAAGCCGTACTAACGGCCTCCGCCCAAAATCTATCGGGTAGGTTATACTGCTTAACATTGTCCTAGCGGCTTCTTGTAGGGTTCTATTTTTCCGTTCGACTAACCCATTTTGTTGTGGGGTTCTAGGACATGAAAACTCATGGTGGTATCCGCTTAGGTTACGTAAATCAGAAACTGTGGTTTCGAATTCACCACCATGATCGCTTCTAAGTCTTTTAATCTTAAGGTTCTTTTGATTTTCGATTAACCTACAAAGATTGATTAGTTGGTCTAGGTATCATTTTTATGTTTGATAAACCTAACCCAAGTAAATCTAGAATAGTCGCCAATTATGACTAAGCAAAATTGACTACCATTGAGTGACTTAGCTCCATGTGAATCAAATAGATCCATGTGTAGGAGCTCAAGAACACTTTTGGTCTGCTCTTGATTAGTTAATTGATGTTGTGTCCTAGATTGTTTACCTTGTTGACAAGCATTACATATTTTATTATCCAAGTTGTTTAGTTTAGGCAAACCTATAACCAAGCCACTCTGACTCATCTTGTGGACGAGTCTTGGGTGCGAGTGTCCTAGACTTCGGTGCCATAACCAAGATTCCTCTTGCTGTGTCATAAGACACTGGGATGAGGAGTTGGGTAAAATTATTGTGTAGATGTTGCTACTCCTAGTTCCTTTAAGTATTATTTTAGATGTTGCATTTATTTTGATTACGCATTCATTTTCTAGAAATATGACCTTATAATTGTTATCACACAATTGGCTTACACTAAGTAAATTATATTGAAAGTTTTCTACTAATAAGACATTTTGAATTGTAAAGTTAGAGTTGAGCTCAATATCACCGATCCGATGATTTTGAGCTTGCCGCTATTTCGAAGGCTACCGATCCTTGTCGCTTGAATCGTAACTCAAAATTTGAGTTGATCCCTGGTCATGTGTCGAGAACCATCGTCAACATCCATTGATCCTACATATAAGGTAGTTGGATCGGATATTGGAATTACTAAAGGGTTGTTTGTAAGTTTTAAACCTAAATCATCTCACCAATATCTACATGATCAAAACATGTTATTCCTATGTGTTATTGTGAGATGACTTTCAATTTTACTTGATTAATTTTAATGAATTTAAATTAACCAACATTAGGTTAGATTCGATTTAGTCTAAGCTCATCAAGTAATCTTTTCAAGAGATTAGCTTCGGTCGTGGCGAGGCAATGAGGCCTTCTTTGATCGGAACAACGACCACTTCCTTAGACAAAGCTAATTTCAAGAAATTGATAACTCGACTTACTTGAGACTACATCTTGGTCTAACTAGTTATTTTTGAAAAGAGGCTCCCGAGGCTCAATCTTTTCGAGGATTTTAGTTGATTATGAGTCCTATCTAACCATTCTAAAAATAAAGGAAAAACTAAGCATGCAATTTCTAAGACTTAAAAAATACATTTTGTATTGGCTCTCGACCATTGAATCGAGTGGGTCTATTCACATAGTGAATTTGGTCCTGGGAACCCAATACATGTTAGATCCTAAAGTTGAAATCAAAGTGATCTTAGGGACCCATGCTTGGACATTTTTCTTATGTTGGTTTACTATAGACATATATGACTTATTGGTTGTATTTGAGTTAAACCTGAGTCCGCCTTGTTGTACACGGCCCTTTGTGATCCAAGTAAGAGGTCAAGTCCCTTGATCCCAAAGTGAACCTTTCCAACGCAGCCTAAGGTCTTCGACTTGTGTTTTCAAAGCTTAGTTCTCAACTTCAAGCTTTTCAACTTGAGTTGAGTCCTCCTCTTGAATACAAGTAGTCGAAGAGGTTAGGGAGACCTCATGTTTGAGAAGGTTAACCTCTCAATTAGGGTCTCGACCTTGGACTCCTGACTTAGCTAGTTTCTTATTTAAAAATTTAATTGCACCATACAAAGTATTAAGTAACGACTTACCCTTAATGATTCTTTTGAACCGGATACGGATCCGTGGCTTGTCTTGAATGGAAGCTCATCATCGGATTCGACTGACTCTTCTTCGGTTTCGAGTCGTGCTCGGTCGGCTTGGCCATTAGAGCTTGATATCGCCTTCTTCCTCCGACAACTCCTCCCAAGTAGCGCTTAGCGCTTTCTTGGTCTTTGATGCTATTCTTTAGCTTTGGGCACTTGACTTGATGTGACCGAACTCGCTGCACTCATAGCATCTAAAATTAGAAGCATTTGAATTAGGTTTAGGCTTACCTGAGCTGTTGGTGCGTTTCGTCTCTTGATCATCTTCGAACTAGATTGACTAGTTGGATTCTATTCGAGTCTACTTCCGATTCGGACTAAATCTTCTTCCTTGGGGGTGGCTTGCTTGCGGGCTTCTTCTTCTTGGAACTGCAACTAACGCAATACTCTTCTCGGCACGGACCACGTTAGTTTGCTCATGTAATTCAAGTTCGAAAACAATTCGTCTAACCTAATTTTAGAAAGGTCCTTGGAGACCTTGTAGGCATCGACCATGGATGCCCACAAGGTGGTCCTAGGAAGCGAGTTAAGAGAATACGATAAGGTCGCGATTCTCGACCTTTTGTCCAGATGGCATGGAGTTGGTTGTGATGTCTTGAATACGAGCATGTAGTTGAGTTGCGGTCTCGTTTTCCTGCATTTTCAAGTTATACAATTTATTTAAAAGTAAATCTCTTTTACATACCTTCGTGTCGTCGGTGCCTTCGTGTAGTTCCACTAGCTTGGTCCATAAGTCCTTTGCACTAATGAAGGGCCGGCGGTTGAGCTCTTCCTTGGATAACCCACATTGCAAGATTTGAGTTGCCTTGGCATCGGCTTCTACTTGTTTTTCATGGAATTTGACCATTGATCGTAACCCAAAGATTCACCATCTTCATTAATAGGAAGTGTGAAACCGGTTTGGATTACGATCCACATCTCGATTTGGGTTTTAAGAAAGCATTCCATCGACCCTTCCAATAGCGAAAGTCATTACGTTGTAAAGCGGAAATTGAGGCTGCTAAACCCTTGAGATGGGTAAAAACAAGAAGAAGAGCGCGAAAAGAATCTTGCAAACACACACGAAAGAATATTCCAAGACTTTCGTCTTGGATTAGTAGTCTTGAAGTAAAGAAAAATATATATAAAATGTAACTTGCAAAAGAAATAAACAATCAAATGCGAATGTCGTTGAAGTTCCGGAGGACAACCTTACTCGGGATCTAACCCAAGGACAACCTTATCCGGATCCTAAAGCCTCTAATGCAATTCTATATGTAGGAGAAGATAAGCAAGTGAAATAATTATACGAAAACAGAAATAAATAAATAAAAAATCTGTGAAAAAAAGAAAAACAAAGCTAGATTGGTGGTTTCACCGAATCTTAGCGCCCCCGGCTCTGATACCAATTGTTGGATCGAAAGTGTCGCTAGAGGGGGGGGTGAATAGCGATACGGTGTCGTTAAAAAACTTTTGCAATAAGTAAAAAGCAAGTAGAGAGTGCACAGCGGAAATATAAAGTAGACAAGATATTTTTACGTGGTTCACAATCTTTCGATTGCTAATCCACGGCCCTAGTGATCCTTGATCACGTACGGAGGGCAATTCACTAAAACCACTCCTCCTCGTTGGAAGTAGGAGCAACGATCACAAAAAGAAATCAAGGCAAAGGGACACTCCCCCTTTCCTTGTTACGATTAAAGCACAAAGACAATTTAAAGAAGTAGAACTTAAATAAATATACCGACAACTCTTATAAGTAGAAGATGTAGCTTTCGTTGTCGGCGACACTTCGTCGTAGCAAATGTGAGTAGTAGTAGCGGCGTTACGACGGCGTGTTGAGAGCTCTTGATTTCTTATCTTTTGCTTGGCGTGAACATGTCTATTTATGGATATTGATCTATGAATTTAGACATAGGTAGTGTCCAAGGTGAGGTTCTTATCCCCCAAGTCTTGCTCATCCACATCCTTTGCGCCAACTCAAGGATGAGGTGCTTCATCCAACCACCTTGTGCCACAACTCAAGGATGAGGTGCTCATCCAACCACCTTGTGCCACCTCAAGGAGGCCTTCACGCCAACTTGTTGGAGCCATCCAACTTGTGCCACATCATGGGAGCCAACCATCTTGTGCCAACTCTCCTCATTTTGGGCGTCGCTTGATGGTGGTTTGCCAACCATCTTGTGCCAACTCACCTCATTTTGGGCGTCCAACTTGATGATGGTTTGGATGTCCACCTTGATGCCACATCTCCTAATTTTGGGGTCCAAGCTTGGTGATGGTTTGGATGTCCACCTTGATGCCACATCACCCTTTGTACCAAAACACGAGTCAAGTCCAAATTCACCCTTGAAATTCGAGCTCTTCTCGAGGTGGAACTAGACCAGCATGGTGTAGTGCAGTAGTCAAAGGGTTTTGGACTGCAGTACAAGTTAGCTTAAAATATAAAGTACGATGGTTCTAACCATATGATCTCGACCTAGACCTTCCATTGGAGGTATTGGGTCGGATCTACGCTTAACGACCTTGCCCGCTTTCACCAAGCTTACCTTGTAGCCTCGCTTCCGGTCTTCACCCGAGTACCTCGGCTTCCTCAGAAATCCCTCTGGCGTTGCCCGACCACCTCGGTTCCCACCGGGTGTCGCAGACCTTCCGCTCAACTTTAGCATTTCTGCACACTTAATTGAGCTCGTAAGATAACAAATATACTCTTAACTATTGAGCCTTTTGCCATAATCAAAATACCGGTTCGACTTTGGTGCCCACTGCACCAACAATCTCCCCCTTTTTGATTCATGGCAAACCGACACAAAAGTTAAGGAAAAATTAAGCTAGCATAATGATTAAGCATGAATGAGCTAGCATAAAGATTAAATATGAATGAGCTAGCATAATGATTAAATATGAATGAGAAATATTATTGTTTCAAGTTCTCCCCTTTGAGGTAACCTCCCCCTTGACCGAAGGTGAGTTCTTGAAAAATAATTTTTACTCCCCCTTAATAGTTGCTTAAGTAATCGGAATTACTTAATATAAAAGGTAATAATTTTGTTTACTTTCTTCCCTTTAATTTTGGTTAATTTTGGTTACTTTTGTGACTTTCTCCCCTTTTGCCTTAACTCAAAAGATTGTAAATATATTCTAGGGTTTGTAAGTCCAAGCAAGTTCACAATATATATATATATATATATATATATATATATATATAGATATATATATTTTAAATAATAATAAGCTTGAAAATATGTTCATCTAAAATGTCTGACTTGGTTGGACTTGATTGATATAGAATGATCAATAAGTCTTGAAGGAGTTGATTAATTTTAAATAATTATACTCCATGGTTCATATCGATGCACTGAATCTACATACGGAACCGGGAGTAAGGTCCTAACATCTCACGCCTCTCGTGGCTAAGTACACAAACACATTAGTCCTATGTGTTGTGAGATGTGTTGGCTCCTTAAATCTATAGGTATATGATTTCTAAGGTAAGACTTAGGCTAATTTCATAAAAAGAAGCAAAAATAGAGTACATATATAGAAAAATTTAAATCCTACTCTATTACGCACATACCTAACTTTCGTCTTAATAAACTAAATTCGGCTTCGGGTAGTGGTTTGGTGAAGATGTCCGCTAGGTTTGATTTGGACTCAACATACTCTAGTTGTATAGTTCCATTAGTTACATGTTCACTAATGAAGTGGTGTTTAACTTCTATATGTTTTGTCCTAGAATGACATATTGGATTTTTAGTTAAGTTAATTGAAATCATGTTATCTAAGTAGGTTTTAATGTTTTTAAAGATTAAGCTAAAGTCTTGGAGAGTGTGATTCATCCACGAGTGAGAGACACACTCACCCATCGCAACGTATTCGGCCGGTGGTAGATAAGGCAACGCAATCTTTGCTTCCTCTTGCACCAACTCACTAGACTCGGAGGATTTGACAACAACCACTCGTGCTCTTTCTATCGAGTTTACTACCGCATAGTCGGGTCGGAGTAGCCGATTAGATTAAACTCGGTAGATCTAGGGTACCAAATACCTCGTTTAGCGTGCCCTTTAGATATCTAAGGATACGCTTGACTAGGGTTAGGTGAGACTCCTTGGCAGGTTTGTAACCTTGCGCACATACTTACCGCGAATAAAATGTCGGGTCGGCTCGCGGTTAAGTATAGGAGACTTCCTATTGCGCTCCTATAGTATTTTAGGTCAACGGGTTTTCCTTCTACATCTTCGTTTATATTAACATTAGTTGCTATAGGTGTATTAATTATTTTAGCATCTTGCATTCTAAATCGATTTATTAAGTCCTTAGTATATTTTTGTTGATGTAAATATATTCCATCTTTAGTTTGTTTAATTTGTAAACCTAAGAAGAAACTTAACTCTCCTACTAAATTCATTTCAAATTCACTTTCCATAAGTGAGATGAATTCGTTTAAGCGAGGATCGAGTTGGTAGTTCCAAAATTATATCATCTACATAGATTTGGGCTATAAAGATTTCTTTTCCTACGGTTTTAATAAGGTTGGGTCGACTAAACCTTGGTTGAATCCTTTGGACTTAAGATAGATCGAAAGCCTTTCGTACAAGCTCTTGGGGCTTGTTTGAGTCCATATAGGGCTTTCTTAAGTCTAAGGACATGGTCAGTTTATCTAGATTTTGGAATTCGGGAGGTTGGTAGCGTAAACTTCTTCCTTAATGTATCCATTCAAAAATGCTGACTTGACATCCATTTGAAACAATTTAAAACCTCGATGTGCAGATATGCTAACAACATTCGGATGGACTCTAGTCTTGCTACGGGGCGTAGGTCTCATCGTAATCTAAACCTTCGACTTGACTAAACCCTTTTGCGACTAACCTAGCTTTATTTCTAACTACTTCACCTTTATCATCAAGTTTATTTGAAATACCCACCTTGTTCCAATAATTGATTTTTCTTTAGGTGGTGGTACTAATTCCCGGACTTCATTTCTAGTGAATTGAGCTAGCTCTTCTTGCATAGCAATAATCCGATCGGGATCAAGAAGTGCTTGTTCAATAGTTTTGGGTTCGATTTTGGAAATTAACGAGATTTGACTAATGTTTCGTATGAAGCTCTAGTTCGAACCCCTAAATTTGGATCACCTATAACTTGATTGATAGGATGACTTGGGTTAGGGTCATCTATCACTTGGTCGATAGGATGACTTGGGTTAGGGGCAGATTCAAGTTCAAGATCGAGTCGGGTTTGCTATAAGTTGATTTGCTAGTTGGTTTTGTTAAGGATTGAGCGGGTTCGTGTCCTTCGTCGAAAACTATATTAATGGTTTCTTCGACTCTAAGAGTGTCGTGATTGTATACCCTATAAGCTCTCTTGGTGGTTGAGTATCCTAGAAAGGTTCCGATGAGGTTTTGGATTTGAATTTCCTAGGTAATCCTTAGTGTTTAAGATATGTACCTTGCATCCAAATACCTAAAGTATTTGATGTTGATTTTATCGTGATAAATCTCGTCACGAGGACTTTTGGTGCCTCTTTACCATAAGGATCCTATTTTGGACATAGCAAGCCGTACTAACGGCCTCGCCCAAAATCTATCGGGTAGGTTATACTGCGTTTAACATTGTCCTAGCGCTTCTTGTAGGGTTCTATTTTTCCGTTCGACTAACCCATTTTGTTGTGGGGTTCTAGGACATGAAAACTCATGGTGGTATCCGCTTAGGTTCACAATCTGTAAACACTGTGGTTTTGAATTCACCACCATGATCGCTTCTAAGTCTTTTAATCTTAAGGTTCTTTTGATTTTGATTAACCTACAAAGATTGATTAGTTGGTCTAGGTATCATTTTTATGTTTGATAAACCTAACCCAAGTAAATCTAGAATAGTCGTCAATTATGACTAAGCAAAATTGACTACCATTGAGTGACTTAGCTCCATGTGAATCAAATAGATCCATGTGTAGGAGCTCAAGAACACTTTTGGTTCGTTCTTGATTAGTTAATTGATGTTGTGTCCTAGATTGTTTACCTTGTTGACAAGCATTACATATTTTATTATCCAAGTTGTTTAGTTTAGGCAACCTATAACAAGCCACTCGACTCATCTTGTGGGCCGAGTCTTGGGTGCAGTGTCAAGTCTTGGTGCCATAACCAAGATTCCTCTTCTTTGTGACACTTGGTTGAGGAGTTGGGTAAATTTATTGTGTAGATGTTGCTATTCCTAGTTCCTTTAAGTATTATTTTAGATGTTGCATTTATCTTGATTACGTATTCATTTTCTAGAAATATGACCTTATAATTGTTATCACACAATTGGCTTACACTAAGTAAATTATATTGAAAGTTTTCTACTAATAAGACATTTTGAATTGTAAAGTTAGAGTTGAGCTCAATATCACGATCCGATGATTTTGAGCTTGCCGTTATTTCGAAGGCTACGATCCTTGTCGTTTGAATCGTAACCCGAAAATTTGAGTTGATCCCGGTCATGTGGGAGCAACCACGTCAACATCCATTGATCCTACACATAAGGTAGTTGGATCGGATATTGGAATTACTAAAGGGTTGTTTGTAAGTTTTTAAACCTAAATCATCTCACCAATATCTACATGATCAAAACATGTTATTCCTATGTGTTATTGTGAGATGACTTTCAATTTTACTTGATTAATTTTAATGAATTTAAATTAACCAACATTAGGTTAGATTCGGATTTAGTCTAAGCTCATCAAGTAATCTTTTCAAGAGATTAGCTTCCAGGTCGTGGCGAGGCACAGAGGCCTTCTTTGATCGGAACAACGACCACTTCCTTAGACAAAGCTAATTTCAAGAAATTGATAACTCGACTTACTTGAGACTACATCTTGGTCTAACTAGTTATTTTTGAAAAGAGGCTCCCCGAGGCTCAATCTTTTCGTAGGATTTTAGTTGATTATGAGTCCTATCTAACCATTCTAAAAATAAAGGAAAAACTAAGCATGCAATTTCTAAGACTTAACAAAAATACATTTTGTATTGGCTCCCCCTGGACCATTGAATCGAGTGGGTCTATTCACATAGTGAATTTGGTCCTTGGGAACCCAATACATGTTAGATCCTAAAGTTGAAATCAAAGTGATCTTAGGGACCCATGCTTGGACATTTTTCTTATGTTGGTTTACTATAGACATATATGACTTATTGGTTGTATTTGAGTTAAACCCGAGTCCGGCCTTGTTGTATACGGCCCTTTGTGATCCAAGTAAGAGGTCAAGTCCCTTGGATCCCAAAGTGAACCTTTCCAACGTGTTCCTAAGGTCTTCGACTTGTGTTTTCAAAAGCGAGTTCTCAACTTCAAGCTTTTCAACTTGAGTTGAGTCCTCCTCTTGAATACAAGTAGTCGAAGAGGTTAGGGAGACCTCATGTTTGAGGAGGTTAACCTCCTCAATTAGGGTCTCGACCTTGGACTCGGACTTAGCTAGTTTCTTATTTAAAAATTTAATTGCACCATACAAAGTATTAAGTAACGACCGACTTACCCTTAATGATTCTTTTGAACCGGATACGGATCCGTGGCTTGTCTTGAATGGAAGCTCATCATCGGATTCGGACTCGGACTCTTCTTGGTTTCGAGTCGTGCTCGGTCGGCTTGGCCATTAGAGCTTGGATATCGTCTTCTTCCTCCGACAACTCCTCCCAAGTAGCGTTTAGCGCTTTCTTGGTCTTTGATGCGTTATTCTTTAGCTTTGGGCACTCGGACTTGATGTGACCGAAACTGTTGCACTCATAGCATCTAAAATTAGAAGTATTTGAATTAGGTTTAGGCTTACCTTGAGTTGTTGGTCGTTTTCGTCTCTTGATCATCTTCCGAACTAGATTGACTAGTTCGGATTCTATTTCGGAGTGTACTTCCGATTCGGACTCGTCTTCTTCCTTCGGGGGTGGCTTGCTTGCGGGCTTCTTCTTCTTGGAACCTGCAACTAACGCAATACTCTTCTCGGCCTGGACCACGTTAGTTTGCTCATGTAATTCAAGTTCCGAAAACAATTCGTCTAACCTAATTTTAGAAAGGTCCTTGGAGACCTTGTAGGCATCGACCATGGATGCCCACAAGGTGGTCCTAGGAAACGAGTTAAGAGAATACCTGATAAGGTCGCGATTCTCGACCTTTTGTCCAATAGCATGGAGTTGGTTGACGATGTCTTGGATACGAGCATGTAGTTGAGTTGCGGTCTCATTTTCCTGCATTTTCAAGTTATACAATTTATTTAAAAGTAAATCTCTTTTACATACCTTCGTGTCGTCGGTGCCTTCGTGTAGTTCCACTAGCTTGGTCCATAAGTCCTTTGCACTAATGAAGGGCGACGCGGTTGAGCTCTTCCTTGGACAACCCACATTGCAAGATTTGAGTTGCCTTGGCATCGCTTCTACTTGTTTTTCATGGAATTTGACCATTGATCGTAACCCAAAGATTCACCATCTTCATTAATAGGAAGTGTGAAACCGGTTTGGATTACGATCCACATCTCGATTTGGGTTTTAAGAAAGCATTCCATCCGACCCTTCCAATAACGAAAGCCATTACCGTTGTAAAACGGGGGTCGGGCGGTGCTAAACCCTTCGAGATGGGCCATTTAAAAACAAGAAGAAGAACGACGAAAAGAATCTTCAAAACACACACGAAGAATATTCCAAGACTTTCGTCTTGGATTAGTAGTCTTGAGAAGTAAAGAAAAAATATATATAAAATGTAACTTGCAAAAGAAATAAACAATCAAATGCGAATGTCGCTGAAGTTCCGGAGGACAACCTTACTCGGGATCTAACCCAAGGACAACCTTATCCGGATCCTAAAGCCTCTAATGCAATTCTATATGTAGGAGAAGATAAGCAAGTGAAATAATTATACGAAAATGTAAATAAATAAATAAAAATCTCTGAAAAAAAAGAAAAACAAAGCTAGATTGGTGGTTTCACCGAATCTTAGCGCCCCCGGCTCTGATACCAATTGTTGGATCGAAAGTGTCGCTAGAGGGGGGGGGTGAATAGCGATATGGTGTCGTTAAAAAACTTTTGCAATAAGTAAAAGCAAGTAGAGAGTGCACATGAAATATAAAGTAGACAAGATATTTTTCGTGGTTCACAATCTTTCGATTGCTAATCCACGGCCCTAGTGATCCTTGATCACGTCACGGAGGCAATTCACTAAAACCACTCCTCCTCGTTGGAAGTAGAACAGCGATCACAAAGAAATCAAGGCAAAGGACACTCCCCTTTCCTTATTACGATTAAAGCACAAAGACAATTTAAAGAAGTAGAACTTAAATAAATATACCGACAACTCTTATAAGTAGAAGATGTAGCTTTCGTTGTCGTGACGCTTCGTCGTAGCAAATGTGAGTAGTAGTAGCGGCGTTACGGCGTGTGTTGAGAGCTCTTGATTTCTTATCTTTTTGCTTGTGAACATGTCTATTTATGGATATTGATCTATGAATTTAGACATAGGTAGTGTCCAAGGTGAGGTTCTTATCCCCCAAGTCTTGCTCATCCACATCCTTTGCGCTAACTCAAGGATGAGGTGCTTCATCCAACCACCTTGTGCCACAACTCAAGGATGAGGTGCTCATCCAACCACCTTGTGCCACCTCAAGGAGGCCTTCACGCCAACTTGTTGGAGCCATCCAACTTGTGCCACATCATGGGAGCCAACCATCTTGTGCCAACTCTCCTCATTTTGGGCGTCAGCTTGATGGTGGTTTGCCAACCATCTTGTGCCAACTCACCTCATTTTGGGCGTCCAACTTGATGATGGTTTGGATGTCAACCTTGATGCCACATCACCTAATTTTTTTGGTCCAATCTTGGTGATGGTTTGGATGTCCACCTTGATGCCACATCACCCTTTGTACCAAAACACGAGTCAAGTCCAAATTCACCCCTTGAAATTCGAGCTCTTCTCGAGGTGAACTAGACCGGATTGGATTGTAGTGGAGCAGTAGTCAAAGGGTTTTTGAGTACAAGTTAGCTTAAAATATAAAGTGCGATGGTTCTAACCAGCGATCTCGACCTAGACCTTCCATTGGAGGTATTGGGTCGGATCTCGCTAACCTTGCTTCGCTTTCACACGAGCTTACCTTGTAGCCTCGCTTCCGGTCTTCACCCGAGTACCTCGGCTTCCTCCGAAATCCCTCTGGCGTTGCCCGACCACCTCGGTTCCCACCGGGTGTCGCAGACCTTCCGCTCAACTTTAGCATTTCTGCACACTTAATTGAGCTCGTAAGATAACAAATATACTCTTAACTATTGAGCCTTTTGCCATAATCAAAATACCGGTTCGACTTTGGTGCCCACTGCACCAACAATCTCCCCCTTTTTGATTCATGGCAAACCGACACAAAAGTTAAGGAAAAATTAAGCTAGCATAATGATTAAGCATGAATGAGCTAGCATAAAGATTAAATATGAATGAGCTAGCATAATGATTAAATATGAATGAGAAATATTATTGTTTCAAGTTCTCCCCTTTGAGGTAACCTCCCCCTTGACCGAAGGTGAGTTCTTGAAAAATAATTTTTACTCCCCCTTAATAGTTGCTTAAGTAATCGGAATTACTTAATATAAAAGGTAATAATTTTGTTTACTTTCTTCCCCTTTAATTTTGGTTAATTTTGGTTACTTTTGTGACTTTCTCCCCCTTTTGCCTTAACTCAAAAAGTTTGTAAATATATTTTAGGGTTTGTAAGTCCAAGCAAGTTCCCAATATATATATATATATATATATATATATATATATATATATATATATATATATATATTTTAAATAATAATAAGCTTGAAAATATGTTCATCTAAAATGTACAACTTCGGTTGGACTTGATTGATATAGAATGATCAATAAGTCTTGAAGGAGTTGATTAATTTTAAATAATTATACTCCATGGTTCATATCGATGCACTGAATCTACATCTGGAACCAGGAGTAAGGTCCTAACATCTCACGCCCGTCTACGTGGCTAAGTACACAAACACATTAGTCCTATGTGTTGTGAGATGTGTTGGCTCCTTAAATCTATAGGTATATGATTTCTAAGGTAAGACTTAGGCTAATTTCATAAAAAGAAGCAAAAATAGAGTACATATATAGAAAAATTTAAATCCTACTCTATTACACATACCTAACTTTCGTCTTAATAAACTAAATTCGGCGGGTAGTGGTTTTGGTGAAGATGTCCGCTAGGTTTGATTTGGACTCAACATACTCTAGTTGTATAGTTCCATTAGTTACATGTTCCCTAATGAAGTGGTGTTTAACTTCTATATGTTTTGTCCTAGAATGACATATTGGATTTTTAGTTGAACTGATGTTATCTATGTAGGTTTTAATGTTGTTAAAGATTAAGCTAAAGTCTTGGAGAGTGTGCTTCATCAACAGGAGCTGAGAGACACACTCACCCATCGCAACGTATTCGGCCGGTGGTAGATAAGGCAACGCAATGTCGCTTCCTCGCACTAACTCACTAGACTCGAGCCGAGGATTTGACAACAACCACTCGTGCTCTTTCTATCGAGTTTACTACCGCATAGTCGAGTCGAGTAGCCGATTAGATTAAACTTCGGTAGATCTAGGGTACCAAATACCTACGTTTAGCGTGCCCTTTAGATATCTAAGGATACGCTTGACTAGGGTTAGGTGAGACTCCAGCGCAGGTTTGTAACCTTGCGCACATACTTACCGCGAATAAAATGTCGGGTCGGCTCGCGGTTAAGTATAGGAGACTTCTATTGCGCTCTATAGTATTTTAGGTCAACGGGTTTTCCTTCTACATCTTCGCTTTATATTAACATTAGTTGCTATAGGTGTATTAATTATTTTAGCATCTTGCATTCCAAATCGATTTATTAAGTCCTTAGTATATTTTTGTTGATGTAAATATATTCCATCTTTAGTTTGTTTAATTTGTAAACCTAAGAAGAAACTTAACTCTCCTACTAAATTCATTTCAAATTCACTTTCCATAAGTGAGATGAATTCGCGTTAGCAGATCGAGTTGGTAGTTCCAAAAATTATATCATCTACATAGATTTGGGCTATAAAGATTTCTTTTCCTACGGTTTTTACGAATAAGGTTGGGTCGACTAAACCTTGGTTGAATCCTTTGGACTTAAGATAGATCGAAAGCCTTTCGTACCAAGCTCTTGGGGCTTGTTTGAGTCCATATAGGGCTTTCTTAAGTCTAAGGACATGGTCAGGTTTATCTAGATTTTCGAATTCGGAGGTTGGTACGTAAACTTCTTCCTTAATGTATCCATTCAAAAATGCTGACTTGACATCCATTTGAAACAATTTAAAACCTCGATGTGGAGCATATGCTAACAACATTCGGATGGACTCTAGTCTTGCTACGGGGGCGTAGGTCTCATCGTAATCTAAACCTTCGACTTGACTAAACCCTTTTGCGACTAACCTAGCTTTATTTCTAACTACTTCACCTTTATCATCAAGTTTATTTCGAAATACCCACCTTGTTCCAATAATTGATTTTTCTTTAGGTGGTGGTACTAATTCCCAGACTTCATTTCTAGTGAATTGAGCTAGCTCTTCTTGCATAGCAATAATCCAGTCGGGATCAAGAAGTGCTTGTTCAATAGTTTTGGGTTCGATTTTGGAAATTAACGAGATTTGACTAATGTTTCGGTATGAAGCTCTAGTTCGAACCCCTAAATTTGGATCACCTATAACTTGATTGATAGGATGACTTGGGTTAGGGTCATCTATCACTTGGTCGATAGGATGACTTGGGTTAGGGCGAGATTCAAGTTCAAGATCAGAGTCGGGTTTGCTATAAGTTGATTTGCTAGTTGGTTTTGTTAAGGATTGAACGGGTTCGTGTCCTTCGTCGAAAACTATATTAATGGTTTCTTCGACTCTAAGAGTGTCGTGATTGTATACCCTATAAGCTCTGGTGGTTGAGTATCCTAGAAAGGTTCCAGTAGAGGTTTTGGATTTGAATTTCCCTAGGTAATCCTTAGTGTTTAAGATATGTACCTTGCATCCAAATACCCTAAAGTATTTGATGTTCGGTATTTTATCGTGATAAATCTCGTACGAGGACTTTTGGTGCCTCTTTACCATAAGGATCCTATTTTGGACATAGCAAGTAAGTACTAACGGCCTCTCCCAAAATCTATCTAGGTTATACTCGTTTAACATTGTCCTAGCGGCTTCTTGTAGGGTTCTATTTTTCCGCGTTCGACTAACCCATTTTGTTGTGGGGTTCTAGGACATGAAAACTCATGGTGGTATCCGCTTAGGTTACGTAAATCAGAAACCCGTGGTTTCGAATTCACCACCATGATCGCTTCTAAGTCTTTTAATCTTAAGGTTCTTTTGATTTTCGATTAACCTACAAAGATTGATTAGTTGGTCTAGGGTATCATTTTTATGTTTGATAAACCTAACCCAAGTAAATCTAGAATAGTCGTCAATTATGACTAAGCAAAATTGACTACCATTGAGTGACTTAGCTCCATGTGAATCAAATAGATCCATGTGTAGGAGCTCAAGAACACTTTTGGTTCGTTCTTGATTAGTTAATTGATGTTGTGTCCTAGATTGTTTACCTTGTTGACAAGCATTACATATTTTATTATCCAAGTTGTTTAGTTTAGGCAAACCTATAACCAAGCCACTCTGACTCATCTTGTGGGCCGAGTCTTGGAGTGCAGTGTCCGAGTCTTGATTACCATAACCAAGATTCCTCTTGCTGTGTCATAAGACACTTGGTTGAGGAGTTGGGTAAATTTATTGTGTAGATGTTGCTATTCCTAGTTCCTTTAAGTATTATTTTAGATGTTGCATTTATCTTGATTACGTATTCATTTTCTAGAAATATGACCTTATAATTGTTATCACACAATTGGCTTACACTAAGTAAATTATATTGAAAGTTTTCTACTAATAAGACATTTTGAATTGTAAAGTTAGAGTTGAGCTCAATATCACCCGATCCGATGATTTTGAGCTTGCCGTTATTCCGAAGGCTACGATCCTTGTCGTTTGAATCGTAATCGAAAATTTGAGTTGATCCCGGTCATGTGTCGGGAGCAACCACTGTCCAACATCCATTGATCCTACATATAAGGTAGTTGGATCGGATATTGGAATTACTAAAGGGTTGTTTGTAAGTTTTTAAACCTAAATCATCTCACCAATATCTACATGATCAAAACATGTTATTCCTATGTGTTATTGTGAGATGACTTTCAATTTTACTTGATTAATTTTAATGAATTTAAATTAACCAACATTAGGTTAGATTCGATTTAGTCTAAGCTCATCAAGTAATCTTTTCAAGAGATTAGCTTCCGTGTCGTGGCGAGGCACAGAGGCCTTCTTTGATCGGAACAACGACCACTTCCTTAGACAAAGCTAATTTCAAGAAATTGATAACTCGACTTACTTGAGACTACATCTTGGTCTAACTAGTTATTTTTGAAAAGAGGCTCCCGAGGCTCAATCTTTTCAGGATTTTAGTTGATTATGAGACCTATCTAACCATTCTAAAAATAAAGGAAAAACTAAGCATGCAATTTCTAAGACTTAACAAAAATACATTTTGTATTGGCTCCCACTGGACCATTGAATCGAGTGGGTCTATTCACATAGTGAATTTGGTCCTTGGGAACCCAATACATGTTAGATCCTAAAGTTGAAATCAAAGTGATCTTAGGGACCCATGCTTGGACATTTTTCTTATGTTGGTTTACTATAGACATATATGACTTATTGGTTGTATTTGAGTTAAACCCGAGTCCGGCCTTGTTGTACACGGCCCTTTGTGATCCAAGTAAGAGGTCAAGTCCCTTGGATCCCAAAGTGAACCTTTCCAACGTGTTCCTAAGGTCTTCGACTTGTGTTTTCAAAAGCGAGTTCTCAACTTCAAGCTTTTCAACTTGAGTTGAGTCCTCCTCTTGAATACAAGTAGTCGAAGAGGTTAGGGAGACCTCATGTTTGAGGAGGTTAACCTCCTCAATTAGGGTCTCGACCTTGGACTCGGACTTAGCTAGTTTCTTATTTAAAAATTTAATTGCACCATACAAAGTATTAAGTAACGACCGACTTACCCTTAATGATTCTTTTGAACCGGATACGGATCCGTGGCTTGTCTTGAATGGAAGCTCATCATTGGATTCGGACTCGGACTCTTCTTGCTTTGAGTCGTGCTCGGTCGACAGCCATTAGAGCTTGATATCGCCTTCTTCCTCCGACAACTCCTCCCAAGTAGCGTTTAGCGCTTTCTTGGTCTTTGATGCGTTATTCTTTAGCTTTGGGCACTCGGACTTGATGTGGCCGAACCCATTCACTCATAGCATCTAAAATTAGAAGTATTTGAATTAGGTTTAGGCTTACCTTGAGTTGTTGGTCGCTTTCGTCTCTTGATCATCTTCCGAACTAGATTGACTAGTTCGGATTCTATTCAGTGTACTTCCGATTCGGACTCGTCTTCTTCCTTCGGGGTGGCTTGCTTGCGGGCTTCTTCTTCTTGGAACTCGCAACTAACGCAATACTCTTCTCGGCCGACCACGTTAGTTTGCTCATGTAATTCAAGTTCAAACAATTCGTCTAACCTAATTTTAGAAAGGTCCTTGGAGACCTTGTAGGCATCGACCATGGATGCCCACAAGGTGGTCCTAGGAAACGAGTTAAGAGAATACCTGATAAGGTCGCGATTCTCGACCTTTTGTCCAATGGCATGGAGTTGGTTGACGATGTCTTGGATACGAGCATGTAGTTGAGTTGCGGTCTCGTTTTCCTGCATTTTCAAGTTATACAATTTATTTAAAAGTAAATCTCTTTTACATACCTTCGTGTCGTCGGTGCCTTCGTGTAGTTCCACTAGCTTGGTCCATAAGTCCTTTGCACTAATGAAGGGGCCGACGCGGTTGAGCTCTTCCTTGGATAACCCACATTGCAAGATTTGAGTTGCCTTGGCATCGGCTTCTACTTGTTTTTTCATGGAATTTGACCATTGATCGTAACCCAAAGATTCACCATCTTCATTAATAGGAAGTGTGAAACCGGTTTGGATTACGATCCACATCTCGATTTGGGTTTTAAGAAAGCATTCCATCCGACCCTTCCAATAACGAAAGTCATTACCGTTGTAAAGCGGGTCAAGCGGTGCTAAACCCTTCGAGATGGGCCATTTAAAAACAAGAAGAAGAACGAAAAGAATCTTGCAAACACACACGAAGAATATTCCAAGACTTTCGTCTTGGATTAGTAGTGCAGGAAGTAAAGAAAAAAATATATATAAAATGTAACTTGCAAAAAGAAATAAACAATCAAATGCGAATGTCGTTGAAGTTCCGGAGGACAACCTTACTCGGGATCTAACCCGAAGGACAACCTTATCCGGATCCTAAAGCCTCTAATGCAATTCTATATGTAGGAGAAGATAAGCAAGTGAAATAATTATACGAAAACAGAAATAAATAAATAAAAAATCTGTGAAAAAAAGAAAAACAAAGCTAGATTGGTGGTTTCACCGAATCTTAGCGCCCCCGGCTCTGATACCAATTGTTGGATCGAAAGTGTCGCTAGAGGGGGGGGGTGAATAGCGATATGGTGTCGTTAAAAAAAACTTTTGCAATAAGTAAAAAGCAAGTAGAGAGTGCACAGCGGAAATATAAAGTAGACAAGATATTTTTACGTGGTTCACAATCTTTCGATTGCTAATCCACGGCCCTAGTGATCCTTGATCACGTACGGAGGGAAATTCACTAAAACCACTCCTCCTCGTTGGAAGTAGGAGCAACGATCACAAAAAGAAATCAAGGCAAAGGGACACTCCCCCTTTCCTTGTTACGATTAAAGCACAAAGACAATTTAAAGAAGTAGAACTTAAATAAATATACCGACAACTCTTATAAGTAGAAGATGTAGCTTTCGTTGTCGTGACGCACGTCGTAGCAAATGTGAGTAGTAGTAGCGGCGTTACGACGGCGTGTAGAGATCTCTTGATATCTTATCTTTTTTGCTAGGCGTGAACATGTCTATTTATGGATATTGATCTATGAATTTAGACATAGGTAGTGTCCAAGGTGAGGTTCTTATCCCACAAGTCTTGATCATCCAAATCCTAAGCGCCAACTCAAGGATGAGGTGATTCATCCAACCACCTTGTGCCACAACTCAAGGATGAGGTGCTCATCCAACCACCTTGTGCCACCTCAAGGAGGCCTTCACGCCAACTTGTTGGAGCCATCCAACTTGTGCCACATCATGGGAGCCAACCATCTTGTGCCAACTCTCCTCATTTTGGGCGTCCAAGCTTGATGGTGGTTTGCCAACCATCTTGTGCCAACTCACCTCATTTTGGGCGTCCAACTTGATGATGGTTTGGATGTCCACCTTGATGCCACATCACCTAATTTTGGGGGTCCAAGCTTGGTGATGGTTTGGATGTCCACCTTGATGCCACATCACCCTTTGTACCAAAACACGAGTCAAGTCCAAATTCACCCCCTTGAAATTCGAGCTCTTCTCGAGGCTGGAACTAGACCAAGATTGGCGTAGTGACGCATTTAGTCAAAGGGTTTCGAGATACAAGTTAGCTTAAAATATAAAGTACGATGGTTCTAACTAACTGATCTCGACCTAGACCTTCCATTGGAGGTATTGGGTCGGATCTACGCTTAACGTCCTTGCTTCGCTTTCACACGAGCTTACCTTGTAGCCTCGCTTCCGGTCTTCACCCGAGTACCTCGGCTTCCTCCGAAATCCCTCTGGCGTTGCCCGACCACCTCGGTTCCCACCGGGTGTCGCAGACCTTCCGCTCAACTTTAGCATTTCTGCACACTTAATTGAGCTCGTAAGATAACAAATATACTCTTAACTATTGAGCCTTTTGCCATAATCAAAATATCGGTTCGACTTTGGTGCCCGTCCATCAAATTGGGTGCTAACCATTGGTTCTGATGTATATTTAATTACGTCCTTAGGGATTATGTTTTGTATTGCTTTTAGGTCTAGTGTTGAACTTGTAGCTCCGGTGTCTAATAGGGCTTGAATTTTTATTTCATGTCCTTGTATGTTTAGAACACATTGGATTCTCAAATCAACAGATTTTCCGGTGTTACACATGCTTGGTGTTTTTACAAAGACCATATTTGTTTCTGGTGGTTGTGGTTGAGTTACTATGTTTGTCTGTTCGTCTTCAAATCCTTCAAAATCTCTCTGTTGTATAGTCTGCCTAAGTAATTCTATTTCATTTTCTAGGATGTTTATCCTGGTTTCTAATACTGATATTCTAGTTTCTAACAACGTAGTTTTCATTGTACTCTTTCTAGTTGAGGATTCGGGTATGCTTATATGGTGTTGTTCAAATAAGCAGTAGTTGCAAAGCTGTTGTCTACAGATTCTACAAGTTCCTCTCTTGTCTAAGGAGGGAAAATATCCACAGACAAAGCATGGTATGTGATCTGCTCCAGATTTTAAGTCCCAAATGTGAGTGCACGTTGAGTGAATTGGGGTCTGTCTGAACATGTAATTATTCTCAAATTTTTGTAACTGGTCCCATTCTATTTCATCTGTTTCAAAATTTATTTGGTGCCTATTCTGGTATGTTTCTAAAAATGAATTTACCAACGAATAATCTGTTGTTTGTGGGATTTCTTCTAGGTCAGCTACCGTGACTACTGAATATATTGATGATGTATCAGATACATCTGTCTGTACCTCTACTAGATCTTCATTAGTACAGGCTACTAGTGTGGCTTCTCTCGTAAATAGATTTTTCCTATTAGGACATGCTGATGATAGATGTCCTTGTTGGTTACAGGCGTAACATGTTATTAGATTTGAGTATGTTTTCTTGGGGTTAAATTTTCTGACGTGTTTTTCTTTGTTTAGATATGGCTTTCTGGCTTTACTCCTTCTTAGGTAATAAGTTTGTTTGGGTTTCTTCTTTGGTTTTGGGTTTATTCGTTCTCTTTGTGGGTTATTTCCGTATTGTTGTGGGGTATAAATTTGTTTACATAACCCATATTGTTGATTTTTTAATTGTTTTTGTATTTGGATGTAGGTACATTTTTCCTTGAGCTTGTTTATTATGTGTTGTATTCTAACTCCAATGTTGTTGTATTCTTCTGGCACTTGCATTTCTGTCCATGATTTATGTATTTCTTTACCTAGTTCTCCTGGTAACTTGCTAAAAAGTCTTTCTCCTACGTTTATATTGTAATAGTTTCCTGATATAGAGGCTAGGTGTAAGAAGTCATTACATAATTTTTTTATCATTGACCAATCGAAAAGTTGTATTTGTTCTAAATCTCTCATTGCTTCTTTTTGTCGAATATCTAGGCCTGTGTTAGCATCTCTTGCTGTAAGAATTCTGTGGATTGCATAGCAGAAATTTATTATGTTATTTCCTCTGCTTGCTAATTTTACTACTTCTTCTGGGAATTTCTTTTTGTAAGCTTCCCAAGATGATCTGGCTGTTTCTCCTAGATAATTCTCTCCTATTCTCAACATGGCTTCTCCAGATTCTACATCAATTTCATGTTTTGCCAAATAGTCTCTTTGTACAGACACCATCCATTGTTCTAGATAAGTGTCGTATAATTGTGGGTCACATTCAGTTATGTTTAGCAATACTGATCCTGTTCCAAAGAAGGTTTGTTCTGTTGGCCTTCTTTTCCCTAATGTTCTTAATAGTGGGTTGTTATTGGTATATGGAGGAGCTGCTCTCCTAGGGGGATGTCCTTGTCCGTAATCTAGAGTACCCATTGTGCTTTCTGGATATGTATGGATTCTAGACGTGGCCGTTGACTCGGTATTCATAAAATTCATTTGTTCGTGTACCGATTTTTCTAGGACTAAAATATTTCCTTCTTCATCTATTGTCAATATTTCATTTGGTTTTAGTATGCCTTTATTTTTTTCTTGTATTTCTAACTGTTTTATTTCTCTTAATGTCATATTGTTTTTGTCACTAGGTCGGTACACATATCCTCCTAAGTCATCAAATATGCCTCTTGTTTCTCTATTCATTAAGTTAGTTTCTTGTCTTTTTGTTACCATATCTAGGTGTTTTTTTCCTAGTATTTTAAGCATTTCGGGATAGCTTACTTCTCTGTTCATCATGTTTGTTTCAAGTTCATGTTCATCTTCTCCATCTTCTGTGTTTGCTAAGTATCCTGCGAATCTGATACTTAATTCTCCTCGTCTGTTTTTATACATTATAGACTGTGTAGGTTTGGTGATTAGGTTTTCTTCTTCTAGTTTTAGGTTCCATTCTAGACTAGCTAGTTCTTCCGAACTATATTCTCTAGGTTTCAGGAAGTTTGTTCCCTTAGAACTAAGGGCTTCCAACATTCCATTTATTTGGATTTTGAAATGGTTATTCATGTAGTTCATGGTTTTTCCTAAAAATACTATGTCTAATTGTATATTTTTTCCCTGAAAGTTTCCGTATCCCTTCCCTTGTGCTATTATCTTAATGTGTTTGACAAAGTCTTTTATTGTCATATTGAAATTTGGACATATATATGTGATTCCACTGTTATTATTCATGTCTACTTCTATTAATCCTATGATGGATTTTTCTTTGTCGTCAGAGAATCTGGAATCATATAAGACCAATAGTACCTTTGCTCCTATTTTCATTCTGGTTAGTCCTCTAATCCCAAACACTATTAGCCCTAAGTGTATATAATTATGTTGTGCCAGGAGCTTGCCTTCCTGCTTCTTCTGTCATGAGTGTAAGTCTCTCTTCACCCCCGTCTGGTAGGTGTAGAGCTTCTACTCTATGGTGTCTGTAGACCGAGTTGGTGAAGGATAGTATATTTCGTTCGTATAATCTTCTGGGGTTAAGGATATTTAATTGTTCATTAGAAAATATTTCCATTGTTCTATCTATATCTATGACTTCTTCTATTCTGTGTTGATTTGTTGTATTGTGTTATAGGTTGTCTAGCCATGATAAGCTAGATGGAGGTTCTGACATTGATCTTCGTCCTCCTATTGTTCTAGAGGTTCCAGAGAATATATTGGTTGTTGTCCTATTCATTTTTTTTCTTGGTATGTTATAAATGAATATGTGGAAGGTCTTCTTTTGATTATGCCTCCTGTAGAGAGCTTTCCCAAGTCTTTACTGAGAGTTTCTATAGATTGGTTCCAATTCCTTATGTTACCTACTTCCACTGTGTTTCTTTCTATATTAAGGATTTTTGTTTCTAGTACTGTGATTCTATGATGTAGTGAGGTCAGTAGTGCTATTATCGTATTGTTTTGTTGTATTTGAATTTGATCTGCCTTTTCTGGTACTTCTACTTTGTTATATCCGTCCTCACGGGTTTTTGTATAGGCTTGTGTGTATTCCAATGCTTCTTCGTAATAGGTATTTTCAAAATTCAATCTGTTCATTTAAGGAGAAGATCTCCTATTTATTTTTGTAGTTCTTTAAACTGATACTCTATAAAGTAACGGACAGACTTTGAGAAATTAATATTCGTAGGACGACACTCTTAAATCGACATTGATTATGAATTTATCACACCAAAAAAAGAATATAAGAAATCGTCAAAAGGCGCGCTTTGCCAAGCGCCCTCGGCCCCAAGCTCCCTTTGGAATGCTTGAAACAGTCTTGGAACCTTGTGTATGCCGAACCATGCACGAATCTTAATTATCCTGTCTCCTAACTCCGCAGCGAAAAAAGATGTACTCATTCGATTCATCCTCCGTGCGGCATATATAATGCACAGGTCTTCTGTTGCTCATATGGCATGCTGCGCATGGGAGACTGCAGACGGCGGACAGCATGTCATACGCAGGTACTTATTTGTTCGAGATCTTATTTGCCGTTTTCGTCTGCATTTCTGGGCTGGTCTCGTTTTCACTTCTCATTGGCAATATGCAGGTTCTCTGTTTTATGATCAAGTTGATAGGATTTATTTCAGTTTATTTCATGCCAATTTTGATGTTTTGATTATATTTACACGGATCAAGTTCTTGATGGTGCAGTGGGAATTGATGAACAGTTGACTGCATTTTCAACTTATGAAATATCCTCTTTTTGTTTATTTGGACTAAAGGAGAAGGGGGCATAACATCGATGAACATATTCACATGCATTATTACATCTCCTATTGGTACACTAAACAAGCCCTCTGCTGATGTTCCAGACTCATCTGCAATCTACCACTGTGAGAATAGAAGAAATGAGAGTGAAGAGGCAAGAAGATGCGGAGCAATGGATGTCTCACCGGTTACTTCCAGAGAATTTGCGGGAGCGAATACGTCGCCATGAGCAATACGCCAATACCGATGACAAGAAACAAGAGGGTTGACGAAGAGCATCTGCTTCAGAACTTACCCGAGGACCTAATTAAGAAGGGACATAAAGCGCCGTCTATGTTTAGCACTGCTGAAGAGGGTAAGTTTACTTTCCCATTGTCAGTTTTATGGAAATTTAATTGTCAACTAACTACGCATTTTTTTAAAATAGTTTTCAAGATAGTTTTCCCCTCTTTTTTACCACTGAATGTTTGAACTAATGGATGATCAACTCATGGCCGCCATGTCCGACCGTCTGAAACCTGTTCTCTACACCGGCGGCAGCTGCATTATTCGCGAGGGAGATCCGGTGGATGAGATGCTCTTCATCGCGAGAGGAAAACTGCTCAGTGTGACGGCCAATGGCGGAAGAACTGGTTTTTTAAACTCGGATTACTTGACGGAAGGAGATTTCTGAAGGCTTAGAGCTTCTAACGTGGGCTTTAGACCCGCACTCAGCTTCCAGTCTGCCCACCTCCACTTGGACGGTAAAGGCCGTGCTGGAAGTTGAAGCTTCGATCGCTCTAGTCGCTGATGACTTGACATTCGTCGCATCCCAATTCCGAAATTAAGCTGCACGGCAAGAAGCTGAGGCATGCGTTTAGGTTCCATTCGCGCAGCAGTGGAGAACTTGGGCTGCGTGCTTCAGGCAACTTGGCGCCGCTACTCGAGAAAGAAGCTCGAGGAATCGCTGCGCGAAGAAGAAGCGAGCCATAGTGAAGGATGGCAGCGCTACGCCAAGCCTCGGCGCAACTATCC
Organism: Wurfbainia villosa; assembly: GCA_025175895.1. NCBI lineage: Eukaryota > Viridiplantae > Streptophyta > Magnoliopsida > Zingiberales > Zingiberaceae > Wurfbainia > Wurfbainia villosa. Next base: position 20,306,406 of record CM045991.1, on the reverse strand, counting down.
ACGCTTCGAGGTTAATTTGCAGTGAACGCGTTGCGTACGTTGAGACGAAACGTAGATCGCAAGGCGAGGCTGCCCTGTGATGCTGCTGCAGAAACGTGGAATCGCTACGGCAGTGGCTCCTCCCTGTATATGGAGAAATAAATTAGATACTAAATAGTCAATACAGAAATACAGAATAATCGGACAATTTAATTATCTTACAAGAATCGATCTTTTACTCTTTCAAATTTTAATACAATTGAACTAGTTACAGGGCGTGATTTTCAGCTTTCCACAATTATTATTATTATTATTTTTTTTTTTTGTCATCTCCATACGCAAGCTTCGCAAAACATGGAGCCAGCTGTCCACGTGGAGGGTAAATCGTGATTTTTTTATTAACAATACGATGATTGCAAAGAGATAGCATAGTGGTAGAGAGGTGAATTTGAAAATTTTTAAATCGATAATAAATTGATTCGATTTTAATAATTAAATAGTCTGATCATTGTTTTATACGGCCCAAACATCTTCTAGGTGGTCAATTAATTCGGCCATGTCTAAGAGTATCTGCAATGACTTGTTAACGAAGTGTTATAATATTTCAATAGTATTAAACACCATTGTGAATAACATCCTTTCATTTGAACGCATTCAAAATATTGAATGCGTCCAAATGAGACTGGTCCACTCCACATGTAATTTTTTTTTTAATTATAAATATTAAAAAATTATAAATTTTAAAAATAGTAAAATTATTTTTAAAAAAATAAGATTAATAATAATAATAATAATAATAATTTTAAAAATATTTTTAAATTTATTTATTTAATATGATATAATTTTAAGATGATTGAGTGGATTATGGGATCGTAAGTAATGATTGTTAATGTTAAAAGAGATGTGGATGAAAAAATATATTGTTATAATGAATATGTGACAGTGAATCTCATATTTTTTTATGAGATGGAGAATGTTATAATGGATAAGAGTTATGGATGCTGTAAGACGGTCGTATTTGCAAAAGGCGAGACGTTGGATTGCATAGGTAACTTTTGTGTCAATATGTATCTTGTGACGGGCCATTGGGATAATCACGTAGTTTTTATACATTCTGCGATAAATTCAAAATATTGCGAAAACTAAAACTGCGGAAGTAGCGACTGAAGTCACGACTTAAGTAGCGATGGCGGTGATACGACGGATAAGTTCATCGCGAACTCGATTGCCCACGGCACGCGACGCGAGCACTCGCCATGGGCGACCCGACCGAAACCGATGCCGCTGGAGCCGATAAAGGGGGCGGAGAGACGGAGGAAGCTGTGGAACTCGTTCTCTTCCACGCTGTCGAGTGCTACGTCTACTTGGTAATCCCGCCGACAGCGAATTACATCTTTCTGTTCCATCGTCTTTCTGATCTAGTTATTGACCCACACCCTTTGTTGGCCCCCTTGGGGTTTTGCTGTCAGATCCCGCCCAGGAAGACTGCAGCTTCTTACAGGTGTTTTGATCGCCGTCAATTCCACTCTTCGGTTCTTACGCAGATTTCATAAAGCCATTTCCCCAATTTTATTTACTGGTGGATGCAGAATTGTGATAAAATATTGTTCCTCTTTATTGCCTAGTATGACTGGTAGGTTTATCTTGTACAAACAATTGTCGATGGTCGTAATAACTTGGAATCGTGATCGCGGGATTGTAATAAACGTCAGGAATGGAGATAATTGAGGAGCGGATCACTTCTAGATTGGATATCCTTTATGGTTGGCTATTGTATCTTAATGCATAACCTTGTCTGATTCTAGATTTGCTTGGGCTTCATTTGTGTTTTGTTCTTGTGCCCTAATACTTAAGCTTGATGTATACATGTTTCATTAGAGCCGGACCAAGAATTATAAATTAGACTTCCAAGGTTACTTATTTTTTGTTCGATTAAGGTAAGGAGAAGCGCCAAAAAAGACAAACATTTCTCAAAAATATCTTGTTTAAGTTTGACTCGACTGTCTAGCAAACTTGAAGCTAAGAATTGTACATGGCTCCTTATAGATCAGTCTTTCAGAATTACTCTGATAGGGTGATCTAAGAATTTCAAGGTCTAGTTAAATTCATTATTGACTTGAGATTTTGCCAAATTCCAATTTCAATTGATTTTAACTTAGATAAGCTTCTAGTTTCAAGCTTGTGCTTTAATCAAGTTTCAATTTTAATGGATTTCAAGCTCAGTTGTGGTTGTTAACTGGAACTTGTTTAACAATGAGTTGAGCTTCTTTAGCTACATAAATGAGCTGAGGTTGGGATTAACAAACTAGAATAGTTAGGAGGAGCAATTGAACAAATATCTGGAACATGGAATTTAAGTTCCAGCTATTTGTATGGGAGAGACTCCTACTGCCTATTTATATGGAGCACCATGTGGTTGATTTCCTTGAATTCACTTTTTCCTTCCTAATTCTTGAGTCTTTGTTTGTTAATTTTTTCAACACTTTCTAACTTTCCTTTCTGATTTTCCTGTACTTCTGTTTGCAATTTGACCTTTTTCCCTATAACTTTGCATGCTGATATTTATTTCACACAGTTACCTAAGTTCTGGGTTCAGATACTATAGCCCACTGTATAGAATAACTTTGCTGGTTTTCAGGGCTGATGAGTGGAACGTGAACAAATGGGTGTGGGAGGGAGCATTGAAGGTTGTTAGCAAAGGGGAAGAGTGCATTATCCGATTGGAAGATAAGAAATCAGGTGCACTCATCTTTCTGATTAAAATGAAACACAAAACGGTGGCATTATATGAATATGAGCTTTCTTTACCACGTGAAACACTTTTTTAGGAGAATTGTATGCTAGAGCATTCTTGAGAGAGGGAGAACCACATCCAGTAGAGCCAGTTATTGACAGTAGCAGGTTTGCTATCTCTCTGTTATTTTCTTGCAACAAATTTTGTGACATTTCAAAATGCATCAAGTCCAGATGTTGAATATTTATCAACTAGATGGATTATCTATGCCCAATAGATTCCTAATAGCACAACTTGGTTATGTGCCACTCATGGCATTTATTCACTTGATCACCATTTCTTTTTTCTCCAGATACTTTGTGCTTCGCATTGAGGAAAACATCGGTAAGTTCCTTGAACTTTGTTAGCTGAGCTTTCAAAACCTGACATATTTAATTAATATTCCAAATGAAATTCAAAGACAATGCCTTTTTGTCTGCATAAGATTGCGTTTTTTTTATACAATTGAGAAATCAAGTTTGTTGTTATTAGCTATATCTTCCATCACTTAGGGAGTATCATTCTATTGTATAAGTAAGAGTTTTTTCCTTACTAGATTCACTTAATTTTACTAAGAAAGCATTGAATCTACTTGTAAAATCCAAGATTCAAAACAAGTTTTTATTGAAAAGGTCGACTGTGAACAAGTCTAGCATCTGGTAGCAGAGGTTAATAATCTGGTTTTGAATGTCATTTTACTAAGTGATCAAACACTTGGCAACATTTTTGTCAGATGGGACCTGGAGACTTGAGTGAGATAGAGTGAGTTCCACTGTTTCAAATACATGTCTTGAAATATTAGTTTGAGAATTTTGAAAGAAAATTAGATAGGTCTTGTTAGTCAACTCACAAGATCATACCATGAGGGAAATTAAGGTAAAATATCAGATTGAATTTCAATTCATAGGCATTCATTTCTTTGCTTTAAGGCTGAATGTAAGATCAGACAATGAAGCATTTTAACTGCAGGTGGCCGAAAACGGCATGCTTTCATTGGCATAGGATTTAGGGAAAGACCAGAAGCTTATGATTTTCAAGCTGCTCTGCATGACCACATGAAGTATCCTCCTAATGCTGTTTATGTTAACTAGTAACCTACCTATGATGCTTGGTAGTACTTGCAAGTTGCAACATGACATATGATATGGTTTCTGCCAACTGTATAAAAAGTTTGTTCCTTTACAGTAATTGAGATATCTAAACAAAAAGAAAGTTGCTGAAGAGATGGAGCAACATTATCAGTCTACATCAACAGTTGATTACAGTCTGAAGGAAGGGGAGACTTTGGTGCTTCAATTAAACAATGTAAGTAGAAACATGGATAGAGGTGTATCTCTGTCAGTGCCTTTCTCAGCATGGTTCAGTGATTTTAGTTTATTTCAGCTGAATGCTCTATTATTTTGATGTTTTCTTGTAGACACATGTTGCCTCAGTGTATAAATCAAATCAGGTTATGTATAGAGGATGAATAGTTACAAACTAAATAATCATACACCAAAACTGTTAAGACTTGCATTAGTAGAACAAAGAGAGATTTCGAGGTTGATTATTATTTAAATGAAGAGTCCTTTTTGGGAAAGAAGTAGATCTATTCTTAGATACTTTGTTTACTTGGAAAGAAGTAGGAAAGAAAAAGGAAGGGAAAAAATAAAGTAAAATCATCAATTTCTGTCATTGAAAGGAATTTAAGAGGAAAGAATTTGATTCTGACTAATTTCTCTATTTTATTTCCACCCAAATTGAGTAAAAAGGATGCAAATGAAGTTAAACCATCTAATGGCAAATGAGTAATCAATATTATTTCTTTCCTTGCAATTCAATACCATCCAAGCAAACAAGAAGAATATAATAGAATGAAAATAAGATAATGCAATTTGTTTCTTTTCTTTTCCTTTCACTAAAACAGTTTCACTTCCATCCTACTTCCTATCCTCCAAGAAATTGAATGCTGAATTGGATGTGTGAGGTTATTATGAGAGGAAATAAAATTAAATTTATAACAAGTTAATCAGAGCACATTATGATAAAATAAAAGAAATGAATTGAGATGGTATATTTCACTTATTCCCTAGTTGAGAAGTAGAGCAATTATAATTTTTAGTGTGAATGGTAGAGAGAACTCAAAGACAACTATACGCCTGTATTTTATATAATTTAAACATTTCATATACATGTTTATTACCAATGGCATGGCCTTGCACAATTTAATGGGAAAAAGATTCATGTAGTTATGTATTTGATATCAAATAGTTGGGTCACTTTTTTTGTTTAGTGTTCCTCCTGTTGTCATGGAGTAAAGTTCTACTAATTAATCAGCTAAGTGAAATCATATCCCATGATATTAGATCACAAAAATATTCTCCAAATGATTCGCGTGGTCTCTATATTCAATTTCTCTTATAGATTCTCTCAAATAATTGCTGCCCAGTTGGCTTGTTGCATTCTCTGTGGATATATCTCAGTTAAATTCCTGTAAAGTTATAGGGAGAGGATCTTTTTGAGTCTTGTGTGATTGTCACGTGTCCCTTAAATATATAATGGATTGAGTGATGGGCTTTGGGCTGTAAGGGAGCAACATAGACAAAAAAGGGCTTAATGTAGTAGAAATTAACAAAGGTAAGATGGCAGAGAGTTTACTTATGGGCAATAAGAATTAGGTCATTAGGCGTAACTACAAATATGATAAAATTAGAGAATAGTTTTAAATAGTTATCCGAACATATTGGTAGATGACTAATCATTCTATAATTAGAAGAGTCGAATCATCTAAGTGCTGTGAATAATTTAAGGGGTAGATCAAAGAAAATTTTAGTTAGTTTTATAAAAATGATTTTATTAATGTAACTATTACCAGTGATATAGCCATCATAGAGCTCAATGGACAATAAGATCGATGTGACTGACACCCAAGTAGTTGTGCTACTTAGTTTGAGCAGTAGCAGAAAATAATATGATGATACTTTAGTTTTGCTACTTCATAATGTGACTATTTCAAAATCCATTTAAGATTGCAAGAAACTAACTTGTGCAAACGCTTCAAACCTAGCATGGATAAGGATCAATGTGCACCATTTTGATAAAATAAAGTTGATGAGACATCAAAAAGTAATGACAGACAAGACATTGAGGGAACAATTATAGTTTAATTAACTGCAGGTGAACCTTTAGGTGTTATTAATTTCTTCTCATCCTTCGCGTTCTATGTAATTTGGCAGGCATGCACTGCTTGTCTATTAGTAGATATGATCAAAATAAAGAAGTCCCATCTATTTCCGTCTATGTTTCTAGTTCCTTGTCCTTTTTGACCTTTCTGCTGGCTGGAAGGTTAACTTCTACAGTAGTCCGCTTGCTAATACTTGTGATCTTAACTTGTATTTAGTTTAATGTAATTGCGGTGAGCCTCTTACATAAAGCAATAATCTTCTGAAATATAGAACTGGAATGTTTTTCTTTGGTTGTGTCCGAAGACCACTATTATTTATCATTGCCACTTAAGCGCTATTTTAAGTTAACTAGAATTTCCCATGGTTCCATTTCAGTTTTTCCATAATTAAATCTCCAACTGACTCAATTTGCATGCTTTGTTCAATTTTCCATAGTCGTTTGCCCTTCTAGTTTTCTATGAGGCAAAAACAATTTGTTCTGAGCACCAATTAAATTCATGGACTTTTCTCAAAGTCTTGCTTGGATTATGATGTTCTTGTACGGGTGTCCATATGGTCGTGACTCTGTTGCATAGATTTGCTTTCTTGACACCCCAAGTTTAGCAATGCTAATGACGATTTGTACACTCGTAACAGAAAGGACAAAAGGGGAAGTCCGCGAGCATGGAGCAGGGCCTGAATAATCTTTCCTTGGACGATAAGACAAAAACCAGAGAAGGTTCAATTCTCCTTAAACCACCACCTTCTCCACTCTCCCCCGTCAATCCTGTTCAAAAATCACCCTTTAGTTCGCCACCATCCGATGCTGAAGACGTTAATTCACATTCTAAAGCTGAACTTTCACCCGAAGAATCATCCACATTGAAAGATAGCGCCCAAGACATCATAGATGACGATTTCGGAGACTTTCAAGCAGCTGGCTGATTTCTGTAAACAGTTACTTTTTTTTTTTTATTATTTTTGCCCTTGCTTCTCATTGTGATTTGTTTATGTGCTAGGACTGTGTGTAACTACGATGCTCATCGCTCGATATACAACATTTTATGTACTCATTTCTCTTGGAGGCATTGGTCAGTGCTGTGCCCAAAAGGCCAAAAGTTCTACGCATAATCTGCATGCGCAGCTTGATAATCGTCGTAGTCTTGAAGTCGCTGATTTTAATGCATTGTAATACAAAATGCCAACGAACGTTGGTCTTTCGTCCTTTATCCAGACAACAACGAACCGAACCAGTCGAATAAATGGACTGGCGCGGTACAGTTTCCAAAATACAATTGCCTAAGTCGTCACCAAGAGCCATGGTTTCTTTCGATTAGAGCTCCACGGACCACACAAAGTTGTCGTTCTTACATCAAATTTTCGATGCTTGGATACTTAATACATTGACCTTTGATCCACTTCCACCAGTCCTTGCTCTCCAACGAAAGATCCTTTGATCAACACTCCAGGCATTCAATTGTTTCCATCGCAACCGCCACGGTTGAACTTTGTGATTCAGCGGTTCGAAGGATCGCCACAATTCAACGAGTCAGCCATCAAGCGGTCGTCTTGTTCTTGTTGCAAGAAAATTGATTCCTTCGGAGGAAAAAAAAAATAATAAAAGAATAATTAGCAGGTGTAAACCTACACATTGTTTAGAAATACTTGAAGACGAGAAATATTGGGTATTTACAATATCCTCACAGACTATCTCGGTTCGATCGAACCCGCTTGGCAAGCTCGATTAGAGCCACATCTACTGCATCCTGAAACCCTAACTGGGTCGCGCTCGAGTCCGGGTGAGCATAGGCCACCTTGGGAATCAGCTCGATCACCGTTTCTCTCATCTTCTCCACCACGGTTTTCGGAATCCGAGCCAGCTCTTCCTCGATGCGGTCCCATTGGGTCGGTTTCAACAGAACGGACCAGTCCTCCGGTCGGGCCGGCACGTACCATTCGTATTGTGCGTACGCCGAGTGCTCGGAGAAGAACACCGGGATGCAACCGGCGAGAATCGCGTCGAAGGTGGACCGCCGAGTGAGCGACTCGCCTGGCGGTTGGAGGCAGAAGTCAGCCCGGCGCATCACGTCGAGGACCCGGTCTGGGTCTTCGCACCTGCGTCGGGTCGGGTTGCAGTCGACCGGGAGGCAGCGCTTCGACTTCCAGCACTGGGCCATGACCGAGGCCCGAACCGCCGCGTTGTCCGAGCCGGGCCGAAGTCCGCCCACAAACGCGAACAAGTGGCTCCGGGTCCGAGCGAACCGGCGGAGCTCCGCCTGCCAGTCCGCCACGTCCTCCGCCGTCCGCGGGTGGAAGTATGAGGGGTAGGGGATGCCGAACTGGTTGTGGCCCTCCCAGGGGTGGCGATCCACGGTGAGGATGGTCACGTTGGCGACCTCCGGTAGGAGGAGCAGGCGGGTGGCGCCGGAGTCAGGGTAGGCTTGGTTGCGCATGAAGTCCCAGGAGGTGCGGCCGACGACGAGGAAGTGGTCGCGGCCGCCGCGGCGGCCGAAGGCCGGGAGGGAGGCGAGGTGATCCGCGAGGTCAACGGCGAGGGCGTCGCGGCGGGTGTGGTTCTGCTGCCGGGAGTTGGTGGCGGCGTGGAGGCCGGCGAAGAAGGGGACATAGAAGAGCTCCGCCACGGCAGGGTCGGCGGTGCGGCAAGGGTGCCTCTCAGCGCGGGCGTGGAAGATGACCTCGGCAGCGAGCGGGTGGGTGGCGTACCAGGACGTGAGGCCCGGGTCTACGTCAGCGTCGGCGGGGAGGCGGAGGAGCGGGCGGCCGAGGCCGCGGTGGCCGACGTGGGGGCAGACATCGCAGCAATCGACGCAGGAGAGGCCGCGCTGGACGAGGGCAGAGTTGAAGCGGGGATGGAGGCGGTGGATATAGAACGGCGCGATGGCAGGGTCGCAGGTGGCCACCAGTGGGCGGCTGAGCTTGGCTGTTCTGCTAGAATCAGCCGTAGCAGACGCCGGAGGAAAAGTGTAGAAGAGGAAGCGAAGCCAGAGAAGGTAGCAGAGGGCGACGCAGACGACAAAGCGGAAGCCGAGCAAGAAAGAAGGCATCTTCATCATCTCCTTATAAGAGCAAGAAGATGAAGCAGAAGCGAGGAAGGAGGAGAAAGATGACTTGCTCTCCTTGTCCTTGGAAGCCATCAAAACTCCGCAATCAGAGCTCGCAAGGAGAACAAAATTGGACCTTCTGAGTTCTGACGGCTCTTCTTCTTCTGCACCAATTTAGCAAACTGACCGCGAGAAGAACAGAAACAGGGAAATAATGAAGCTCTTGTAGACAGGAGAGCGGAGCGGCCAGCTTTCCCTGTTTCTTTATAGTGGACACGGTGAAATCGCACAGGGCAACAGTTGAAAAAGAATAACAAGGACGAGGGTATGTTTGTCCATACGAAAATACAAAATACCTCTTATTTTTATTTTATTTTTTAATTTAATACGAATATAGTCGTACTTTTAAGGGGTTTTTCTGTCACTATCTATGCAAAAATTTTCAACGGCACTGCGATTTTTTTTCTGTATTTTGTATTGTATACATTAATAGTCAAAACTCCATTCGAAACATAGGGAGACTTTTTTATTTTTATTAAAATATTAAAAGATTTGAAAAGAATATAAACATATTTAATTAATTACATTTCTCTTTGAAAAACAAAAATTACTAGAATGATACACAAAAGAAAAGGTAAAAATAAGATGCGAAGACAAAGTGGCTTCACGTGGTTTTGTTAAAATATAATGTTGCAAATGATAAACATACAAAACATGCCATCTTTTAACGCAGCATTAGTGATAAAAACGTAAATAAAAATTAACAAGAGACAAAAATTTATATATTCTTCAAAATGTAATTTAGTTTATTTAACAAACGATTAGCTTTGTGTTTAATTTGTTGCAGTTTTCTAAATCAAGGATGATAAATGTTGAGGGATATAAAAAATAAAATTTATTTGTCTTTTTTTCTTAAAATGCGGGGGATATTTTATTATAAAAGTCTTAACTACATAAACCATTATGTCTTGTCTTAAGACAAGATTAGGTAATGCAAGGGGGTTATATTAACTGTACTGTCAAGTAGTTTATAACTTTGTTAATTATATATTTTAAAAAAAAAACAAAAACAAAGATCTATGTTTTGTTAGTCTTCGACTTGATTTGTCTTGTTGTGCTCGATCACCAGCTAAAGACTGTACATTGCATAAGAAAATCTTTAACAAATCAAATGAGAACTAACTTTTTGATAATTAATTTATGAAATAGCAACCTTCTCGTGTCAAGCTTGCACTAAAAAAAATGTATATTGGGACTGTTATTTTTTTTTTAAATGTTTTGAATAAATATTTTTCTTAAAATGTGTTTGCGTAAATATAATTGATGGATAGGTAAAAGTACTGGGATTCCATAGAATATTATATATATGTTTGGGCAAATAATTGTCCTTCCCATCAATGATTTAAGCAAGTCAACAATTATTTTCTTTAATTTTATTTCGACACTATAATTTCGTCATCTATATATTTCAACTTAAGCTTTTTTTTTTTATTTCATCATTTTAGTTTGGATTGTTAAAAAAAGTAATTAATTTTTATTTTTGTGCCTAATTGATAATTGATACCTCTATTTTAAGCATCAAATCTTGCATTAAATCTTTCCCCTCAATTTGGGAAAAGACATGGCATTTAGCTAGTGTCTCCTTGTTCAAGAATATGTTACTTAATGTTTAATTATTTGAATAATATTTCCTTGTCACATGCTAGCTAGCTGTTGTTCTCGCTATTATTAACCACAATTTGATTATATATATATATATATATATATATATATATATATATATATATATATTGTTTAATTATGTGTTTTTATTATTTATTAAAGTCATCAAAAATAATTACTTGACAAAATTTAATATAATTCTTCCATTTGAAAAAATGTAATGAAAGTGTCAACAAAAACTAAAAAAAATGAAAAATAAAATAGATAAAACTATAGTCATGGAAAATCATCTTATAATCAAGCACTTAAAATATTACCTCTGAGCCAACTATGATATTATTTTTTTAAGCCAATATTTCTATAAGCCAAAAGCATATATACTTATCTAATCGCAATTCATGAGTTTAGTAGAAGAGAAGTATTTGAGCTTACTTTAATCCCTTTTTTTTTTTTTATGGAAATGCCCTTGCATCTAAATTTTTTTTATTTTTTTTTATTAATTTGAGGTGTCGGGCTTACGCCCACTAATCCTCATGGTCGACTGGTCCTGCCCCACGACCTTCAACGAGAGTCCCCACCAGTCGACGAGGATAAATCAGGGTAACGGGTGGCCCATCGCGAGAGGCCCCATGGGCCGACTACGCTGGGACGAGGGGGCATCGTGCACCGCCACTCACTCAGCGCGCGTTGCCAGGACGGAATCGACCTCAGACAATTTCAAAAGAATACTCCGTGCTATCAGGACGGAATCGACCTCAGACCATTTCAAAAGAACGCTCCGCTTGTAACCACCACGCCCTTGCATCTAAAATGAAACAACCCTAGATTGTCGTCATCGATCTTTACGACAAAACCATCGAGGACGATCCTTTGCAATTTTTGAAAAATGTTTTAGGAAAATATCGACGAAAGGTCTATAGTTCAAAATCACATTTCTCTTGCATTGTCCCACCACTGACCTAATCGGTGTTTAAGTGGTGCACTACTGGTCATCATCTGAACCCTAAATCTTAGTGGAGCAAAACCATGTGGTTGAGGATTCACTGAAACCACTAGTGATCAAAGTGTTGCTTGATAGAGACCTCCATTTTCACAGAGTTAGGGTTATCGATTTGATTCGATTCTTCATTCTTTGACTCGACGAAAACTAGTTAGCTAGTAGGAATGCAAAGTTTAATTCAGTCCAAAATTAAACATGGTTAATTAATTAATCTCTAGTTCAAATTAAGTTGCCACTCCTCGAGAATTATATATTATATCCACTTTTTTCTTTCAATGGATTATGTGTGTGTGTGAATGGAGTGGATGCTTAATTCCAATTGATATTATATTAACAACGATCCATTAATTATCTTTTAGTGATTAATAATCTACGCTGACTGAGGGTTCTAGAGTAATCTCGATCTAATAACTAATCTTACATTGGAAGATGGAGTAGAGATTCTTCCAACCCATGAATTAATATTAATGCTGAGATGTGATCACTTCCCATTAGTCAATTATCAACTAATGAATTAAGGTCTTAATGCAATATACATGTGATCAGTGGTTAATATATATTATAGATTATTTGTAAAAAAAAAAAACACACACACACTGATTTTAGTAATTTAAATATGCCTTTTCCATGTGACATACACGCGGACAAAATAATATTAACATTTTAGATAATTAATTAATTTTTAGAGAAAATAATTATATATATATATATAATCCAAAAAGTTTAATCACCAACTATCACACTCCCCAAGGCCGCGCGAGGGAGAATCATGTGACTATGCCCTCGACACATACAGAGGGTGGTCATCCGAGCCTGCGAAATTTTAGACCCCAACCCGCTTCCAAAGTAATTAATGGCTTTGGTAGTGTTCGACCAGGAGGGTCCCCATTTGGTTGACTTAATCTAAACACTAGTTGACTTGCAGAGGCCGATACAAGTCACAACCTCCCCCACTACGCATGATGTTAATATATGCGACCTACCTTGTCTGGTGCATTAATGAGTAATGACTACTACTTCTTCCATGTGTATTATATTGAAAAGAGATTTTTCTAAACAATTTTGCTTCAAGGGATAGAATTTATTTATTATCGTGTATTGTCGATCTCGATGGATTCGAGTTAGCCTAACTCACGAAAAAAACGAGTATACTTTCAATTATCAAGTAGCTGTATGATGCAGTTTAGATTTTCTTTTTCGATTTTTTATTATCGAGAGTAAATTCTCTCCGATTGTAATAGTAAATTTTTGATTCTTTTTTGTCAAAGTTAATATAAGTCTCCGATATCTAAATTAGATTTGTCGAAAAAGATGAACAGGTCACCGAAATAGTAAATACAATAGCATCAAATAAATGAATGCATGAATGATCAAATCCCCTTTCTTCCTCATCTCCTTCTTTTTATAGTAGCCTTCCCAAGATTAGTTTCTCCATGATTGCTTTCAGACCGTTGGAAGACAACCTTCTAGGATGACCGTCCAAGTGGAAAGCCACGTGAATCCAAAGAGTGAGATTGTTGGGCCGTTAAGGGATAATCTCTGAAAGGAAACTTCCGTTAAGTCTATGAGACGTCTTCAAGCCATTATCAAAAGGGGATGCGTAGGAGCGAACTCTCACAACTTGTTAAAGGAATATTTTCATATTGTCCTACACTAACTGATTTGTCGTTCGTCCTTCCTAAGTCATTTTACCGCATCTCGACCTCTTATTTTATCTTCTCAAATCATTCCACTTCAGCTCAACAGTACTATTTTTCATTTTGAGTCGTTAGTCCTTCGCAGCTTGACCTCTTATCTTATCTTCCCGAGTTAATATTCCACCACAGCTCAACACTCTTTCTTTCTTCTAAGTCATCTCTTCTAGATTTGGACTCTTCCTTCCTCATGAGTCATCTCTCCCCGACTCAGATTCTTCCTTCCTCCTGAGTCATCTCTTCTCGACTAGGGATCATTCCTTCCTCCCGAGTCGTCTCTCCCTGACTCGGACTCTTCCTTCATCCTGATTCATCTCTCTCCAACTCAGTACTCTTTCTTCCTTCCGAATTATCTCTCCTCGACTCGGCACTCTTCCTTTCCCTCCGAGTCGTCTTTCCTTGACTCGACACTCTTTCTTCCCTCCGAATCGCGCATCTCTCTTTGACTCGGCACTCTTAATTCCTTTCGAGTCATCTCTCATCGACTCGGCACTTTTTGTTCCTTCCGAGTAGTCTCTTTGACTCGGGACTCTCAACACTTAGTCATATTACTGTTGTATCACTATATATTTCTTAATTGAATGTATAGTTTAATTTCTTAAATAATGACAGCGAGTTGAAGGTCATGGCGTGCACAATTACCAAGTCTATTATAGTTAACCTCCTCACTCACTTGTCGCAAAAGGTCGGAATTGTCAACCTAGCGGCCCCCACCGACCGGAGCCTCTGCCATTGTGAGGGAGGTAAATCGCGGGGTGGACCTTTGACCCATAACTCGATGGTAAGCACAAGGAAGCTAGGGTATTTCAACCTAGGGGAGGTTTTAGACCCCTCATATGATTTCGAATCCGAGCATCCTCACAAGCGTTACCTTGTGCTTGCCATCGAACCATCCCCGAGAGTGGATATATCGTAGTCGATCGACCCAAACCAAACAAGTTTAGCATGATTTTTTTTAAATGAAATATATATATATATGCTAGCTAGAGATTATGCTCGATTAATAAGTTACTCGACTAATTAATTAATTGATTTTGTGTTCACCGCCAACTCGGATCCTTTGTTTTGCCTTAGCCCATGACTCACTTATATCATGCCACCTAACCATAACCTACTCGAATCACACTGGCTATTTACATCGCATGCTCTCTAAATACTAGTTGTAACCTAGCTACTTCGGTGCGACTCGACGAGTATACTCTGTCGTATGCAAATATCGATCGCAGGTGATTCTCGATCTATAGTTGCAACTCCGAAAGTAAATTTCCATTTTGATTCGGACAGGGCATTTGGTTTTTTTTTTGGCTCTAGTAGTCTGGTGGAATTTTCTCATCAGGAGATGGCAAATCTCATCTGTCTATCTTCGAGGAGGATCACTAAATTTCAACATAATGAATGAAGAAAGAACGTCTAGATAATAACAATCGATCAGTTGAATGGAAAATTCTCGTTGCTTGTTTTGTTTGATAACAAACAACTACTGATAATGAATGGAAGTAGTTTTCGTGTCCACCTGAATTATTGGACCGCATGCATCCACATATATATATACCAATTACTTGCTTGCTACCCGTGCAATACGATCTCATGCCACTGCACGCTGCTTAATTGACATTTAATTATGTACGTACGTCTTGAATTGAATTGCTCAACCTTTGACAATTCCATGCATGAGTACTCATTCCGCAGCCAAAAAACCTGGTCAATAGACAATTCTTCAACTCGATCGAGGTCAAACCTAATCGATTTAGACAAAAAAAATAAATAAATCGATTGTTAAGGTAAAAATGATCTAGTCGTGTGTATAATTGATTTCGACCATCCCTCGTGCCATTGATCTTTAATTTGTCTATTTTAATTATTTTGTTTGTCGATCGAGCACAACGAGTGGAATTGAAGCTACGCAATTTCGCCGTATTTTCAATTATATATCTATCTGTTCAACTGAGCAAAAGAAAAAAAAAATTAAAATAAAATCGTCATATTAGTGATCTCTTTCGACCGTGGATAAGGTAATTAAATTAGAAATCTAAATGACAAGTATAAAAGAGGATCGATCGATCGTTCAAAATTATGACCTCTTCAAAAATTATTTTTTATTTATTTAAAAATTATTATTTTTTAGGTACTTATCAATTAGATTAGTTTTGAGGATTAAGTGAGTTGATTTCTCCTTCCAACTTTCTGTTGGAGTACATGATGATGTGCATGTTGTTTTCTGCAGCAGGCTGAATTTATTCCATGACATGTCGATCTCGTAGCTACCAAACAAAAACCTTTTGAGTTCGAGGTCCCTCAAATAATTAGTAACTGATTAATAACAACAAAGAACTGCGTCTTTTTCAGCATAGAATATAATTCAATATAATTAATTCGGTAGATTAACATTAATATTCGGATAAAACTCATAATCACAACCACGGATCGACTTTGTATACGTAACTAAATGCTAAAGATCGAATTAGTATTCCAAAAACCCCATTCGTTGTCAATTTCGGAGGCCCAAATATCATCATGATCCCTAGCAATCCATGTTAATCGTGGATAACTATTTCGTAAAAGCTAATTACAGACATTGGGCTGGTAATAAAATTTTACAAATCGATTGCGTAAATTTTTAACCGTAATTTAAAAAGTGTGGGATGCTCAACAATCGATATCGATCGTTTTCGTCCGATTCGTTGTCGCCACCGATCGATCGATCGACCAATCAGTCGCCACCATCGGTTGACCGTCCACCGTCGTCGCCGTCCAGCCGTGCCCGACCGATCGACCCTCACCATCGTCGCCCGATCGGCACCCGTCGTCTCGCCCGATCGACGCCCGCCGTCGCCGCCCAATCGATACCTACCATCCTTGTAATGGATATCAAACAAAAACATGTAATTACCTTTGTAATTCAAAATTATATATAATTTTTATCCAAACATAAATAATGTAATCATTTTATGTTACGAACTTATTATATTACAAGCATGATTACATTACATTCTACCAAATGTAACCATAATTTGTAATTTTATCACTATATTACATTACAAGGTTGATTAATTTATTTATTACCGTTTTAAAATTGTAATGTAACACTGCCATCGACCGATTGACTGTCGCCGCCGCCGTTGGTTGCTCGTGAGATATTAGTGACTGTCCAAATAAAGCAGCCAACTGTTATAAGATATTAGCAAAGAAGTATGTGAAATATTCGTCGGAAAATCTTCAGTCGACTGGTCAGTCAACTAAAAAAATATTCTGTGTCTGACCAAATAATGGACAATCGACTGTTAATTAGCGACGAAATAAATAATATATTTTGTCGCAAACTAATCAGTCGATCGATCAGTCGACTAAAAAATATTCTGTGGTTGACTAAATAATGTACATTCGATTGTTTTCTTCCTTCAGTCGACTGATTGTTTGTGACGAAATGGATATGTTTCATCACCAATATTAGTGATCGTCCTCTTTTCGATATTCGAGAATTAGCGACGAAATATTATTTTTTGCAATGTTTTTTAATCATCGTTAATGTTAACGATAAAATATTAAAATTTCGTTGCTAAAGTTTCTTAGCGACAAACTTATTGCAACGATTCTACCGATGAAATATTATGGTCGTTAATATTATTTAGCGGCGAATAATGTGTATTAGCGACGAAAAAAATCATCACTGTTTTCCATTTTTCTTTGTAGTGTCGAGCGTCGCCGTCCCTCGGACCGACCGATCACTCGCCGTCGATCGATCACTGCTGATTTTGTAATTGATATAAAATAAAAAAAATATAATTATCTTTGTAATTTAAAATTTAATATAATTTTTATTCAAATATAATAATATAATCAAAATTATATTATTTTATGTTACGAACTTATTAGCGTGATTATATTACGGCAGTCTCAATCTCATGTTTAAATGCCTCCGACGCGTCGAAATCTGAAGTGCATCGTAGGGTATGGACGTAATTCTAATGTTCATGTATCCGTTTAAATGAGATGGCCATCAAAATTTGGACATATCTGCAACAACGAATTCACTGTGTTCGACTTCGATCGTAATGAAGAACACTGTGTGAGCCGGTTCATTCAATTATATATCAAAGATTCATTTAAAACATACGGCGAGAAACACCATGCATCTCGTGCTCCAGTGAGAAACTAAATTGGTACATGCGGCGATTGAGCATTAATTAAGATCGAACCTGATCGCACATACGATTGGATCACACATGCATGGCGGCCGGACACAAACGATATAATTAAGCAGATCGAGCATAACAATATTATTGCCAGTCAGGCAGTCATTTACATGAAATTAATTAATTAAACTGCTGCAGCAGCAGCTCCATTTTGCTATTATCGGCTTTAATTTGCTATACCCTCTTTCATATCTTCCGTACGTATTCAACCTGTACTGCATGAATTCTTTTATATATGCTATATATTAATTACTAAAGGATACATATATCATGCTGGAGAAAACACTTTAATTTTGAAGTTCACTGATGCTGTATCGCGGACAATTTCAGAAATAGCTCGCAAACGCATTATATTCCTGGATATGTATATTATATGGAGATGAGAGTCAGTAATTTTGCTTCCCATGGCCTCTCAGAAGACAAACTTCGATTCATACAAAGGGAATTGTAGAATCTTACATGTGTATATATGTATATTCTTCAAATTAATAGCTAGCCCTGGTTATTGCTAAAGAAGTGATGGTAGAGTGGTCGTCCGTGTCCGTGTCCGTGTCCATGTCAGGATAGGCGCCGACGTTGCTCGATCATTAATGGTAGGTGGCGGTGGCAAGGGCGAGATCGGTGGTGATGCCGCCTCTTCCTCCATCGTCTCTGTTCAGTGCGTCGTCCCACGAAGCCACGGCAGCTGCCATCTCTGCTCTCTTGTTCCCCTCCACGCCTGCAGGCATCGCTGCCGGCGACGTCGTCGACGTTGTCTGCGTCCAGACCTGCTGTACGATCGTGTCAGAGCCACCAAACAATATATAACATTCTCGTTTTAATTTCTTCTTTTAATTATTATGTAGCAGGGAGATCGGTACGTACGCGAGCCACCGTGTGGCGGTACACCACGGAGGCAGGATAGTGGCCGTAGGAGGCGCTCGCTTGTTGCGGGTGATGGAAGCGGGCTGCAGGAGGTGGCGCTGTGGGGACCTTCACGACCTCAGAGGGGCGTGTCAGAGCTGGCGCCGTGGAGGACGTCGGTGACGGCAGCAGCAGGAGCCTGGGCGCCGACGTGGACGACGAGGCCGAGTGAGGGGTTGGCACGCCGCCGCCCATCAGCAGCAGGTGCTCCTCGATAGTCGACACGGCAGCGGCTGACGCGGGTAAGATCGTGTTCGGTACCACCAACGCCGACGGACGCGCATCCTCGCCGCCGCCGACGTTGCTGCTCCACATATCCGGCCACAGGAACGTCCCCTGAGGCTTGCATATCCGGAATCCGCTTCGTCGAGCCGCTACCTTCCTGCTGTTCGGGGCGGCGCCGCTCTTGGTTTTAGTACTTATCCTGTTGCTGCTGGCGATGGCGGTCTCGTTCGTGGAGCTGACGGTGATGCCGGAATAATAGTTATACTTATCAGTCTTCACGTTATCCTCCGCCGCTGTCCCATCTTCGAGGTCCATCATCTCCATGTTCTTCACATTCTCCTCTTTCTTCGTCGCCCCGTCGTCATGATCGCCAACGCACTGCAATCCCTTGTCTACTCTCATTGCCTCCACGGCCACTTTCTTAATCTCTTTCTCCTCCCTCAGTTGGACGATCTCTTTCTGCGCAAAAAAATATGGCATCAACAAGCATCGGAATAAGAAAAATCCAATGAATTAAAATTAAAGAAATTAAGCACAGAGAACAGTTCGTACCTTCAAAAGGTACAAAGAATTTGTGAGATTATTTATCTCTTCTTCGTATTTGTGATTCCTCTCCACCAACCTTTTGTAATTCTCCTGAGAATCCAACAAGCAGATTAATTAGAAAAATGATCTAAAATTAAATAATAGCTTGTAGAGACAAATTAGTGCATGCAATTTAACCAGAATTAATATTCCTCACGTGTATGTTCGTCTACATTAATTAAAACAAGAATTATGATCATTTGGCTTTCAATTGTTGTCTATACAACATATATAGCATCAACAATTAATATAATGAGACAAAGTACAAAAGGTTAAATCTAGTAATTAATTATTGATCAAATTTGTGTAAATTTCAAACTGCTTTAGCGATGGGGCATCTTTACTCACATTATCCATGTTCTTCAATGACCATAGCTGATTGATGTCCCTGTATAATTAATAGCCAAATGATCGATGAACAAGAGTCGTAATCAAGAGGTGTATTTAATTTCGAGCTTCCTACGAAGAGCTAATCATTATGATTCATAATTAATGTACTAATCGAAAAAGAACCTCTTCAAGGTTGCAATTTCCTCTTCGAGTTGTATTTTTGACTTGCATTCGCCGCTGCAGGGGCAATCGAACATGGCGTCACCGGGCTTCCACCCAGGCGGCGGCACCCAGTAGGGATCGGACACGCCGGCCAGCTTCCGGACGTCCACCAACTCTGCCGGTTCCAACCAATACTCCATGGCGCCCTCCGAGTTGTGCCGCCGCCGGAACCGTTCGGCGCCGTTAGTCACCACCTTTCCGGCCATGTGTTTCAGAAGATGGTCCAGTAGACCCGTGTCGCCGATGTGCTTCCTCGCCTCCTCTCTCAGTGTCTGCCGCATTATGGGATTCCCTAGTGTGGCCCCTTTCTCCTTCATAATCTCCAGCAGCTTCAGCTCCGCCGATTCATACCTTTCCGTCGACCACCGGTCCTTTGTCCCCTTCCCATGTTGCCGTTCCTCCTCGCCCCTCTTCTTATTAGTGTTCCCTTTTACGGCCCCTGTTGGTCGCTTCCCTGTCAGCTCCTTCTCATTTTTCTTTCCTTTTTTTTTCTTCTTATCAATCTTCTCATTATCTCGCTTCCTTTTCCTCTCACTCTGCTCCTCTTCGACGTCGGCTCGGGTATCTACCTCAACTTCTTCTTCATGGTCATCATCCGACGTCTCCGCCTGCCGGTGCCTTCCTATGTATTTGACTTTCCTGCGTATCCCCCATTGGATGAGACCAGAGCGCTTGATCATGGACAAGAGGCAGTTTTGGGCCATGGCTGACTCTCCCTCGGCGAATAATTCTTCTTCCGGCAGGGCTATGGATTCGCTAGTTACCACGGGCACCGAAGAGTGCTCCTGGAGGTTGGGACATGACAACCAGAAGCTCTCCAAGTGTTTCTGCGCTTCAACCTCTGCCGGCGGTACCAGCCGCCAAAGTATCCTTCCCGCTTGGTTGGAGCTCATGACGAACCTCTCGTCCAGCTCTGGGTCGCGGCTTGTCTCCGGCGACAGGGCGAAGTAGTTCCGCAGCGCCAGCGTGCTCGGGAAGCTGACTGTTACCTCCAGCCTCGTCGCCTCGCACACCTGCGTTCCAAACGCATATACGGAAGCCAATGCTTAATCAATCTAATGCTGATACATCAAAATAGACAAGAAATCTCTATACCTTTACGACTCTGATGGCTTTAAGCTGGATCGGGGACTTGGGAGGAAGCTTTTCGTGATCAATTTCGAAGAAGGCACCTAGCTCGAACGCCGTTCCTGCATGAAAAAAGCTTAAAAATTTTGAACTGCAACTGCAGGAAAACAAAAATGTGACGATATATGAGGAATGCTGAAGAAGATAACCGTACCGTTGCATAGGGATGCATGGCTCGAATTGGCATCGGGCAGCTGCAGCTGCAGCTGCAGCTTGCTTGAAGCCCACTTACCTTTCCTCTCCTTGGACGGGAATGAATCATTCCTCTTCGAGTAATAGTACTTCACCTGTTGTCACGAAGAAGCAATTTGTTTATTGATCACCATGTCATTTCCTTTTATGGAACAAATCACATCGAAATACCTTCTTGGTTCTTACAGAAACGCATTAAACAAAGCACAATTATGAAAACTAAGCAATCCTAATATAAAACGAAGTATAAAATTGGGTGTGTTTGCATGAGTGGATCTCTTTCTTGCACGAGCGTTGTCATGATGATTATCAAAGGAATCGCGCGCCGCGTCCTCTTTTCAGTTTGGTCGCGGTTCTGAAACGGAATATACGATCTACACGTCGTGATAACGACCTCCTTCGCTGCTTACATACGAATTGGAACGTCCGATCGCTCTGGATCGGCCATGGATCTTGATCTACGGTCTCGATGTGACCATCAGAAGATTCGATGGGGAAACAAAAGGGAGGTCTTTGTCCCTCGAGAGAGAGAGAGAGAGAGAGAGAGAGAGAGAGAGAGAGAGAGAGAGAGGATACCATGGTACTTGGCTCGGACGAGCAGGCAGGGACGGCGATGACGACTTCCATGCTCTCGCTCCACTTTGCTGCTTTGATTCTTTGGTTTCTTATTCTGATTTGCTTCAGGATAGTTTGAAGAAGGAACAAAGCAGCATTTTTACCGTCTCTACAAGAATCACAGAGAAACAAAAGAGATCAGATTGTGAAAAGAAACAGATCGATGTTTCGGCCAAAGAAATCGTCAATCAAAGATTTTAAAGAAATTATGACCGCCGTGACTGGTGATCAGTACTCTAAGGAAGAAATTGAAACTCGCTGAATTAAAGGTAATGTAGTGTAGCAAGTTTGGCATTGGCAATGTTTTCTTTCAGCTCTGACTAGAGCGGAATTTCCTGTTCTTCATTTCCTTGCTGGTCTAGTGCAGAACTCGAGCAGATCCACGGCATTACATGGATCGAGAAAGAAAAGCTCGAATTGCAAATCGACTAGTAGGTACAGTTTCAAAACTAGAAGACAGCTCCGAATCGGACCACCAACTCATGAAAGGGAGGGATAAAATGAATCAAAAGAGTGCGATCTATCTCTCAAGTAAAAGCAATGACAAAAAAGAACAACACGGACGTTTCCGTCGAGCTTCTCCATCCAGCTCGATCCGACTCAAGCTGAGCACTATAGGACCAATTTCATTTCCATCGGTCAAATCGTGCGAAATCAAAATTAATAAAAATAGGGGAATCAAAGAAGGCTTGAACGAAGAGAAATCGATCGACAAGCAGTCGAAATGGTGCTCAAATTGAGTGCTGGAGGGGGGAAATACCACAGAAAGAATCAATCTTGGGAGCCGGTTGATCGATGCCGATGAAGAAATCCTCGTTCTTCTCCGCAGGTCACTCCCTCCACTACCTTCTCGACCACAAGAAGAAGCTCCGGGGATGAAGAGCTCAAGCTGTAGCCGAAGACGACTCTGCTCTCTAACAAACACGATTGTGGAAGACGAGGCGTTCAGGTCGTTATATGGAGCAACGCACCCACCAATGGCTACTCTCGAACACCCATATAAATAATTTACCTGCTTTCAATTGGCGCAAGTTGTGAACCCACTTGGGACCTCCGATGAGGCAGCTGTGAGGTGCGATGAATGATGATTACCTTCGACACATGTTTATCGGGCGTTCTCACGTGCGCTATGCACTGAAGTGACGAAGTTATCCTATAACTTGGAGTTATCGACGATTTTGCCCCTCATGCCACTTTTATCATTTTGGTCGACCTTTCCGCATGTTTGATTATTTGATTCATGACATTTTGCTAATGATTAATACATTTATAATTTAAGCTAAATTAAATTAATCACTCGTTAATTCTTGCAACGCTTGTTATTGCAAGAATTCCAGACCGTATCGTTGGAATCGTTATATTAGCGGTCTCTTTCGATTGTCTCTATTGATGAAGAAAAAAATAAATCAGGATCCAAATGATAAATATAAAGGAGAAAATTTTCTATCCATTTAAGAATTGCCCCATACACTTACCAACTGAACTAACCCAGACTAACCCATGCTAACATATCGTGCTAAGGTTTCGTCTTCAGCTTGCCCTTCGCCGCCGCCGCCGCCGCCATGGCCGCCGTCGCCGCCGCAGGTATTGGTGCTGTTCATATCTCTCTGTCTCTGTTACCATTTCATTTTATGGTGTGTTTCTTTGTTGCAGTACCAGGTGGTGGGCGAAGGGGAGAGTAGATGAATCGATAACTCTGAACAGATCCAATGCTATGCCCTCACAGTGCAGGTTCTCACCATTTTTTTTTCTCGCAAGCTCGCTTGCAATGGCCATCTTGTTCCTATATGCTGTCCCTCAATCGATGATTTTCGTCGTTTCCCAGGTGATTCTATATCTGGATCGAAATCCCTAAATTTGTTTTATGTTGCTTCCTTCAATAGCCTTCGTCGGGTTCTCTCGCTTCAAGAAATCATTTTCGCTGCTTTATTTTCTTCTCGCAAAATGATTCGAGGTTTTGGTAGGTCAGACTCTGATCGATCAAAAAAATTTTTTTTTTCGATTTTGATAAGCTGGGTTTTGGTAGATCTCTGAATCGATAGCTTGAACTCCTTTTTACCTCTACATCATCGAGCGAAACTGTTGAAGATTTGTATAACCCAGCAACAACCGTCTCTTTCGCTGCTATTGATCTTCTTATCTCTTTCGTCATTCCATTTTGTTGTTATGCTGTCTTTGCTACATAACTGGGCGGTGGGCGAAAGGTAGAGCAAATGAATCCGTGGCTCTGAAGAAACGCAGAGGTTCTCCATGGAAATCCGGCCCTCACCCGCCCTAAACCTAACGCCATGACCTCAAAGTACGAGCTCTGCGCTTCTTCCTTCTTCCTTCGTAAGCCCGCCTCCAATGGCCATTACATTTTGTTCTTTCTTCGACGATTCTTAATCGGGATTTAAATCCTTATTTTCAAATTTGTTTTGCGTCGATTCGTTTGAAAACTATTTCTTAAACTAATTAAGTTGAACTCTTCTATTGCTAAAGTTCGAAAAAAATAAAAATTTCACTTGTTTTATCCAGCTGGATTTATGTCTTTAAACGAATTATAAAAAAATAGAATCGAAATTTAAAATAGTTGATAAATAAATTCATTCAGAAATTGTGTTATCTTTTTTTCATAAATCTCAATGAATTCAATATTTAAGTTATTAATTTTACATAAAATTCCAAAATTGCCAGCTTAACAATCATAAAAAAAATATAATAGCGCTCTCTTTCGATCGTCCCTTTCATAGATAAATCAAAATCTCAATTAATAAGTATAAAGAATAAAGATTGATGGATAATTCAGAATGATGAATTTTTAAAAATTAATCTCTATTTATTATGAATAAATTTTTTGATATTTACCAATTGAGTTGGTTGAGAGCTAGCTTAACAATCCTAAATATCTAAAATGGTATCGCCGTGATCATTAGGCTTTTTATCGATAGCTTTTATATACAATATTGAAATTAGCAATTATTGAAGACGTAGGTTTAGAATTTGCTGAGGCTATAAAAATTGATGGTTAAAATAAAATTGTAGTAAAAACGAGGCAATCCGTTTAATAATACAATAATTATATAGAAGTTACAATATGTGAGGGAAAGCAATTAGAAAGACTTCAAGAGAAACAAAATAGATGTGACTTAATTTGTTAGTTTTGAAATTTAAGTTTTGAGTATGCATTATTTTTCTAAATTTATTTTTAATTTTAATATTTTATGAAAATTTACAAATAAAAACTAATTTTTCGTTCACCAACCAACCAAAAAAATAAACATGCAAATATAAATAAATAAATAAATGGGTTTAAAGACAATTTGATTTCATTCTCGTTTTCCATTTCTATTGATTCTTAAAAAATATTTTTTAGGTATTTTTTATTTTCCAACCAAATAAAATTTTATTTTTTAAATGTGAATTTTTTTTTAAAAAAACTATCTTAATTAGATTCGACAAATCGGATAATGGATCAGATTCATGTGTTTTGACAAGATCTAGACACGATCCGAAAACATTAATTCATATCCAATCTATTTAATCTTTCGTGTCAATGAATTCAATCCGAACACGAACCACTTAGTTTCGGATAGACATTACACGATCCATTAACACACGAAAAAATACGTGTAAAACGGATTGTAAGTCACGATTCGAACCAATAGACACAAGAAGATCAATAATTATACGAAAATGCAATAACTTAAGCAAAGTATAAAATGGATTACTAGACACGATCCAAATCAATAGACACAAAAAGATTCATAACCATAAGTACATGATAATGTAATAACTTAAGTAAATGAGCTTACAAACAAAAATAAAATACTAAATGAATTTCAAAAATTATCATCGTCATTCAAATTTGTAGAAATTATACAAATATTATCCATCTTCTTTATCTCTCATTGCTAAAAGAGTCATTTTTGTCAATTATATTAGGAAGATACCACCATCGTTGTTGGACATCAAGATGAACATAAATGATTTTGATGAAACTTGTCAAATAAATAAATGCAAATCATAATAAGAACATCAATATTAAAATGTTATGTTCTTGTAAGTATCAAGTGAGTAAAAACCATGAACTACTATCATCAATTTGTAGATGGATGTTCGGCTCATGAAGAGATATGATATGATTGTAATATTACTCAGAATAAATTTCATTTCAGAAAAATAATAACCGTACTAACAAAATGTCTACTAACCAATATTTTTTAATATAACAATATCCTCTGTAAGTTCTTCAAGCTTCATAAGATTCTCATTGTCAAGATTTTCAGCACGTGCAATTTCGAAAATAAGAGAATTAAAGATATATCTTAAATGAGTAGTTGTATAAAAATTAAATTATTAGAATAAATGAAATAAACTTTACCTTTCAAGTTCATAATCTAATTTTTATTACAAAGAAGTGCTTCTACAACTTCTGATTTGAGACAACTTCTATATTGATAAAAAATTCTCCCTCAATGCTAAACGCAGACTCGGATGCAACTGTGGATATCGGAATGGCTAGTACATCAAGAGCCATTGCAACAACTTGTGGATATCGAAATTATTCAGCTTTCTAAAAATTCAAGGCATCAATCTTAGAGTTTCTATCAACTCTTGCATCTAAATACAACTCCAATTGTGTCTTTTGATTTCCGATATCAAGAGATTCACTTTGAAAAGTTACAAATTTCTACATCAAATAAAAATTGAACAAATTAATAATAAGTAAATTCATGATAATATAAATGAAGCAAAATTCTTAATTTCTTTAAAATTTTACCTTTAATAAACCACATACTGCATTCTCATGTAATGAACTACTCTTATTAAATACTTGCTTTGAGCAAGAAGAGACAGTAGAAGTCTTGTCCACATACACATCAAAGAGATAGAACAACTTGCAACGAACCTTCATAATTTCAATGGAGCTAGTTTCCGGATAACACTTCTTTATACAGAACTCCACAAAATGAAACTTATAGCGTAGATCTAATATCACAGGGATAGCCAATATCAAAATGAAATCAGACCAATACTTGTAAATTTTTCCCATCATTCTATCTGCCATCGATCGAACATGGTCATCTGAACTTTGTAATACTTGCTCCAAAGTAAAATACAACACAAAAGCTCCAGGGAAATATAAATTTGATGTTAGATACTTTGTCCCAGAAAATTCACGAGTCAAGTCATAGAGGATAGATAAAAATTTCATAATCTTTTCAGCTCTCTCTCATTGTTCTGCCGAAGGGCAATGCTTATAGTTTAAATCACTCAACTCAATATGACATAATGCACACTTGTAGAAAATAACACTCTCAAGCATGAGATATGTAGAATTCCATCTAGTGAGAACATCCTGCCTTAACCCCCTTTTTGTCTTAATAGACATAAGATTGATGCATTCATTAAGCTTGTCCTTTCTCACTTGTGATCCCTTGACATACTTAATAGTTTCTATAATTTTACTCACCGTAATATCAACCTCTTGTAGCCCTTCCTTCACAATCAAGTTCAGAATATGTGCACAACAACGCAAATGAAAGAATTCTCCATTCATTAACAAAACATTCTTGTAGCCCTTCCTTCACAATCAAGTTCAGAATATGTGCACAACAACACAAATGAAAGAATTCTCCATTCATTAACAAAACATTCCTCATATTCAATTGAGACTTCAAGACATTCATAGTAATATCATTAGCGGAGGTATTATCCAGAGTCAATGAGACAATCTTATTCTCAATTCTCCACTTAGAAAACAAGCCATTTTTTATTTTTTGCAATTGCAACTCTAGTGTGATGCGGAGGCATAAGAGAAAAGTGTAAAATAATTTTGCGTAGCTCCCAATTGTTGTCTATGAAGTGTCCCGTCAAACAAATGTATCCATTAGTCGCTATAAAAGTCCACATATTAGATGTCCAGGAAATTGGACTAGAATTATCATCTAATAAAGATCTCAACTTCATCTTGTTTGTTTGGTTCATTTTCAACAAACTAGCTTTCACAGTGTTTCTAGTCACAATATGCAAATCATGATGAAGGTACTTCAAAAGCATACGAATACCCTCATATTCGACAACTTGAAATGGTAAATTATGGAGGACAATAGCTGTGACAAGCAAATCTAGGAATATCTTTGGATCAAATCTATTTGCAAGCACTCCAATTGATCTATGTTCTTGTGCTAAAAGCAATTGCCCAATATTAGCCACATTTTTTCTAACACAACTTCTTATTTGTTTTTGCATATTTCCAATTCCACTCTTACTATCACTAGAGTAAATAACACCATACTTCTTACATTTGGATCAACGTCTTTTATCTTTTGTTGTGGGAGGAAGAATATCAAAAAAATTCCATACCTTTGATCTCAACTTCTTTTTACTTTTCACCTGTAATAATCTTTTTGATTTTGCATATGACCTTTTGGCTTTTATTATCTCACCGTAAACTCGAAATCTTCCTCAAAAATCTTATCATTAAAATCAATATCAACCTCTGCATCAACATCGGTTTGACTGCTCAAATTTCTAACATTAATATCTTCATCCATCTATATAAGTCAATAGCGTATGAATGAAATTAAAAAAATTATCAAAACAAAGAATACGATGCAAAAAATACATATAAATATTAAGGTATAGCAAAAACTGTTTCTAGCACATATGTACCATATCAATAGATATAGAACATACTAAGAATGCAAAAATAAGGGGAGAACAATCAATAAAGAGCTATTAAACTGAAGTAACCAGAGAGGCAACTCGAAATAGAAGTAGATGAAAGTATAAAGGTGAAACAATTGATCTTTATTTCTACTCTAGGATTCTTGTAAAGAGCAATTTTGGCTTGGCACTGTTTTGGCTTATTTTGCTGTGCCTGTGCATGCCTTCAGCGGCTGGAAAGAAATGATGAGGGGCGCGCATTGTACATGCCTTCAATGCTATTTTGTAGAAAGTTCGAAATGCTTCTTCAATATTCTGGAAAAAGATGTGTACAAAACAACATTGTTTTGTAGAAGTTCGCAAAAATGCTCCACCGACAACGCCGAGTGTAGTGTCTTCTGCTCTTCCAAGAGCTTGAAGCCCAAGCTACCCGACCGCCCTAAACTACCCCAATCGTGAACCCAACGCGATGTGTAGGTAGTCGATATCGTTGCTACCGAAGAAATCCTTCCCTTTGCTGCATGTTGGAAATACTTCTTCCTTTGCTGTTGTGCCTGTGCGTACTGCCATATAAAGTTGTAAACCTAAATCTCGATTTGGATTTTGGAAGGAAAGAAAATCTTGATTTGGATTTCGGAAGGAAAAAAATGATGAGGGACGGATAAAAATATATCCATATATGGGACTTGGTCTAAAAGATTGGGGAGTTAAATGGGTTATAGTTTTGACTTTCTTTTTGATATTTTTTTTAAAGTAAAAAATAATAATAAT
Organism: Wurfbainia villosa; assembly: GCA_025175895.1. Classification (NCBI taxonomy): domain Eukaryota; kingdom Viridiplantae; phylum Streptophyta; class Magnoliopsida; order Zingiberales; family Zingiberaceae; genus Wurfbainia; species Wurfbainia villosa. The sequence continues at coordinate 20,277,278 of CM045991.1, read as the reverse complement.
AAACGGATTTAACGGATCCAGGAAATAAGATACTAATTCGACACGAAATTTTTACGTGTTTGACGGATAGACACGAATCCGAAAATGTACGATCCGGATATAAAAAAAAGTGAATCGTATTCGTATCGTATTCTTGTGTCATGTCCAGATTTGCTAGGTCTAACCTTAATCTTACAAAAATTTTCATGTTAATTCTTCAATTAAAATTTTTTTATCCTAATTAAAGTGGAACAAAAAATACTTTTTGAAGGCTCAAATTAGCTAAAGCTCGGCCCACTTATGGGCCTGTATAATCATCGGGGTATTAAAGTCAATACAGTTATGGCCAGATCCCTATAAAAGGGACTCTAGGGTTTACGGCAGCGTTGCCGTTGATCACGCCGCCCCCAAGTCCTACGTCTTCTGTGTTTCCAGATCCTGACCTGGTTGGTTTTCGTCGATCCCTCTTTCTTATCGGCCTTACGCATGATGCTCATTCTATGCTGTTTTCTGGTGAAATTAGTGTTTTTGAACTTGTAGAGTTTCCATTTGATCATTCCGCTTCCGATTCATTACTGTTCTGTCTATTGTGCTCTCCTTTTTCTGGTCTTTCATATATTTGTTTGGGTTTTTTTTTTAATCATCAAGTTCCTTTCGGTTTGATCCCTCTCTGTACGATGATGGTGTTCTATTATCGCACTCCGTCAATTGCAAGTTAGAACCTTTTTTGAATTTGCTTATGCCTTAGAAAATCTTTTTGATTTTCTTGTACTTTCTATAATGGAAAAATATGTCAATACGATTCATTACAGTTTTTTTTTTTAAAGTGTAATGGTTTTTCCTTTTTTGGTTGCAATCCATTATTTGATTGTACAATGAAATATTGCAGTGCTAATGGCCACGATTCCTGAACCGCTTATCTGGGAGATTGTGAAAAAGGACAATGCTTTTCTCGTGAAGCAGTATGGCAGCGGCACTAACAAGGTGGTGTTCAGTAGGGAACCTAACAATCTCTACAATCTTAATTCCTACAAGTACACTGGTAAGAAAGAACCAATATAAGTCTGTTTTCCTTTTTAACCACACATATGTTGTATCCTTCTTGGTGTTTTTTTTTTGTCTCGTAGATTTTATATCCTGCTTGTAAAATCACAGGGTTGGCAAACAAGAAGACAGTGAGCATTCTGCCTGGAGATAAGGACCTTAATGTTACTCTTGTCACTACTAAGACTAAGAAGCAGAATAAGTCTGCAAACTTGCGTAACAGAACGGAACTGAAGAAGGAGTTCTTTAAGATGGCTAAAATTGTGAAGAGCCAGGTATAACATCTAACAATATCTTCTTGTATTTGTCTAATGGGTGGTATTTCTCTTGTTTGTAATATATTTTCTTACCGAACTTGAATATTCGGTTCGTTGTCCCCACTCATATAATGTTAGTATTTTTTTCCCCTCTTCCACCCACTTATGTGCTGTTAATTTACTATTTGAGTAAATAGTGGCATCACATTTGTGGCATGTAGAAGATAGTAGTGCAGTATCCAACTGTGCAATTTCCTTGCCAATCTAGGTATTTTAAGTCTTTTGTCTATTTGGGGGGAGGAATTGAGGACTAAGTTTTTTGGTGCATACATTCCCTTTGGTTTGTAGCTTAGTTTTAACTAAGATTGTGGATTGGAGTTTATGATAACCTTTATGTTGTCCAGCACTAGTGTGTTTGTCATATTCTTTTTGTTGAGAATCTTCTCTCTGGTTTTCCATGATTCCGTAGACTGAGTCATTGATCTATTTTTATTCAAACGTTGCATCTATCCTATTTGCCTGCTGATTCTTTTGGATAAGGTCGTTTCTCGTTTTAACATTAATTTTTTGTCATATTTGTAGTATTAACTCATAATGTAAATCCTCTCAATTAGTTATGAAGAGATATAAATTATTCAAAACTTATTTCTTATTTACTAATGAGACAAATCTTCTATTTTGATGTTGGTTGCTTAGCTAAGAGGATTAGATGAACTGAAGATTGCCTATAACATTTCCTGATGATTTTATTGACCTGCTCTTGTGAATTATATGCCTTTACACTGTGCTACTATCATATTTTACTATTATTATTTAAAATGAAATGCTGACTTTTTGTACTTGTACCAATGGTTGTTGACATTTTCATTAATCTAGGAATAAGTTTAAGTTTTTCCAAGTTTTTTTTTGTTCTTTTTTGGTTTAACAATTCAAATTTTCTAGTCCTGCTTGGAAAACACCTCTTTATATGTGCCTTGTGAGACAGCCGTTTTTGTAAGATATTAAATGGTAGTTTGTGGCAAGTGTTCAACCATTATGTGACACTTAGGTGTGTGCTTAGGCAGTTGATGTCAAAATAATACTAATCTAGAGAAGAGAAGAATATTATGTGTGTCCTTGAATATATATAAAAATTGTATCCTTAACCAAGATAAATTTGCAATTCATAATTGATAAGTATGAAAGGGGGAAATAATTAGAAATTAGTGTACTGAGAAAAACAGCCATAATTTGAAAAAAAAAAAGGTATTGATAATAGAGACAAAAGGATGGGAATAATAGAAGAATGAAGATAATATGGGTGAAAACTCAGAAACCAATGCAGGCTACTTGTGCAGCTGCTAACATTGCGTGAAAAAACTGTGTAGAAGATTGAGGTTGGATATTGGACCAACAAGGGTAGTTGGTTGGCTAATGTAGATAATTAGAGTTTGTAATATCAAGCATGCAAGTAATTTTTAAAATAAAGTTGATTTTTTTTTTAAAGACCCGGGGACTGCCTAGGTTTGGCCCTTTCTAAAGGGCTGCTTAACCTGGATCGCCCAGCAGCAAGGTGAGGCACTTTCCCTTTTGAAACTTCTCAGGCAGCCATTTTTTAAAATTCTGCTGTATACTGTTAAGAAGTCTGTGCATTCTTTTGATTGTTTCTTGCTATCTTTATTGGTGAGCCAAACCACAATTATTAAGTTGATTTTTCCGTTTTGTTTAGTGTTATTTTTGTAGTTTTTATAAGTTGCTATGATGAGCTGCTAACATGCAAGGAGAACTCTCACAGCTAATTGCTTCTCCAATGAAATTTTCTTGTTACGCTTGGCTTCTGAGCTTAGTTTTCTCTTTGATTAGCATGTTTCTTTTGTAGCTTTAAGTTGCATCTCTCCTCTTCTATCCTGGTGCCTCCGACATCTGTTTTATGCCTTTTTATTTTGTTTTGTCAGGCGAATTTTTTCCCTTTTTTAATTCTTGATCTACCCTATTCAAGTGATGATTTTCCCGCTACCTGTTTCTATTTTTTTCCTCAATGACTTCTAATTTTCTCTGCTTGATATGCCGCGCCGCAAGGCCTTGCTTTGATTCATCAAAGCGTGCAACTATTGTTCTTGTTTCTTTGCATTGCTCTTTTGAAATATCTTTTTACGAATTAAATTTCGATCAAGGGCTTGTATATTCCTTTTGCAGGTGACTGATAATTACTACAGACCAGATCTAACTAAAGCCGCTCTTGCACGTCTTAGCGCGGTTCATCGCAGCCTTAAGGTTGCCAAGTTTGGTGTTAAGAAGAGGAGACAACAAGTTGCAAAAGCCAAGAACTAGGTCAAGGATGGGTGGTTGATGTCATTTAGACGTTTTTTCCTTCCTTTGTTCTCAGATTACTCTATTTGCTGTCAACTTGTTTGAGCGTTAGAAACAAATTCCCTGATTTCACATTAGTTGTTTTTTGCTTATTGATATGTGATGTTGGTTTCCGTGGGGAAAACTGTTGTTTTTTTTGTTCGTTTTGATTCTGATAGCATGTCGTAATGTTTCATGACTCTGTTTGTGCGGATGCTTGTGCGTTCGATGCGCCCATGACCAATGACTGTTAGTCGTGTGGAAGTTTAATTTTATTAAACTTTTGACCAAATGTTACAAAAACCATTGAATCTCTTGTAAGAGTTACCTTTCTCTTTGTTCTTAGGGCCAAACTGCATGTTTACTATGTTTTTGACCATGCCGAAGAATTACTCGTGTAAGTTTTAAAGTCTTATTTTAAATAATTATTCGTCTATTATTATTTAAAAAAAAATCAAAGTTCGGTGTCTTATCTGTTTAAAGAACCATCCTTTAGTAATTTGTTGAATGGTCTATGAGCAATACATGGTCAAAGTTTGTTATATGATTATTCTTTACCATTACCATTGACTTGCTTAAATTTAAAGAGAACAAAATTAAGATAATCATACGATGGACCTGAGCATTTCACAGTCAACACGGGAACGCTCGTCATGGTGCATGGGCATGAGCCGCTGGTTTCGTTTTGGTGCGTACTCTCTTTTTCAACTAAGCCGTTACGTTCAAAGGCAGCGAAGACCGTCAGCTGCTTATATTATCTTCCATTGCTTGCGTCAACCGCATTTATAGCTTCTAACTTACTCCCCTTTCAACGTTTGACTCCTACAAAATCTCAGTATTTTTATATTCTTCCATTATTAATTTTCTTGAAAATGAATAGCAGCGTGACAATCCTTCGATCTCAATATTCTTGACTCGAAAACAATTCCTAGAGTGTTACTTGCATCCATCAACATCTCCTCATGGCATTGCATGGCACGGCATAAACTTAAAGCCTGCACACCATATGGCATATGGCCAGGCAAATTAAGCCATTTTTGGCCGGTGGAAGGAAGAATTAGCTTGATGGTGTTTTCGCAGCGTGCCTTTTTGTTCTCTCCGTCATGTGCTTGCCAACATCGATCCATTCTCTGGTGGCCTTCTCAAGGGCACGCTTGCTTGTAAGCCTGCGTTGTCCCCCGCGCCATGCACTGTCAGGGAATGTCGTCTGTCGTCTCGGGAGGCGATCAGTCCGACGCACTTTAAAATACACGACCAGCAATTAATTCATTTAGCCTGCGTTGGGAAACCCAAGCCTTATTTAAAGACTCCATGTTTTCACATAAAAGTAATAATCATGAAGAATATGATTTACGTAATCCTGGATTAGGGGTTGCATGGGAAAGATCACCGCTGCAGAGCAAAAAAAATGATGATGACCTAGAGATTGGCTTGCTTAAAGCTAATAATGATGAAGGTATGATAATGGCTGCTGGACCAAAAGTCGCTTTAGTTAGGGAAGCCATGGAAAAGTTCTTGGCAAAATTGAAAAGGCGACAGCAGAGATCAAAAGGAGAATCACTTCTCGCTGCAGCAGTACTACTCGCTCCTTGATTCAATTAATGATAAAAGTAAAACTTAGGTCATCTTAAATTAGGGCTTAATTACAGGATCAGGAGGAGCTTGGCGGAGAGAAATTCCTGCATGCATATATGCATGCACGGGGAAAGCCTGCAGGTTGCTGCTCAGGGCTTCCAGGGCCTTGATCTGAGACTTGAGAAACTTGAGATAGTTTGCGGCCTCATCGAGCATGGTGGCCGTGTCCATTTTGCTTCCTCCCGGGACTATCTTTTGCAGTATCCTTAGCTTCTCGCTTATTCTCTCCCTCCTCTGCCTTGCTGCCACTGTCTGTGGGTCGCTCGATATCCTCACATTCTTCCTCTTTGGCCTCTGATCGCCTCCTTCCTCCACTCCAATACTGCTTATTGGCCTTAGAGCTGCGGCCCTGTAGATCATCTCTTTCACTTGCGCGACCGCCTCGGTGTCGATCTCGTAGCAACTTTCCTGGCTGAAGTTGATGCTGCAAGCTGACACTCGAGTCGGACTACTTTTGTCTGCTCTCTGCAGTTTCCTTGCTCCTCGATCATTGTCGCCGAAACTCATGTGGTACTGGTACCCTCCTGTTTTCTCATAATCTTCGAGTTTTCTTTTAGCACCGGGCCTTCCTGACTCGGATAGTTCAGAAGAATTATTGCATGCCGATCGATCCGTATCGGATTCCCCCGAAGAGATCGTCACGCTGTTGCACAATCTGTGAGTGGCTTTGCTGCTAGAAAAGATAGCTGAGAGGCCTTCGTCACTGTCGCCGCCGATGGCTTGGAGTCGATCGAGTGCGCCAAAGCTTTGACTGGGACAGCAGGTTTGCTGCTGCAACAAGGTGCTCAACTCTGGGGGTGTGACGACGTTGCTCATCAAACTCAAAGTCGGAGCTAACATTTCGATCGATTCTTCGTCGATCGTTTCGAAGATGGAGCTTGGTTGGCACATCAGAGTCCCTTGGAGATCTAAGCTGGAGCTGAGAAGAGCTTCGTCGAATCCGAGCTTATCATTTGATCCGAGGAACTTATCGTAATGATCAATCCATATACTCGATGACACAGAAGCCTGATTTCTTGTGCTCAAACTTTCCATCTCAACGCACGCTCGTTACTTCTTCGGCACCTAAAAAATACCAAAGGTAAAGAAAAAAATATTAATAATATATGAGCAAACTAAATGACTCGATGAGGCAAATAATTTTACGATGAAAAACGTTAAAAATCTCACAACCTCACAGAGAAAGGGACAAGGAAGAAGAATGAATAACACTAACAGCGAGATTATTGGCTTCTACTATTTGGAACTAGCTCGATCTGTTCTCTTCTCTGTTCTACAATGACTGCTAGCTCCAAAGTGAGAGTTTTTTTATAGACCAGCAAAGGGATGGCCCTTCATTTCTAGGACCACCGTGGAACTGAAAAGTGAATTATATATATATTTGGAGGGCAGTTGCAACAGGACTTGCTCAAATGGGCAGCACATGAGCACTCTCTGAGGAGGTGATAAGCCATAAAATATGCAGTGAAAAGACCTGCAACTCTTCTTCTTGCCGACTTTTTCTTAGCTTATAGGTTGCATGATGTGTGCAAATTAACAAAAATCCCTTGTTTGCATGCATGGAATGGATGTGCTCGCAAGCAACTCAAAACAAATTTATCTTCGCTCAATCTAGTTGAAAGATGAGCACAGATTGTTTCAGAAACTAGTATTTTTTTTTACAAGGGAAACTTGTAATTTCAATGGTTGCTAGCTGTTTCTTATGGAGGTTGACAGTTAACTGCAATCCTCATTATTGTTATCTGGCTTCAGTTGAAGTTGAGAAAAGTTTGAAACAATTGCTGCTGCAGATGGCAGCTGAGGTAATTAAACATGAATATACTAAGTTGGAGCACAATTTAATCCTCTAAAATATTCATTTCTTTTGAAATTAGAATCCTTTCTAGATGAACAAAAAATTTAAAGCTTTTTTTCTTTTTTGTTTCTTGATCTCATTAATTTTATTACTCTTATTGAGGCCCACTGAAACAAGAGAAGCAACGCTATTGAGGCCCACTGAAACTAGACTGCGAAACTCGTCTAGAACACCGCGCGCCCACGTATTAAAATTAAGCCTAATTAATTTTTCAAACTAAAACGTTTTAATACTCCTAAAATATTTTGAAAAAGAGATAAATTTTAAGATGCAAAAATGTTTTTTCCCCATTTAAAATTAGTTTGTTTTGTCTGAGGCCATAATGCACATATTGTGCTTCTGTCGTTCTCATTTTGGATCAACAAACCACCCTTTGTTTGTGATTTATTTATAATTAAATCTATAAAAGTCCAAAAAAAAATTGCACAATTAATTGGTGGGAGATGTATAAATTTAGCAGTCTTTGTGCCCATGATGAAATATGAATAATTTATTTTAGGGTAATTAAGTTAACTCTGTGTAATTATTAGGATCGATTTCGTAAATAGAAAAAAAAAAGATTATAACAATAACAACAAAGTTTTATTCCATTGTGAATCATTTTACGCCATTGAACTCTATTCCTTACTCTATCATTATCTATATTTAAATAAATTTTATCTTATTTTTTTTTGTTGCTAATTAAGTCTTTTTTGATCTTCCTCTTACTCGTTTGATGTGTATATTTGACATCGTTTCACATCGCATAACTGAAGCATTTATTGACCATCTAAGTATATGATCATACCACCTTAAATGGAGCTTTCATTCAGTAGATGGAATACTAATTTTTTCTCTAATGCTCTCATTTCTTATTTTGTCCATCCTCATATGTCTGCACATCCACCTTAACATCATTATCTCTACAACTCTCATTTTTTACTCATGTGCTCGAGAGTCGTAGCTCAATATTTTTCGTCATATAACATAGCAAATTTAATCGTCGTTTCGTAGAACTTCCCTTTAAATTTTAGAAGCACTTTACGACCACATAAAATATCCGACGCTTTCCTCTATTTCAATAATCCTTCTTGTATTCTATATAAAATATATCTCTCAATTTCTTCGTCACCTTGAAAAAATGATCCTAAATATTTAAAAAAAAAATTGAAAATAAAAAATATTTTTAAAATGTTTTTATCTGCTAATTATTTGTTTGGATTCTAATAGCTATTGTTGGAATCCAAAACACATAGTGCACGATCCGATCTAAGGAAAGAAAACAAATATGCGAGGACGATTTTTGTTATTTATATATATTTACTTGCTTTTTTAAGCAAGGAGACGACAACTATACCAACACGGAGACGACAACTATACCAACACTGCGCTCGTCGCTTCCTCATCTCACCAGATTCCATCGAACGCCACGCGACGCCACGCCGCACAGTGAACTGGATGCAGCAGGATAATGCAGATGCAGAGGAGGACGGTGATGAATAAACAAAATGCGGATCGATTATAAAAAGAGAAATAAAAAAAAAACAAAAAAAAAATGTGGACCAATTGGCTTCCACGTGCAACACGCCTCTGCAGTCGAACAGTTCAGAATCCACTCACTTTAATAGTCAAAAGAAGTGGTTTGTTGCTGTGGGAAGCAGTCCATGTTGACACCCAACGAAACCTAATTTCATACTGAACTTTGGTCGCTTTCCATGAGTATTATTAATAGCACTGTAGCTGGCTCCGTTGGTTTCTTTACTCTTCCGGAATCTTTACTCTCCCTGGATCAGTAGGCTGGTGGCCGTCCTCGTGGAGCAATACCTTCGCCTTTTTGTAGTGTTCTTGCTTATCCGACTTTCTCTTCGGGTCCAAGGAGAGAAAAAGGCTTCCTGGATCGCTCCCTCTGATGCTCCTTGCTGGTTTCGATATAAAGTTCCGATTTTGCAGGTTGGGTTTGGTTCAAGATCTCTCCTTTGGCCTTGTTCGTCGGTGGCGATGTGATGGATTGGAGGAATAGGTGAAAGCGAGGTTTTGTTTGAGCTCTCCGGTTTGGATTTGTTCTATGAGGGAGCAGAAGGACGGGACGTTGCCGCGGAAAAATGTATGGCTGCGGCTTCTCTGCGCGCTGCTGCTTCTTGTGGCTATTTGTGGATCTAAAGGTATCAAATTAGCGACTTTGATCTGTTCTCTTAAACAACGTCGAGTTTCCTGTTTGTCGCCGTGTTGGAGAGCTTGGTTAGGTCGTCTCCTTTGGGCGCACAGGATATACTATCTGAAATGAGCCGATAGGGTGTATGTTGAAGTTCGAAATCTCAAAATTTTCATCTTGGGTAGGGAGTTTGTATTGCGTTAAATTTGGGGAAGAAACTGGATCAGACTCACTTCTCGATTCATGACCCCAAAATACTACTATCTGATAGGTTTCTTTGCTGCTTTGATTTTATTCGTATAGGTAAAATATTATCTGTCTAATCTTTTTTTGTTTTTTTTTTTTGAAAAAATTAAATAAGTAACACAGTAGTTCACCAGTGTTGCGTGTTACGTTAAACAATAAGTTCGATGGCTACATTACAACTGTATAATCATCTGCATCTCGAAGTCAGCAACTTAGTCAAACACACACACACTAACTTAACCAAAATTTGAGAATGAAAGACCAGTAATTCCCTTAGGAAGCCGATTGAGACTTTCCAATTTAGACTGCCAAGGATGTGGTTTGAATTACTTCCTTGACACAGTCCTTTAAGTTTTTTAATGCTACCATCAAATAGTCATATAATCATTTAGGTGCATTAATCTAATCTAGATGCTCCACCAATTGAAATTTGGGATTAAGCTTGTAAATGTGCTTCTGCCCATGCATCGCTTGCTTTGCCTTTTGCATTCTGAACTTTCTTAAGTTAGGACTGATATATGGAGGATGCACAATAAATATGGATGCTTGCTTATTGAGGGAATAGGCAATGGTCGAGCTCAAAGCCTCAAGTTTCTTGCTTAGTTAATTTCTAAACTGCTGATACATAAGTGATTACTATTGTTTTTACTTGCTCATTGTTTTGTCATGGGTTACATCAAGAATTCTACTTGTTTGATAGTTGGCACCGCTCAGTTCTGACTAATCAGTCAGTGGTAGATTTGCAAAAGCCAAGTCATAAACATCTATGTGGCAATCAAAAAGAAACTGAATGCAATAAGAGATGTAATTGCATCTCATTCTATTTTTAGTTATAGTTGCAATGGTAACTAAATTCACCTATGAGGATGGCCTATATGAGTGTTTCACTTCTACGATGCTAACATTATGATTTATATAGGTCCTTACTTTAAATTATATCCACTCTCTCGAAGAATGTTGCTGCAGACAATAATTGGTTCACCAGCTGGTGATACTAAGATTGAAATTAATACTTCAAAGCCGCCGAGAATATCCTCCTTTCCACTTCTTCAAACACCAAATCTAGGTCAGTGAAAAATGGTGATATCCATTGACTTGACATTGTATTCATTTTCATAGATGAAATTTTCTAAAAAAAAAAAGTATGTTCAGACACCTCTTTAACAGAATCAGAGAGCATGCCAAATAACAGTGCACCCAGTCCTTCAATGGTCACTCAAGGTAACTCGATAGATTCAGAATATACCAAAATTCTTTGCAGTGCATAGGACGATGACATATAATCAAAACTTGTGTATCAGGAACTCCCCACAATCCTTCTAACATCTTGCCTAAGCTCGAGATCCTGCCACCTACTGGCCATGTAGTGGTGCCATCAATACCTCCTAGCTCTTCGTTTGATCACATTACTGGGCGACAGAAGCAGATACAAGTGGAACCTCCTAAGGCGAGTGTAGCTCCTGATGCTCCTGCTCCAAAAGGTAAATTTGCATTTTAACATATTTATAGGATATTCTTGTGAAGTTAAGGAAGATATATTTATGAAAAAAAAACCATCTCCGTTCATTCTTTATGATATCTCTTTTAGCTTCTTCTAGAACAGGAATTCCTCAGGCTGATTTGCATGGAAAAGCACACGACAACAATCCTCTAGTTGCAGCACCTGTAGCTTATGGTTGGTAACAAGCCATAGATTTGCATGCTTATTGTAGCTAAATGGTTGTTTGTTAGTTTATATTTATGTATAATCATATAAGCTATTTTTCTTGCTTCACCACCGGCCCGCAATTGATTTTCCAATTCAGAAACCAGTTGAAATTTCAGTTTCCAGCAAATAGATGATGACTTTACTGCTCATTGTATTTTTCATTACAATTCATGGTTGGGTGTCGTTCTTTTTCTCCATAAAATTTATACGCCGAACCTGATATTTCTCCAACGTCATTTCCTTAACTTTGCAACTCACAGTGATAGGGGTGATGGCATAAATGCTGATGAACCTCCTAAAATATTCATGTTCCTGCTTCAAAAAAGGAATCACCTAGCAGCTTTAGGTTCTTCCATCTCTACTAGTTGACGGATAAAAACAATAACAAGCAATTAGCAGTTAGAAAAATAAGTGCACTGTTAATTATATCCAAATAATGACAGAATGCAATTTGCAGGACCTGTGGCATCTCCTGTAACAGTCATTTCTCCTGCCGTCGATGAGAATAGTAGCATACCAGTTGCTGCACCTCCACTCAATTTGTTTAACCATCCAACCCCAGTTAATTATTCACATGCAAATGGTAAGTATTCACATTTCATAGTTGCAATTTAAAATTCAGCCAAACCATGGTTCATTATCATTTTTCATAGTAATGCTCAAGATGGTAATACATAATGTTCAGAGCCTATCGTGTCTCCAGTAACAGCACCATCTCCTGTTCATCATGAGAGTCCTGGCATGCCAGTCCCTCCACCTCCAGATGATTTATCTGACCATACAATCCCGGATGATGGTTCCTATCTTAAAGGTACTTGACCTGCATTTGACAATTGCAACTGGAAAATTATTTGCCAAAAATGACTGATTGCATTGCGCAGGGCCTGCAATATCCCCAGTGATAACCATTTCTCCTGCCATCCGTGAGAATACTAGCATACCTGTTGCTGCACCTCCACTCAATTTGCTTAACCATTCAATGCCAGTTAACTATTCACATGCAAATGGTATTTAATTACATGTCACTATTGCAATTGGGAACTTAGCCAAAGTATAATCAGTTAGTTTTCTTAGTATGCTCAAGTTTGGTAATACAAAATGTTCAGAGCCTGCTCTGTCTCCCATAACTGCACCATCTCCTGTTTTTCATGAGAGTCATGGTACGCTAGTTGCACCACCACCAGAGGATCTATCTAACTATGCAACCCCTACTAATGGTTCTCATCCCGAAGGTACTCCTATACTTCACAATTGCTGTTTAAAAGATTTTCGACATTATTAATAGTTTGACAATAATGACAGAACACAATGTGCAGGGCCTGCTACATCTCCTGTAACAGCCTATTCTCCGGCCATCCATGACAATAGTGGCATACCACTTGCTGCACCCCCACAAAATTTATCTAACCAAACAAACCCTTTAAATTATTCACATGCAAAAGGTATTTGGCTCATTTTCTAAAATTGCTATTGGAAAGAAAGCCAAACTATTCCTATATATTGTTGTTTGGGCTATAATGCTTAAGATTAATAATGTAAAATGTTCAGGTCCTACCAAATCTCCTGTAACAGCACCATCTCCCTCTCATCATGGGAGTCATGGCATCCCAGTTGCTCCACCCCCTGAAGATCTATCTAACTATTCAGCCCCAGCGACTGAAGGTATTTTACCCCATACAATGCAGTTGCAGTTAGTAAGCCAGAATGTTCTATTATTAATTTTTCAAATAATCCTTAATATTGAAAATATATAATGTGCAGGGCCTGTTATGTCACCAGTGACTGCCTTGCCCCCTACCATCTATGTGAATCCAGTTTCGCCTGTCGCTGCACCTCCAGAAGATCTATCCAGTAATAGAACCCATCATAACTATTCTAATACAAAAGGTGTTTGATTCCGTTTTCTCCAATTCCAATGATGATGTTAGCTAAATGATGATTTGCAATTCATGAATCTTCTAATGGTGATTTGTAGTAGGGAAAAATGCACAATCAGGACGTCCTGCTGTATCTCCATTAGCAGCAGCGCCACCTTCCATCCATGAGAATTATGGCATGCCAGTTGCTGGGCCTCCTGAGGGAGTATCTAGCCATGTCCCCCCTATACATGATAGACATTCAGGAGGTAGTTATCTTCTGCTTGAGGCTGGCATGACAAAGGGTACATATTAATTTAAGTGTTCTTTTTGTAAAGGTTCTTTACCTGCGATGAGCCCTGCACCACATGAAGCCGAGGTGCCTTCTGATAATGCTCACGGTCCTCTTAGTTCTCATTCACAGCCTCCATCAGAAACAGTATCTGAGAGTCCTCCACCTGTGCCTGCAGCTTCATCTCATCATCACCGATATACACCAAGGGCAGGAAACCCTTCATCTGCTCCATCTCCACTGCACGCTCCTTATGCTTACTATCCTGGTAAGATCATATGAAAAAAATACCATGTAAGTTTCTGTTGTTTTTTCTTTAAAGTTTTATCTAAGATTTTTGTCCTCCTCCAGCACCACCCCCCCTGATTAGGCCAAAGGTTCATGCCCCACCACCACACGATCAAGGTGATCAATATAAGTGACAAATAATCATTTTTTTTTTTAGTTGCACTGGATTTCCTTTTCTCTTGTTGGTTCTTCTTTCTCAAAGTTTTGTTTTATTTCGATAGATAATCAAGGAGCCCCTAGACCTACTCAACCAAAAGTGGCTCCATCCACTCATCAGAGAGGTATATATACGTCTACTGTTCAATGTGAATCTCCTTCAGTAACCTAATTCAGTTCTGGCTTATATATTTTGGTCATGGTCATCTTGACAGGGCCTGTTCAGTTTCCTGCAGTTTCTCCATTGGGGTTTGTGAAGCCAAAAGCACCAAAGATGCGACCTATTCATTCACTTCCACCTCCACCTCCTAATTTAGGTGAATTGCAATTTGTCCAAGCTAACTTATATAAATGGATGAGAAAACCTCTTGGTTCAGGAAGAAGCTACAAGTATTTGGGAGTACATAATCTTTTTATGTCGATGTATCTTAATAGAAACTCTTTTACTCACTGAAATAATCAATAGTTGTGTGATATGAAGTTACATAATCAGCTATGGTATTTGTGCAGATTGTACACCTCCATCTTGCCATGATTCTTATACAAACAGCCGACCAGGATCACCCTGCACTTGTGTTTTGCCAATGAATGTTGGACTTCGCCTTAGTATTCCATTGATTACATTCTTTCCCTTGGTCTTTGAATTTGCTCAAGAAATTGCATCCGGGACATCTATTGACCAAAGTCAGGTGCGAATCATGGGAGCAAATGCTGCTAACGAGCACCTTGATAAGACTGATGTTCTCATTGATCTGCTGCCTTTTGAAGATCATTTTGAGAACAGCACAGTGTTCTCAATTTCTGAGAAGTTCTGGCACAAAGAGTTGTTCATAAACTCATCTTTGTTTGGTGACTATCTGGTGCTTTATGTCACTTACCCAGGTTGGCTATTTTTTCCCCATAACTCTGCTCGAGTCTTTTTGTTTTGTGAAGGAATATTTCGTTTTTTCATTTTGATTTCTGGAATTGATACACAAATATTATGTTCTCTGTCCAACAATTTGGCTAAATAATGATCCAAAGATGTTGAATAAAAACTATTGAAAGTTAGAAGTAGGATGCAACTTCTTTTCCAACCTTTTTCTACAAGAAATAATATTTCAAAGATGTATCGTTTTGGCTTTTTTTGTTTGTCTATTTGTACAGTTGGATGGAAATTCTTTAGATGGTAAAAGGTTGTTTTTCTTTGTTCTGTCTGTTGATTGTATAAAAATTAGTGAAGTATCAATTGAAGTTCAAATGTTAAGAATCCATTAACTGTGCTGAATGAGGGAATACAACAACAGCAACAATAACAATCAAGCTTTATCCCACTAAGTGGGATTCGGCTGTATGGATCCTTCTAGCCATTGGGCTCTAATGAGGGAATACGAGTTCAAAATGGTGCATGGTAGTCGTGTTTTTTTTCCCTGTACCAATAATCTGTATATTTATGCAGGTCTTCCTTCACCACCTATGGCATCCGGAAGCATAGATAACCATGGATCACATGGTGGTGACAGTAGTTCTGGGACTTTGCACCCATTTGCAGTCGATGTGGGAAAGCGAGAAGGAAAACGAAATCACAGCATAGTAGCTATTCTGGTTCTTTCAGCTGTTATAACTTCCATTTTATGCATTGGAGTCGTATGGATTTTGCTATCGAAATATAGAACTAGGTCTCATCTTTCGCAAGCTCCTCATTGTTTGAGAAACTCACTCACAAAGGAACCAGGTAAAATATTATTGGAACAATTTTTTCGGTGCTGATCATGTTGTTATAGACATTCTGATACGATGCTTTAGTGTTAGATATCTTCTGAAAGATTCCTCATTTTATTCTAGAAAATATGGAGTTAACAATTGTAAGTTGCAAAAATTTACTGGCAATTCAATTGTCACCCTTTCCTTGAATATAAAGATCATAAGCAATGAACCAAAGATGTTACCCTAAAAGGAGAAGGGGCTCTAATATCTTCGATGTGTGTGTGTGTGTGTGTGGCTCTTAGTGATGAAAGCATATTATTATTAGCTACTTAGCTATAACATGCTTATGAGACCAAAAGGCCAGCCTGCATAGGTATTCTCTGCAATATTTCATACCTGAAAATAATGCGAATGGTATTTAAACTTCTCTCAAGTTCTCAATCTCGTGTTCTTATTAACTGTTGATCGATGACATTGTTAATTTCCTAAACTTTAGCCCTAATTTTGTTTAGGGACTGATCCAACCATGATCAAAAGCAGGCCAACATCAGCATCAGCATCTTTCAGCTCTAGTATACGAACATATGCACGAACAACTAAAACTTTTAGTTTACATGAGATGGAAAAGGCCACGAATGGTTTTGACCACTTGAAAATAATTGGTGAAGGTGGTTTTGGACGTGTTTATGAAGGCACACTTGAAGATGGTACAAAGGTGGCCATTAAGGTTCTTAAGAGAGATGACCAACAAGGTAACCGAGAGTTCTTGGCTGAGGTTGAGATGTTGAGCCGATTGCATCATAGGAATTTGATCAAGTTAATTGGTATATGCACGGAGGTGGACAACTGTCTAGTTTATGAACTTGTTCCGAATGGCAGCGTGGACTCTCACCTATATGGTAAGTAATCTGAAATGTGATTCTGATTGGTCCTTGTGTCACATAAATAAGAACTATCTTGCCTTGTATATCTAGCAACTGATGGAACTTATCCGAATACTTATACATATATTGAAGTTAATGCATTCTTAACTGGTTTTGGCATTCTAATGTTAATAAACATATCCATATACTTCAAAAACTCCATGAATATTGGTTACTTAGATCAACGGAGAGATTTGATAGTAACAAAAAACATACCCTTTTGTTGAAGATGCTACCTCTTATGGATCCACTACTTAATGTAAGAGTTACTGCTCAGGTGCCGACAAGGAAGTTGCTCTGCTTAACTGGAATGCTAGGTTGAAGATTGCACTTGGTGCAGCTCGAGGTCTAGCCTATCTACATGAAGATTCAAATCCTCGTGTTATACATCGCGACTTCAAGTCTAGCAACATCTTGCTGGAAGACGACTTAAACCCCAAGGTGTCCGATTTTGGTCTAGCAAGGACAGCCAAAGGAGAAGGAAACGAGTATATCTCCACGCGTGTTATGGGAACTTTCGGGTACACGACTCCACATTACTAATTTTCTCTTATTTCTCACTAAGTTGTTGTCTCTGGTCACATGGACTAACACACTATCAATTTTCTTTCTTTTAGTTATGTGGCCCCTGAATATGCCATGACTGGGCATCTTCTTGTCAAGAGTGATGTTTACAGCTACGGAGTTGTGCTTCTTGAACTGCTTACTGGAAGGAAGCCTGTAGACATGCTGCGACCTCCGGGACAAGAGAATTTAGTCACATGGGCACGCCCACTTCTCACAAATAGGGATGATCTAGTATCAATTATAGATCCTTCTCTTAGCCCTGACATTGTACTCGACAGTTTGACAAAGGTGGCTGCCATTGCTTCAATGTGCGTGCAGCCTGAAGTCGATCAACGACCATTCATGGGAGAAGTGGTTCAAGCGCTAAAATTAGTATGCAATGAAGGAGATGATTTGAGTAGAGTATCCGGAAGTTGTAGCTTGGAGGAGACATCGACACGAGAGGAACACCCAAGGATCAGCATGGGATGGGACTTTGGGACAGAGAGAATGCTCCCTGAGCCTGATGTGTTCAGTGTGTCTGCAAGGTTTACAAGGGATGCATCAGGTTCATTTCGCCGCTATTCAAGCTCAGGTCCTCTGAGGCCAGGCAGTAGTAGCCTGCAATTTTGGCATCAAACAAGAGGCTTGGCATCAGGAAGCGCAAGTGAGCATCGCAATTTCGACAAAGGATTGAAGACTGGCGACCAGTTTGTGTAAACTAGCACATTGCAACTCCATTGGCAAGAACACCGGGTACATCACTCGGTCGCATTTTGAAGCTACATTTTTTTTTCTGTTGAATTGAACAAGGATCACTGGATTCCTCTTGTTCAATGATTGGATACGGACAATTTCCCCTTTCTATACAACAATGTTTGATCTTTCCTTCTTTTTATTTTGGTTAGAAGAGTCATTTTGTGCAGGAGTCAAAATTAAGATTGCTGTGCTGCTTATCATAGCAGTGTTCATGGAATCTTAATCCAAAGCCTTCTGTAACCGGTTTTTAAACTTCATCTGAAAGTTTGCAACTGCTTTATACATGATTAAGAGTGCAACTAGCAATTGCTTCTCCATAGATTTTTAGTGATTAAGGAGGTGTATTTTCTACCAAGATAAGGCAAAATGTTTTGTCTATGGATACCATACCAAATCTCTGACTCAACTTTTCTCCCAAATGAGTATGAAACACTAAAATGTCGAATGAGGTAGAGACATATGTGCTATATATGCCAATTATTAGTTTTATGTAACGACAGTTTAATCAACAATAACTCACCAGGATGGTTTGTCTATTAACCAGGAAAATGTTACAAACTATTCAACAATTTTGTTTCTAGGAATTTAAAAACCGTTCCAAAGCCCCACAAGATTAGACACACAGATCTTCTAATAACCAGAAAAACCGGTTTCAAATTATGAAGACAAAAGGGCAATAACATAACAAAAGCAACTCCATCCTCAATAACATGTTAGCGGAACCAGAGCTGCTTGCAATGGATGCTGTTGTTTTACGTCTCACTTGACTCGCAAGATTTTGAATGGTTAGCTGGGATATCTGCCAATGACTGGCCTACCTCCTGAACAACCACAGGTTTCATCTCCAACTTCTTCTTTTCTCTGAGGGCAGCTTGCCTGGGCATGACATCTAAAATGAAGCTGCCACCATTCCACACTGTGGCGGAGACCTTGAAGATTTGGAAAATCACATGCATCTTGTAGGACATGAAGATTGGGACTGCAAGGGCCATAGTTGCCACTGTGAAGACAGCTTGCAGCAAAATGTACATGATCGGCCGGTTCTGATCACCCAGCATTCCACTCAACTGCCACCAGATGTTATTTGCCTTCTGAGCCTTCTTAGAGAGTTCCCTGCATCATGCATTCAAGAGTGGAGACGTTATATGATCTAGAATGACAACTTTTGGCATTGCTAATTTGACAAATTTAATCATGACTTAACAGCAGATAGCAAATATTAACTGTACTTTAATGTAAGAAAATTATCAATATTAATTTAGGAGATCAGTGGCATATGGTCAATTTTCTAGGCCGTGCAAACCGTAGCAAGAAAACATGTTAAGAGTCTAGTACAGGTAAATTGATACAGAAGAAAAGGCTATCAAGAAAGAATATTGAACCTGTAAGATGTCATGACTTCAGGATCACGCAAGAATCGTTGACGCCGTAGAACATCCACAATGAGGAAATACAGAATTTGCCACAGGGTATATGCAATCAAAGGAACAACAAATAACCACATCCACAGGTATGACTTATCTTCCACGTATGGCCACAGTACCCTTGCTGGCATCCCTTCTGGGTGCATGGCAGCAAAAGTTTCAGGGTTCCACCACCGGATAGTAAAGAAAACAATTCCTGAAAATGGAGTGGGTGATAGAAATATAATTATTAATGGAAGCTAGAGATGCCATAATTAAGTAAACAACCAGAGAGAATGGAAGGTTAGTCCAATTGTTAATGACATATTCAACATTAAATCAATATCAAACTTGGTGATGTTATTCATTGATTAAAACTGGGTGTTAAATGGAAACAAAATATCATGTCATCCACATCCTCGTGGATAATATGGTCATTTTTGTTGGGTAATTAAGATAACTAGAAAGGTGCAGTAGAAATGTCAGATTAAACAAGCTATCATGAGTCATAACCATCTCCAGCATCTTCACCTAATAGCAACTCCAAAATGTACCCTGACATACAAATGAGCATAACTAAGCATGGATGCCCTTGATTTAAATCTTTTGTGCTTCTTTGCATCCATCACAATGGGTGCATGCATCATCAACTTGTCCACATTCCAAAAATCTCTCCTCTTCATGAAATGCATTTTGTTGTAACAACAAGAATATAAAGTTGCAAACTTAACATTTTACCACAATATAATCCTTTTTGGACCACTACCAACTGAAACAATCATTTCAATCAACAGTGAAAGCAACACAAGGTTCAAAAATACTGCACAAAGCACTGAAACATGGTTAAGACAAGACAAAACACTTTTTTTTTTTTGTATTCATGGAATAATTAAGAACTAGATCAGAAAAAGAATTGCATGACCATCAAATTAACATATTCAACCAAGTTCATCAAAACTCTTCCTAAGAGTGATTATAAAATTACACTAGATACAGAAGAGGAGTACCTTTAGACTGAATATCACATATGGATATGGTCTTTCTCTACTACGAAGTAGTGACTCACCAGGTAAAAGATGTATGAGGACACTGACAAGTTTGTCAAGCGAACTAAACACCAGGCTATTACGCCAAACAATCAAAGCCCAAGCAAGGGGTCCCTACAGAAGGTTTGAATGTTAGCTACGTGGGATTCAAGCACATTTTATTATAAGAGGGATTGTAGGCAGCCTTACTTCAGCAAATGAGAAGCAAACCATGAAAAGCTTTTCATTTTTTGGAAAGAACAGTAGCATTACTATGAAAATAGTGTTGGCATAGTAGCAGAAATCCTGTTAGAAAAAGGGGAAAAAACATAGCTAGTAAGATACTGCACCCGAATGATGAGTGACTTGCACAATATTGTTATAGAACAAAAGCGATGTTATATTACTTTTTTGAAAAATAACATCATAGAAAAAAAAAAGTAGAAATAACTCCTGAAAATTTTGTTTGATGGACAACAATGAATAACAATAGAGAAGAAATCCATTTTTTGGCTATTAGCCTACTGTATCATGAGTTGAAGCCCGATAGATAGATTACAGGATGTAACAACAATCTTGAGTGGGTTATCGGTAAAAGGGCGTACAGTTTCAAGTTGATCTGGCAGGGTGCATGCACAGGAAACATGCATTTCCTAGAAATTGATTTCTGACCCATAGACAATGACCACCATGGAAACAGCATAACTTGCACAACTTGTCATTGCATGTAAATACGCAGACTCTTCCTAAAGTTCACATACATTGGAAACTGACATAAACAAAGGAATCACTTATTCACTATGATGAACTGTGATACTTTTTCCGAAATTTACTGTTCAGCCATGAAGCTTCAGAAATTAATATCAATCATAGTCAAGCCATTTATCCTGAGTTCAGTAGATGGTCTCAACCAAATAAGTAGTTTGAGGCTTTGAGTAATCGAACATAAAACCACTTTCATGCTTAAAGACAAGGATATATTATACATCTCTACCATCAAACCGACTCACTAAATATATTATTTATGAAGTATTATTAGCGTTGGGACAAACACAACTTCTTGAGGAACTACCTACATATACATCTACATATTGCATAAGATGACCTCAATTCAATTGCTTGGCACCCATACCTATATACAATTCCAGAAACTTATGCAACATTTCAACCCTCCTCAATGTTGAATGGTTATCCAAATGATTGCTTGCCATCCAAAACAGAGGTTATTAGTATCCTCAGTACCTTTATTGGACTGTTTAAATAAGAGGTAAAAGAAGAAAGGCAGGAAAAGAACAAGAACTGCAGAAAAGAAATGGACATCTTTGCAAGGATGAAAATTGGCTAACGTTTCAAAGATTAAACATTCGGTTTCTCACCAGGAGGTAATAGTGCCATTTCTTGTACCGGTAGTATATCCACCGTAGGGGAACGAAGGTGACATAGAAAAAACAATACACGTAGGGTACATCTTGCGGCCCTAATTCAAAAAGAATTTTCTATCTGAATTGTCAAACTGTCGTCTGAAAATCATAGATCTTGATAGATTTCCAATCCTTCATGCTAAATCGACAACTACTTACTAGCACCCAGGATGTAACAAAAAGCGCCAAATCCAAGAACGCCCAACAAATGAGTTACCTGGATGAGGAAATAACCAAAACAGGTTAGCGATTCCAACCATGGAGATCGGAAACACATCGAGACCGACTTGAAGAGGCAGCAAGATAATCAAAGCACCTTAAACAAAATCCGCTCGTGTTCTTCGGCTTGTTGAGCAATCTTTACGGCTTGCTTCGACAAAATCTCCTTCGTCTGAGCCGCTTGCTTCGACAGAATCTCCTTCGTCTGAGCCGCTTGCTTCGACAGAATCTCCTTCGTCTGCACCACTCTCTAATCGACCAACAGAATAGAATCGCGTCGATTAAACAACCACATCTCTGAATACGCAAACAAAAAAAAAAAAAAGAAATTAGAGGTGGAATCGATACCTTTGAATGATCTGCGATGCGATGCCGGACCTTGCCGAGGGCTTCCCTGTCCTCCAATCCCGCTTCCGCCTCCGCCATCCTTTAAATTTCGACAATTCAAATGATCAATGAATGCAAAAAAGCGATGGTTCAATCGATCTCCGCCGAGCTCTGGCTTCCGCAGGGGAAAGGTAAAACTCCAGAAAAAGCAAGCTTAACATTATTATTAGTTATTTTTGATCCACCCGTAAACGACCCATAATCTGACCGTAGATCTTTAGAGTAGTTCCGCTCGATCACTGCAATCTTGCCAGGTGGAAGTTAAGATTCGTGTAAATGCAATCTCAATACGGCAGGGAGACGGCCCTCGACTCCAATCATCAGGAGGGTTAGACGGAGTGTTCCGGCGAATGGCGTCATTAAGATTGAGCACCTCGTCGAGGCGGTAAGACACCCCAGTGATCATTTATTATACTTGTTTTTTATTCAAACATGGATGAGGGGCCCACCCATTCTCCCCAGTAATAAAGAAGGTACAAGAAAGAGTTCTGCCATAGTCCTCGCGCTTCCGAATGGCACACCTCCCCTTCTTCCCCCTCTGCCTAAAAAATCCCTTCTCCGCGATGGGGTGATTGCATCCGGCGGACTCAGATCCCTGTGGCCTGTGCTTCATCTACGCCGTGTTCTTCGTGGATTCACTATTTGGACATCGATTCATGTCTCACTAGGCTTCATGCATTCTTTTGATCCGTTTGGTCCTGTTTTTTCGGCTCCTGCAATCTTGAAGTTTGGAGATTCGGATAGATATCTGAAGGTGGTCAAGAGGCTAGGTTCTGGAACAAGGAGGAGAGGAATCATGTTCTATGGGGCGATCGTATGGGATCCTTGGCTCATTCTGGCGCAGATCGTCTGCCTCCAGTGCCTTTACTATCTCACCCTCGGGTTCTTCATGGTCCTTCTCGTGGGGACGCGGGCATCTCGGATGAGTCTCATGTATTTCTTCGATTTCTCGATGCTCGTGGCTTCCACCGTCACTGGGTGGTGTGTGATTGTTTCCTTCATACTCAGTTCCCTTGCAGGGTAACAATATCAACTTTTTATTTATTTATTTATGTAGGTTGTTTCATCTGTTTCAGTTCTTCTTCTGGTCAAGCATCTCAATCTCCTACTTCCGTTCCGCTATCTCTGTTAATTTTTCCAGTTGTGTGCTTGATCCATAGCAAGAGAAGTTCAATTTGTTGCTTGTTAGAATTGTGCTGGCGATTATTTATTCATATACGCTAGCTAGAAACCATAGAAATTGAGTTACCGCTGATTTTTAACCTGCAATTGTTTTTTCTTTCGGTAGATATGATGTTGATATAGTTTCTTGTGTTTTTATCTACATGTTTTGTTTAAAATTTACCTGCATAGAATATATAGCCATGTGCCTCGACTTGTGCATTACCTGGTGGTATTTTAGATTTTGTTGCATGATCTGTCAAAGTTTCTTGATTCAAAAAAAGAACCAAGTTCATCCGCTTTACGAAAGTTTCATAAATCCAAAAAAAGAACCTAGTTCATGAGAGTTACAAAAGCTTCTTAACTGGAGAAAAAAAAAAGGATTAAGTTCATCATCAGCATGGGGCAGTGTAAAACTAACTTACATATGATTCGTTGGTAATTTGAGAACTATCTTTTTCAGAATTGACTTGCTTGTTGAAAGATGTAACAAATCCCACTTGATTTACCGTTGTTATTTTCCTTGAGCAGGGCAGTTTATTTGCTTTATTTGATAGAAAGAGCTAAAAAGTGCTTGGATTTCTCAGCTACTCTCTATATCATACATCTCTTTATAAGCATCATTTATGGAGGTTGGCCATCATTTATTACCTGGTGGGTTGTTAATGTCATTGGTTTGGCATTGATGTTTTTGCTTGGTGGATGGCTGTGTATTAGACGTGAGATGCAAGAAATTCCCATCACACGACTTCGTTCAAGTAAGCATTATTTTGCATGATTTATTTATTCAGTTAATTCTTATGCTTGTGGCACATGCACACACACAATGAATTTGGCCTCCTTTTGCATTAGAAACTCTTCTTTCTATATTCATTAGCTAGCGCTACTGGTTTTCGTGGATTTTTTCAGAAAAGAAAAAACAAAATATTAGGTGATGCCTAAGACACTATTTCAGGTCCCTCAACCACAACCTAAAATTAATCTGTACTATGCATTTTGGGGCCAAACTCAATCATCAGATCATGGCTCAAGCATCTGACATGATTTTTTTTTTTTTAATGTGATCAAATAGGAATGCCAACCATCATTGTCGGAGAGTTGGCATCTGATACTTGTACAGAGGAGATAAATGAAGAGTCTAAACTTTATAACTTGGAGGAATCCCTTCTCTGTAGGAACCTTCCAATACCTAGTAGACCTTCATTATGCTTGGCAAGTAGATTTTGTTGATCTTCTCTACCTGCTCGCCTCATTGAATGTCTTTGCATATGATGTGCCCAGCCATTGCTGAGCTCAGTTGTTCACCAGTTAATCTTGCACGAGCTCCATTATTCAGCTTTCACTATTTGCATATTGACTTACAGCAACCCCTATCTCCTCCCTCCAAACTTGTCTTGCAGCTCCCTATCCTATAGCTTCCCTTGATCCATCCTGTCTTGCCCAATTTTCCACATCATCTGTCAATTCGAGACATTTCAACACTTTCCCATAAATTCTTGCAAAGACCTTTGATCTCTCATTCAGATCAGCTGCTGTAAATCCTGAGTTGGATTGACCAAGCCAGAATGGGCTTGTTTCGCCAATCATGGTTTGCCTGGACCCTGTGGCAACTTAGTTGTGCATTTAATCATTTTAGGCTGATTGTGTTTTGTCACTCGTATCCAAAGGCGTCTGAATTTGTATTTTTGAGATGATTAGTTAAATTCACCGTGTTTGTTTCTAATTGTGTGGTAGACAATCTAAATGCTGGTTCTTCTCACTTGTAATATAAATATCACTGGATTTTAGTGCACCTACCGTACAAAATGACTCAAAAATAAGTTTTACTTGGGTTTAAAATCTACTTCTACAATTATCAAGAGGATGTAGCCCTGAGCCAAAGTTCATGTTTTTAATAGTATTATTATTCATATATGTTGTTTATTAGTTGACATATGCAAGGTTTGTTTTGCACAGATGTTTGACAGATACAGCATTCTTCAATCCATTTTCAAAATTCTAGGAGCTACAACACCCCAACAATAGATCATGCTAATCGCTTATATGGGCGCATTTGTTATTCTTTTTTCTGTACGCGTCGATTAATTTGTTGAGGAGCTTAAAAGAGCGATTTCAAGTCGGTAAAGACGTCGGCAGTTAGATATATTGTAGTCTAGTCCCGCAGGAATGGCATCTCTCAAGGGCCTGTGTATATACCACGTTAGTTCTTTGTATTGCTAAAACCATCCTTTTTTGTTTGTTTGTTGGGAACCAATTCTGAAAGGAAAATGAGTCTTCCATGCTAGAAATGAATTTTTAGGAGTTGAAATTTCAAATTTTGTTTCGCGAACACAAAGTGTGCTAAACTACTATTGTTCAGTTTAGTTGTTGAATAAGTTATTCTTGCATGTATGTAAAAAGTATTAGAAAACGTGCAACTTGTTGCTAATCCATGTAAAATGAATGTGAGTTTTTTTAAAGAATAAACCACATTTAGAAGGAATGATTCCGTTGCCTTTTTTTTTTCTTGTTGCTGTATGACTTGTTCTCTTCTAGATTTTATTCTTCTCGATGTTGGATTTTGAGAAAAAAAAAATCTAATATATTATTCTATTTGATTAATCTAATAATCATTTAAACTCGATTGGTTAAATACCCTCAATCATAGATCATGTGTAGGATCAAGATCTCCTTTTATCATTAGGATCAAGATCTCCTTTTATCATCATCGAAGAATAAGGGAATTGTCTTTTGTTGCTTAGAACTAGAATGTGTAGGATCAAGATAACGGATAAAAGGAGGTGAATAGATAATGGCCAATTGTAATTGAATATTCGCATCCATAGAACTCAATATGTTCTAATACACTTTTAAACCGCATTCAGTACCAGTTCGATAAAACTTTATTCTGGAAAAGAACATTAGTTCGCAATTAACAGCAACCAAAAAACTGAAGGAAAAGGGAAGAAAGAACCTGAGGATGCTTGAAGGACAAAAAGGATCCCACATTTGCCAACAAAGTGGCAAACGAGTTTTCAGCTTATACTGGCACATAAAATTTGTTAATTGTTTGGCCAGAATAGTAGGCGAGGCTGGATCAAATGTTGCTTATGATTACATGAGTTACAAATTTATGATCGATACTGATGCGGGAAAAGCAACCAGGCCTCCAGCTAAATCAGAAAATGCACAAACACGCTGCCGAAGTAAGGAAAGAGGTCAGCAACACTGATACGGCATTGACAGCATTATTGTCCAACAAGCTCATTCCTGATATCTTGATCACGGTCGGTGCTCGATTACTCACCACCTTGCAACACAAAAAGGAAGTCTCATATTTTTGGAGAGAAAAAAAAAGGGTTAATCCCTGAGTAAAAACATTTTAGTAGATGAATTTGCCCAGAAAATCGTGACCTACGGTGCTGGTCAGTTTCGAATTTGAAAACACTAATGTTGGTACAGATGCGCCTACCTTTTTCCTTACAGTGCAGTAGCCGCTAAACTGAAGAGTTGCACCTAACAATGAATCAATCAAGCTACCACCCAAACCTGCAATTGTAGCAATTGGAATTAGTAACAACTGCTTCCAGACCGCATCCGTAGAGCAGTCGGCTGCTGCTAGTGACCCGGTGATGACAGAAGTAAGCCCAATAACGAAACCAGCCGCTGCGGCTGCTAGAAGTCCCTCTATGCTGACAGCACCGTTTGTACCTTTTCTAACAGTCTGACAATTTCAAAAGAAAAGGGCGGTTAAATTTTTCAAAGCATACAATCAAAGACCACATCTTTATGGAAGGTATAATTATGAAGGGACAATTGGTTACATGGTGGGTAGAGCAAGCCAGAATCACTTTACTGTCATTTCATGCGAATTTCTGATAATACAAAATGACTCTCTGGTGGATATAATAGAAAATGACTAAGCAGTCAGATTCTTAGAGCTTTAGAATATAAAGTTAAAATTAGTTAAACTTTCTAAAGAAACATATTTATTTGACAAACTTGCCAATGGATGTCAATGCTTGTGTCGTGGCTTGTCATTTTTCTGCAATTCATGTTTTGAGTCTAATAATACCACTCCTCTTAATAGGAAACAAAAACTTCTTCCACAATCAACTAACTAAAACTACACCCTCAGTTGGATAGAGGTCTGAAGAACCCTTTTGAAAGTTAAATTAATTTACTACCAATCATCAAGGAACAAGTTAAAATCACCTAAAGATATATAAATTCACGTTTCTAGATTCACAAGGCATGAATATGAGAGCTAGGAAAAAAAAATCCCGTACAGAAACAGGCATCCTGTATGATGTCTGGCAAAATAATAACCTCAACCCTCATGGCCTCATTTTATTTGTAGCCATTGATCATAGAAAAAGAATACCTCAAGTTATACTTGCCATAAAAGTTTGTTGACCAAGTCAATTCAGACCTGCATGTGGGTCTCCTATTGCTTCATGTTGACATTTTCACAAAAATCAGTCTATGACAAAGAAATTGATCTTATTGTTGAGAAAGAACAAAAATGATTCTAGTTTGATTTGACGAATGCAATATTTTGCAAAAACAAATTCCACAGAAAAAAAGATAATTATCCATTAAAAAAAATCCAGACCTAGTAAAGCATTTGCAAGAAAAATAAATAAATCAAGCCAAATAGATTAAACCTGGATGGATACAAGAAAATATTACTTAAAAGCATGAGTTGGATGTTTTGACTCCCTGTTATATGCAGTTTAGTTCAGATTACACTACAACTAACGAAGCAATAGTCAGTTAAAACACTTTATTCAGTATTCGTCACATTCCGAACAAACTTTATCAAACTAACATCTACCTTGAATGTAGTGATTAGTCTGGGTTGGGCGTTGCTAAGTAATCCAATTTCAGATGACCAAGTGTCTCCACTGCAGCAGGCATAATGTCCAACAATGCCACCAATTAGACCAGTGAAAAGTTTTGACCTTTTTGTGTCCAAGCATGTATCTTGTCCCCCCATCACGGATACAAATACAACTAATAAAATAGTTGCAAGTCCACTATTAGCCAATACTTGTATCCTGTTAAAATTGTGACCCTTATCACCCAGCCATATAAAGCAGGAAAATAATGTTTCACTCAAACAAGACAAACACAATATGATAGTGAGTTGGGTTTTTTTTCTCCCAATTTTTAGTTTCAAGTGAACATTTGTACAAGCTCATAAATTGTATGAACTAGGTAAGTTTGGCATTGCCCTTCTGATATTAGGAATATGTTGCAACATGTATCATTCATTAATAAGCACAGATTTACCGCACATATTATCATACTTGAGAATAATAATTGACAAACAAAGAAGAATTTTGTAGCACTATTAGTAATTAAGCTAGTGAATTGTAATATAAGAAAGGAAACACCAATATGGTTATTGTAAACAAGACTCCACAGTTGCAAGCGTATTCCACAAAATTGAGAAAACAAAAACCGACTTGAATAATTGACTTGACCACAAGGTTATTGACTAATTTAATCCAAAATTAAGGAAAATTCTAAGTCCAACATTAGTAGAGTTATAGATGTTAGTGCCTATAAGATTTATATATCTCCACAATAGTATGATATTGTCCACTTTAGGCCTAAACCCTTGTGGTTTTATTTTTGGGTTTTACCCAAAAGATCTCATACCAATGGAGATATCTTTTTATCTTATAAGCACATGATCTTTTCTATGTTTTACCAATGTGGAACTTTAATTGTATTCCCCATACTCCCAACAATCCCTCCCTCTCAAAAGAAGGACCACATTGAGCGCCCCTCAAGCCTTATCCGTCCTCGAAGGACTTCCTCTGCTTGATGTCCGATCTTCAACCCACCAGAACTTTCTGCCAACTGTCTGGTCCTCCTGACCCAGTTGGACTTCCTGCCAGT
Organism: Wurfbainia villosa; assembly: GCA_025175895.1. Taxonomy (NCBI): domain Eukaryota; kingdom Viridiplantae; phylum Streptophyta; class Magnoliopsida; order Zingiberales; family Zingiberaceae; genus Wurfbainia; species Wurfbainia villosa. The sequence goes on along the minus strand of CM045991.1, from coordinate 20,248,084 downwards.
TGTCCATCCCTTGTGGCCCAACTGGACTTTCTGTCAGTTGTTCGGTTCTCCTGACCCAACTAGACTTCCTGTCTGGTGTCTGGTTCTTTTGATACAGGTATGGGAGCACCACTTCTTTTGTTTGAGGTTCATGACTTGATATGGACCATGACTCTGATACCAATTGTTAATGTCTATAAGATTCATATATCTCCACAACGACATGATATTGTCCACTTTGAACCTAAACGCTCATGGTTTTGTTTTTGGACTTTACCCAAAAGGTCTCATACCGATGGAAATATCTTTTTATCTTATAAGCACATGATCTTTTTCATGTTTTACCAATATAGAACTTTGATTGTATTCCCCATACTCCCAACAACAGATATTTTGGACTATTGGTAAGATAAAGTAAATTGCATATAACTTGGATAAAGCCTTCCAACAAATACATCACAATGCAAATTCAAGCTCCTCAACTCTACTATGGCCAAAATATATTACAAACCGATTAATGAAAACCAACCTTAATTCAATATTCTATAGACACTGTAGTGCAAGGCCATGGTTTGATGCACGATACCCATATCTTTGTTTAGGTTGAGTTAAAAGTTGGCAACAATTATTCAATCTATTGCCCTGGAGCACCTGCTTATCTACCACAAAGTTCTGAGCATGGGGATCCAAGTAATTCTTCCAAATCTGGTTGAATCCCATCAATGTGCTTTTCTTGAGGGATGTAGTACCTTGCTTCTTAGGAGCAAGTGTGCATGCCAACACAGTATGTAGGACTTGGCTTGCTAAATGTGAGACTACATGACTTATCTTTTCTCGGCACATAATGATTGTCTCTCTTAGCCATATGCATTTCTTAGTGTCTAGCATAAATCATATTTGCCTTCACCAATGCACTGGACCCAGGGGGAGCCCAATTGTTTTGTCATGTACTTGGAAAGCCATTTTTAAAATCATGGATTTTTGTACTCTCATTCTCAAGCAATCAACCAGGTAGATCAGTATTGTTTCCTTCTGCATGGTCAAACAATATACCGACACCTTATAATTACTGCACCATGAAGGTGATGACTATATAAAATCTTCCTTCTTCCATCTATTTACTGGGTCTCTTCTATAGCCATACACTAAATTTCATTACACTAAGCTATTCCATGTGAGATTAGAGATACCAAATGTGCTTACTCAACCAGTTGCACATTGAGGATGGCTGAAGAATGACCGCTTCACAAGCCAGGCAACTTGTTCTACACTCTCTCTCAAAAGGCTGAATGAATGCTTACTATCCTTTGATTTGGTCTTCCTAAGCAGTTACTCAAGTTCAAATATTTTCTTGGCTGACGGTGCATAACAAGCTAAATATGAAGCAAGGTAATGCTGCAGGTCAATTCAATTTGTATCTCATGCATACGAGTGCAAACTTCTCTAGGAAAAAAAAAAAGATAATACACTGATTTTTTTTTTTTCAAAGTGGCCTATCTAGGACCGATTGGAGACATCCATTCTCATGCTTATGTTTTACTTGGAGAGAATAGCTCAAAATCGAGGCAGAACCACAGACAAAAGGTTACTTATGGATCTTCAACGCTTGGCTTGGAAGACTAAAAAGAAATTTGAGACAGACAAATCAATGTCCTTTTATGATCAAATTCGTAAACGTCTAATTGAGCGACATAAAAGCTGGAGATTATCGATAGAAGAAATGTAATTATTTAGTTCAACCACCATCTGAACAACTACTACTAAATTAATCACATTAGATGACCGAGTACGAAAGGGAAGAAACAGAAACTTAACCAATTTCGCTGTCCTCCTTGCTTGAAATCCTCATCTATCTTGCGCTTCTTTTCCTCGCCCATCTTGGTGAGCTTCGAGGACGTGAAGAAGAACACGAGCAGGAGCGCGCCGAATCTGGAAACCAAACGCTTACGCCTCCAAGAAACTAAAACCAGTTCTCAAGAAACGGGGGAGGACCGAACCTGTATCCGGCCGCGATGTGGATCGCCATCACCAGGAACCCAGCGATCGCCCCGGACAGATCGAGCGACCTGTGGCGAAAAGCTCTCGTTGCGATCGCCAGAGCGAGGGCCACTGCCACCGCGATGCGGACGAGAAATACCTCCATGATCTCGCGGTCGTACTTCTCCTAGGCGAGATTTGGAAGGCCAAGAGCATTAGAATTTAAGGAGGAAGAAGCATGGCACCGTGAGTTCTCCAAGGTCCTGCGATTTCTTTTCGCCCTCGACGACAATTTATCGGCGGCGGTAGAAGAGAAAGGACGTACTGGATTGGACTGGAGCAGCACCAATTATATTATATTATACCAACGTTCGTGAATAAATTATAGTAATAATATTAACAATTTGCACGCGAAATCTTTAACTGGAAGGAGCAAATTATAAAAAGGCACTCCCTAAACCAATGCCCTATGCCCTTTTTTTAGTCTCTTTTATCATAATTATTTAATGGATTATCTATCCTATTTAGAGATTTGACTGGGCCGGTAAAGAGCCATGTCGGATCGGGCACATCTCGTCCCCGTTCAAATCACGCCACCCCCTAATAAGCATCTATTTGGATAGGATGAAAAAAAGTAAAAGTTACTCTTCCCTTATTATTATTATTATTTTTTTTTTCCTTCCTTCTTTGATTGTTTTTTAAAAAAAATTTAAAATTTTGCATCTTCTTATTTGTTCTTCTCTCACTTTCTCCCAAATATATGCTAATGCTTTCTTTATTTGGAAGGAGGGAAATTAAAATTATAAAAAGCTTTTAGTTATGAAAAATTTTCCTTCGTTTATTTAAAAAAAAAGAAAAATTATTTTCCTTTATTTTATTTACTCAATGAATTGATATATTTAAGATTTGATTTTTTTTCTCTATTTAATTATATTTTTTCCATCTAAATCAGACAAAAAAAAAATTTTTCTCTTCTTTTTAAATTATTTACAGTTAATAAAAATTTACTCTTATGACTCGTCGTTATTGTTGTTGTCGTCGATTGCCAACCGTGATTATTGGCCATCGACGTTGTTGCTACTGGTCATTGGTCATCGTCGCCAACTGTTGATTGTCATTATTGGCCGTCGTCCGTTATCATCATCGACCATCGTTGATTGCTAATCGTCGTTGCCTCACCGAGCGACGAGGAACGATAGTCACGATGATCACTATCCTGATTAGCACAGTCATAAACGAATAATTTTTTTTTCTTTAACTTATTCTCTTTCCTCTATTTCCTTATCTTCTCGAAAATTCTTTTTTTTTTCCTCGGAGAATTTTTATTCCTCTTCCTTTTCTCTTCTCTTTCTTTAGGAATGTGTTTTCCCTAAGAAATTTTTTTCCGTCCATAATCCATCTTTTAGAGTAGAGTGATGATTAAGTGATCCTACTTGGGATTGTTAAGGTTTTGGTTAATCGATGACGCAGACCTTCCATCTGAATTGTCTAAGCAACTGTTAATTTGAGATTGCACATTTGTAAGTACATTAACAAATGATTTTATTTAATCTCTTATTTTAATTAAGTTTATGTGCTTCGTATTTAGTCATAAATATATCCCTCTGTGTACAACTTCAAACTTTGTATTCAATTTTCTTATTCAAATATATAGATTAGTAGTTTTGTCAAAGTAACAGAAGAAACCCATACTTGCAAAAGGAATTGGCATTGACTAAAACTAGAAAAAATAACATATTGTCATCACAAGGAGACAATTAACCACAAATGTCATAAACGATTTTTTTTAAAAAAAAGTGAAAATAAATAGACGATTTGGAAAAGTAGACGTGTATACTATGGCAGAATGTTGAGAAGAAACGCTGAATTTAGCTTTCATAGATTGCCAAAGTTCAATAAAACTGTAAAGAATCAGGCAAAGGAAACATGGACACAATAAATATAAGAAACTGAAGTCCGTGACGTCCCTTGGCTCTCGTAGTCAACGCTTGAATGTGCAGTTAATTGGCAAATTCTTTGAATGGCAGTATCGGAGTGCTACCCACATCTTTCTAGATGTAAATTTACTGAATCACGCAATCACATCTTCTGAATTTTTCTTGATCAAATTCCTCGTCAGATAGACCATAATCGCTGTAATATTGGAAAGGTGAGATATATATTAGGATAAGCACAAGAGATAGGCCTATTCAAAAGAATAAAGAAAATCGACGACTAAGATTTTGCTAGACAAATCAGAGTGATAAATGTGCCAGGGGTTGATGTCAAGGAGAAAAATGATATTGGATGTGATATTGAGGTGAAACAATAAAATAAGGACTCATCTAGAGTAAAACATCACAAGCAAGTATGATGTCCTTCAGTGCTGACTTATCAATTGATAACATTTTTCCCAGCAGAGAAGCCTGGTCTCCTCATCGATTCACAGATTTAAGCGTGAGAGGTAAAGAGACTCAAGAATATTCTTCTATGATTGAAACAGACTTGAATAACCTTGTTAGTATCGACAATAAGTCCTTGTATAGGTCTTACTCGTGAAATAAAATTTAGATACGACTTGTAATCCCAACATTGGTAACACAGTCATTAAGAAGATCAATTACTGTCTCCAATTAGAATAATGTAAAATATTTTACCAAAAGGAAATCGGGGCAAGTGGTTTTCAAGAAAATTGGAAATTTTTTTCCTATATTTGACACACATTTGTCACAGGTTACCGTCTGCTTTATTAGCCCATGGAGTCTGCATTTGTAGATTTTCACCATATTTGCTATGCCTTTGTATGAATGTGATAACATATCGTTTTAGTTTTCTTCAAGCTACTAGCATGACATAACTTATTCAAGAATAGAATAGACATGAAGAAATAGCTAACATAAGTTTAGGGAAGAATAGTACAGAAATAAATAATTCAAATGACCACCTACACAAACTTTTTCAGGCCTTGCAAAGAAGCACGGTATGGAAAATCCAAAAGTAAAATGATGATGAGTCTATGAAGAGCTGCTTGTCTGACACAACCACTTGCAACTTGGTGGCAAGATAGCCCTTTGTTCCATGTGTGACCACCAACAAGTGTTTACGAATTCATAATTAGGAAGTTCTAGTTTAGTGCCAGGGCTAATAAAAAGAAATGGCAACCTTAGATAGATGACCTACTATTAACTAACTTGAGTATAATCATTTTGGGAAAGTGGGCAAGTAGTTGGACCCAATAAGGTATTGAGCAATTCTCTTAACTACCAGGATCATGACTGGTATCATTAATTCTCTCAATTTTCATAGTTTCATATTTTCAAGTACTAGTTATAGTGAACCATTATAATAACAGAAAAAAAAAAATTGTCCTACATTTTTCTAGGACATAGTATGTGGTCACCTCAAATCAAACTTGAAACATTTTTGGCACACTAGATTCTGTGGTTACCAACAACGATATCACAATCAAGTGATACAATAACTTAAAAATGAGGATCCGTGATCATGTAAGCTAAAACAAAGAAGCAAGGACTAAACAACTCATATGTTAAAAACATAAACTATTCCATTTATGTTTAACCACATTAGTCATTGTGAATTTTGATTGATTATATTAAGGCAAGATATACCTGAGTTCAAATTCTCTGATCTCAGCAAGTTCTTTGCCACATTTATCTGTCCACTGAACTTTTCTCCCCAGTGTGGAACAAGATGTCTCATTTTCCAATTGTTCTGAAAGTTCATTGACATTGACTACTTCACAAGTTGCAGAACAATCTCTGGAAGGTTTCTTCAGATTATTCTTCAGGCAGGGCTTCTTGTCACTCTTATTAAGAGCATCAGTAGTTGAAGTCTTACTTGTGTCTGAAGAGGCTGTATCTGAATGAGTCTCAGACTGGTTGACTAGAATGACTGCACTAGGAGAATGCCTATCAAGTTGCACATGAGCACACCCAAAGCAACTGAAGGAAGCACAGCCCCGAGAATTTTGAGTTTTTCTGGCTGTTGACCGAGGTTCAGGCTCAAACTCCTGCTCCACTAACTGGTAACGATTCCAAGGTGAGGAGACTTTCATAGGTTCTTCATTTCTTCGTCCAAAAAGCAAAAGGGCAAGACCGTTAGTATACCCTGATGCCGAAGAAGAAAAGAATCCTCCTCCTTCTACAGCCAAAAGCATTTTAACAGTTTCTCTGGGCAAATTAGATGGGTAACTCAACTCTTTCCTTCAAAATTAAAATAATTCTTCCTTTGATCCATCAGTAAACTTCCTACAAGCAGTAACAAAGGGGGAAAAAATCATAACATAGTATAAAATAGTCAAATAGCACCTAGCTTAAAAGCAACAACTCAGTCATGTTAATTGTTTTTTATGGTTAAAAGTTGCTAATTGTTTTTCTATTCTAACAATTGGAAAGATGCTTCAATTCATTGTTGCATGAAAAAAAAGAAGGAAAAAGCAATACAAGAATGACAAGTAAAATGTCATAGCACTTAGCAGTGTTTTGTATGCTATGATATAAAGCCACACAAACAACACATATTCCTCTGCCATAAGAACAACGGGAGAAAAAAGAAAAACTTTGATCTAAGTTTGAATTATAGTCCTAACTAAAATGACTGCCTCTTACAATGAACTCCTCCAGTTATGGCTGGGAGAAATTCATATTTATAAAGGGAAGATTATGTGATGAAAACTATGACTTGGTTGATAGGGCACATCTCAACATGCTAAAAGACAAGAAAATATGTTACTCGCATATAAACACATATATATAGCAACAAGTTTTTTCAACCACTAAACCCACATATATAAACAAGGTATTGAATGACTTACAAAATTATTTAACATGATATTGAAAACAAAAAGGATGCCTGATCAATGGAGGGTAAGTATCCTAATTCCCTTATATAAGAATAAGGGAGACATACAAACTTGTGAAAACTATAGGGGTATTAAACTAATGAGTCATACCATGAAACTTTGGGAAAAAATAATAGAAAAAAGATTAAGGAAGGAGACCATGGTTCTCGAAAATCAATTTGGATTCATGCCAGAAAGGTCGACAATAGAAGCTATACATCTTCTCAGACAACTAATTGAAAAGTATAGAGAGCAAAAGCAGGATCTACACATGGTATTCATTGATTTAGAAAAAGCTTATGATAGAGTTCCAAGAGAAATAATATGGAGAATTTTAGAAAAAAGAGGTGTTAGTGTAACATATATTGAACTAATTAAGGATATGTATGAGAAAGTAACGACCAGAGTGAAGACTTCAGGTGGATTAACTGAAGCATTTCCAATAAAGATAGGGTTACATCAAGGATCAGCTTTAAGTCCTTTTCTTTTTATACTAATCATGGACGAACTCACTGGACACATTTAAGACACATTACCAGTAGTGCGTATGTTGTTTGCAGATGATATTGTTTTAGTAGATGAGACACGTGAAAGAGTAAATGTTAAACTAGAATCTTGGCGGGAAACACTGTAAGTGAAAGGTTTTAAGCTTAGTAGAGGAAAGACGTAATATATGGAATTTAAATTTAGCAATATTAGGCGTAATGAGACAAGTGTTAAGATAGGAGATGATGAGTTGTCCTGGAATTGAGAGCTTTAAATATTTAGGATCAATATTGCAAGATGATGGAGGGATTGAGAGAGATGTTTTACATAGAATACAAGCAGGATGGTTGAAATGGAGAAAAGCATCGGGTATTTTATGTGATCGTAAAGTGCCTCTAAAACTTAAAGGGAAGTTCTACAAAACGGCGATTAGACCTGCTATGTTATATGGAGTTGAATGTTGGGCTACGACTGAGCATATACGAGCAAAAGATGTTAAGGTGGATGTGCGGACATACGAGGATGAACAGAATAAGAAATGAGAGCATTAGAGAAAAAGTTGGTGTTGCATCTATTGAAGGAAAGCTCCGAGAGACACGTTTAAGGTGGTACGGACATGTACTTAGACGACCAATAAATGCTCCAGTTAGGCGATGTGAAACGATACCAAATATACACATCAAACGAGGAAGAGGAAGACCAAAAAAGACTTGGTTAGCAACAATAAAACAAGATAAAATTTATTTAAATATAGATGATGATATAGTAGGGGATAGAGTCCAATGGCGTAGAATGATCCATATAGCCGACCCCACCTAGTGGGATAAGGCTTTGTTGTTGTTGTTGTTGTTTGTAAACCCACCAACCATTTGCTTGTTATAATTCTAGTAGAAAATGGAAGCTTCTTACTCTGAAATGAAAAGCTACACTACATTGATTGAATCTATATGTGATCGAGTTTCTGTCGAACCACCTCCACACAGTAAAACAGGAAGAAAATAATATGAACGCCACAAATATCTCTTCACGCCAGAATATTAACACTCAAATAACGCTAGAGATCCACGGAGCTATAAATCTTCACAAAGTTGGTAAAAAGAGGACTGGGGAGTAAGAGGAGAAGCTAAACTACGAATGGTAGATTCTGACATCTTAATGCCTTTCCATTGTACCATATCTTTAGGGTTTACACATCCCCTTCCAGGTCTGTAAAACGCAATAAAATCGCAAAAAAAAAGAAAGAATAAGAATAAAGACTAATTTACAAAAAGCTAGTATCACAATGAATCTGAGGGCGTCAAACCTCGTATGAATCTCTGCGAGGGGACATTCAGCAGCAACGGAGATCTGTTCTTCTTCTCCTCTACCCGCAGTGATAACAGATCACCAGTGTCAAAAAAGTAATAAAAGACAACGGTGAGCAGGGACGCAGTCGATTCACACGTGTGATCGCCAAGAAGATCTGACGTCCGTCGGATCATCGAAAACGCGGGATACGTGGATCGACGACCGCCCGATAGAGACAGGCCCGGCGGCCTTGTCGCGTCTTAGAATTTCTCCACATGATACGAGAGTTTAAAATTTGTAAACTAAAGTTCAAAAAGCACCGTAGCATGACAACCCGCCAACTTTACCGGGAGGATATCTGAGGTGGGCCCCCCCATGATCTCTGGCGTACTTATCCCTTCTCGATTATTGTAAAAATTAATGGGCAATAATTGAAGGTTCACCTTTGAGTAGGGGTGTGCATTCGGTTAAAACCGAACCGACCGAACCGATTAAGATCGAAATCGAATAAACCGAATTTTTTTTAACTAAACCGAACCGACCGAAATTTTCCAATGAACCGAACCGATTTTGTAAAAAAAAATCGGTTTTTTCGGTTAAAAACCGAAAAAACCGATTTTTTCGATTCGACACGGCCGGTGAGAAATGTGCGACACGCCTGTGTTGAGCGCTGAAACTCCAGACGTGTCGCACGGGCGTGTCGTACATGTGAAATGTGCGACACGCTCGTTGAAAATAACACGCGTGTCGCATATGTGAAATGTGCGACACGCCATGTTGAGCACAACACAAAATCGAATAAACCAATATTTTTGAATAAAACAAATACTCTCCTTGCAGCGATCGAAAATTTAAATATTTAATATTAATTAAAAATAATAATCTTGTTAACTGTCAGGATAGTAAAACAATACAATGTCTCACGTATTAGCATGCTTCAATCCCTTGATGAAATAAATTGGACTTTGGATTTTGAAAAAAAAAAAATAGATATGCGACTCTAAATTGAAAGCAAATAAAAAATTTATCAATTCGGATGAAATATATTTTCGATGTTGAATACGCTTTTACAATAATAGCATATCTCTTCGAACTTAGTTATTAAATTATGGATACTTTTCTAATGTACTCTGTGTCCCATTTAAGTGATTCGTAGAGACGGATTGATCATCCTCAATATTAGCCTGACCGAAGACTCGGACACCTAGTGTCAATCAAAGAAAAAAGAAAAATAGTCTAATTAGCCTCAGGGGCACGGTGCAATAATAAAGTGGTGATACATCTCACATACTAATATAGTTCAATAATCTATTGAATAAGTTCGATTTTGAATTTTAAAAAAACTTAGACAAGTGACTTTGATGGTGTGGTTGAGAGTTTGTCTTTGCAGACGGAGTTTTCGACGTCAAAACTGCCTTAAAGGGACGACATGACCATATCGTTGAATTTAATTATTAATCTGTGAACACTATCTTGATTTATCCTAGATTATATCCCATTTGATGTCAATTAAAAAAAAAGAAAATAGTCTCGTTTTTCAGCTTTTAAAAAACAACTTAAAGTAATGAGACGGTTAAATTTGATGGCAAATCGAATAGAATATTTTTTTTATATCGAATAAAAATAAAATGTACATAATTATTTTTTGAAGTGTCAGATTCATAAAGGGAATGTACATAGATATAAAATAACTATATTATGGATAAAACATAAAATGACTAATATTTCTTACTTTTTGCATAGGATACTCTAATATTTAAGAAATAAATAAAAATAATTTGTATAATAATAAATACTTTCCTATAAATTTTTTAAATAAACTTATTTAATAATCGATAAAACAGATTTGGTTAAAACAATTGGCACGACGTATGTGTTTATCTGTCCGACCCTTCTTGCCTCATTATCATGACTGAACCACATGGCAAATCAAAGAAAATTCTGTAAAACTTATTTACTTAAGTAGTGTTACCATGTTATAATTTTTGTTTCAGCAACATATATACCTTCACAAGCCAATTTAATAATAGATTTTATAAATAAACAACTGAAAGAATAAAGTCACAATGTCCCACACACACAAATTTTGGAAACGATACAATTATGTACTGACAAAAATCAGCTTCCACCGAAGCAGAGAGTACTCCCAGCGTTATACAATCATTGTTCATGTGAAATCCCGACAAAACATAAATTATGTGGATAAATTAAGGAACAAATAAATCGAAACAACTTTTCTGCAGATCGTTGTAAACACAACTGTACAGGCATGCAAGGATAATAGTAATGACAAATTAACTGATTTGCAACATGTGGAATTCGATGAATAATGGAAGCAAAACTGCATGATTATGCCCACAATCAGTCTCTGAACATAGCGGACTTCCCTGGTTTGGCAGAACTGTCGAAACTAGGTACGGTCTGAAGGTTTCCACTGTCTGACATGTAGAAGTAATTGTAGTTAATTCTAGTCACCAAGTCTGCCAGATGGGGGAAATGTCCAACATTAAGCTTGAAGGAGAGGATCTGCAAGCAAACATATTTTAAAATAAAATCTTTTCAATCGGTTGTCAAAAAACTACATTATCAACAAAATCAAAATGAGAAGTACTACCCTCAGAAGAAAGGCAACACAATCATCAAATTGTTTCTCGATCCGATCGACTTCCATTTCACATCTCGATTTGATTGCAGAAGCTGCTCCACCGCTGCTTAGTGTTTGCTGTATAGTGTGAAAGTCAAGTGCCAGTCCAAGAATGGTCTTAACTCGACTTGCGATCAGTGCCCACTGTAGTTGCATGAGAAGATGAAAGGATAGTGATTGATGTCGTAGGGTTGATTTAATCATTAAAATAAAAGGTGAGCACAGGCAGAAGTTGATACAAGCTTATCTGGAGCAACAAAGCATTGACGTTGAATAGACAACAGGTAAGCTTCATGAGTTTCTATAACTTCATCAAGGGAACCAGCAGATGCAATTCCAACGCAAAGTTCAGACCATGCAGTGTGCAAAACCTGCATCAATCTGGTCAATTTCGAAGATGATTTACCTCTAAACATGGTTCCAGGAAGAACGAATTGTTATTTACCTGATCCATGACATACTGATGAAACACATTGACAAAATGAAGGAGCTTCTGCTCAACTAACAAATGATGCTTGTAATTGCTTGTAGTGGCTCCTCTGCCCTGCCAAATGAAAATTTTATGTATGTCAGAGTGATGTATCATGAACGTATCATGAACCTTCAGTATTAAATGCATGGAGGTTCCAATCTGATGGTTACAGGTGGACAGAAAATAAAACGCAAAAATTTGGGGGTGAGTTTGAGATAAATATCAATTTCTTCATGGATCTTTGTGTACATGTAAAAGTTAGTACAAAGTCAAACAATTTGTAGAAAATAAAGTATTTGAAGAAATTTAAAATCAGGAGGCGACATAAGAGGATCAGATTGATGAAACCTGTTCAAATCTCTAGATGGTATGCTACATCAGTAGGACACATGGGTGTCCACATGATACAATTAAAAGAATTCTGCCTACTTAACGATGCTAATTCTTTAACCTTATTCAAAGACATCTCACCATCCAAGTATCACTTCCTTTCAAACCAGAGTGAACTAACTATAACCGTTTATTGCTGGTAGGAATAACAAAAAGCAGCCTGGTCTCAATTGACCTAAAAGGCCTCTACTCAACAAATTCCAACCACCCATTCACTGGAAAAGAAACTGAGGTAGCAGTTTACCAACTCCATATACCAACAACACTGGAAGGTAATCAAACTGGCCTCAAAACAATACAAATGTAGACTCCAACTGAATTATTTAAATTCTTTGATCACACTTGTACTGGAGGGGCAGCCTCATTCACCAACTTCAGTCACATCAGATACCCACTTCATATCAAGATCATCTCCAAAGTGCTAGCAAAGAAATTCAGGCCACATCACCTTTCTGTTTATTTTGGCTCAGAGGCACTAAATAATTGAACAGGGGAAAGACTACAACATCTAGCAAAAGGAATCAAAGGCCCATTTGCAGATGACACAATTTTTTTTGTCAAGATACCCCACAGAAAATCAACAATCTTTAAACTAGTCATACACCTCTTTGAAATGGTTATCAGCTTACTCATCGATCAAAATAAAAGCAAAATACTATCCTAGGGCAATAACATGCGTGCGCAACTAGCTACCTCCTTCCACTGTGGCACCCTTCCAATATCATAACTTGGACTTGTAGTAACACCATACAAAATGAAAAAAGTGACTAGCTCACACTAATCAATAAATAATGATCCTTTCTCAATATTGAAAAGTGATACTTTGCTCATAGAAGAGAAGAGGAGACTCCTCAATAGAATCTTGGCATCACCTGTCAATTATATTAGCATTTTCAAGCGACTATCTGAGAAACTAACCCAAAATTGCCCGATCATGGAACTAAAGGTGCACAATTTAACACTCCAAGGCAAACATTGATGCAAAATTTACATGCAATCATTTGAACCTCAGCATGTCACCTTCAGGAGCTAGTTTCTTGTAAGCAGTGGATGGAACTCAAAGATAGCCTTTGATTTTTCCAGAATATCATATCCTTCGGAATGGGCTGTTTCTTTTGCCCATGGAAATTAGGATATTGAGAAAAAAAATTCGTTTTGGTTTGACTTGCAAACATAGGCTACATGACCAATTATGGACCTATTTCAACATCATTCTAGTTAAAATATGGCTGTTAAAGACTACTTGTCTAACTAGAATCCAAGTGGGTGCATGGAACATTGAATTCTAATACATGGTAGAAATATCCAAACTCTTGGAGAACATATTAATGATATACAAAGTTTGCAACTACTTGAAGATTCCTAGCCAAATGTGGTAAACTATCTCTCAGCAACTAGTGCCTAATTAACACACTTGGCCTGTTTACGGCTCAACTCTGGAAGAGAATGAACAAAATGAACTGGGCATATATGGAGGGCAATCACACCAAACAAATTCAAATTATTGGCTTGAATTAGAGCTAGAGGAAGATTATACATCAAACAGTACTTCTCCAAGATTAATATTATCCAAGAAGATTTGTGTATTTCTCGTGGCAACACCTAAGCGTGGAGGAGCTTATTGTTCATGCCAGTTCATGGAAGTGGGATGACAGTGTTTGGCTACTGCTCAACTCTTTTGATTACTAATAGCAACTTTGCTTTGTTCCACAGGCTCAAGCGAGGTTCCTAGGAAAACAAATGGCATTGCATTGAGATGGATGTGAGCTTTCGAGGGTGAAGGAGCTTCAGGATTTCAGAGGAAGACAGAGAAAAATATGCTAATTGTAGTTGTTTCTCATTCTGACAAGCCTTTGGGTAGACAAATTTCATCATCCAATCATGCTACATTTATATGCTACTTACAGGATATGTGTGTGTGTGTGTGTGTGTGTGTGTGTTTGTGTTTGTGTTTGTGTTTGTGTGCATAGTAAACTGCATAATGTATATACCATCTTATTCTAAATTTACTCTGGGTAGGAATTGCTTTCTAACGTCTCAAAATGCTAAGATTGAGAATAAAACTTCTGATAAACATGAACAGTAAGATTTTACCATAAACGTTAATGTACTTATGTCAGATAGGTCATCTGCAATAATTGTGCAACAACAAATGAAGTACAACAGGAGACAGAGAAATGCACGACGCATAAAAAAATGAAAAGAAATTTAGGTGGAAGAACACAAGTTTCCAAGGAACTCAAGCCAAATGATTGGTATATTTGTCAACTCTGGAGTAATGTTTTGGTTTAAAGAATGGAGATATTTGTAAGGCGGTTGTATATTTGTGAAGAAAAGGAAAAACTGATCACACGTTACATATTATCTTAATTGCAGGTCCACTGCTTGCAGCAGCAATAAATTGAATCAAAAAAGCAAAAGCATAGGTGCATTCATGAAACGTTATGAATGGATCTTGTTTGCCACTCTGAGAGAGAAGTATATTTTCCTAAAACATAAGTTACATAAATATCCACCAAGGAGTGAAGTAGAATATTAAGCAGTAAATATGAATTTGTAATTATTTGGCAAGAGAAAGGAATGATTAATTTGCACCTTCCACATCCATTTTCGAGTTCTATCAAGAACATACTTTGCACGTTTGACCTTTAGTAAGAAACCCATAACCTGTATAGAGCACAAAACAATCAAAATACTGCAATGTTATGGAAGAATCATTTTCAAACCAGAAAGTACCTGATTATATCTCTTAAGTGCCTCCATATTAATTATCAAGTCTAGTGGCCAAGTGACCTATCAAGGCAAAGATGCAGAAAATTTCTTTATACAGCAAAATGCGGTTTATAAGAATATACATATAGGCAGATTTTCAAAAGGGCCCCCTGGGTTTCAACTATTCCCATAGGAAGCCTCTTCTTATAGATCAAAGAACACACCTTGCACCACCACCTTTTTCTTCTCTAGATATCCTTAGCAAGCAATATTGCCCCCATTGGTCTCCATTAAATATTTTTTATTTAAAAAATCATTTGATGGACTAAATCAACCTAAATCAAAATATAAAACCCAGAAATGTGTTCCTTGAAGCATCAGAATTCAAATATGACCCTAGTTTTTTATGTGCTCCTTAAAGCATCAGAAATTCAAATATGATAATAGTTTTTGGTCCCAAACCGTTTTGATCTATCAAGCCATTTTGACCAAATCTGCTCTAAATCATAACAATAAAACCTTATATATGTTCAGAGGCCTGTGATTTCGAATATGATCTTCTTTTTACATGTTAAACTATGGAAGACTAGGAAAACTTTTTTTAAAAAATATAAGTAACAAAAAATTGCCATCTTTTACATATAAAGGTACGATTAAGCCGTTTCTGTTAACACTGCTTAATAGACCAAAGCATTTCAGAATTAAACATTAAGGCCAGATACCGAGATACATTGTGATTTGGAGTTGTAGAGTGCATTAAATTTACATTTTTTGCACATCAAAGTTATTTTTTTATATGTTAATTTTTCTGAGAGATGAATCTTTATCATTCAGAAAAATAAGAGTACTATTGGATTTATGATATAGAGATTTCCATCAAACCAATTTGGTGAAAATTAATGGACAAGATCATTTAAAATCAAAGATTAAGGTCAGATTTGAATTCCTTACACTTTTGCTCACACTTATAAGAAGACATCTTATTTTGTGATTTGGAGCTGTAAAGCATCACAAAAATTACATTTTCTATATGAAGTTACTTTTTTGCATTTGCATCTTTTTAGAACCAAATCTTTATCATTTTTGACAAATCTATCTGAGCATAAATTTTTTAGTTAAAATGGGTTGTTTAGATCAAAATGATTTAATGGACCAAAACATTAAAGGGAAGCCTGATGCACAAAGCTCCCACCAATACGGAATCCCAAAGAAGGATCTATTGTACGCAATCTTACCCTAATTTGAAAGAAACTATTTCCGTGACTCGAATCCATGACCTCTATATTATATGATAACAACTTTTAATAGACTAAAGCATTAAAAATAAAAAAATTAATGCTAGATTTGAATTCCTCACGCTCCCAAGAACCCATATCTAGAAGGCATAGCTGCTCTATTTTGTGATTTATAGTACATTTGATCAATTAAAAAATTTAGTTAATATTACTTGATAGGGGAATTTCAGGACAGGGAAAAATGGATGTGAGAGAAGTGAACTCTTTGGACAGAAAGAAAGTGTGAGTCGCCCTGTGAAAAAATTAGAAGACCAAGGGCATCCTCTGAAAAACAAGTCATACACATACCTTGTAACTGAAATTGAGCATATCTAGTGCATTAATGCCAAAACATTGATTCTGTGCCATTCGTGGAGTTGAGAGATTTCCCCTTTCAGTTTCCTCACAATCAGAATTTTCCAGAGATACAACCAAAGAGTCTGGTGTGCTAAGAAGAGCACCATCAGATGAATTTCTAATTGATTCCTACATTTTTCACAATACAACAATTATATCAAACAGGTGCCTAAATGAAAGCAAAACCAAGTGTAACAAATCATTGAATAAATTCATACCTGCAATATGGCATTCAAGTCAAAGTCATCATCACAGATGTCTCCCTTATCCAACTTGCTAAAAATTACTACAAGGAAATGCTGCAGCAAATCACCTAGAACACAGGATCATCAGGCAAGCCTAGAATGTACATTTACAATAACCAAAGCAACACAGAATCTTACCTGAGCCTAATAAATATATAGCATGAAGCACACCAAGCTCATTCATTAATTTCCAATCGTTCATTAGCCTCGACAACATTTGTTTACCAACATGAACTACCTAGAATGTAAAAAACAACAAATGTTAGAAGCAAACAAGTTAATCTGAAATAGCAGCCAACCAACCTACCTGCTTCATGATATAAGCAGCAAGGCATTCTTGGATGATAACTGCAGGGTGAAGTGTGTACTTGGTTTTATTAATCTGAATCCATCTGAGAATTTTTGATGCGAGAGTACTATTCCTTTGAAAAGGCAGAAGATCCGATACATCAGAATTTTCCTGCTTTTCTATATAATTTCAATAAAAAGTTCAATCAAATCAATCTGATAAATACATGAATCATCTGATTGTACCTGGAAAAAAGGGAGAAGAGTAGGAAACGCATATAAACTTTCCAAACTCCTTTGATCATCTCGCTTGTGTAAGTGTTCTCGTCCATCAAATTGAAGACCAAGTGCATAGTTAGTTCTATCTAGTCTAGGGAGTCTTAGTGGATCGCTATCCAACCTTGCACCAAGATCCCTATCACCAAAGATGTCCTCACGCAAATTTTCATCATTAATTGGTGGAAGACAGAAATCTTTTGATATGTTAAGTTCATCCCAGGAGGACATGTTCTTTCTCAGGATTTCCCTGCTAATAGTTATCACTGGATTTCCAGGGCATAAAGAGTAAAATATACTCTTTCCTAATGAACTGGCAGCTTCAAGATCTTGCAAGTGGTTTCTGTGTAGCTTTGTAGCCTTTTCTGATCCTTCTGCATCAAAAGGGGATGCTGAAAAGCTTATTTTGCATTCACCGTAATCCTCTCTATCACTGTCCCCAAGTATCCTCCTAAATACAACATCAGCTAAGAACTTCTTCCACACTTTCTCACAGGCAAATTTGGTGACTAAATCCTCTTGGTCTCTTCCTTCTAAATTACATCCCAATATCAGGGTTTTGTATTCTCGAGCAACATCGGCAGACCATAAACACTTGTAAGCATGATCGCCATCAACTAGCAAGCCAACCAATGAGACTAGGAAGACCTCGGGCAAAGTCAAAAATCCCATAACCCGTGCATGGTTATTTTCGCAGCAGAATATGCATTCCTCAAGATTACTGCATAGGTTTTGATGCTCACACATTTGAAAGCCCAACTCAAAACCCTCTGGTAGCATAGGTTTGTATCGCTCAGACTCTTTGTTGTTGTCCAATGAAATAATGTGGTCACCTTGAATGTGTCTCACCAATTGCAAAGATTTTCCAGCAGATACAATGAACTTAGCTATGTCCTTCAGAAATATAGGACAGACCATGTTATCAATATCAGCTTGGTCTCTACCTTGTGAAGTAAATCCTAGAACATGCTCTTGCTCACTCATTTTGTTTCTCATTTTTGTATTTGACTCGTACTCTGTTAAAATCTCTGGGGCATTGTCAGATTTTGCTTTCCTCCATCTTCCACATCTAAGAAGATAGCTCATCTCCCAAAAGGCAGGTTGGTCAATGCTGACTTCATTATTTGCATAAAAATACATCTGCCAATAAGTTCAAATTCAGATAACAGAAGAAAGAGGAAATCAATTAGAAATCTGCAGTGTACAAATCTTTTCAATCTGGTTTGTCATGTTGATCACAAAAGTGTGCACAAAATATGGCATGTACAAAAACATTTGAGTTTGCTGCAACAGCATAAAACTGAAACAATCAAAGTACACTCGATTCTGAATAGAGTCTCAAAATATCTCACTTGATTCACCTTTTGCCAGATCAACATGTAGGATAAAAAAAATAGCAATATAGTTTACGTTAGATGAAGTAGTAGCAGATAGGTCTTTATACATCAATGTTTTTGCAAGTAGGTTCTCAACAATAACTAAACAGGGAGACGATGAGCCATGCTCATGGCGCTCATTAAGATCATGCACAATTCAACAGTGAATAAAGATATTGCACCAAACCACTGATGTATACAAATACTGATATAGTGAGATACTGAACGATACTCAATCAGATCATGCAAGGTTCAAGGGTGATTAAAGACACCACACCATACCAATATTATTCAATGAGACTTGAACCATCCTCAAGGATGCAAAGCCTGCTTTTCTTAAAGTCAACTAAAATAATGGAACATTTGGCCAAAAAATGCAAAGTTTAAGTCGAAACAACTAAATACCTCTTCAAAAGCGTCAACAAGAATTCCATCGTATAGCCATGAGTCAAGACCCTCTAGATAAGGCAACAAGCTTTCAGTGAAGAAGAAAAGCAGCATAAGGTATGCCTCCTCCTGTTATTTTAGCAGGATTTCTCTAAATTAATTGCAAAGATTAAGGGTCAAGGAGTAGCAAAAACTGAACGTTTATTATTCTGCAACCTTGCCACCTTCAACAAGACAGAATTCATTTAACTTTTTGAAAAGATAATCAAGAATATGAACTGCCAATTCGCTTGCAGATGGTGATGTCTCAAGATATGCTCTGGGGATTGCTCCATAGACAATTTGATGAAGGAGCTCTGCTCCTGCATGGATACTGCAGATTGGTGGTTCAACTGAGATGAGAATAAAATGCTAAGAGGACAAAATTATTACCCCCAAAAGTTTCATAGTTCTAGAGATGTTTATTATGCAATTATTGCGTGAACTAATCAATGGAATAAAGTACTAAGAGGACACAATTATTACCCCTAAAAGTTCCATAATTATCGAGATGTTTATCAAATTAGTGTGTGGACTAATTGTTGATGGTGTTAGTGTCTTAGTGAAGTGGACGAACCCAAAATTCAATTAATGTAAAGAGCTTTATGTTCATGCCAGGCTAACAATAAAGTTCACAAATACAAATACACTGAAGAAAATATTGCTTAATGAAGAAGAGTCTGATACTTAAACATAGTAAATTACAGCTTACTTGTTCTGCTTAAAAAGTGCCACTTTACCATGGCACTTGTTAATGGAACACAGTAGTTGCACAGTAATATATTATATGTATGATTTGTTTTTCTTCAAAAAATGTATTCACAAAGAATATAAAGGGCATCAATGAAGAATTAAGATTAGGAAAAATATCCTCGAATTTAATCAGAATAATCTCAAGCTAGAAAAAATTTGAAGCATTAATGGCCCTTATCAGAAGAAACTTATTATGTTTATAGATAATTTTGCAAATTCAGAGAATATTATCACATTGAGAGTGATTGAAGAACACCTGCAAGAATTAGCCTCTAGTCAAAATGTTAAACTAACTACTATACTATAGTAATAGAATGTTCACTTGAAAAAAATATATAAAATGCAAGATGGATATTGACATGTGTGCAAAACTTAATTTATGTGTTAAAGACAACAAATTGACCTTGACAAAGAACCAGTCAATCCCAGGAGAGTGGCTGTAGCTCCTGAATCTGAACCAACAAAGTTGACTTCTTCCTTCAAAACGACATCTCGCAGCCTCTTTTTCATTAAAGTAATCGCATATTAGACTTGAGTAAAAAATGAAAATAGTAAAGACCGCTAAAAAAATTAAAAAACTGTAAACCTTAAGCCATGAAGAAGCAGAATTGGCAAAAGCTTTGAGGGTAGGGACTCTGAAATGTGTAGATTGCACCTTTTGAACGTGTATCTCAACTTGCTTCAAGCATGTGCTAGCAAACAAAAACTGGCTCAGAGTATTATACAGACTTGTATATGACAGATGTGTCACATATATCCCATTTTTCAGGCAATATTCTTGTTTATGTTCATCCCAGTAAAAGGAAGAACTTGAGAACCCCTGGAGCATTTGTAGGATGCCTTGAACCTGGTAATACAGAGGATTCCACCAACACTAATGGGAGAATTATTTTTGAAGAAGCATACCAAAGAAGATGAGAAGGCTAAAGGTTACCAGTTCCCTCTCATCTTTTTTGAAGGTAAGAACTGGTTCTGCATGAGGAAGGCCATTTGAAATGCTAGAGTGAAGCTTACTGATGAAACTATTATTTCTTTCAGCCTGTGCTACATCTAAAACAGAAAGAATAGAACATACAAATAGTGTATAGATAAATCTCAGTACCATCTTATGTGAAGGTCATGTACAAGAAATCAATGAGAGATATAGTCAAAATTATCTTCAATATTCAGCCCAAGATTGAAAGCACTTGGAACCTACTAAGCCACCAGATTTTGGATATGAACTAATCCCATACAACAATATCAGAGCATTCTGGGCCTTCACAGGTACTTCTAGAAAAGGATATGTGATGTTTAACATAATTTATGTGTTAGTTGAAAAAGAAAAAAAATGGTAGTATGGAATACAGTAGCACATGACCAGAATCACTCATCAATGTATCATAGAAATCGAAACATGACTGTTACAAGCATTTGTGGAGCAATTTTTACCGAGTGGAGTTGAACAGAAAATGAGATTAGAGAACAAAGAATGGAATACAATATCCATTTTGAGTCAGCTATAACAGTGCCATTGCATAAAAAGATATTGTAGATTGACTAACAATGTGCAGAAGGTTTTTATGAAAAAGTTATCGAATATAACATGTTTATATTATGGATAACACTTTTCGCAATAGAACGAGCTAAACAAAGATCATCAACAATAACAAGTTGAGTCTCAACTATTGGGGTTGATTAAGTCGAACTTATTACTTGTTCAATTCTATATTAGGCCATATCACTAGTTATAAGTTGAAGAAAACTTTTACTGTTAGTTATGTTATGTTGAATTTTCTTTTCCCTTGGAGCTTTAAAACACTTTTAGTTATGTAGAAGCTTAGAACATCAATGATCAGTTTACTTGCGATTCCATGCCCATCCAGTTCCATTGTTCCTTTGACTTATTTTTCTTGTTAGAAATGATAATATAAGTGAGAAGAATTTGCAAATAATAACATTATAATTCAGCATGGCGAGCAATCAATTTCTTATTTGTATAATACAAAATAATGATTCTCAGGAATATAGTATTGGGGCCTTATATGCCCCTCGAAAAAAGAACAAAAAAGTTATACATTTTCCAACGAGCAGAGCGAAAGAAGAAACAAGTTCCTCCTGTTTGTTCTGTGAAGAAAATATATTTTCAGCTAAATTAAAGAAAGAACAAGACCCAGAATCACAAGCAAATGGCAAACATCAGCAACTCTAATCTAAGACATGCAGAATTAATTTAAAAAAAAAACATTACTAAACCTGGTAATAAAACAATACCATGCAAGATGAGATTAGTCATGCTCCAAATATGCTACAAGCTGACACCGTATATTCAACAGTGAGCATCCGATGAGTTTACGTCAGAGGTCACTACTCTGACTCCGGCGAGTGCTGCCGGAGAAGAATGTCGGTGGCAACTGCGATAGCAAATATATTCCGCGGCAGCGACCGCAGCCCTTGTAGCCCGCAACGATGGGCCAGCGGCCGGCGCGCGATTGGACAGACGGCGGCCTGCAGCGACTCGCAGAGAAGAGGCGCGGTGAGAGGAAGGCGAAGGAGCGTTCACGGGCAGGGCTAAGCGCCGAACCCAACAGGCGAAGGCTGCACGCGCCCACGGGTTTCTCGCGCGACGAACTTCGCGATCGCCGAGAAGAAAGCAGCGGAGAGTGTGAAAACCCTAACCAGTCCGATTCCAAACGAAATCAAAACCGATCCCCACTTTTGCTGAGCTGTAAACAATTTCACGTACACGTCATAATTTCTCATCATAAATCATTTAATTGTCGTATACAATTAATTAAAATTCGTCTCCATCAAATAAATGCAAGCTCATTGAGTTTTATCGATGAAACACTTTACGTCAACTTTTGAAAAAATAAATTGTTTGATTGTAATATACGGGAAGAAAAGTTAAAATGATCGTTATAGAAAATTAATTAAAATCCATCAAATGCAAGCTCATTGCATTCGTCATTATAGCTTGTCAGTCGACATTTATAAATTAGCTTTGTTCTATAGACCAAGCTCTAACAATGCAATAATTTTGACTTTTACGATGCCATCAATTTATGAAAACTAAAATACAAATTTAAGATATTACCTTTCTCGGACAAGGCCTGACTCAGTTATGTGACACATAAGAAAAATAATGGTGAATTATAAACTTATTTGCCCATTCGCCGCAGGCACCAGTGGTCTAGTGGTAGAATAGTACCCTGCCACGGTACAGACCCGGGTTCGATTCCCGGCTGGTGCATTTTTTTCATTTCTATAAAGTTTACCGCTTTTGTTTTTTCCACAATAAATACTAAACAACTGTTAATTACATTAAGCATGCCTCTGATTTTGTGATTTTAATCTCACTAAGCATGTCTTAGTAAATTTAGAGGTCGAACTTTTGGCAATTTAAGGAGAAACACCCAGATTATTTTAAAAAAATACATATACAAGTGAACTGATCATAATCACGAATTACAAACAAACCGAAGCATGTTTATGACAACTTCAAAATGACACTGAAACATCGCGCCCCTAGTTTACTTACAGCCCAGCACACATCATTACAAGAAATTACACAACCATCACTTATTATTAATTACTCCATTAATTTTCTTCTTAATTATTTCTCGTCGAGCGATAATCAACGCCTTACTCTCGTATAGCGTCGTTAATGTCCATGGCTAGATCCTAGATGCTTGGAGAAGACCGTCCCGGACTTGTTCAGCGATGTCACGGACAGCACCGGGTCCATGAGGGATGAAAACCGACGACGACTTCGACTGCGCTCCAATCTCCTTCATGGTGTCGAAGTACTGGGTGATGAGCACCATGTCCAACACGTCCTTCGGGGTTGTTCCTGGCACGTTCACCGAGAAGCCAAGCACGCTGTCTCTCAGGCCGTCCACGATGGCTTGCCGCTGCCGGGCAATGCCCACGCCCGACAAGTACTTGGCCTCCGCCTCACCCTCCGCCTTCTTAATCTGCACAATCTTTTCGGCTTCCGCCTTCTCGTTCGCTGCCACTCGTAGTCTTGCAGCTGCAAAGGTACATAGAAGTTGGTCATTATTATGATCGGAATTGGATCTTTTTCTTTGGTCAATCTAACAAAATTACAATTACCTGCGTTGATTTCGTTCATTGCTCTTTTAACATGTTCATCTGGTTCGATATCGACGATGAGAGTCTGCACGATCTCGAAGCCATAAGCAGACATGGCCTTCTCGAGTTCCTCTTCCACAGCTCTGGCTATCTCATTCTTTTGCTCAAAAGCATCGTCCAGGTTGAGCTTTGGCACACTGGCTCTTATCACTGGAAAGAGGGATCGATGAACTTCTTTTCGATAATTTTGAAATTAAAGTCGATTGATAGAAAGTGCATGCATATAAGAAGGAAAAACCCATAACAAATATATAGTTTTAAAACAAATTAGAAAAAAATACATTAGTATGCATATATACGATCATCGAAGAGAGATTCATACCGTCAAATACATATGCTTGGATCTGAGACTGTGTGTTGCTAAGCTTATAGAAAGCATCGCTCGCTTTGTTAGGCAGAGCACGGTATTGGACGGATGCCACGACGTTCACAAACACATTGTCCTGCGAAGATGATAGCAAAGTTCGATCTGATCATGAACTTGCACACGAATTTCATCAAACAACGTACCTACAAACTAACTGAACTCTTCGTCTATATATACAAAAATCTCGAAGGGCTAGCTAGCTAGTTTGGCAGAGGGAGGGAAACAACGCAAACCTTTGTCTTTGTTTCACATTTGACGTCGAGCTGCTTCATTCGGAGGGAGAGGAGGCCGGAGACACGCTTGCCGAAGATCCAAGGCATGCAATGGCATCCAGGCTGAAGCACATCGTCGAATTTCCCAAAGGATTCCTTGATCGCTACCGTGGACTGGTCTACTTGAACGCAGCAGAAAGCTTGGCCCATGGCTAATTTCCTCGACTTCTCCCCTGCTTTTCAAAACCAAAGAATTTCAGTTAATCTCGAAGTAATAACAAACAGGAAATGAATATCTTTGTCTACACAAGTTCGATCGTATGACAAAAAAAAAGAAAAAGGCAAAAGAAGATTAATTAAGGAAGAAACTTAACAAATTTGAGAATGGAATGAAGGCTAAAACCACCACAGAGATAGGAAATGAGCAATTGCTTGGGTATATAGAGAGATGAGAGCAGCTCATTGCCAATTATTTAAGTTTCGAATGGCTGCAGGGTGCAGGCGGATGTGTTTTGGATTTCTTCGACGCAGAAAGTCAAACAATTCATGGACGTGAATCGTGATGTGTGGAGTTGGGATCGAATAATTCTCAAAGGAAGTTGCAAAGTAATTGGCTGAGGAGGAGATGGAACAGCATGTTCCTCGATGATATAGTTTAAAAATAAATGTATCGCTTTTTTTCGATTTGATTTATTCCTGATTTTTAATCGACTCTTGACTTGCCATTTCCTAGAAATGAAAAGGCCAGTCAACCTTTAAGATTTTTCCTAGAAATTATCTCTGCCGATCGAGGTTGAATTAACTATACTTTTTTAAATATATTCTTCGAGGTTTATTTACCAGGAAATTGCATTATAAACGAATGCTATTGCATACTTTGATAAACAAAATTATCCTCTTTTTTTTTTTTAATTATTGGTACGTCATTTTCAATGGAGGATAAATTCAACGGCACTCAATATGCAAAAAACGATTCGTTCGTCTCGACATTTTCATCAATCGGTCTCACTCAATCAATAAATAGATAAATACAACAATAAAATATCCTACTAGCTATATGGATTATTAAGTCATTAGACATTCCCTCTTATCATCATTAAATATATTTAAATAAATTTTATCTTGTTTTATTGTTGCTAACCAAGTCTTTTTTGGTCTTCCTCTTCCTTGTTTGATGTGTATATTTGGTATCGTTTATAAGTAAGCTGAGCATTTATTGGCTAAGTACATGCTCCGTCTGCTTAAACGTGTCTCTCGCAGCTTTCATGATAGATCGGAGACACTAACTTTTCTCTAATGCTCTGATTTCTTATTCTGTCTATTTTCATATGTCCGCACATCCACTTTAATATCCTCATCTCTGCAACTCTCATCTTTTGCTCATATGCTCGAGTCGTAGTTCAACATTCAGCTCCATATAACATAGCAGGTCTAATTGTCATTTTGTAGAACTTCCCTTTAAGTTTTAGAGGCACTTTACGATCACATAAAATACTCGATGCTTTCCTCCATTTCAATTATCCTGCTTGTATTCTATGTAAGACATCTCTCTCAATCCCTCCATCATCTTGCAAAAATGATCTTAAATATTTAAAGCTCTCGATTAGAGGCCGATTAATCATCTCCTATCTTAACACATGAATTACGTCCCTAATATTGCTAAATTTAAATTCCATATATTCTGTCTTTACTCTACTAAGCTTAAAACCTTTCACTTCTAGTGTTTCTCGCCAAGATTCTAGTTTAGCATTTACTCTTTCACGTGTCTCATCTACTAAAACAATATCATCTGCAAACAACATGCACCACGGTAATGTGTCTTGAATATGTCTAGTGAGTTCGTCAATGATTAGTGTAAAAAGATAAGGACCTAAAGCTGATATTTGATATAACCCTATTTTTATTAGAAATGTTTCAGTTAATCCACCTGAAGTCTTCTACTTTCGTGCTGCTAGATTTATACATATTCTTAATTAGTTGATATATATTACACTAATCTTTTTCTAAAATTCCATATTATTTCTTGAATCATCTATGATTAATCGTAGGCGTAACTTTATCAATACGAAATAGATAAATCACAGAAAATATTTTGTCTAATTTAGAATTAACGCGCGAGAACATATACTTCTAAAAACTTGCAGCCTTTAAAAATGAACTTTTATTTATTGATACAAACTCCTAGTAAGAGAACCCTTTCATCCCATGGGAACTAACGGCACTCCAATAATTGACTTTATAAGTAATTGCTTAATATCTCAGGCTGCAATAGAGCTGCACGCCTGCACCTTGTTTGTATCGGAGACAAAATTGAGTTGCATATGGGCCGCATCTGGCCCATCTTCGAGACATCGGGCCTCACATTGATCTTCATCTGGCCCAACTGAGTCACGCTCCCCGATGGAAGAAAAGCTACAGTGGCTCGATTTAAGTAGCGATTTGCAACGACCATTAGACGTGGCGAAATCGCAGCATCCGACGATGGAGGCTTCGCCGTGTCGGGCTCCGTCGACTTTCGCGACTTAAGTCGTGAATAGCATTGTGGTGATCTCCGACTCTTTTCCTGAGCATAACGAGGCCGTGTGGGCGAGAGATCCGATCGTACGACCGTGGAATCGTCCGCGAGGAGGAGGAGAAAGGCGAAGCGATGTACGGATTCGAGGCGCTCACGTTCAACGTCCATGGCGGTTACCTGGAGGCCATCGTCCGCGGCTACCGCTCCGGCCTCCTCACTGCCGCCGACTACAACAACCTCTGCCAGTGCGAGACCCTTGATGACGTCAAGATGCACCTCTCCGCCACCGAGTACGGGTCGTACCTACAGAACGGTTGGTTGGGATCTCAACTTTGGTTCCCGATTCTATGCAGTTTCCCAAATTCGTGCTGCTAGATTTATCTGTTGCACTAAAAAATTGCAATCTTGGGCTTGCTTTTGGGCATCGAGGGACTTTTGATGTTGAATAGGATTTATGATTAACCGGTAGGCACGTTCTGGGTTCCTGTATTCCTGATAAGAAACCTGATTCAGATCTCTTCCCCTGTTGCGGGTCTTGGAAAAAGGGAGCTGGTGGTTACCCTTTTTCCATTGTAAATTCTATAATTAATTTGTCATAAAACCTTTCTCAGGAGAATTTGTGAAGAGTGAAGGCTCGAGGGTTTCACGCGTTGTTGAATACGATCGAATCTAAGCTTGCATAACCGTTACATCAAACTTGATTTTTCACACATCCGATGCAAAGGCTCTCGATTCATTGTGTAAATAATTAAGTCTATTTAAATTCCATAAATGTCAGTGAGCTTACTACATTTATTTCTTAGAAAAGGTTGTTCTATCTGAATACATCATGGAGTAGATGCAACATGAGAATGAAACAATGCACATGTCGACAAGAATCCTTGTTCATTATGATGTATTTTGAGTCTTGATTACATGGTCAAGTTGAAGCCAGCACTACTCTAGTAATTTCTTAACAATATGGTTATAATAAGCACTGATGATATTTTACAAATATCATCTAACTTTGCTTATGTATTATATATGAACTAAGTTCTGTACTAACCTTCTTTTAGTTGATGTAGATGTTATCTTGTCATCTTATATCAGCCTGTAATTGCTTGCAGAGCCATCTCCTTTACATACAACCACAATTGTGGAGAAATGCACTCTTAAACTTGTGGATGAGTATAAGCATATGTTGTGTCAGGCAACAGAGCCTTTATCAACCTTCTTGGAATATATAACGTAAGCATTACTCTCAGCATTTTTTTTACATGTTTATTTTTAGTTGCTATCACTTCTCTGGTTCCCAGTGCAATGTATTCCTGTTCTACAAGCTAGTTTTTTTCTAACTAATTTCTTTGGACACCCAATGGAAACATTGACTCACCTGTTGATCCTGATAGGTATGGTTACATGATTGACAATGTTGTCCTTATTGTCACTGGCACATTGCATGAGAGAGATGTTCAGGAACTGCTGGAAAAATGCCACCCTTTGGGAATGTTTGATAGGTATGCCCTTTCTGTTCTGTCTATTTTTGGGGGGTTAACATGTTGAAATCTCGAGCATATTTTCTGCAGCATTGCAACACTTGCAGTTGCCCAAAATATGCGGGAACTTTACAGATTGGTTCTTGTTGACACACCATTAGCACCATATTTCTCAGAGTGCATCACATCAGAGGTACTGTTTGTCAAAATTTTGTCTATTCCCTTGTTTTTTAAGTGTGCCATCTGCAAAGAATCAATGTACCTGGACAATTGGAAATACATATACTCGTTTAATTGCAAAGACTATGGAAGTTTATTTCTTTGACTATCTGTCAGGATTTGGATGATATGAATATAGAGATCATGAGGAATACCTTATACAAGGCCTACCTTGAAGATTTCTATAACTTCTGTCAGGTAAACAATGATGACATTTTACAATATCTATGATTGAAAAAAAATAGCTTTTTCTACTACTCTTGTCTTGAACTGTTACCTCAAAACAGAAACTAGGTGGAGCTACTGCTGAAATCATGTCCGATCTTCTTGCATTTGAAGCTGACAGAAGGGCTGTCAATATTACTATAAATAGGTGAGCCAAATTAAACTTCAGGTTATTCAAGTGGTGGCCATGTTCATCGTATTGTTTACCCAACACATTTATCAAAAGTTAAAAAATTTGTAAGCATGATATTTTTTGCTCATTAATTGAGGGCTTTGTTTTACAGCATTGGCACTGAATTGACTAGAGATGATCGCCGCAAACTTTATTCAAATTTTGGCTTGTTGTATGGTTTTCACCCTTCTATCACATAGTCATTTAGTTTGTATTGGTTGTTTGCACTGTTATAGAATTTTTTTCTTTTCTTTACAGATATCCCTATGGCCATGAAGAACTTGCTATCTGTGAGGATATTGACCAAGTAAGATAATTAAATTTGTTGGATTTACCATCCATTACATTTTTTTTTTTATGAAACACATCGACCTATTCTTATATCTATATTATTGCTTGTTGGAAAGAAATAAATTCTGCCACTTTCTTTTTCTCTCTCATTTCAAGTAAGCACGCCTTAAATACGATCGCATTTATATTTTTGATCCAGGTCCGTGGTGCAATGGAGAAATATCCACCATATCAGTCCATTTTTGCCAAGATATCCTATGGAGAAAGTCAGATGCTGGACAAAGCATTTTATGAAGAGGAAGTAAAGAGGCTCTGTTTGGCTTTTGAGCAGCAGGTAAACATCATCCACCAATTGCTTGACATGGATAGATTAAAACTGATTTATATCATTGTTGCAAATCATTAACTAATAAAGATAGTTATTCATTTTAAGATTGTGTGGCCTGCTTGAAGAACCCTGACTGAAATTTTTTGATTGTGAGACTAGATGAAGTTAGTCAATTTGCTAGCTCTCTAGTTTTGTATTGGCGTAAGGATATCACTAACTTTCCCCTAATTCCTGTGTTTGTTGTTTATATTTAACTTTTCCATCATCTTTTTTATCTGGAGGATTTTGTCCACTCTTTGACCAATGACACTTCTTTGACTTGGCTATTTAGTCTAGAGGGTGTTTTCCTACTTTTTACACGTGCTGTGATTGCTTATACGACAGAACTTGGTCCACAAGATCACACTTCATTTGTGTTAATAATCCATTTTGCTCAATATAGGGAAATCCCTCATGGAATTGTAAGATTGAGATAATTCAATTTTCTTCCTATTTTCTTGAAAATACCAAATGAGTTGCAGAATTCTCTCTACATGCTTGTTTTGTGGACGTTGTTCTTTTTTGATGAACTAACTCACCAGTCGTCAATTCTCACAATGAAAATGCAGTTTCACTATGCGGTTTTCTTTGCCTATATGAGATTGAGCGAGCAGGAGATAAGGAATCTGATGTGGATCTCCGAATGCGTAGCGCAGAACCAGAAGTCCAGAATCCATGATAGTGTGGTCTTCATTTTCTGAGTGCTGCATGAGCAGAAAAGTAAATGTCTGGAGATGCTCCTTCCATAATTTCATTCTCTTGTTACCTCTTTACTGTTACCTGAAACCATGGCACATGCAAATAGTTTTTATCTGCATAACGTGTGGCACTTAAATTTGCAATATAAATAAGCTGCAAGTTGTATTAGAAAGGAATGTGCTTCCTTTCAAATATAATGAAATTTTGAACAATTTCAGCTTGAGCTTTTCCTTTGATCTCAAAGAACTCTTCATTTGAAGAAAAGTTGATGAACCAAAATATTCTTGGATTATATATGCACGAGTTTTGATATGTTGGGCGATGGATTCTTGCGCGATGTGTACAGTAATATAAAATGCATAATAATTCTATCTAAGCATTTGCACTCAATCACTGTCATTTGTAAG
The DNA here is from genome assembly GCA_025175895.1 of Wurfbainia villosa. Lineage (NCBI taxonomy): Eukaryota > Viridiplantae > Streptophyta > Magnoliopsida > Zingiberales > Zingiberaceae > Wurfbainia > Wurfbainia villosa. The sequence goes on along the minus strand of CM045991.1, from coordinate 20,217,219 downwards.
TATTTCAATCAGAATTCAATCAAATCGCAATTGTGATGTCAATATGGGTCACAATCATGATTGGACATGATTCAATCATATTCAAATCGATCGCAATCAAATATGATCTCTAAATCACAAAACTCCCCTTCTTACTTTTAAATATGCTCTTATTTTCAACTTATCTTTTTTACAAAACTTAGCTTGTTAATGTAGATGAAACATTTTATCTTTTTACGAAAAAAAAATTCCTAGTTGTAATCGCCCCTGATTTATCGTGTTTTTTCGACTTTAAAATTTAAGATACTGCAAGGAAAAAAAAAATAATTTTATTAAATTGATCTTTAGCTGACATATAATTCTTATTTCTATTTGGATCATCAATTTATTCCGACAGTATAAAAAATCAACTATTTACACTTGTGATGCGTGAATGCATGCTGATTATCGACCAAGAAATTTTATAATGCATACAGCATCACGAGTAATCCCTTGAGAAAAAACTTTCCTCTTTATTTTCCAGCCATCCTTTAGAATGCATTTAAAAACATTAACCTCGCTGTGTTTAACCAATAGATGACTGGTCTATCATGTTCCAAACTGGTTTATGAAGGCGGTGGGAGTTCCCAATTGTGTGGCAGAGGCCCAATATCGTATATAACCTCTCGGTGACTAGACCAAACAAGTTTGATTGCTTCAGGCGTACCAATTCCTGCACCTCTTGGATCACCAGCTGGTCCAAACCTTGAATTTTAATGGTATCACACGAGTTTTTTTTAATTATTTTTTTTTATCATACAATGAAGCAAACATATAGTGCCTAAATGAACTAACCAGTGGTTTTGTGGAGCTCCTGTGGTCCTAGCCCTGATTCCCGCATACGTTGTCCCATTCACTGATTTCCCAAGAACTTCCTGCATGTATTCAAAATGAGGGACGCAATATGCAAATAGGTAATCGAGTGGAAAAACGTTCACGCTTCAGATGTAGAATGTGTAGAAGAAACTTCCACGACAAGACTCTCTCAGTTTTTAAAGGCCGTGATACAGATCTACAACATAAAAATTAAGTGAAATTGATCGCCCATTGCTTTCCTTTTGTGTGTGTGTGTGTGTGTGTTATATTCGTTCTTCTCCCACTCCCCTCCTATTATCCACCAAAGTAAATAAGCCATAAAGGCTTGCTCTAATTTTTTACACTGAATCCCTAAAATTTTGGGTCAGCGAAACATTTGGTTGGAAAATGCAATCCAGATTAGAGTCAACAGTTAACACATTCCATGATTCCTTCAGCAAATGAATAGTTGAAAAGAATATGAGACTGTGCAGAGTGGCCTAATTTATCAAGACAGTTTCAAATTATACCTGCAAAAACAATGGATCATTTGAGACCACAGCAGCGGTCAAATGTGCATGCATCCTCTCACAAACATCCAACACCCCAGTGAGTTGATCATGCTTGTAGTAGGTAACAATCTGAGCAAGGAAATTTTTCAGCAAGTTAAACTAGAGATGTAATCCCAAACAAAAGAGAGTGAACAAGGACAATAAAGATATGCTATAATAAAAATATACTTTGCAAGAAAATATAGAAGAAACGAGAAAGCTTAGGCGCTGTTTGGTTCAGCTCCGCCTTTTCCCTTTTCTGGAAAACGGAAAACGATCAACCAAATTAGACTTTGTTTTCCAGAAAATAAAAACTGAAAATGCTTAACCAAACAACTTTTCTGTATTTTCTCATTTTCCAAGGAAAATGAAAATGAAAAACTCCACTACCAAACGCCCTCTTAGCATCCGACAATATAATGTACTTCAAGGAAGGGAAAAGGGACAAACAAGATCGAATAAGCAAAGAATGAGGGAAATATTTGACACATACATCATGGAAATAAACTGCAAGAACCAAAGAACTTTACATAGTTTGACACTTCAGAATATTTCCATGGTCAAGACAAAGAAGAATTACACATGACGAAAATAATTAAAAAATTTCATTTTATTTTTCCTGTAATTCCTACCCTGATAAATTTGAGTCCTTTTTCTTTTTTGCATCATTCTTATTTTCACTTGTATTGTAGCGTTGATGAGTTTCTAAATGAATATCACAATCCATGACTGCAAAATCCGTTATGAAAAATCATTTTACAAGGAAAAAAAAAAACCTTGCATCTCAGCAGGAATGACACATACCTGGAATGGCCCAAAGATCTCTTTTGTGGCAAGCTCAAAGTTATGAGGTTTAAGAATTTCTTCTAATGGAACAAAGACAGCAGTTGGTTTGAGAGCTCCATAGATTTTTGGAATAGAATGATTCTCCAATTCTTGACCACCGAAGAGTAGCTTAGATCCTGGGATCTTAAGCAACCTATCTAAATGTGCTAGCATGCTTTCTGTTGTAAACTGTTAGAAAATGAATTCTCTGTAAGTGCATAGAGAAGGTGTAAGAACTGATTGCTACACTTGCAAACTATAGACATAAAAATAACTCATAATCTGCATAACCATAATTCTTAGAGGCCATAATAACAAGAAGACAGATCCTAACTAATTAGGTTAAGCTATAGCTGAAAAGGAGCCAAGTCAAACAAAACTCATACGTATTCAAAGTTGTGTATCAAAAAGATAAGCAGGGTTTAAAACTGTGTTCAATATTATTTAATCATAAATTTATTAAGCCCAGTAGTTGTTTAATTATCAGTTAAGCTCAATTAGATGCAATTAATGTTTGCAGCTATGCTAAGCCCTTGATTCAAATAAAACCTATCTAATTTATTAAACATTTAAAATAATTTTAAGGGTTAGATCACTCAGAGGTTTATGAGATTGAATATTAAGTACTATGTTAAAGTAGCCCTATCAAACTTGATAAAAGATTATGACACTCTAAGTATTCCATTAATGTAACTTCCATACTAAAGTAAATGTGTATTTGAATTCAAAAAAAATAATCATGAAAAAATTATGATAGAGGAAGGCTGGTAAAAAATAAAACTTTTATGATGCAAATCAAGTCAAATCAAATCTGGCACATTATCACTCAAATAAGGATCATCTTTCAGTTAATGGTAATTAACAGTCCAACTTAGTCACTTACAGTGAGAACAGGTCCGACAGTTAAATCCTGCAGTGTCCTCCTCTCTGCTAGATGTTGCATTTTAGATAAGAGCTCACTAGCAGTCCAATTCTGCACACAACATAAGGTTTTTGCATGAATATTTAAAAAAATGATGCATTGGAGAAAAATGTGGCTATGGTTCAGTAAGGGAAAAGATACCTTCTATAGGAAAATGTTATCAATATTCTACCTTAATATTTAAGATTATCTTTCTGTTTGAAACGGAAACAAACACTTCAAGACATAGCCCTTGACAAAGCATTCACTACTCTCATTTTAATTTGTACTGTCAAACTCAATACAGCACCAACAGTGGTAAGATTGGTTCAAAGAAGTTATTCGAGAAACAGGATTGGTTCAAAGATGTTATTAAAGAAACATGATTTGCTCAAAGATAAATCATAAAGTACATAACTGTACTTAGAAGGTAGATGCAAGTTCACCATCAACTTCTTTGTAATTGATCTAAAATACATCACATTATGATGAAGTTCTTAAGAAACGAGGTCGTACATTGATTTATCTGAATTACCCAGTGAAATAACTAGCTAATACTTTGGTTAACTTACCAGTCTAAGTATTCATGTACTGAGCATTACTTATAAATTATTGTATGAAGTGTGTCAATGCCTCTTTCACATGGCACCAACTGAACCATGTGGTTGTCAGCACTACATCATGCCAATATGACAGAACAGAGTTTTGCCATCTAATAGTTGCAACTTCTAGTGTGAATTGTTGATGCATGTACGAAAACCTTTAATGTTCATTACATTTTAGCCCATGCCAATCAGTAAGAATTCTTTTATCGTACTTAAGATAATAAATAGTACCTCATGAATGAAAAGGATTGACTGAGCAGAGCACTTCTGACCACTACAGGCGTAGGCATCTTGATCACACACCCATGCAACATAATCAACCTATGAAAATGAAAAGAGAGTCGGTTTAAAATAACTTAATATACAAAGGCTTAAAGGTTTGAAAGGTCCTTTGAAGCTTGAGCTGCTGCCTGCTGACAGACCTCTTGAACATCTGGGCCAAGAATTTTCCAGTCAAAACCTGCATCTTCCAATTTAATGCGACCTTTTAAGTCCACTGCCAATTTGTCTGCCACTCGTGAACTCCCAGTAAAAAGTGTCATCCGTGGCTTTGCCTGGTCGAAGGAAGCAGAAAAATGCACTAAATACCAAATAAAAAAGAAACACTAAACACAATTATATAAAATTCCCAATGTTTAAGGAAACACCAATACATGAAATGAACTCCAAAATCTCAGGGGTGGGAGGAGCTTTCTAAGCTTCCCTAAGGTTGCACTACATTGACCTTTTTAGCAAAATAAGGAATCAAAAATGATTATTGAATTTAGTGTAAATACAAACCTCTATCAAAAGTTTGTTCATTGCTTTACCATCAGAGTTGATGAAGTCAACATCCTCCTTGGGTAAGCCACAATCGTGAAGTAGCCGAAGCATCTGCTCCATCACAATGCTTACCTGTGGCGACCATAGCATGCCATCAGTTGTGCACACTGTGCAAGATGTTCCAACAGTCCACTTAAAGCAAAGGAAAAGAATAGCAGCTGGAAGACATGTTTGAAGAAAGTAACACTGGATGCTCGATGTGACAGTAACACAGATCATAAATATGATTATCCACATATGATTCAGCGATACATGTGACAGTAATCTATTACATACTAATGTTAGTTTATTTACTGATATTATTGCTGGCCAATTAAATTTTGAGTGTTTCGGCCTAGGTTTGAGTTTACTTTTCCATCCTAAATAATTAGTTTGATTGCAGTATAATGGGTCGTGATTTGGGTTTCATTGATGTTTCAGCCTAATTGATTTGAGCTAAATCAATCCTCGTCTCTTTCACTCATTCCTTAACTTTTCTGATGGCCTTGCCATCATTGATTCCATCATCCGTACCTTTTTCAGACTTCAATTCATCGACCATATCTTCTCCTATGAGGGATCAAATGATGGGTATGCCATGGGTGCTAAAGATCAGTCAGAAAATACTAGACTTCAGTTGGACAGTGCACTTTAGCTAAAGTTCTTTATGCAAATGCATTATTATAGGAGAAACACCAAACAAGTAGTGTTTATTTAAATAGAGGTAACAGGATCATCCTTACTTTACCTTGCTATCAACTTTAAGAATTGGCTTATTGCCCATGTACAGTGCCCCCATTAGTTGCAACACGGGAATCTCCAATGGAAAATTAAATGGCGTAATAATAGCAACCTGTCCAGAATACATTTTTTTTTCTATTGAGATATTTCATCCAAATGTCAATTATACAAGACAAATTGTAAAACTTATGCAATTAGCAGTTTTGTAACTTGTGAAACACTATAGCAGCAAAAGCCACAAAAACAAAAAATTCCAAGGCCAGCACACGTATAAAATTTTTTGCTTATTCTTCACCTTCCTGAGTGCATACCAGACACATTAATTCCATGAAGACAATGATAATGCGTCAGATAATCTCATATGCAAATATTAATTGTTCATTTCTCAAAATCAGACATTCAAACTGAATAATTTCGAAGATCGGCCCTGTGTAAAAATTAGGAAAAGGTACAGAAATTTCAAGACAAATATGCATTCACAAATACAAGGATATGGAGAGCAGCGTTCAGCATGCATCAATTGCAATAATATCGACCACCATTAACCTTTGACTAAGCCACATATTACCTAATTCTAAAACTAGAATACATATGCCTCGCTTGAAGAGCCACTGCAAGTAAACAAGAGGATGCGCCATATCTTAAAATGATTGCTTATATGACGGGTGCCAGTAGAAAAGTAGTACAATTTACTAGTTTCCAAGGAACCTTCCTAGAATGTCAAATTCAAAATTTATGATAATAAATAGCCAACTTTCACATGTAAGTTCCATAGACATGATTGTCACAAGTGACAAATGAAGGTAACTGAAATATGCCAAGAAAATTCGAGGGCCTTAAGTGGGTGTATGCCTATCAATTTGAATATCTTAAATGTCTATTCTTATTATTTATTGTTGAAAATGAGAAATAAATGTGTAAAATGAGTATCCATGTATTTAGTTATAGATATGTAAAAAGAGTATTTGAAGGGGAGCCTCTTGCAAAGGTAAAATGGAAGGGTACAACTGTAAAATTACTACCATGTAACCTAGAAGTCAAGGGTTTGAATCACGGAAACAACCTCTTGCAAAACAAGACAAGACTGCGTACAATAGACGCTTTTCCAGATGATGGGACCCTACATTAGCGGAAGCTTCATGCACCAGACTATCCTTTTTTATATGTAAAAATAATATTTATGTAATTAGATAAATAGGGTATAGTAATGTCATTTCAACCTCAATGGCGAGTGATGATAATTTTTGGTTCTCCCCCATTTTACCAACAAAAATATTTAATACCTAGATGCCAAGAAGCTGTATGTAGAATTTGAAACAACATTCATAATTTGGCTAATGATGTATCAGTTCACATGCAGTCATGCACTTATCTCATGTGCCTTGCATCTCACTTGAGAAGAATCTGAAAAGCATGATGTCTAAGATAGATAGGATAAACGAACATGTAGAAATAATTCTGAAATTTTTGTGCTTCAAGACTGATCAAAGGCTAGAGAACAATCCACATTACCCTTTATTTTACGAGTCATATATAAATAGTGCTAACTCAAGTATGTGGAGAAGAGATACTAACTGGACCATATGGCCATCGATAGCCATGACTTTGCTGCCCAAGATGGTTGCCTGGTACTGCAAAAGATCGAGCTAGGAAGCGGACCTGAGATAAAAATTGTCAAAGATCATAGCAGAAAATTACTAACCACCACCCTAATTAAAAGGACCAGTTAGAAATCATATTAGCTATTATCATTGCAAACACAAATACATATGATGTACTTCTAGTTTTCCTAGCTACCTATGCTTTGCTAGAAAAATTCATTGGGTCACTCCACGCTGCGTTCCTGTTTATTGATAAAATTTTGAAAGTGAAATAATTGTATTTTTTAAATAAGAACAGATAATTGTATAACTTGAATGAGTATCAACTGTCTATTCAAATCATTCAACCTAAAAAGCAATAGCGGATTATTGCTAGGATGACCTAAACAATGCCCTTGGAGAAAAATAATAGAAGACAAAACTGCAACTGTTTCATGGTATAACAGAATACAGATGTCAAGTGCTAACTCTAGTAAAGCTCTAGGTCTAATTATTTAGCATAATACTCAAGTTGGATTGAGCATAAATATACTCAAGTTGGATTGAGCATAAAGTAAATGTAAGCATTTTTTTAATGTACTTATTCTCTATCTCAAACAAAGTGAAGTATATTAGAAATAGGAACCATGCACCGATAAACCAACAGAATATCAGGATCTAGCATTTACATTTGCTTATACCTGGTCGCCAGAAAAATTCTCCAAAAATTTCTGAGTAACAATGACTTCCCCAAGAGCTTGTGCATAACTCTTTGGAGATACTCTCTGGATAAGCCTTGCAAAATATTCTGAAACCTGATATTGCATACAAGAATCCATGTCAGTAAATCATCAGTAACAGTCCAAGGTTCATTCCAAAGAATGTTCACTAACCATCATGGCTACTGTAATTAGTTAAATAATAAATACACTATAATTTAAAGGTATGTACTTGAGGTTGCCCAAGGATTTGTGCAGATTTTGCTGAGATTTCACCAAATAGTAGATATCTACAAAATATAACCATAAAATCAGCCATCGAACATAAGAAAGGAGCAATAATACTTTAAAGTTTCAACAAACAATAAGATCAGATTAACTAAATAAAGATCATTGTGTCCTCTCTTAATAATTCAACGGCAATTGATAATCTAGCTTATGCATGAAGTCAGATGAAATGGTTTTCCAGTTAATGCCTTCAACAGCAATACTTTGTTGTGTTTAGTGAGAATCAAACAGAGGTTTAAGTCTGACGGGAATAATATTCTATGACTAACAACTCATCTATTTTCAAACCAATCCATTTACTATCTACTATTTGATTTACTACTCCTTTATATTGGAATGAGTCAAAAGCCAAATGTTTTGGCAATTCCTCGTGGGGGGATAAGGAAATATAATTTTCAATCAGAGCTTTCGATCTTCGTTTATTCTTCGTAGTAATAATATCTCTCGGTTTACAAAAATAACTTGGTATATCCACTATACCACCATTAACTAAAATATGTCTATGGTTAACTATTTGCCTGGCTCCAGGAATCGTCGAAGCTATACCCAATCAGAAAAGGATATTATCAAAATGCATCTCAAGTAATTGTAGTAAAACCTGACCAGTTGACCCTTTGGCTTTTTCAGCGATATGCACATATCTAAGTAATTGTTGTTCTATCAGACCATAATGAAACCACAATTTTTGTTTTTCTTCTAGACGAATACGATATTGTGATCTTTTACCAGAACACAATTGATTTTTAGGATCATTTCCAGATCTAGGTCTTTTACTAGTTAGTCTTGGTAAAGTCCCCACACGACGTATTTTTTTGAAATGAGGTCCTCATGAGACATAAAGACTCCTTTTTTTATTTTATTGAAATTTCATTGTTTAAGAACAAACAAAAAATGAAAATAGAACTCTAAATTAAGACTGAACTAAATGATTAGCCCAAAGATAAAAACCGAATGCATTCCAACATACATTATGAAAACAATTTTGTAGGCCACTTAATGAGCACTGGAAAGTTTGAAGAAGGTATTGCTGTAAAAATGAGGCAACACTGAATGGATTGTGAAGATTCCTATATATATATATATTGTTAGAATGCTAAGAGGCCGACCTCTCTTGACCTCTAAATGGATTGTGAAGTCCGTGCTTTGGGCACCTAGACAAGCTGTCCACAAAAAGCTGCAAAAAAGTGAAAATTAGATATACATAAAGGTAAAACAACTCAAGAGATCAGTTCCACGAAGAAAGAAAGCGCAGAACAGAGTAATAGTCTGATATTGAATCAAAACTGTTTTGGTAAATTGTAAGTGACCTCGAGTAGTTTTGGTGAACTGATGTAGTTAACCCCATGCAGATGGAGATGTACCTGTCATCTTTTTGCAAGAAAGGAAAAAATGTGAAGTAGCATTGGACACAGCATACCTTGATTTCTGATTCCTGAACCTCAGCAACTTTAATGAAAGGATCCCCGTTCAAGGGATCAAGCAGCCAATTTGAACTAGAAAATGTTTTCCACTGACCCTGCACTAAACCAGCAAAAAAAAAAAAACAAGTTATCTTCCATGGAAATTCATGTAGAAACTTAAATTAAGTGATGAATAATGAACATAGCAGAATCTCAAATACATGCAAAATTCTTGAAAGCAGGAACTAGAAAAATCATAATCGATAATGCAAGCAAAATAATAGTTAAGCCTAGGGATTAGGCATTGAGAACTGAAAACTGAAAGGACGAATTGGACCAATCCAAAACAAACAGAGAAATTCAGTTTAGAGGTCAAGCAGTTTGGTTTCAGTTTTAAAAATATGCAGGAAAAAAATTGTTATAGGTTAGTCAAGAACTCTAGAAAACCCAAAATAAAAAACCAAAACAAATTGATGTATCATTTGAAATAGGGATAATTGCTAAATCTAGCATGAAGTTTGGTGTTTCAGCAAATATAGCAGATGATACAAACATAAGTGACATACATATTTAAATTTATCTTTTAATAGCAAATGCTACAAATATTAACTTTTAAATATGATTCTAACTAGACCAAATTGAATCAAAGTAAAAAAAAATCATATGGCAGCAAATCTCGTAGTTCCGGTAGTTTTTGTTTGATATGAATTTATTGATAAAAAACTTACTAAAACAATTTCCACTTTTAAATAAATTAGTGTTTTTAACAAAATTGAAAGTTCAAAGTTAAGGCCTGACCTTTTTTAGAGAGTAACTAATACATATTAAGATGATATTTCACTTTTTGGAGAAATTTAAAATCTTGAGAATTTTCTATGATATCCCAAATTTATTTCCTAGCTTAGTAGATAATCACAAAGATTGAGTCCTGGTCTTCGTGATTTATTTCCTTGATTTGATGAGAATGGGAACTATTTCCACTTAACTCAAAGTTCACTAAGTTAATTGGACAAGTGTTTTTGCATACTATTCAAGCTAACCTTATTAAATAAAAAAAAAGCATTCATGCATAATTTGATCACGTAAATAACTGATTTATAAGATTATCACTTTATCAAATTAACCCATTTATAACTAAACCTGTTTGGCCATTGCAGACCTAAATTTGATTGCAATTGACAACTATGCATCTAATGACCAATGTTCATATTGATTGATCAAACTCAGTCTTTATACAGGAGCAAAGTCAAATTCATGATATGGTCAATTAATAGTTTAACGTCTTAATTTCATTAGCCTAAGTCTGGTCAATTAATTGATGAATCTGTAAATCCAAATACTGTTTAAAATGATTATACCTACATCCTCAAAGGATCAAATAAATCTCATTCGTCAGCATTAAAGGAAACAATATTATGGACACAGAAACAATAACTTACCCAAGTTGTTTACTTCTGCTGGCTGGGAACCTGAAATATCAACTGGTACCGTGGCAAAAGATGGTGAATGTATTGTTCTGTTGAATGTTAAAATCAAACCAATCAGAATTTACATCATGTTTTGGCATATAAACGGGCTGCACAGAAAGATACAATCATTGAATCAAAATAGTTAGGTGCACAGCAAAAACCAGCTGAGAATTGAATCACTAACATTAACAAAATACATGTACATCCATCATAATAGTAGCATCTAGAAGTATACATTATCATTCTATGGTCCAATTAATGATGCAAATCACACTACAATTTTAACGGAGACTACAAATCGAGCAGTACTCACATAAAACTAAGGTCAGATGAATTTTGAATATTTTATCGAAATATAGCTTAATCCCGCAAAAAATAACCAAATCAAATGGCCAGGCTCTGACAGCAGAGGACACTAAAATAAGATATATTTTTTTCATTGCAACAATTGTAACTTGATACGTCTACCAAAGAGGAAAAGTCTTTTTTTTTCGTCCTCCAAATTTGCGGATGGTAAAATATTTGACATAAGATAAAGCGTGGATCAAACACATTACTGAATTGCAAAGATTCATCACAGAAACCGATCTTTGATTAGAGAGACGAATAGCTCCGAGGATGCCACTTCAATTTGGATCTCACTGGTCATTGTTTTTTTTTTCTCTTCGCCCCTCATTTTAGAATAAGATCATACTGCATCTCGCTTAAACAAGCGACGATTTACGAAGAAATTTTGCTTAAAAAAACTTCCATGGCGACTTGAATGACATTCTTTTATTTTCCGCCAGAAGAAGCACCGACTTCGGATTCAAACGCTATTAAGAACCCAAAAAAAAAAAAAGGCAAGGGGGGAACCGACACCTCGAAGAACCAAGGAAGAATCCAGAAGTCGCCCGGCGTTGGGCTCTCGCCGTGAAACCTACTACGAATCGATTCATGGTGGCCGCTTTGGAAGCAAGTGCGGGAGAAAGAGATCTGCAGGAAAGGGAGATCGGGAGGTATGGCCAGGCCAGCCACGTTTGGAAACATGTGCCGAACTCACTGCTCCGTGTAGTTTTGTAAGCGAAGTCTTCACTCTTCTCACAAACGTATTCATTTTTTTTTTCATTGGCACCGCACTGTTCGGATAGGATGAGACTCTCCGGACTTTTCTGTCGTTTTGTCGTTTTTGCCCAGACAATTTTCTCGTATCTCCGAGGGGACTCCCTGGAAAAGGAGACTTTTCCAGAACCCAGGAAGAAAATCCAAAGAATTTCAAGGCACAAAACTAAATTATAAAAATACTTATAATTTTTCATAATTCAATTTATAATTTTTGAACAACGATTTAATGTCAAAATTATACTTCGTCTATCAAATAAACTTTTGAATCCAAAGTCGCTTGAATAAATTTTTTTTAAATTCATCGTCAATCTAGACTTCACAATCGCGTCATTCCTGAACGACGATCTAATATCAAAGTCGTATTCCGTCCATCGAATAAACTTGAATAATTTTTTTTTAAATTCGTCGTTGAATAATATTACTGTAGAAAATCAAATTTTACTCTTATGAGATGCATTCCCGTTTTTATCATTGCACCCTACGATTTTATAATTTTATGGAATGTCTGAAAAGATCGAAGTTCATAAGAATTCATTTGAATATATCATAGAAATATTTAGAGTTTGATAATTCAATCTGAAATTTATAATTATATCATCTAAACAATCATTCAAAATTGTATTTTATCCGTGGGAAAACCTATTATATAAATTTATCTTCGAATAAATTTTAATAGAAAGATCGAATTATAATTTTGAAATGCTTTTTCATTTTTACCGCTGTAACTAGACCTGGCCAAGGTCCGGGTCAAACCCGGACCCGACCCGGAACCGGACCGTGGTCAACGGTCCGGTTAGCAGTCGCAGGTTTGACTTCGGACCGTGGCCGACCGCCTATTAAGCGGTCCGGTCCCCGATTTTAAAAATCGAGCCGGAAAGCGGCGACACGGCGTGTCGCAGCGTGCACCGTGTCCTGTTTTCCGTTACGACACGCCCGCGCGCGGCGTGTTATCTGTCAGCCGCGGCGTGTTGCTCTCTGTCCATCATGACACGGGCGTGTCGCCGCGGCGCGTGTTGAGCCGCGTGTCGATCCGTGGTCGCTTTTTTTTAAGAAAAAGAACCAACGGCCACGATTTTGTGGCCGTTGATGATCAACGGCCACAATTTCGTGGCTGTTGTGCAACACCGAACACGTGGTCGGCCCGACGAACCGGCCAGTCGTAGTTGGAAATTTTTTTAAGTTTTTTTTTTCCTATAAATACACCTCCATTCCCTTTCATTTTTTCACAAATCACAACTTCTCTTCTACAATTCTCATTCCGCTTTCAAGTCTCAACTCTCAAGTCGTATTTTTTCAAATGCGGAGTCGGATCAAGTCGTAAGGTGCGGTAGGTGCGAAGGAAAGGGAAAAGCATAATGCTACCAGCCCAGAGTTGAGTTAGAGCAAGCGGCAATTCACCTCCATTCGATATCGGCGCCGACTACGATCTTGATATTTCGATGATGAATTTCAAATACGTCATCATCAAAGTCGAAAGTAGGAGCAATACATCCGATGCGATGGTGGGTTCTCGGCTCTGAGACCAACTCGAGTGTCTCGCCCGCATCCGATATCTTCACAAACATTTCGAAAAAGTAACGCTCCCTTCCGGTGATATGCAAGCAAAATGCAAATATTGTTCGAAATGTTACAAATTTTCAACAAGGAGGAGGTTACGGAACCCTTACTCGACACGTGGAGAGAAATCATCCGGTGGAAATTGGTATTGATCGTTCTCAAACTCAAATTCGACATTCTCTTCTCAATCGGGTTGGGGTAGCGAATCTAAACTCTTTAAATTTGTGAAACTAAATTTAGAGAAGAAAGCTGCTAAATTTTGTGCAATTGAACAACTTTCTTTTAGTTTTAGTGATAAATTATCTTTTGAAAATTGGTTTTCTAAGTGCAAATCCTTCTATTAAAGCGTATCCCAATAAATACTCTAAAGCGTACACTTTTAAAATTAGTCCTAGAACAAAACAAGAATTGATTAAAGAATTTTCTAGTTTAAAGCGAAAGTTTCTTTGTGTTAGATATTTGGAGTGATCATTGGCAAAGTTGTTCGTATATGGGTATTACTTGTCATTGGATTGATAATAATTGGGACATTCAAAAGATTGCTAGCATATAGATGTTTTAAGCGAAACACACGACACAAAATATTTCACAACTTATTTTTATTATTTTAGAAGAATATGGTCTAACTTCTAAAGTTTTTTCAATTTCTTTTGATAATGCTAGTGCAAATACCTCTAGTATTAGTGAACTTATTGATATATGTAAACCATCAATAGGTGGAAGATTTTTTCATATTAGGTGTACATGTCACATTTTAAATTTGTGTGTTCAAGATGGACTTAAAAATTTAGGATCATATATTCAACCAATTAGGAGTGCAATTCATTATTTATGGACACATCCTCAAGTAATGAAAGAATGGAGAAAATTTTATAAAATAAATGACATGAAGCCTAAACGGTTTGCACGTGACGTTCCAACTCGTTGGAATTCTACTTATAAATTGTTGTTATCTACTTTTGAATATAAAGATTTATTATGTATGTTTTTTCATCAACATGTTCAATCACGTGATATTTATTTGTTTTCAAATCAATGGAATATATGCACTAGTATTTGTGAAATTCTAAAAGTTTTTAGTGATGCTAGTGACCAATTATCAGGTGTTTATTATCCAACTTCACATTTAATTTTAACACATTGTTGTAATATTGTATGTATTTTTAATGAATATATTCAATCAAATGATACTTATTTATCTCAATGTATTTATGTAATGAAAGAAAAATGGGAAAAATATTTCTTAAACATTCCTGAAATATTTTTATGTGCTTTTGTTTTAGATCCTAGACTTAAATTAGATGGTTTGCAAGATATGTTAGCATTATATTATGAATCTTTAAGTCCTATTACCGAAACTGCTCCTAATATTCCTTTAATTTTGTTTAATATTAAAACACATTTACATGATATTTATAATGAATATAACATTAAATATGATGAACAAATTATTGGACATGAAACACATCAATCCACCACAACTAGTATTATTACTTCTAAACTCACTAAAGCACAATTGTTATTAAGACAATGGACTAAACGTCCACGAGGATCCTCAAGTTTGATCGAGAACTTGAGAATTATTGACCACTTCTTTTGATTTTAGTGATGCGGATGAAGAAAGCTTCGACATTCTAAAATGGTGGTCATGAAGAACTCAATTATTTCAATCTTATCTATAATGGCAAAAGAAATTCTAGCTTGTCGGTTTCAGTTGCGATGGAACAAGCTTTTAGTATCGGAGGAAATACATTGGGCCGAGAGGCGTTCTAGTTTAAAGGGAAAATTTGGGCGCAATGTTTACTCGATGATTGGTCAAAAGTGCAAGTCGAACCCAACATATTAAAAGTACGAAGAAGACCAAGGCGAAGCGGAAGGAACATCCAGACTACGACTTGATTTTTTATTGTAATAGATTTTTTATTTAAGTCTAAGATGTAATATATTTTGTATTGAGATAATGAAATATTTGATAGAGTTTTTATAAGTTTAATTGTGATTTTTTTTTTATTTTAATTATTTACATCATTTTTTATTTTTTTATTTACTTAACTAAGACGACGATTAACCGGATCGGACCCAGACCCGGACCGGATCGGACCCGGACCCGAACCCGACCCAGACTTTGACTAACCGGACGGACCGGACGGACCGACCGGACCGAACGACTTCACGACCGATCAGAATCGCCACGGCGCGGTTAAGGGTCGATATTTTGTCAACCCGGACCCGACAGTTTCGATCTGGACCCGGACCGAAATCGGACCGTGGCCAGGTCTAGCTGTAACACGTGCTGCAAGGTCTTCAAATTTCTATACGCCCTCCGTGGAGCTTATCCAGATCCCATCATTTAACCCCAAATTTTTTGAATTAAATGCTAAATAGTAAAAATTAAAACTACACTGCTTATTATAGTTGTTTTTAAATACTATTTTTTTTATAAAAAAATCATATTTTTATAATATTGCATAGTATGTCATTTAAGTTTTTTATCCGATTTAATGGAAATTATTATATATAAAAATATTATTATATTAAAAAATCTTCATCAGCCTAACTAAAGCTTTTAAACTTAATTAAAATAATTTTAATATTGTTATAACAATTATAAATATCAAATATGGAGACAACAAACAAAGCAATTATAATTATAATAAAAATATTTTAACTCATCCGAATTATAATAGATGGAATATTATTATATTAATATTCTTTATTAAAATTGGTCAAAATTATTTAAATTTATTCTAACTAAATTAAAATTAATTTAATAATTATATCTTCAGTGATTAATAAAGTATAGTATATAATAGCATCATTAAATCCTAATAAAGTTACTTTAATTAAATTTAAATATTTTGCTTAAATTATTAAAAAATATTTCAATATACGATTTATATGTTATAATTTTACGAGCGTGAAAATATAATGAATGTTTTTTTTAATTTACATTATATTTCGATTTTTCTTCTCTGTTAATCCTCTTAATGGCTAACCGATCCGATCCCACGACGAACAACACCGATTGATGAGGCTAAATCAAGATAGCACAGGATTAATACACGTTGAGAACTCATGCTACACCAGAAGGTCGACCATGTTGAGACAGGGGCATCAAGCACCATCACTCACACAGTGTACGTTGTTGATGGACGAAATTGATCCATGGAAGCACAGAGAAGAGCCTCGTGATTAACGGCGCGCTATATATGAATATTATTTATATATAGAGAAAATGATCCCGTTGCACATCCATTTTCTATGCGCCCCGTGTGCGAATGAGAAACACACGTTAACCACATGCAATTGGACAACTCGGAAATTGCCGATGGAAGATCGGATTTTAGTCATGATTTGTCCCCGATTCCGATCGCAATCCGATCGAATTGCGATCACCAACAGTCGCAATCACAATCATTTTCGAGTGCAATTCTACCTGAATTAGGTCGTAGTCCGATCAAACTTCGATGTCGATCAAATCACGATTGTATTTTTATCGGATTACGAAAACGATCGCAATTACAGCTGCAGCATTGCAACTGCAAATCGTGATCATTTCTAATCGCAATCCAATTACGATTCGATCAAAAGCTAGTACCGATTGAATCACGATTAAATTCCAAACGAATTACGGGCGGAATTCGGCCTTCGGTTGAAGATTTCAAGCTGTCAGTGCTCGAGCGAGAAGACGAGTTACGATATAGTTATTGTGTATCTTTCATTCGCGATGATTGGACAATGAGAAAGGGTTCGCACAGTGCGCAGTAATAATAAGAGGTATTATTTTAAATTCGGCCAATTAAATAATGAATTACATGCTTTGAAACTGTCGATGATCCGAGGATTCGCTCAGTAATTTTATATGATACGTTTGGTATGGGGTAATCAGACTTGTAATGTAATCGGATTACATTACAAGATGATTTACTTTGTTTGTTAACATTTCAAAGATGTAATGTAATGTAATCGCATTACAAAATAAGAGCCAAGATCCGTAATCTCGATTACAAAGGAAAAGCGATGTAATTCGATTACATTACAGACTCAATATTTGTCTTTACAAATATGTCCTTCTTTTATTTTTTTCTAATTACTTCTCGAGGCGGTCGGCGGCGACGGCGACCGGACGGCCGGGTGCGATCGGCGATCGACGACGATCGACGACGGCCGGCGGCCGGTAGCCGCACCGGCGACCGGCGACCGGCGACCGGCGACCGGCGATCAAGAATCGACGATCGACAATGACCGACGACCGGCCGGCCGACGAAGACGAACGCCCACCTCCCACCGGTGCCCTTCGGCAATCGGCGACAACCTTATAAGAGTATTTTTGTCATTTTATAATAATATGAATTACATTCCTTATAAAAAATGTAGACACCAAACAAACGAATGTAATCACTTTTGTAATCAAACATTACACACCATTCATTAACCAAACACATTAATATATACACATTACATTACATTACATTACAAGGTTGATTACATTACCCCGTATCAAACGTAGCCTGTCTAAATAATAACATTGAATTTGTGGCGTGTATATCTTTTGTTAAGGATCTATTAAGTCAACTCGAGACCGTGGTGCCCACGTTGGGTCGATATTAGGTCGGACCTGCGCATTGACCAATGTAGATTTATCAGCGATGGTCGAGACCCAAAAAAAAAAAAAAGAGTTTCTAAAATTTAAAGCGCCATTTGGAGGATTTTCCCTTGCGAATAATTTTAATATCAGGTACCAAGTTGCAAAAGACACCCATCCTCGGCCGGCCCGTGCCGATCCATAACCCTAGCTCTATTCTAATTTCCCATTTTCACCTGTCAATTTCTTATCTTCCTCGATTTATTTTCACCAAATCCCGTCTAATTTTCCCTTGCTGTATCGATCTCCGTTGCCGGATCAGCGAGAGGGAGTCGGGGCCTTTTCCTACCGCGCGCGATGCCGTCATACGCGGATTTGGACCGCCAGATCGAGCACCTGAGAGAATGCAAGTTTCTACCGGAGGCGGAGGTGAAGGCTCTGTGCGAGCAGGCGCGGACGATCCTCGTCGAGGAGTGGAACGTCCAGCCGGTGAAATGCCCGGTGACTGTGTGCGGGGACATTCACGGGCAGTTCCACGATCTGATCGAGCTGTTTCGTATCGGCGGCGAGGCACCCGATACCAATTACCTCTTCATGGGGGATTACGTAGGTTAGTGTTGCTACCATCCGAGAGAATATTTTCCAAGCAGAAGTCGTTTTTGCTTATTTCAAATAGCCAATTTCCTTTGTTTAGTTTTATGTTCAAAGATAGTAACTTACTGCACAGAGCCTGAATCGAACTTTAAAAAACATATTAATGGATTAATTTGTGGCCCCTCATATTCATCTTGGGCCCCCTTTGAGAGTAATTTGAACTGTTTAACAAATGGACCCGAAGTGACCGCCTCAGATACGCAGTGATCGTGAAACTGGTAGTATTTCCGTTCATAATTTTTGTTTTCCCTCATTTTTTAGTTAATGAGAAGGCCGTTAAGAAAGAGAAATGTTTCTTTTCCATGATTCGGTTAATAAGTCCGACGATATTCTAGGCACGAGATCAGTAAAGGATGCTTGAAGTAGATAGACGATTGTTTGGCATCATATCAAATTTTAGGTAGCATCTACCATCTGGAATTGAGTACTAGGAAAACGGTTAACTTGCTTGACATGTTTATTCAAGGCAATGAATGATGACAAAAGGCTTGCATTTCCCTAATGCCTGGTACGACTACATTTAACTCCCACCATTAAGTTCTCCTCAAGGATTTTTTTTTTGTTTGTTTGATTAATCACAGTACATAGTATATCAATTCCTTGTTCTCAATCTCATGGCCACAACTTCTTGAAGTCAGCTTTCCATGCAACAGGAACTATATAAATTCACTGATGCGGAGAATCAGTGAATATGAAATCTATTTGACCCTCTTCTTTCAAAGATGAATTGTTATGTAGGAGTAAGTAGAAAAGATAACAGAGCAATAAATGTAAGATCTTCATTTTGCTCACAAACATAATTTCAGTTCCTAGTTTTGTGACATCTCTCTCTCTGTCTCTCTCTCATACACAGTGTTTTCAAGTTTATTTGATCTATATGTAAGCATTGAAAAAGTTGTTTTGATTGTAAAATAACAATTATCTGTTCCACCTCTCATCATCATTATCAACCCATCTTAGTCTCAATTGTTTGGGTTAGTTACATGAATCTTATCTCCCTATTGAAATCCATACAAGTCTCTTCTCTTATTTTTGACATGTTTATTTTAAATAGTTTGACACTTTGTATAGGATTTTTTTCATCATTTTCTTTGATCCCAGTATGAATATCATCATGGATTAGTTTTTTTTTTCTCACTATTATGCTTAACCTTTATAAATAGTAGCAATGCCATGCATTCCAATTTTTATGAGCAATGCAAACCTTATCTAATATCTCCTCATGTTTAACTATAGAGTTTTTAAAATTATATAAAGATACTTAGCTCATAAAAATTTGTTAGGGCTACACTATATAGCTCCAACAATTGCTCATGAATAATGTCATTTTCATTAACTATGCTAGTATCTTTGGACAACAATTTTAATGTTCACATGTCTATTAATTTAACTTTTGTTTACTTTATTACTTTCTTGTCGATCATGGACCCATTAATCATGATTGACTGTACCACAGTTTACTGGACTTATCTTCTAGTATAAATGGAACACGTTGATCTTACAGGTTTCAAAAGCTACTCTTTCCAATTTTTTTATAGTTTAATAATTGATCCAACCTAATAATCTCTTTTCTTTTATTATTGTAGAAGTTATATTTTCTATGTTCAATATTGGTGTTACTTACCTGGAGAATTACATATGATGAAATGATATGCTTTGTAAGTGTATATCATGTTGGACAATTAATCCCCTTGATTCCATGTTCCCACTTATGCAATGTGTTTGACACTTAGATCCATACTTATCTTAGAGAATTAAATCAAGGCTTGAGACACATATAGCACCCAACAAACTACATATTGAAAATAATTTCATATCTTTTGCACTTTGGTTATTTTTTTTCCCTTTATTGCCATTGTTCAAGATTGCAGTTCGAATTGGACTTGTCACCTTATTGTATGCACATTTCCTGGCTGTCATGCTTTTGGATGCAGATCGTGGTTACTATTCCGTTGAGACAGTGACACTCTTAGTTGCCTTGAAAGTTCGCTACAGAGATAGAATTACAATTCTCAGAGGAAATCATGAGAGTCGGCAAATAACTCAAGTGTAAGTGACTGTATCTGCAAATTTACTAATCTTTATAGTTCTTCAAATTGGAGCGAATCAAGTTGTCATTGGTCCTTCAACTGTAAATTGAACATTTAATTACTTTTAGTGAATGTGATTTAATGAACACTTGAATAAAGTTTTCTTTTTATTATTATTATTTTTGTGTGTCATATGTTACATCGCTCATTTTTTGCCATAAGTTCTCGAGTAAACATAAGTTCTCTCAGAATATGGTGCTTATATCAATGAACAATAAACAACACGTTTTTAGTTCTTTGCCTTAAATATCTGTTACACATTTGCTTAATTTAATTTATCAACATCTATTACAGTAATTTTATTCATGAATCTTAGGTTCTGTTGTCAGGTATGGGTTTTATGATGAATGCTTAAGGAAGTATGGAAATGCAAATGTGTGGAAGCACTTTACTGACTTATTTGATTATTTGCCTCTTACAGCTCTTATTGAGAACCAGGTCTGTTTTCTTGCCTTTTACACCATGTTCTCCACAGTTGTAATTTATATAAATTATCTACTTTCTGGTTTCTAGATATTCTGTTTACATGGTGGTCTCTCCCCATCGTTGGACGCATTAGATAATATCCGTGATCTTGATCGTATTCAAGAGGTATGTGTAAAATTAACATTATCTCTACTGTTTCTTGGCCTTCTGAAAGACTGAAATTGATAAGAGTCTTGACTATCTAAAACTAAAATTAACAGTTAGAATTGATAAAAAAAATTCTCTCTCCTGTTTCTTTTCTCTTGATAACTTTGTTACGGAAATGTTAGTATAATATTTCTTTTGTTTAGCCTACAGTATATATTCTGCTAGAGTGTAAACTTGTGAAGCTTTGAAGTTTGTATTTACCCAATCTTTTACCTCGAAGTTCACTAGTTCTCTATCATATATGCACACTGAACGATCTACATTTGGAGGTTGTAACGAGAGTATAGAAACACTTAAAAAAAAAAAAAAATTTTACACTATACAGATGATTTGTGTGCTTTGTGTGTGCGCAGTTAGTGAATTTACCAATCTCAAACTTGAATTTATATGCTTTGTGTGCACTGTTAGCCAAAGTCTCAACCACTGTTCATCACTGCACCAACAGCGATTCTAGTATGGAATGTTGTTATATGCTTATCCAGCTCGTTGCAAGAAAGTTTTATTATTATATGCATCAGATGATCAATGTTATTTTTCCATTTCATTTTCCGTGTTAGATAAATGTATTTTTTTTTTTGTTGAGAAAACTGTTTGTCGCTGATATTGGGTGTGCATTGTCATCATTAGCTGAGATTCTGGTAAAATTTGTTTTGAATCAGATGAGCATTTCTTACCTGGTTCCTACCTTCCAGATTCAGGACTAAGAACTTGATGAATCTCATGTGGGTTTCCTACTGATTTGTAGCAAGCAAAGAAACAAGTTATTCCTTGTAATTATTTTAGGAAGATTAATTCTTAAATTGAATAAAATTATTGTACTTAAGTTTTTATTTAAGCAGTAATTAATTAGCACTTGATGTTCTGACTTCTGTGAACTTCTATCTTTACTCCCGTCCAAATCCACAGACCAGATAAGACTGAGACCTTCAGGTCCTCACCCTTTACTCTTTTAAGTCTGATAACCTGTCATATGTACCTCTGGAGATTGGAAGTCACACACATATTTTCATCCATGATAATTTTGTGAAACTTAGATTTTAAACTTCATCTCCCTTTATACATAAGAATATGAATGTAACAGCTCTATTTGTATACTAAATCTAATTTTCTCTATTATTTGTCTGATCTTTAGGTTCCACATGAAGGCCCCATGTGTGATCTTCTGTGGTCTGATCCGGATGATCGGTGTGGATGGGGAATATCGCCAAGAGGAGCAGGATACACATTCGGCCAGGACATTGCTCAACAATTTAATCATAGAAATGGTCTCACCTTGGTCGCTCGGGCCCATCAACTTGTCATGGACGGTTATAATTGGTGTCAGGTGAGTCGAGAAGTGTCGATTAGTAACTGAACTCTTTGTTAGTTTTTCTGATCACATGTTTCACTATTATCCACATGCAAATATTATGTGAATGGCAAGATGTGAGCTTCTCAGTTCCGAGAAGGATTTACTGCACGAAAATGAAAAGTGGATGTCTTGATTATAAGATGGAATCATTTCTTTGAGCTTTGTGATCTTCATTTGCTCTTTTTTTTTTTTTTTGGTTTGCTTTTTGCAGGAAAAGAATGTAGTCACAGTTTTTAGTGCCCCAAACTACTGTTATCGGTGCGGCAATATGGCAGCAATAATGGAGGTGGGAGAGAACATGGAGCAGAACTTCCTTCAGTTTGATCCTGCACCTAGACAATTTGAGCCAGAAACCACCCGGAAAACTCCCGATTATTTCTTGTAGTGTCAATACGCCTCTCTTTATGACGAGCTTGCTCGCTAGATCTGTCATAGAAAAGAGTTTTGGTTGCTGCAGAAATGGTCATTCTTTTGTCTGGGGTTTTAGCCGCTTCTGCTGCAACCTCCAGAAGTCTCACACCTAGTGCAATGCCTTGTTTTCCACCACGCTGAGATGCTGCAAGAAAGCATGGTCCTCTTGTTTTATACATTTCCATTCCGAGAAATGCAAAACACGATCGCCCTCATATGTTTGTATTAAGGTTTTGTTGTATCTGAACTCTATTTCATTTGATTCAAAAACAATGATTTAGTCTTGGAAAATTCGAACGAGCCTGCTATATCTGTCAGGCTCTGCGAAGAACTGCCAATTATGTTGGTACTACGATTGGTTTTTCATGGGAACTTTGCATCTACATAATACATCTTCATGCTCGGTAGCGATTAGTTGGGATTAAACTGAAGAGTAAATAGGGATGCTCTTACCCACTTGCTCTTCAAATCAAGGTGCATTTGGAAGAATTTTAATGCCATATTAATAGGAAAACTTTAAGAATTTGGAGTTTTAGTAATGCTTGTGCTTAGTCTCAGGTTTTTAAAAAAATTTCAAACCCGATTGCGATAAGATTTGCAAATCAACAATCTTTTTGACAATAAAGTCTGATTTTATTTGATACGGTTCATTCAGGTCGAGTCGAACTGATGGGACATCGGACCTAACGCCCACATAGCTAGTCACGGTAGAATCACGTGCACGAAGAGGGCCCATGGACTACTAGTGCACAATATTGACTATTGAAATCGAAGACCTCAGTCGTTCCGTGCCCTTCGAGACCCATCGAAGTTGCCGCGGAAGCGTTCCATCCTTTCGATCGCCCGAAGTTCGATTTCTTCGTCTATCTCCTGGATTCCACTCCATTCCTCCTCTGCTTACGAAGGTTGGATCCTTTCCCAAGGCCCTACCTTTTGTCATCTAGTGGTGGTTTTTCCTGCAAATCGATGGTGATCGTTCAAATCTCCTTAAAGGGTTTTGGCTTCTTTTTTTTTTTTTTTTTTCCCTTATAGGTTACGATGACGGGGGAGGTGCAGATGGTGCAGGAGGAAGAGAAGAGCCCCAAGGATTCGGATCCCCTTATCCGGAGACAAGCCGTGACCGAGGCTCCTTCGTCATCCGAGGGTTCGGATGAAATCAAGGACGAGGAGGCAGATGCTGGTTCGCCTGCTTGCTGCCGCATCTGCCTTGAAAATGATTCGGTTCCAGGTGTTGTTTTTTTTTCCCGGCCAATTTGTACTTGTATGTTTAACAGGTCGTTGACTTCGATCTAAATTGTTCTCTGAGATGAATTCGCTGTTGATTTTAGTTAGCAGTTTCGATCGTGTAGCTCACAGCCGAGTTAGGGGATTATCCTCGTTGGATGTTATTTATTAGCTATGATTAGGCATAACCCTTTCTAAGGTTGCCTAGTACTAATGTGTTTTTTAGGGACAGTTGGAACGAGTATCAGGAGGACAACATTAAGCATGCAACATGAATTTAAATTATGAAAATTTCTAAAGAAATGGAATCGGTAGATTCAGACTCGATAGGAAGTAGGCCATTGAGGCAATAAATTCAAGATGCTTCTATTTCAGACAATATAATCTGTAAGCTAGAGCAAACTATAAGTACAATTGATGGACGTTCTGTCTTTATTCCCAATTTGCCTTTTGTTTATATTAAATTATTAATTATTAACCCGAAGACTGATATGAACTAAAAAATGCTCACTGTAAAAAGTTTGCTGAATAAATGTATCATGGCGGTTTTAATATATCATGCTAAGTGAATGTTGTTGTCATCATGGGTTGCTTGACAGGCTTTTCTTTGTAGAATGGAAACTTTATTATCATTATGGCACACACAATAACCTTCTCTTTTTTTCTGTAGATGATGAGTTGATATCCCCATGCATGTGCAAAGGCACTCAGCAGTTTGTTCATCGTTCATGCCTTGATCATTGGCGTTCAGTGAAGGCATATTATTTTATCCCTTGTGCTCCTATTGCTTTATTATTTATTTGCAATTTTTACAACCCTCCATTCTATGGCATTACGTTTGAAAGTTTACAAAACAACGGAATGAATTTAATGATCTTTAATTGAGTTATATGGTATAATCATTAAGATAATTCATAAACATAATAAAAGGGCTATGCATATTTAAAGTAATAGAAGTTGGTGATCGATGGATACAAATATTGATTCATTGGATAATGAATCTTATCGATATTCACCTTACACTGACTACAGAGCAAACAAAGTATGGTCAGTTCTTATTTGAATGATATTTATGTGAAAAGTATAATTCTAAAATGCTAAATGTACCATGTGAAACATCGCCAATCCGGAATGTTAGATATAGCATCTGTACAAAATAGTGACGAAAGTGGAGAAAAGGTTTTTCTGCCTTTTAGTAACTTTTTTGAGGATTTTAAATGTTCAAAGTTCATTAAATAGGTTCTTATATCAGAATTCAGGATATAATTATTTATGATATGTGGATATGGATCAATAAATTCTCTGAGAAGTGACCTATAAAGGTGTGACAATGAAGTTCATTGATTGGCTCCTAATTGCAAAGGATGACATTGCAGTAAAATAATGATATTTACACAAGGGATAATAGAAATGAGAATGAGTACTGCATCTCTAAATATTTATCTTAACAAAGAAGTAATTTTAGAATAGAATCGGTTTTTTTGGATTATATTTTAAGGATCTATATTGGTCTTTAGATTAATGATACTCACTATTCAGATTCTTAATTTACATTTAAAATGCCTACTAAGGATATGTGAATCTGATCTGGTAGTCTCAAATTACCCTTTATCTGGCCTCTAGATGATGAGAAAGGGTGACATATGGCATTCTCTTAAGTTAAGATTAACCATATTTAAACTCGATATGAAATCAAGATGTACGATATGGATATTACATCATCCAATATTTTCAGTCAACAGATACATAACTAATGATCAAATCATCAAATGTGATACAAAGGGAATGATAAGCAAAGCAAAAAATTTTATATGCCTTAAAGGGAAGTTCTACAAAATGGCGGTTAGACTTGCTATATTATATGAATAGTTGCAGAGATGATTCGAGCACATGAGCAGAAGATGAGGATGTTAAGGTGGATGTGTGGATATACGAGGATGGACAGAATAAGAAATGAGAGCATTAAAAAGAAAGTCGGAGTTGCATCTATTGAAAGAAAACTCTGAGAGACACATTTAAGATGGTATGGAATGTATTTAGATGACCAATAAATACTCTAGTTAGGTAGTGTGAAATGATGACAAATACGCACATCAAACGAGGAAGAGAAAAATAAAAAAAGACTTGATTATCAATAATAAAATAAGATAAAATTTATTTAAGTATAGACGATGATATAGTAGGTCCAATGGCGTAGAAGGATCCATATAATCGACCCCCCTAGTGGGATAAAGCTTGGTTGTTGTTGCATGATGGCATAGATTAATCTTACTAACCACATTCATAACATGAAATTATATGGGATTTACTTGTCTACACTTATAGTGACAATCATTTACACTTAGGGCATCCTCCAGATAAATCTAGATTCAAGGTGATGGTCTAATTGTGTTAAATTTATTAAGACTAGTGTAGTATCTTTGGTATGTAGATTTAGTTAGGCTGGTTTGAAGGGATTCCTTGCTTGATAGTTTAGTATTTTATCATTTCCAAATATGGTCAATTGTTGATTCTTATTTCCACACCTTCTTTTAGCTATTAATTAATTATGACTTGTTTAATTGAACACTAAGTTATCCTTTATTTTCTACTGACAAGAATTGCAGTCTGTAACTTAATGCTGCATAAGTTAAAGACTGTTGAACTGTTTTTATCTTAATTGTTTATTCACTTCATTGTGAGACTATAGTCACTGTTGATTTTGGGTTTAGCGAATGAAACTTCTACCCTGAAAACTTATGCTGGCTCGTTATAACTCATGTAAATGAAACTTCTACCTTGAAAACTTATGCTGGCTTGTTAAATATGCAATACAA
This sequence comes from Wurfbainia villosa, assembly GCA_025175895.1. NCBI lineage: Eukaryota > Viridiplantae > Streptophyta > Magnoliopsida > Zingiberales > Zingiberaceae > Wurfbainia > Wurfbainia villosa. The sequence continues at coordinate 20,190,101 of CM045991.1, read as the reverse complement.
CCTATAGCTCATGTATCTTGGGTGCTTTTCTCTGTTCGGACTTTCTCAATAGACATATGCACAAAAGATTAAGCTTCACCGTCTAATAGGTTATAATGCCCATTTTTGCTGTCATCTTATAGTAGTTATCAGGAATTTTCTTTTACTATTTAGGATAAAGATGTATGTCGGAGGCTTCACTTGAAAGCATTAAAAAACCTCTGGCATATAGAAGTTAATTAGTAGATACAGAAGATTTGAAATCATTCAATGCTGAAGGTTGACATTGTATTGGTTCATGCGCAGAAGCATAGTCATGGCAGTGCTTTCTTGATTATAAAACACTGAAGGATTTTAATCATTGTTTTTTTTTATTGTCTTGAATAATCTTTGATATTTTCCAGATAGATTGATGTCAAACATGCCAATTCTTTTAAAATATACAAATGTAAATGCGCATATACTTCCTTGCACTATTTTTCTTGACAAACAGCCTGCCATAGTTCTTTTGTTTGCTTGTGGTCTTGTCTAAAAACTATACTGCAATTTTGAAGCCACTAAAATGAAATTATTTTCCTGACATCCACCTATCTCTTCATCTATAATTCTTTCATTCCCTACAGTCTTGTTATTTCTTTATGCTATGCTGTTGCATAGATCCCGTCCCATGCTGAGAGAAATATTGGACGGATGTTTTGCACAAGTTGATGAGTATATCTTGTCTAATTTTAATATCTACAGGAAGGTTTTGCTTTCTCTCACTGCACAACATGCAAGGCTCAGTTCCATCTGCAAATTGAATATCTGGAGGATTACTCCTGGCGCAAAATAAAATTCCGTATTTTCGTAGCTAGAGATGTTTTCCTCGTCTTCGTTGCCGTACAGACTGTAAGAGAAAAGCTTAATGCATCTCTTGGCCTTTTGTGTTTGTATATTGTATATTTCCTCTTTTTTTTTCCCTTTTTGTTTTCCCATTTGAGATGACTGAATAAAGTGGTTGACTTGTCATTTGAAATATATTTTAGACTCTATATCCTTTTCACTTGCAAAAGCTTTGGCATACCCCATATGTCTGTTGTGCTTTATTTACACTTAGCTTAATGTCAAAACATACCACAACAATGTAGTTACTGTTTTATAGGATGCTACCTGCAGTGATTATTCTGTTATCTTGAAATATTTCACCTGAATCCCTAAGCGTTCATCATTCGTACAACATGCTAAGTTAGGGAGCATGGACTTTGATTCTTTATGACACACATCAATCTGGATAATATATGTTTACTAACTCCCTTTTTGGTTCAGTTTGGTACCCAGAAACTTTAGCTAGATAAATAGTCTTTGTTGCCATCAATTGGTCCATCTTGACGTGGAGGCAACTCTGGTAATTGCTTATTTATTTTCAGGTTATTGCTACCATTGGCTGTATTGCTTACTCTCTTGACAAAAATGGGAACTTCAGAAATTCCTTTAGTGACAGCTGGGAAAGCATATTATCCAAGCATCCAATTCCTTTCTACTACTGCATAGGTAAACCATTTTATTACGCTTGTTTTTCTTGGTGATTAGCAACTCTAGAATTCTAGTTTTAAAAGTCAAAGCAATGCATAATCTCGTGACCTTTACCAGAGTTTATTTTCCCCTTTAGGATCTATACCTGAGGTTTTAATATAAATCTAAAAGGGTTGTTGCCACATGCATTCTCCTTCTTTATTTGTTACTTATATGGCATGATTTTGGGCACTGCAGGTGTATTGGTTTTCTTAGCCCTGCTGGGATTTTTTGGGTTGATACTACACTGCTCATCCTTCAACACTAATGATCCCTGCATGACTGGTTGCCGAAACTGCTGCTACGGGTGGGGAATCTTGGATTGTTTCCCTGCTTCGATGGAGGCTTGCTTTGCTCTCGTAGTCATTTTTGTGGTCGTGTTTGCTATCCTAGGCATTGCCTATGGTTTCCTAGCTGCGACAATGGCCCTCCAAAGGATTTGGCAGAGGCATTATCACATCCTTACCAAGAGGGAGCTTACAAAGGCAAAAGACATTCAATCCCTTGACTCTTCTTCGTCCAAATTATATCAATTAGCTTACTGGAGGATTTTTGTGAAACAGGAGTACGTGGTGGAGGACCTCCATGGATGCTACACGCCACCAAAACTGGATCCTGAGCATGAAGAGCGTCTGAGAGCACTCAAACTTCTGTAGAGGAAAAATTAAAGGTCATGTGTTAAATGTAATAAGAAAGCTTGTTTTTGTTTTAAACGAACAGGTTGGTTCATTGTCTCTTTTTTTGGCACTAAATCCTTGTTATTTAGTCGCCTGCTTTTTCATCATGGTTACGAGTGTGATTTAAGATTATCACAATTTATCCTGCTAATGAAAAATGCTACAAATTATGAGCACTATTGTGACTCTGCTCGAACCTGTAAAATGCTTGTTTCAGTATTCAAAAATCATAATAAATTTGATAAAACGCCCAAATTCTTAGTTCGAAAGGAAATTAAGGTAATGGATGTGGTCATTTATCTTTAATTATAAGCTAGTCCTCTACTATAGCTGCATATCCCATTCGTCATTTTTAATCATTAATGGATTTTTTATTGGCAAACTAATAATGACCCTTAATATTTTGTGAAATAATGATTGTGCACAATTGAAACACAAAAATAAATCACATCTCCAGTTTTCATATTATATGCCAACAAATATATGAACTTAGTAACTTGTTTTTTTCTCTCTTTGTAGGAATTCATATTTCCTTTATTGAGTTAGTTCCTTCAATTACTTCGCAGCACTTCCTTCCGCTGAAGAATTATTATTCCCTTCATCTTCAAAATCTTTATCATATAACAAAATTTAGAAATGTAAAATAAGCAATAGACGGCAGGATTTTTTTCTCTCCCTTCAATTCCTCAGCAGATTGAAATCATCAATTTAACAGTCTTATCAGGTTATTCCACGGTTATTATAACGAAGATAAATTACGGAGGATTCTATGAGTTTTGATATAATGATCAAGATATGTAGAAGTCATATAAATTTAAAAAAAAATATTTTAAATTTTTTTCGAAATCAATTCACGTCAAATTTATAAGAATTATCGTATCTTAACAACCGTACTATCTCGTGAGAACTTCCCTTCAATTCATAAACTTTGAGGCAGAGGTTTCTACATAAACCCTGACAAATTTGGTTCGAGCCTTGATATACTCCAATGAATCTTTACATCACTAGCAATCACAGTGACATTCGATTTCTACCAATCATTTTAAATTCATCGTCGAATAATATCATAACAACAACATAATCAAAATATATTTTCTTAGGAATACCATCTTAACTCCCACGGATTGGTGCAGTTGACAGAGTATTTACTATATGAAATTTTATGATGAATTTTTAGCGGGTGCAAATATGGATTTTTGATCTCCCCGTGCAAAAAAATAATTGTGCTAAGGTAAAGTTCTTTGTGAACGTTATAATATTTTGCTCGATCATCTTTTATCCATGTGGCTGACTGATCTCCGTTTTCCCTGTGCTATATGCGAAGTAAGCCAGATCAAATTCAACCATAAGCGATTGCGTTGTAAAGGAAAAACAAATTAAAATATAAAAAATAAATTGAAAATAGTACTTTATTCTTAAACATATAGAATAAAGTAAAATATTTATAACAATAGAACCAAAGTGATGCAACACAATTTCAGGTAAGCCATATTGTGAAAATTTTACATGCAAGTTTCTTCAAGCAGAGTTTACTGATTAAAACAGAATACGAGTACGCACCAGAGATGCCATTTAGGAGCAAAATGAGAGATAAATTACAAAAAATATTTTTGTCGAAACAAAACTAATACGACAAAACACTTCGAAAATTTTTATAATCTCCAAAAATTAACTCTCGTTCTTTAGAACAATTCTACCATTTATATTAATCATTTGGTCCTCTCACGGAAACTATCAAAAACTTTCTAAACCATGGGACAAAAAATTTAAGGTACTTCGAGATGATATATACGAACAAGCTACGTTACAAATTTGCATGATCGTCCAAATTATGGAAAAAGGTACTACCAAACTCATAAAACAATTGCAAGGTGAAATGCTCCAAAGAAAATATTTGAATGATCATTCAACTCTGGTGACATGGGACAGATCGAATGCAGAACCTCGCTATCAGAAATCTGGCAACATTTTTTTCCTCGTTTCATACAAATGATAAGTAGAAAAACACATCAAAATCACCACGACTGGCTCCACATCGAAAGAGAAAATCCCTTGAATCAGCTAATCGAAGTATTCAACGTCAGTTCTAAAATGCAACTCCAACCAATGGTTCAAAAAACAAGTACTCATCAAAAGACGACTGCTACACAACTCAGTGGAGCGTTTTGTAGTATGAACCAACAAATCTAATCAAGCAGCTCATCATCGTCGTCAGGAAGAGGCTGAGAAGCAGCAGCAGCAAGCTCGGCTTCATGTCTGAGGGGCAAAAAAATGAATGCACAATCAGAACAATATGAAATGACCATGAATGCAATGGACAGAAATATGACAAAACTTACACTGATGTATCAAATAAAATTATTTATCACTGGACATGAATCAAAACATTAAGTCATAGTTAATAATTTTTGGTCCTCACGGGGATAACGTGGTGGCTAAGACACGACGATGCTTACAGAAGTGACATATATCGATTCCGAAGGAGGTCTAAAATTTTTTCCTGAATTCAGATGACCTCCAAGTGTCTTGGCCCACAGGACCCTCTGTGATTTACCTCTCTCACAATAGCCGTGGGACAAGCCGGTGAGGGCCACTAGATTGGTGGTTCCAATCTTTTGCAGAATAGTTAATTTTTGTAATAGAAAACCAGGTCTGCCGATAGCATTCCTTACTTTGGTCCTATCAAGCATTCCTTATCAGGAACTCTATGTTTGAAATCTAAGTTGAATATTTGGAAATTGAATATGTGAATTTATCATCATCCAACCGCAAGAGATCCAAGAAACCTCCAAAAGATATAGAAACCGATCTTAAGATGACACAACCAAGAATCAAAAAGTACTTAGAAATCACAAAGCAGATTTTGAAATAATTTTTTATATAGAAGCATATGTTAATTGAGCATACTGTTGCTGTGCAGCCAAGTCAATCTGGACTTCTGGAGGTGCCAGTGCAGGTGATTCAACAAAGTGAAGGTTAGGATCCCTGGAATGACATTTACCATTAGTTTTTCCTGATTAAATAGTTTCAAATAGATACCAGCACTAAACTATACTAACCCAGCAAGTTTCCTGGCTAGATAAAGGAATGGCTTCTCAAAGTTATAGTTGCTCTTTGCTGAAATCTCATAGTACTGGAGATTCTTCTTCCTGTGGAATGTAACTTGCTTTGCTTTGACTTGCCTGGTCTTCACGTCAACCTTATTGCCACATAGAACAATAGGAATATTCTCGCACACCCTGATTTCAAAACAAATTGGAGAGTTAGATACTTTAAAATGTCAAAATACTTTAAAAAGTTCAATGCGCCTAGCAAACGACCTGCATAGATCTCGGTGCCAAGTGGGAACATTCTTGTATGTCAATCTTGCAGTCACATCGAACATGATAATAGCACATTGACCGTGGATGCTATGAACCAAAGATGGCAAGAGTCAGGTTAAAACAACAATAACTATTCAACAAACAAATATTTTCAGCACTAGATTGCAGATGCCATCCATCAAATTAGCAACTAAATTAAGAAATCAACATGTTTGGCATTCATAAAAGAAATTATTACTGATTGTTTTCTCACTGAGCATCTCATTTTTTTCCCTCACAACAATGATATTGCCACTGAATCACATATCAACAGTGTGTTTCTGCTACATCATATCCATTTGACATTTGCAATACATTGAAGAGAAACAAGCCTCAATCATTAGATTCTAACAAGTGCCACCAAGTTAAACAAGCAGATTCGAACACCACAAAAACACAATGGAAAAAGTGAAGAAGAGTCAGAACATACTAGTATCCATCTCTCAGGCCACCGAACTTCTCCTGACCAGCAGTATCCCAACAGTAGAATCGGATCTTGCCACAGTTTGTGAAGAAATCCAACGGATGGACCTCCACACCAATAGTAGCTAAAAAAAAAAAAATCCAAGACAGCGTGACAATATTAAGCATGCTCAGTAAAAACATAAAAGAAATCTCACAATAGAACGATACTCACGTTCATACTTCTTCTCGAATTCACCAGTAAGATGGCGCTTCACAAATGTAGTTTTCCCTGTGACAAAACAAAGGATGACAAGGAGCTTCAAGAGCAAGGTCCAAAGAAAGATTAAAAAACAAAGAAGTAACAAAACATACGCAAAAACGAACAAAAAAATCGATTGAAAAACAAGGGAAGGAAAACTCGTGTGTTTCACTATTTTGTAGCACATATGAAGGAATTGGCACGGTTAACATTGATCCCGTTATGGTGGCGGCAATATCTAGATGTCGTTTTGAGCGACAGACAGAGAGAGAAGGCACCACCACCAAGGAGTTTGGTGGCCTCGATAACCGATCAAAGCAGAAAGACGATCATTTGGACGAATTTTGAGTCTTCCTAGTCCTGGCGAAGGCTACGAAATGCAGAAAAAAGACAGAGCGCTAAAAGGATTCACCTGTTCCACCGTCACCAACGAGGACGAGCTTAAAGCTAGGATAGTCCACGGTTTGCTGGTTCGGCAATGCCTGCAAATAGCATAAGCGATCCAAAGATCGAGAAATCAACAAAGAGGAAATCTCGAAAAGAAGAAGAGGAAGCGGCTCGGAGACGTTACCATGCGATCGGCTTCCTACGTCGGAAACGGGAAGAGGCAGAGAAACGAGACGGTGCGTCGATGGCAATGGCGGAGGCGAACCCTAAAAAGCGCTAGGAATGATGTGATTTCCCACGCAGGGTCAGCTTGATTCGAACGCGACTCTCTCGGCCGTTGAATTCGCCGATCGACGCTTCGATCAAAAAATACCCAAACCGAGGAGGATTTCGGGGAATTTACTTTGTAAACAATAAAATTTAATATTAATCTCTTTTTTTTTTTTACATCACTTTCGTCTAGCGATTTTAAAAGTATTTTTCTGGTGTTTTTAAAAGTATTTTTCTAGACGGAATTTTAATTTTATCGAGAACAGGGAAAACACTCGATCGCGTCGCTGTAACAATCTTATTTTTTATATATATAGAGAAAAAGCAGTTTTCGGGAATAAAATCAGGCAATTAACGAGGTGGCATCCAGCCCAAGAGCTTCCACTCCTCCGCCGCCCCCTCGCCGGAATCGAGGAACGAGCCGGCGGTGCAGCCCTCGGCGATCTCGCCGTGCCAGGCGGCCGCCGCGGCGTGGTACTCATTACGCCCCTGCATGCGCTCTCCGGGAACGCACGCCCCCGCCGGAGATTCTCCACCGCGGCGGCGCTCCGCTGACGGTTACGGTCTTGCGGACCCAGCGCTCTGCTGGCTGCTGGGTCGGCGCTAACGACGAAGGGAAGGGACTCATCGCCGAGCGACTGGGGCCGGGAAGCCGTCGAAGAATCCAAGAGTGGCGGCGGCCGGAGCGCCTCCCGACATTCTTTTTAAACCAAATAAAAAAAAATAAACTCTATAAAAATTTTAGGAGTAAAACAATTAACCACACAAATAAAAGCCAAACCCAATCTAAGCTCGAGATCGAGTTTTTTTTTTTTTTTTTTTCGCAACAAGATCCGTGTTAAGCATGTTTATCGGTTCCTCGGTTCTAGTTCCAATTCGATTCTGATCGATTTCAAATTCATCAACGTTGGAATCAGTCCGAATCAATTCAAAATCGATTCCGAACCAATTTCGATTTCGAACCGGTTCTGATTTCGAATCGGTTCCGCACCACATTCTTCGAATTTGAGCTTTCAAATTCATCTAATGTGTTAGTAATCTTATTCTTTTTTTCTATCGCAAAATAATCTTATAAAAATATTAGCATACTAAGAATTGTCACCTTTAAATTAGCAACCGGAGTCCGATCCAAATCGGAATCAAAATCGATTCCGAACCGATTTCGAAATCGATTGGAACCGAATCGGAATCGGAACAGTTCCGATTCGATTCCGAAACCGTTTCATCTGAATCAATTTCAATTTCAAATTTAACGGATTGATTCTGACTCGATTTCGAATCGAATCAATCCGTTAAATATATCTAATCTGTATCTGAACACGTGTCCGTCCCTCGAACTAAAGTTCGATACGGCAATAAAAGTGCTTGCGGGTTGAACAAGGCAATGCATAGAGTTAGATATGCAGTGATTTGGGAACTCGTAATTAATAATAAATGGCATGCTTAAACCTGAAACAAAGATATCCATTCAACTGAAGTAGGCACCGTCGTTCCGCCAACCGGCGAAATAAATCTCTTCCACCTACAGATGATAAGACAGACACCAAAAAAGCCACGGAGGAATTATAATTTACACGTAAAAACACGCACCGAATCGTTGACTCAATCCTCAGCCCTCCTTGCTGCCGCTGACTGGTACAATAGTCTTCAGTGAATCTTTGTCCGTGGAACCCTCTTTCCTTGGGTTGACCGAACTGCTGTTCTAGCAAAGACGGAGGCGGCAACAACGAAGCTTCTATTTCTGGTGTAAAAAGTGGCAACCCACGTCTCGAAATCTCTGGTGTAAAAAGTATTAATCCACATCTCGAAGACACCTTCTCTGGTGTAAATTGTGGATAGTTTTGCCTGATTAGTTAGTACGATGAAAGACGAAGCTAAGTATTTCGGTTGATATTTTCATCCAGCAGAGTATCGATCGATTCTTATTTGTATCGTACTAACTCTTCTCGTTGGATCGCCTCGAGTCAAGTCAATACCCATCAACCTCTACACGCCTTCGCAGCTGGCTCATCGCAGCCTGGGGCGGTCAGCTATTTCGGCGGCGTCGATCGCTTATAAATAACACAGTTCCCACGTCCGCTAGGACCACGAATTAGACTCCTCTAAGTCGTTCCCAATTCATCATCATCCGCCATTAGACTTCCAGCTCGAGCATTTAATTAGCAGAGGCCGAGCTGGGAGTGGTTCGATAGATCGTCTGCGTCCCCAGCGCCTGCGCTAGCTTCTACAACTGAGATCGATCCATGGCGGCCGCCAACTCCACGAACAGCAACGTGCCGCATGTAGTGAATGCAGAATCCAACAGCGAAGGCAGCCGCGACAGCAGAAGCAGAAGAGTTGCTGATGACAGTAAGAGGGATGACGCTGTTGCTGGTTTTGCGCGTGGAGGCGCCGGCGAGCGGATCCAACGCAGGCAGGTGGCGGCGGCGGCGACGGCGAGGAGGAGGATGGAGTACGTAGAGGAGGAGGACATCAACGAGGAGGCGGACGCATTCATTAGGCGATTCAGGGAGGAGCTCCACCTGCAGCGCCTGCAATCCATAGAGAATTACAATCAGATGCTCGCTCGAGGCCTCTGAGTCCGCGTTGCCACATCGTCTTGATTTTTATCGTGTTTGATTTAATACGTTTTTCTTCCTATTTTTCGTAGCAGCGTATAGGTCTTGATGTAATGTATACGCATGCATTTATGATGATTACTTAAAAAGGATACAAATAAATATTTAAAAAGGCAAATTCTAATAATCCATCTAGAAATAAAAAAAATCCATCTCTGTTCAAATTTATCTGCAGTTCACATTCGCACCCGTTTCATTAATCTCCTCTTTTGATTATGGACAACCGAAAAAGTTTACTAATCGCATCCGTTTCATTAATCTCCTCTTTTGATTATGGACAACCTTTGACGATTCCATATTTTTTTAAAAAATAATCAATACATCATTTATGAAATAATAATATTTATCCTCCTCTCTTTATGATTTCAACCATTAATAATTTTACAAAGATAACACTATCATAAGAGTCAGATTTCATCATCATGCCACAAATACTTCCCAGTATACTCTTGATGATTGATGAAAATTTATTGAACCGATTACCTCAAAATTAGTTCAAGTTGAAAGTTCAAAAACTCATACTAATAAATAATAATAATAATAATTTATCATCGATTTAAATTGAAGGATAATATTCTTTTCATCAATTTATAATTTCCTAAATACTCATTCTTGCTTCAGGAATACGGTGTAGCAACAAAATCGAAAAAATATCCGTACAGTTCGATCTTTTATTACGATATCGTTCGATAGTAAATTTAAAAAAAAATTCATTTAAATGACCCTGGAGCTAAAAAATTTATCCGTTGAACAAAGTACGACTTCGACATTGGACCGTCATTCAAGAATTATACAATTGTAGAGTCCAAATTAAATCATAAAAAAATTACAAATGCTTCCTTGATTTACCCTTGATGACCGATGAAGACTACTTGAACTTCGACTTTATCCGACTTAATTATTGACGAAGCATCCCGAAGATCCGTGAGACAAAATCAATCACTTCCATGGATTAATCAGACTGAAGATTCAAATACTCATATACCAATAAAATAAAATAAAATATCCATTCTCTCTCTAAAAAAAAAAGAAGGGAACATCTCTTTTCTATTTTTCTATATATCCGATCTTTAATTTAACTCCTCTAGAAGAAAACAAGATTGAGTAGCGTCATAGACCATAAAGATGAAAGGAAGTCCAACACGACTTGCAACACCTCTAAGAACATGAACTCAGGTCGGTGTTGCGCTAAGTTTAAGATGTTACCGTGCTGAATTATTATTTGTTTCGGGGCTCAAAGAGTTCTCCTATGCAAGCCAAAATAAATGAAAGAAGATATGGTGCCTTGAAAGGAATCAGAATAAGAATTTGAATAAACACACCATTTTCTGTTCCTATGGAAACTAGATAGTTCTCATCACAACGACGGATCGTGGGAAACAGGAGCAGATCTTGTTAGTCGATTGTCGTGGTGTCGTTGGAACAGGAGATGAAAGGCTTTGACCCCTTCCCTATATAAAGGCGTTTGCATTTCAATCAAGCGTGATGCCTGCAGGAGAAAAAGTAAGTTGTCAAGAATGGCAGCAGAAAACATCGTACCGGCAAACATAATAATAATAGTTTTTTCCCCCCAATTATATTCTATCTTAACTATATATTATCTAATAACATATCACAGATATGTTAACCTATTTTGTTATTTTATCAAATATCAGAACCACACCTAATGGCTTATCTCATGATATGCTTAATTAGATTCTTTGATGGATTAGGGGAAAACCCAGCACATTCTTCAGTGAAAATTCATGAGTCATTAGCAGAAACTATTAACTAACCATACCAAAGTTGTTGCAGATTACCTTATTCATTATCTACAGTCTTAATCGCAGTTTCAATTACACTTCTAAATAGAAGTAATTATTTTTGAAGCTATATGTAAAAATTTCTGGAAGCTTTGTTAAACTGAAATTTCAGAACCTTCTTTCATTCGAGCAGATTATGGTAAAATAATACGAGTTGATAATTTTATGTAACATCTGCAGGAAGTTTTGGTGGAAAATAGTAATCAAGAAATTTAATCGCTTCCATCAATTGTCATCTTTCATCACATAAATTGCTCAATTTTTGCCCAAATATAGCTCAAAAGTCACTTCCCAAGGCATTCTAACGCTAGGAAGAAACTAATGATGCAGGTACTTACTGCTCTTCGAAAAGCAAACATCTCTTCTTGGCCAGACAACAAAGACACAATTCCTGAAGGAGAAGCTCCTGAGCCAACACTACCTGAAGCTAAAACATCTCGCCGTAGCTTCCCGCCTTCAATCTCAGTTTCAAACTGGAAACTGCCCAAACATTGCTTGAGACACTTTCTAGTAATTCCTTATATTTATAAGTTATCTACTAATGAATAAATACCTCTCAAGATCAAAAAGACTTCCTTCATCTGTACCTTGAAACAGATCATCAATTGAACTATCTGCTAAGCAAAGGGTCAAGCAATGATGGTTGTATAACTCATCAATCAATGTAATAAATCTCCGTGCCTGAATGTTCCCCATAGTAAATTATTAGCATTATCAAACAGATAAATCATTTTAAAGAAACAGAATAAACAAGAAAGAAGTGATCTTCGAAGAACTCGGAGTGTTTCTATAGATTATGATTACCTAAACATATACCACTTTTCGAAAGAAAACAAGAGAGTTAGCTATTGAATTTTTAGGGGGTAAATTTTAAAACTAACCAAAGCAACCTAAGCTAGTAAAAATTACCACCAAAGGAAACACTAAAACAATAAAAGGAAGAACATCAGGGTAAAAGAATACCTTGTCACGGATCCTCATACTCATGACTGGTATATTTGAAATGAAAACTGTATGATAATGTCTTGCTACTGCAATATAATCTGCTGCCCCGACCTGATATGAAATAGAATAAGTACATAGCTTACGCCAAAAGACTAAACTTTCTTCGTAGATGCATCAGTCTGAGTGCAGCAGATAGTTATATTTTAATGCAGATTTACCAAGCCTACTAATACATTTATATCTCTGATAGAGCAACCTAAATGGGGAATAGTAATGAAGTGATTGAAATCAAAATGATTTGCATCACGAAGGAACTATATGGTCATAAATTGAAGAAAAGTATTACTGGGCGGCCACATATGTATTCGAAGTCGAATCTTGCAATTCCGTTACAGCTTTCAGGAACTTCAAGAAATCTGTTCAGTAAATCATTCTCACAGCAACTGAGTTTTCTTTAGCATCTTAGCAAATCATACCCCTCTATTTCATTTTTACCAAATCATGCCCTTGCCAAATTTTATTCTACTTTTACTGGTTGTTTTCAAATTCCCTCCAAAATCCAAAACCAGTTCAACGAGCAAGTTGATTCTGAAATTAGCTTGCACAGCCAAATCCTTGTGTTTATGCACAATTAGGATGTGAGAGACCACAAAAATGACCATCTTGGGTTGGAAGGAACTCAAAAAATTGAATTTTGTGCAATAATCAGACTGCAAGATAAAATCAGTTTCCAGATCAGTTTTGTGTCAATTTTGAATGAAAATTGATTCGAAATAAAACTTGCAGTCGAACTCATGTATATGCACCTCACAAATATTGATATTGTGCAAAGTCTATCGCAAGCTGAACCAATTTACATGGTCAAACCAATTTTCAATTTTGGAGGGAATATGAAAAGAATGGGTAAAACCAAAATAAAACTTAACAGGGGCATGATTTGGTAAAAATCAAATAGAGTGGTGTGATTTGGTAAACAGGGAACATAAGGGATCTGATTTTGTAAGATGCCATTTTTTTCTTCAGTAGAAATATGGCAGAATGCTTACCTCCCAAACATCACGGGAATAATAGTGGAAGTTATCCTCCCTCCAGCCTTCTCAGTGATCATGTGCCACATTTCTTCATACTCTCTTAAAGAATCAGAGTTGGAAGGCCAGAAAAAGTATACCTGCAGGTTTATGTCAAGCTATTTGACTTTCATCTTTTGACAAGCATAAAGGTAACTTCAATATGCAAGCTCAACTTTAACAACCAGATGTGCTCTGCTATAATATAAGTACGTTAACGACTTAGGATACATGTGTTAGAAGAACAAGAACATAATGCTGATGAACCAGTAATTCAGGGCATTTTCACAATGCAAAAATTGAAGTTAAGTTGCACCAGACAGCTTTTACCCTGCCACAAAGTGTACATGACCTTTTATGAAATAAATTTAGAAAAAAAAACGTATTCCACACCAAGAAATAGGGCAGGCAAGAATCAAGCTCCATACATTTGAAATCTAATAAAACATGAACGTGATTCACACTATAAATTTAGAAAAATTCATATTCCATACCAAGAAAAGGGCAGGCATCAAGCTCAATGTGTTTGATGGCTAACAAACATAAAGTAGATTCACAATAGCAAATTTGGATAAAGAAAAGACTTCATGGACATTTAAGAAACTATCCCCACTCCTGATTGATTTGGTATAGCCTCTGGTTCTTGGGACTCCATTTTTCCCTCTCCTTACCCGTGTCAAATACTAACATTTCAGCAATTCCAACACTAGAAGGGACACTTGATGCCCTATTTGTCACTTGTAAAAAATTTAAAAAACAAGCGTGTCGGACACTTAGATTCACACCCATGTTAAATATTCATACACAGTCAGAGTAACATAAACTATAGCCATAATTTTATGTTAAAATATGTCAGAAAGAATGGTTCAAAGCAGTCTGGCATTTGTGTTACGACAAATCAAGGTTGGCAAAAGTTGAACAACAGTTCCAATGCTATTTTAATTTAATTTTGAATTACACTCAAGTGGTTATCATCTACAAAAGGCAGAGTTCATCTATCTCCAAGTCATGGTATTAGATTTGATCCTATGCATTCAGATTAACATAAACCATAAAAATTTTTATAGAAGTTTGCTCGACAACAATAACCAAGTCTTATCCTAATAGGTGAGGTCAACTATATGAATCCTCCTATGCTATTAGGCTATATCCCCTACTTTATCCACTGCATCTCTAGTTATTTTTAACCCAACTGTGGTCCGTCCCAAATCCGGATGAGAAAAGGGGAGGGTTGTATTAGGTTGCCAACCAATATTGAACTTTAGAAATTTCTATAAATGGATCCATTAAGATATTACAGAAGTTTGCTCGCTTATAGAAAATTAGGAAGACCTATATTTAACTCTTTTGTATGCAAAAATTGGTAACAGACCAAGCCTGCAATGGAAAACCTACTTTTTGTTAGTTCAGTTAGCCCAGCAATGCCTTTAGTATTACAGTCATCTGCTTTACATTGCATGACTTTCCTCCGTATGTGTGTGGTTGACATGTCAAATTCTACAAATTTCATCCAGCAGAATGTAGGACAGATATTGCTAGCATATTGGCATTTATATTTCTTGTATAAAGTAGTAAAAAATCACATGTATGAATAAATCTGTGCTTTCCATGAAAACTCTGCAAGTCATTAACAGAGGGGCAGAAACTGTACTAACAACAATTTCATATTCAATCATATTTATAAAGATAGCAACAACAAGGCAGAACCATCCAATTTAGCAATGAAAGAATCTAAGCTTACTTGATCCATCCTTTTATTTGTTATTAAGCGACGATAGTCTATGTCACTTCCGACCAAGATTTTCTGGCAATTTTCCTCTAATTTCAATAAAAAAGATAGAAATATATCTTTCTGCATGCCATCCTAAAATTTCAAATAAAATAGTTATTAAAAAGTCAAGGTAGTACTTCAAAAGACAACATACTAACTAAAATGTAAAGATCATTTGTAGTATCCAAAGAGCTAGAAAACATATTGACAAGGCACTCTTGGCAGGAAACAAAGTGTGGGTTTAACATTAATAAAAGAATGCATATGAGATATGTCAAATGCAGTAATGTATTTCTGAAAACACAAACATTACTGAGAAATGCCCTACAAAAATATTGAATGGGTGCTTCCCATTTGGTTTCTTAAACATGACAACTAGATTATAATGCACTAGATCAAAATATCCATCAGCATTTGTGACAATGATAAGAGTGATGACCCAGAGATAAATGTGATTTGTTTAATATCTCATGTTAGCTGACAATGATCCTAACCATTTTGTCTACAACAGGTCAAGTAAAACAATGCGGACCAGGCATCAAGTGGATAGTAGGATTGAACTGTATTTAATATTTATAAAAAAAATTGTACAACAAAGGTCCAAATAGACAATTAAAGCACATTGGTACTAAAAACATTGCAGAACTTTTTGCTGTTTTTAGTGGGAGGTATTTAGTGAGAGCACTGTATCACTTCAAACCTCACACAAATAGCTATGCCTCATTGGTCAAAATAAAATATACTGAGTAACAAACTATCAAAATATCTGAGCTTCTAAGGTCCTTGCATAAAAAATGACAATAATATATTATGTGTGCAACCTTATATGAATATGGGCGCAATAGAGGAACAAAATGTCACAACCTACTGAGATGGCAGAAAGATGATTACCTGATTCAGTTCCTCTGGTGCCCGGTTACTGGTTGCCACAAGAACTGTACCAGTGCTCAGTAATTTGCTGAGAATACCAGATAAAGCAACGATAGCAAAGACATCAACTGTCTGTACAACATGAAACAAACTCAATAATTCAGTAATGCCTTGCTATCCTATAAATAAATAGTAATTTGAGTGCTACATTGTCAATAGAAAAAATGTACAAGTGACGATCAGATTTCTGTATGCTCTAGAAACTGTACCCATCTTAATTTCAAAACAAACAAATTCACTCCATGTTGACAACACTTTTAAGGTCTGATTCATTCAATTCAACCTCAACAACAACAAGTTAGCTCCATTTTGAATTGGTGGTGTTATCAGAATGTTAAATCAAAGTACAACATCCTAGATGAGAAAAAAGTGTTTAGCAGGTAACCTAGCAGTAGTTATCACACTTGTTGCACAAACCTGTATCTCGTCAAAACAAAGTATGCTTGCTCCAGTCTCATCTGTTTTTCTGTCAATTAAAAATTTATCTGCTACAGCAGAAAGTATATGCTTTGTATGTACTTCATGTTTATATCTTTCTTCTCCAATCAACCATTCTTTGACTTTTTCACTAAATGGGAGACCATCTATCCAACTAAAAACAGTTGACTGCTGAGACTGATCCACTGTTTGGTTCTTCCATACTTCATGCATATGCTCATGTATTTCAAGCATTGCCTGCCAAAGAAAATGTGAATGACAAATTTTTGACAGTTAGATGGGATTAGCATAACAAAAAACAAAGGATACATGGAAACTCTTTTGAAATAAGTGAAGCAATTGGATTTGGTTCTCTTCGGGTTTAGCTACATTTTTGGAAAAAGGAAATATTTTAACACATTCAGTTACCATGTGAGTACAATGATAATTCAATAATTAAGCTAAGATGTACATCATCTAAAAGTGCCAGATCCAATTATTTGCCTAACTACAGCCAACACTGTGCTATAAAAATAGCATCCAGTAAGATGTCATGCTTGTCTCGTGCCGAGATGAAGGCTGTAGAGCAGAAGATGTGGCCTCGTGCTTGGCTGAAGGATGAAGAACAAAAGCCACAGTGTGAGAGATCACGAATGAATTCAAAATAGGAATCACCAGGAGGAAGAAAGAAATCAAAGTGGAAGAGGGAGGCTGTTATTGTTGCATTGCAATTGAGACCTCCACATAGGGAGTATTGTTGCAGGAAAAATCCTAACATTAAAAGGGGTGCTCTTATACCATTTCATGTTTGGGAAAATAATATGGTATTGCATTCATTGTAAAGGGATAGTTACATGCAGGACTCAATATAGAAAATGTAAACTTAAAATATCAATGTGTGCTAAACAAGAAAATACTCACATATATAAGGTTTATAAACCCTTTTTATCAGACAATAATTCCTTTAACTAAACTACAGTGTCACAAGTGCACTATAACTAGTGATAATATGAATAGCATGGAGAAATTTTAGCTGTACACAAAGCAAGCACCATTGAAGGAATCAAAGAAAGAGTAAAAGTAAACAACAGACACGAAATTAGCCCTTTTCCTATCTTGATGTACCCAAAATCAAATAATTGAAGGTGCAAGGAGTATCCGTCCAATTAGAATCAGATCTGAAAGTGAATGAAATAATTATCTCACTTTTGTGATCCTGCATACACTGACATATGCGCCTGCTTATCAACACATGGACATTAACCAACCATGGCAAGTGATGAATGTCATATGACAATTAAGAAGAGAAAAAAGGATCACCTCGTGAAAGTGAAACCGCCTACGATGTTTAACAATACCCTCAGTGGCAGAGTAAAACATATCCATTAGCATGGTTTTTCCTACATCGGAAAAGATATCCTCTTATTCCTTTTATAGAAAAGTATTGCTAGCCTCCAGATTGCAAACATTGCCTAAAACCAATTACGATTAAAGCAAGATATAATTGATTTTGCAATGCAACATATTCCCAAGGGAGACAATTTCACAAATGATCTCTCCAGTAGAAGGGAACTTGATTTTTATTATCAATGGACATTTTAGGATCATAGAAGAAATGAATTGACTAAACTGCAATATCTATTGTTTATAAGCTACAAAGAAAAACAGCCAATAACGAACCACTTCCAACATTTCCATACAAGTATATCCCTTTTGGAGAAGGAGGAGGAGCTGGCTTGATACCAACTAGTGAATCTAGCTTCTTCTCACGGTTAAGATACGAGACCATCTTTCCAACACCTGGTTCTACATTCTGGTGCCTTCTCCTGTACCATAATAGCATACACCAAGGAAGAGCATAATTTTAGAATCAGGTCAGCACGAGATAGAGGAGAGTTTGAAAAAGTACATCATAATTAGAGGAAAATTATCATACGATCCATTTATTTCACTATAACGCCTATCCATATAGCAAGGATAGCAAGAAATGACACTTCAGCTACATCCATCTAGACCTCAACTAAACTAGACCATTCATTCATCATTATGAACTGTCACCTTCATCTTTAAATATTCATTATCACTGTTGGTTCAACTTCTTTGAGCACTTCACTTTCCTTCTCAGACCATTTTGTAAATGAATTCAAGAATTCACAGCTCCAAAAAAAAACAGATAATTATTAACATATGAAAGAAGATAACTATTAATACCAAAAATAAACATTACAGGCTGCTAAATTTGCCATCTTCATAAGACATGACTATCACAAGGTAGAAAACCACAACTATCCTGCTTACCTCTGTAAAAATGCAAACAGATAATAATAGGAAAACAGTAACAGTGATCAGATTGTTATTGTGAAACAATGCTAGCTCTAGTCATTGTCTCATATCTGCATATCAGTATAAATATGAGAGTGACGCAAACTATGTTAGTTAATGTTTGCAAGTTCTATGTTTTGTGCATTGCAAAAACAGAAGGGGAAAAAAAAAGAAAGAATCGCAAATGATGCCTACCTTGAAATCCACTTTCCAATAAAACTCTTCCTACAATTCCTAGCATCTATCCATACACCACCTTTTTGTTTATGCTCAGCTTCTGCCAATAGTAGTTTCCGCCTTTCATTCTCTCTATTCTTCTCCCAGTTTGCCAATTTAACCTGATGGCAATGAAAGTACAAGATGGTATTTGATCAGAGGAACACTAATAGAATATGCTTGACAAGCATATCATGAAATCATACAGAATACTGAAAGGGCAATTTGAATATTATACATGGTAATCCTCCATTTCCTTTTCATAGTTTTGCAGCTTCCCCAGTAACTCCTCGAGTTCAAGAGCAACCTTTTCCTGATAAATATCATGTTTAAGTTTTCCTTCACTAACCATGCTTCTATACTGAACCAGCGGACCTTCAAAATGAAGTGACAAGAAAGACAAATAAAAAGAGAAGAATAAAGATAGTCAAGAAGCTTAAACTAGAAAGCTAGCATTAATAGTTATAAAGAAGTATATGCTTGCCACATTAAAAAATGTTCCAAAGACGTAAATACATGCCTCAAAGGAAGTCATATGTAAGTGTAACACAGAAGAGATATTAAAGGAATATAGAAGGGTAAACACAAACAGCACCTGATGTCCAACCTGCTACATGCACATTGGTTGCTATGGCCATATTTTAGAGTGTTAATTTGGTTAGATTTCTAATGTTACTTATTTTTTTTAAAATAGTTAGACTATTTAATTAGTGGATTAGAGAATAGAGATGTACAATATTTAATTATCAAAAAATTTCTCGTTTATGAATAAAATATAACTATATTTCAGTACAAGAAATTCACATTCTCTTGGAATACTTTGAATAATTTCGATAAATCTTATTCATGCATGGCAATTGAATGACTTTTTAAGTTGATTTATATGGATTTTTAAATCAGATAAATTCCTGATTATTCATTGGTAAAATTGAGTAATTCCTTCAATATCACTTTTATTTTCTGAACTAATTAAATGGGAAAAATTATTTTGAAAAGCATTTGAGTTGGCCATTGGTATTCTATAATATTTTAAAGCTTTTTCAAAATTATTTAATATGACAATTTTGAAAATTATTATGGTGTAATATAGGCTCGCTATTTGCTAATTAAAGTTAGTTTTTAAATTGGTCAAATATTGAAGTTAGAAGTATATTAATTATTAAGAGTGGATACTTGAGTTAGTAGACATATGACTCTTTTAGTCATGGATTGCTTGAGACGGCACAAATTTGGTATGTTACTGCAGAAGTATGATTAATCTTGAGTAAATTATTGAATCTTGATGTTTATAACCAATTGAACGCCCTAGTAGACATTTCCCCAAGTCAAGCCATAATTTAATTGCCTAGAATGATTAGGAAGTGAAAATACATAATTGTTTTTGGTATAATGCCTAACTAGAATCTAATTACGCTAACTTACTGTTATATCTTGATTTAATCATGACCAAAACTTGCCTCATGCTATTGAATAATGGAGCATCCCATCAACTCTTAATGTGACTTTCAATCATAGCAATTGATTAGTTCCTAATGACTTAACCTAATAATTGATTAAATCTTAAGTAGATTATGCCATCTATACAAGGACAGCCATGTGGTAAAAGGAGACTAAAAGCAAATTTAGAGAAAGAAATCAGCAAACTTCATTACTCATAGTTATGAAAAATTCAAGTTAATGGCCGACCATTTTCATATTGCAACATGTGTCAAGGAAAGATTAAGTTGATCAGCCACTTATGTCGGATCATCTAATAAATAGTGCTAACCTTCCATGTCAAAGGTATGCAATCTATACTCGTATCAAAATTTATTTAAATATCGATATGATATACTTTGGCATAGAGTCCAATAGCCTAGAATAATCCATGTAATCAACCCTACTTAGTGGGAAAAGATTTGTTTGTCGTTGTTGTATTTATTTATTGGAGGAATTTTTTGACTCGAGAATAGGAACATGACCCTGCCAAACACATTCCCGATGCCTCCTCTTTCAGATATCCTCCTGCTCATGGTGTAGTCAAACACCGTGCCGCTTCTAACCTAGGGGATGCCAAGGGCAAAATTCAGGAGAAGTAACCCACTGTGTGTCCCTCAGACTACCTATATAGCAAATCAGAATCTCAATCTCGAGAAAAGGACTAGAAAAAAAATGTTTTGGGTTATCATTTCAAACGCCGAATGCGTTAGGCCCTAACAAAATCCAAGAAATATGAGATACGCGATGAGTCTGATCCAGCAACGATCAAAATCCCGGAAGGAATTGTCACGCGATAACAAACAGCCGAGAAGTCTGACGGGCAACCGCTAAGGATATGACATCTAGAGACGATGACAGTGCGGTGGTGGACTCACCTCGGCGCCGGTCTGACGAAGACCCCGAGACATCACCGCAGAAGCAACGAAAGCCGATCCAGGGATTGCTATGGGCGGTGACTCCGTGCTCCGGGACTTGTCGACACAGCGAGAGGAGCCGTGAGAAGAAGATGCAAGAGGAAGTGGAAAGGCCTCTCATCGCGTAGTGGAAAACTCTAAGGGAGCAGAGGAAGAGAGAGGCGTAACAGGGAAGGTGGAGCGGAGGGACAACCGACAACGCAGTAGGAGCTGCGTGGCCGCTCGGCTCACCAAGCCGGAGACGTGTCTGGAGAAGGATCGGTCATCCCGTGCTCACTGTATTACAAGCGTCGTGGGTCCTGGAAGACGTCGGAGAAGAAAGGGAAATGGATCGATTGAGAGATAAATGACGCAGGATTTTTAAACTAAATTTAATTAGTTGCATTAAAAATATTTCATCTAGCCAAAATTATACATTTTAATTATATATTAGCTGTCACCTTAATTAAAATATGGACTACAAATTTGAAAATAACTTATTAAGTGCTGTAAGATTTGTTTGTGTTAATTTTGAATTGGATAATATATTTTTTTTATAATTTATTATTTTCATATTAATTATGAAATTGACTGATAAAAATAATAAGAATGGATGTTTTTTACCTCAATGAATTATTGATGCTGTAAATATTTTGATAGAAAAAAGGAGATTGCTATACTAAATAATTTTCAAAATTGGATCGCAACAGATATAGTATATAATTAGGCAAATTTATTGATCAGATTAATTCCCTTTGCAACTTACAAAAGGACTGGCTCTAACACCTACGAAGAGTTCGTCCAAGATTGTGAATAAACGACGAATGACAACTCGTCGTGGGAAACTGGTTGTATGACAATCCCACGACATGGGAGGAAGAAGTGGTTAACATGGATGGACGGTAGAATTATTCTAAAGAATAAAAATGCTGTATTTTCATCGTACTAATTCAATTTTTGGGAGCTATCAATTTTTTCGAGATGTTTATATCTTTCTTCATCTAGCTGTGGGATCGACGATAAATGTTAGAGTGAGTACATCATCTTTTGTCCAAGAGAGAAAGAAGTCCCCACAGGGATAGCTTAGATAGTAAACACACGTAAAATTTACTAAGGAAGCAAGGATCAATTCTCCGCTTCTATGCAGGGGAGGAAGTAAGGATCAATTATCTAATGCGCTTTGGGCCAAAGACTTTCCGTGATTTATCTCCATTATAATGGATCGAAGGCAAGCTAGTAGGAACCGCTAAGTTGAAAGATTCCAACCTTTTGTCAAAGGGAGAAAGAATCAAAATTATGAAGATATTGCTCTCACGGGGTAGCTTTGATGTTAAACGCATGTAAAGTTTATCCAAAGAAGTAAGGTCCAAAAGTGAGGGTGTTGGCACTCCATATGATTTACGAACGAACTTTGGACCAAAGACTCTCCACGATTTATCTCATTTATAATGGTCCAGGAGCAAACTTGTAAGGGTCGCTAAGTTGACAGATCCCAACTTTTTTCCCTAAAGAATGAAGAATTAAAAGTCGTAGAAAACTGATTATTCCCTCGAGGCGAACGTAATCATCTTTTGCTGCATAAAGAAAAAAAGAATCAAAGTCCCCATGGAAAGATTAAGTAGTTAGCATAGGCGATAAAATTATCTCAAAGAAGAAGGGTCAATCCTCAAGAATTGCAAAATTTTTCGAAATGTCTATCCTCTTATTTTGTACTAATTCTTGGTAAAAATATCCCTCATAATTTACTTTCCTTCATCTAACTGTGAGACCAATGATGAAAAATGCATAAGATGAGCACATCAGATTTTGCCCCCACAAAGGAGAAGAATCAAAAGACCCTCACAAAAGGAAGTGATTAGTACATATAGCTTTTGACGTGAATATTATCGCGTTTTACCCCGTGGAAGGAAGAATCAAAAGATTTAAAATACTTACTGTAGAACAACCCACCCAAAAGATAAGTATAGTTAAGCTCCAACCTGCTTTTCGCCCCCACCCGCACAAATTTTGATCGCTGAATTGCAAACTTACTTTCAGCAAGCGATTGCAACTTTACTTTCTAGCACATCACTGCCATGGCAATAACAGCAATGGCGATACCGAAATACCAACAAGGAGATATATTTGTTATTAAATTATGAGCCTCGTGATAAATTTTCATTAGTTCACTCCTTATCTATCTGTAAAAAGTGACGTCAAATTATGAACACTTACAATTGATGTGCACACGAATATCTTCGACAATTGAAAGACGAATGGCAGCAGAGATGTATACGTATAAGCCGTGAATCACTTGGCAATTTGGCAGGCTATAATATACTTGCAAGTAGCAATCCATTTCTCCAGCATTATATGGAATTACGCAAAGCAACATAGATTCATCGACATCAAAGCTGATTAATTGCACAAAATAAAGAACTAATTTAGTTAAGTTTGATTTGACAAAATACCAAAGGGCCAAATGTATGGTAATCTGAAAAAGTTCGCAAAATTAGATGGATAAAACAACTAGCCATCACAATAATTCTTCTCGTTTAATAAATATGTCTATCCGTTGAATCAAGAATAAGTATTGGACCATGACTTCCAAATCGCATTATCTACGCCACTAGAGTGCTGGCAGTTGTTGCGTCGCTGCATGGGAGCATTGAAACAGTAATTAGATTGAAACCTCAAATAAGCATGTTCAAAACCTCAAGAGCAAACAACCAAGTTAAAAATTTGGGTTCCGTCTAGTCTTGTATGGATATGAAGATTATTCTAGACGATTAAAAGGAATTGCCATTTTGTACAAGTCAATATTATATTCCAGATAAACTGAATAGATAGCTATAAAAAGTGTTTTTAGAACACCAATATACAAGAAATATAAATCCAACTTAAATAAAAGAACCAATTGAAAAACTAGCCAAATCTTATCTATAAAAAAATGGGATTTTTAAGAATTGTTTGCTGTTTAATAAGACAATCCTTGTCTGCTTAGGTGTTAGTAAATATTAAAAGACAATTAGAACAATCTTTATTGTGTATTGTCATTGAACTTGTAACTCCAGTATAAGATTTCAGAATAAGTAAACTGGAAAATCAAATCTAAAAGTTCAGACTAAGTAAGATCAATTCATATATAATAAATATCTCATCCTATGGAAATTCATTACATATCTCTCTGGACATTTTCCACCTAACTTATTGAGTAGAGGGCATGATCTACCCATAAACATCTCAATGAATTTTGTTAGTTACATCTAGAGTTAGCAAAATGAATTCTCCGTTCAATTCTAGTAAGGCTAGATCATTAACGTTAACAACATTTACATTTCTTGTATCACTTCTAATTACATGGACGATAACTTTGTTCGGTCTCCCTCTACCACATGCACCTTCAACTCTATCCATAAACCCTATTGATCCCCTATGATTACATCCCACTTGTATTAATTAATATCAACATTGAACCTAAATTGATCCTGATTAATAATAGTTGGGATGAAGTGCCATATAAGACAGATGAAATTTTTCTTGAAGGAAAATTACGTTATCGATTATGATAAGGACAGACTTACTGTCAGAACCTTGTGAATTAGCGTATACATTTAATGGATCAAGCATTGAAAGTGATATTTGTACTATTATCTATGACACAAGAATATGACATTTTCATACAATCATTTAGTTATTGAAGAGGCTGTTAGGATCTAAATTAATCAGATTTCAAGAATTAGCCAAGAAAATAAAATGACTGGCAGAAAACTCACTATTTAAATGTTGGTGGAAGTTTCTTGGTCCTCTTGTAGTATCGAGCCAAGCGGTGAATTCTGCTCTCCACCAAGATCAGCCTGAATTTAGAGTCCTTGTCCTTCCTGTTTTTCTCCAAGTGCTTCCTGATTGCCATAGCCTTCTTAATCAGGTGGTACAGATCTTCTGGAATCGCCGGTGCAAGCCCTTCATCCATATCAAAGCAAGGAACAAAATTTCACACAAAAAAATATCCATAAAAAGAATAGAAACAACCTAAGATGACAAAAATTCTAAAATGGGAATTTTTTTTAAGTCGATAATACCGTGGGCTTTGAGAACCCTGAGGATTTTGTTCCCAGTAACACTCTTGACCTGGGCGATTCCGTGAGAATCACGAAGAATGACACCGATCTGCGACGGCGTCAATCCCTTCTTGGCAAACTTGCAGATGCTATCTTCAACCTGACAGCGATCATCAAGCGGCAAGAATGATTCAGAAAAAATCCCAAAAGAATAACGAGCTAGGAGAAAATGGCTCACATCTGGAGCAGAGATCTTTAGCCAACTCGGCGGCGTCCTCTTGTACGGCAGCGCCGACGAAGAGATACCTTTTCTATAGCCCAAAAAAAGTAGGCATTAACAAATCGAGGGAGTAGAAACGAGTTAGAAATTGGAGGAGATGAAGATACATTGCTTAGAGAAATATGTTACCCTCGACTGTGCATACGACCCATGGTGGCGGCTGCGGGCGGCGACGAGCGGCGGCGAAACAACGAGCAAAAGCAACAGCCGGCGCAACAAGAACAAGTAGGGTTTGCTCATGGTTTATATAGAGGTCTTTAACATTACCTGGGGCGACCAACGGCGTTTGATTTCGATCGGACGGATATGGATGGACCCTTTGATCGGATTTGATGTGTGGTTGAGATCGAAAGAGGGTAAAGAATGGATGTATAAGATTGCAACAGTAAGCGTATCAGACGAGCCTAGGCATGATTAATTTGATTCGGAACTGAGTCGGAATCAATCCGTTAAATTCGAAATCAAAATCGATTCAGATGAAGCGGTTCCGAAATTGAATCGAAATCGTTTCGATTTCGATTCGGTTCGATTTCAATCGATTTCGAAACCAGTTCCGAATCGATTCGGAACCATTTCAGAATCGATTCGAATTCTGATAATTATGATTGATACTTTAAATGTGAAAATTTTTAGTATGTTAATATCTTTATAAAATTATTTTACAATAAAAAAAATATGATCATCAATACATTAGATGAGTTTTGAAGCTCAAATTAGAGAAAGATGGTCAAAGCTGTTTGAATCGATCGAACGATTAAACCGATTGAAATTAGGCAGGTCGAAATCGATTTTTAATTGATTCGGACTGATTCCAATATCGATGGAACCAAAATTGATCAGAACTGAATCGGAATCGGAATCGAAGAACCGATAAACATGTCTAAAAGAGCCCAACAAAATTTAAACCAAATTTAAAAAATGTTTTAAAATATTCAAATTAAAATTGGAATCTAATGCTCTATTGAAAAAACATTTTCTAAGCAAGATTTCTATATAAATAATAATAAAGGTTTGTGTTTTTAGTTATTAAAAAAACATAAATCAATTGCGTGTTTTTAGTAAATTACTTTTTTAAAAAAATATGAAATCGTTACGGTCTTCGACTATCTTTATTGATAGAAAAAATAAATTAAAAATTTAAATGATAAATACAAAGAAGAAGATATATCGTCCAAACTTTTTTTGAAATTAATTTCTATATATTTAAAACTCATTCCTCCATACTTCTCAATTAGGCTAGCTTAGGCTTAATAAATTGCTGCTCATGATCCATGAGCAATTGCAGATCGAGTAAAACTTCGGGTAGATCAGTCATAGTTGAGAAATCTGAAAAACTTTGTTGGTGTAATTTCGGGGACATAATGGCCTATACACAAGCAATATACAGCTTATGCTTCGCGGACGATCATAGGGTCCCACCGAATTTCGTCCGACAGTTGGAAGGTTTGAGTAAAAGCCCCTGTAGCCTGTCTGCTTCAGGACACGCAACAGATTTAGGTGAATCGTACCCCGCAGCATGTCGCTGGTGCTTCGCCATCAGCCTCACTCTTTTGGGTTTTGAGATCTCCTCTCCACCCACCGCCATCCCCCACCGCCTTCAAACCACCACCTCCTCCTCCTCGATCTCGAGATGACCATGAAGGATCCAGGCGAAGGAGTTGCACTCGCGAGCAGGGCGGCGGAGCGGGAGCTGCCGCTGAGCCAGAAGGCGATCAAGGTGCTCGGCAATGTCTGCTTCTCCGCCTTCGTCCTCTTCGTCCTCGTCTTCACCGCCGTCGCCATCACCTACCAGCCCCCCGACCCATGGTTCGACTCCCCCAAAGCAATCATCTCCAAGTCCCTAGCCGCCACCCTCCCCAACGCCACCTTTCGCACTGACGACTCCGTCCTCCGGACCGGCGAAGACCTTGCCCCCTCCCCCTCCCCTAGGAACGAAACCGCGTCGGCCGATGCTTCCGACAACTCTATTGATACCTCCGACATCGCCACCATATCTTCTGATGCCGCCGATAAAGCTTCGACCCCTGATGCCGCCGACAAAGCTTCGACCCCTGATGCGCCCGACAACGATTCCACCCCTGGTTTCACCAACAAAACTTCGACCCCTGATGCCGCCGACAACGCTTCCACCCCTGATGCCGCCGACAACGCCACGTCCGCCCTCCTCCCTGCGCTTCCGCCACCCTCCTCCGATTGCGACTCCGACGCCCCGATCAACTGTTCTGACCCGCGCGCACTGGCTGCTATCCGACGGTTCAACGCCCGGGTCTTCCGACGCTCCATCATCTTCCTCAAATACGAGAAATCCGTCCCGGGATCTGTCGCTGGGGAGTGCGACGCCTCCTGGCGCTTCCGCAACCGACGCGAGAAGTCGTGGCGTCGGTACAGGGACTACCGCCGGTTCCACCTCGCCATCGCCGAAAACTGCAGCTACATGGTCGTCTCCGCCGGGAAGTTCCACTCCGGTTCCAATGCCGCCCCTAAGCCCCTTCCTTCTCCTCGCCGCTCCTCTTCCCCTGCCCCGCCCACCCAGATCCCGGACGCCGAGATCAATGACACCATCCCAACTCTCGGATCCGAGTCGGATTTCCGAAAGGGCAAGTATCTCTACTACACGCGCGGTGGCGACTACTGCAAGGGGATGAATCAGTACTTGTGGAGCTTCCTCTGCGGCCTCGGCGAGGCCCAGTTCTTGAATCGAACGTTCGTGCTGGATCTCAATGTTTGCCTGGCCGCCACGTACAATCCCAGTGGACGGAACGATGAGAGCAAGGATTTTAGATACTACTTCGATTTCGAGCACCTCAAGGAGTCAGCTTCGGTTGTGGAGGAGAGTGAATTCTTGAGAGACTGGCGACGGTGGGAGAAGGCCTCCGGCCAAAAAGGCGGCGGAAAGATCGCGGTCCGAAAGGTTCCCACCTACAAGGTCACTCCAATGCAGCTCAAGAACGACAAGAGCGCTATCATCTGGAGGCAATTTGATGGAGCCGAGCCCGAGAATTACTGGTACCGTGTCTGTGAGGGGAGCGCCGCTAAGTTCATCCAGCGGCCATGGCATTCCATTTGGAAATCCAAGCGACTGATGAACATTGTGTCGCAGATCGCAGGAAGAATGGATTGGGACTATGATGCTGTCCATGTGATCAGGGGAGGGAAGGCCAGGAACAAGCAGCTTTGGCCCAATCTGGACACAGATACCTCACCCGAGGCTCTTGTGCAGAAGCTAACAAAGGTGATTCGTGAATGGAGAAACCTGTACATTGCCACAAACGAGCCATTCTATAACTATTTTGATAAGCTGCGATCGCACTACAAGGTGCATTTGCTTGACGATTACAAGGATTTGTGGGGGAGCACAAGCGAGTGGTATAACGAGACAATGTCTCTCAACAATGGGCGGCCTGTTGAGTTTGATGGGTACATGAGGGTGGCAGTGGACACAGAGGTGCTGTATAGAGCAAAAAATCGAGTAGAGACGTTCAACAACTTGACAAGGGATTGTAAGGATGGTATCAACACATGCTAGCACTTGAGAAGGAATGGAGGCCGAGGAGTATGCAGATGTTATTCGCGTTCGTGTTTGCTTTTCAGGTACTTGTTGAAATTCTTGTCGTGTTGAGATATTGAGCATAATCTATCTGTATCCTTTTTTATTTCCCCCATCACCATCTTGATTAATTTGCTATGTCTCTTTGTTGGTTAATAGATTTATCATTTATTGATCAGTGGTTACTGTCCTAATCATAACAAGTTTCCTCTTGTGTTTTTATTTGATACACTAGGAAGCTTAATGCGATATTTATACTCTTCTTCTTAGTTGAGATATTGGTTAGGATGATACAAAGGCTACTTCTGGCATTGCATAGGCCTTTAAATAATAAAATATTGGTCTGAAGCAATGCAGTGTTGAATATTTGGTGTACTTAAGTGGAAGAATGAATCTTAGCTAGAATGTATAACCATCTCAACTGAACTCAAGCTTCCAGACGTACGAGTGAAATTCCTTTAATGTAGCAATCAAGCATATTGTAATCTTTTAGTAAATAACTGTGTCAAAGAAGTTTCTTCTTTGACAAAGTAGGATTTTTTTAAAAAAAATTGGAGATGTATATGCAAGTGAGAACTCGAATTCTCACTGGACATGGTAGAATTTAAAAAAAAAAAAAAATTGGAGCCATAATTAGAACATCAGTGTATGGAAAGAGCAATTGGAGCCATAAGTCCTGCAGATCATCTGAGAATTCCCTACTTACTAGAGAGCTGAAGGTAGTAATTTTCAATCCTGAAATGTGCAGAGAACAACTTTAAGTTGAGAAGTAATTAGAAGCCACTACGTAAAACCTGTAGAATAAATAACGACATTGTTTAATCGCTGTGAGGTAGCTTCATTAATATATTACTATATTTACTTAAAGGGACACCAGATGGAAGGTACAGCAAGTATATTCGTATCTACCTAATTCTCCACGGTTACCCTTTGTATGGATTCATCTTTCACCTTCATGCTTCTCTTCAGTTAATCAGATTACAGCTGACAACAAGACAATGTGAAGATGGAACGCACAGCAGTAGACGCAGCTGGAGAAGGGGATACACTTCAAATTGTTGCTGGTCTCAACTTCAACATTTTTATGTTATGCTCATCATCCTTCCTTCGAAGTTCATGCTGGTAATGGCTAAGCTTCTTTTTCAAGGTACAAAATATTCCTTTAGTGGAAATCATAATGCTAGTCTCAGCTACAAAGGGGGCTCAGCTTCTTGAATCTGTCTGATTATTTAACTCAAATAAAGATTCTATAACTGTTAATAATGATATTTCTTAAATTATTTATAACTACATTAAAAAAAAAAAATCATGGGCCTTGTGTAAGGATTTCTATACCTTCAGACTTCCAAGTTAGCGCAGTTATAATTACATAAAAAGTTTTCAGGAGCCTTGTGTAAGAATTTCTATGCTTTCGGTGAGTCTATTTTGTCGATTCCCACCCTTGAGCCTAGATTCGATATATAACTGCATTGTAGGCAATTACATTCTTCTCAGGCATCAATTCAAACACCAGATACCCCAAGTCAGTAAAGCCGCATTTGGCATATATGTCAATTAGGCCACATGATACTGCAGAATCTAGATGAATCCTGGTCGTCAATGAATGACAGTGGATCTCGTTCCCGAGTCTGATTGCTGCCATCGAAGCACAAGCAGACAGAGCACAAGTAACTTTACCTGGACTTTGTCATTTCTCCCAGCAACGTTAGAGCTTCCTTATATTGTCCTGCTTGCGAGAAAGCAGATACAAGGGCTGACCATGAAATCAGAGCCAAGGCCAATGCTGAGAACAGGTGCGTGGATCCTATCGGCACCATTGGCATCATAATTCTCCGCACATGCAAAGGTGTAGCAGCCAGGCGGAATAGGCGGAGGCGTGCGTGTGCTCTTATGATGGAATTCCTCCAGAGGAGTGTCGTCCTGCAGGGACGTTGTGGCCTGTGGGAAGGTTACGAACGGAGGAGATTGGTGGAATAAACAGAGCCACTCCGACAAAATAGCACCATGCCTTCCACTATCTCAAGGGGGGAAAAAATAGAAAAAGAAATTAGAGAAGTTTATTGGCAAAATTGCGTGATGATTTCCCTTCGAAAATCTTCTGTGGACGCTCGCTCCGTATTGAATAACCGAAATACCGATATATTTTTGGGATTGCACTTAATTAACTGGTATATTTTTTTTCTCAAAGTGTCGTCTCATTAATTAATTTGTAAACAAAGTTGTCATTAATTAATTAATTAATGTGTCGTCAAAGTTGTCATTAACTAGTATTAGCAAATGGCAATTTATAACATGATGATTATTTAATGGCTCTTCAATACTATAAAACTATTATTTTCTTGCTTTACTATAAATCTAAAACATTGATTTCATATCGGTGAAGATATAATTTTGTCCCTGTCGACGAAATCAAATGACTGGCACAGTATACATTTACATCAAGTGAGAATTAAATGATTAATACAATATAAATTTATATTAAATGAACAAGAATCAATTTTTATATTCACAGAGTGTCTATCCTTTACTGTGTCAGATGTTGATACGATTAAAAATCGATCATGATTTATCTCCTTTTATCTAGCTATGAAATCGACGATAAAAGACATCTTGAATGAGCGCATCATATAAATTTATAATTTAGCAAAAAAATTAAAAGTCAATGTGTCAGCAGTCCAATCCAAATTTGCATTTTAAATTCTACGTCAAAATTTGACTCCCATCCACTTATAATAACATCTACACTATTCTAGCCAACGAGCCGATCCGAAGAGACTCATTTTAACATTAGCAGAGGAATTCTTTTGTCTCTTCATTTCGTGAAATAACAAACTAGTTTATTTTCGATGGAAAATATAGCAACAAAGTGAGCAAGATTCTTGCATGATTCTACTCCGTCTTGCACCTCCCAAGGAAGCTAGGGATACAGGCACATACCTCTTTTTCAGCAAATTGCTTCCCTGGGCAACAACATTGGCATCCAACTTGCTGCAAAGAAGTCTCAAGGCAAGACAAACAGCACTAAAGATTATTAGCCAAGCTATTTCTTGAGTTTTAAAAAACAACTCAACGGCGTTGAGTTCACGGTGACATTCAACTTGCAATGTCGCTTGAGTATTACTGCTGCATAAACTTTTTAGGCTACACAATTATATAATCAAAAGCACAATTTCCTCGGGATGCTGCCTGAACATCGAACAGAAGACTTCGTTAATTCAATTCATCATCAGCCGAATGGATGAAAAATATGAAAAAGTGTAAAGCATTAGCATGCAATTAATATACTTGAAAAGCTCGGTGAAGGATGGGAATCAGTTGAACTTCTGATGCGAGTGCTAAAATGCAGGGAGAGATTTGCACTGTTTCATCTGCAATTCTATTGTCAACCAATAGAAATGTTTCATCTGCAAGTCCATTGTAAAAGAGTATAGAACCCACCAAGAATCATGTTAGAAAATACATGAAACATCAAAAACAAGATTTGCAATGTTTCATCTGCAAGTCCATTGACAAGGAGTAGAAAGCCTTACGATCATGATAGAAAATACATGAAACATCAAAAACACGACGTGAAAGGCAGGAAGGAAAAAAGAAAAAAGAAAAAAGAAGCAACAAAAAAAAGGTAACAAGCGTATATAGGAGGCGGCATGTCACTAAGGATCAAGGGATCCCAATATTTGAAATCCTTCTGACCCGTAAAAATCTATGCTACGTCTCAGCAGCATCCAAACTTGAGAGTCAATGTCATCTGCCAGCTTCCATTGTTTCGAGAGTTAAACTGACATCACTTGTCTGGACCACACGCTGAACTCCGGATGAAACATAGACCGTCTCCGTCTCCAAAGGCCACGACCGCAGAGGGTTTGTAGTTGTATGTGTACTGCTTCTAATATCAGCCATGGCATGCAAATATGCATGAGGAAACCAACCTGGAAGAACCGGGTGCACCATTCATATGGTTTAAGAAGAAAGATACATCATAGTGAGATATTATCAACTTCATCTTTGACACGATCATTATTAGATTCTTAAGGGGGAAAAACACTTGAGGCATCCACATGAACAGGTAAAGGCACGTACCATCGACATCATAAGGAGGGGGGAAGAATTGCAGGTAACAAAATGAAGCAATTACCAAACCTACAAATAACAAACAATTGGTCATAGGCACACAAAAGACAGCCATTGACAAACATATAGACACTGTAATATGAAAATTAACTTGATTTTAAAGCATACCAAGAAAACCTCCTGAAAAGACATCTTGCCAATGGTGCCAATAGTCATCAACTCGAGAAATTGCAATAAGAGATGCACACAGCAGTGGGAGAAGCACAATGCACAGTTTTGCAACATGACCCCTATGGTCAAAAACCTTAATTTTCCCCGCAAGGTACCAAGATAGAAAACCTAGACCTGCAAAAGACCCTGCAAAAAACATAAAGAATGTTGTGACACAGAACCATCAAATTCCTAAAAAATATCACAAATTATCTAATGTTGGCTAAGTTCCGGCACTTGAGTCAAATCATGTCCACAAAAACTCCACATGCATTTGCTTTAGTCCATACCGAGGAAACGACTAACAGTTAGGACATTCTGGTTGATAAACTATGAAACAGAATAAGATGGTCAGTTGAAAAGTCAATCATTTGACTTAATGGAAAAAACTACC
This sequence comes from Wurfbainia villosa, assembly GCA_025175895.1. Taxonomy (NCBI): domain Eukaryota; kingdom Viridiplantae; phylum Streptophyta; class Magnoliopsida; order Zingiberales; family Zingiberaceae; genus Wurfbainia; species Wurfbainia villosa. The sequence goes on along the minus strand of CM045991.1, from coordinate 20,156,209 downwards.
ATGCACATAAAAAGCCAATAAGTGTTGTATTAAGCAATGTGTCAGAATACACTAAAAATAATGCTAGAATGAGTTGTGTGTTAAATACAACATGGAATTACTTAACAGGAGATGTATGTTGAGTCCCTAGTTTTCTATCAGATATAAGACCATATCATTTCTTTTGTAAATTGGAAAAAGGCTTTTCATGAGAACTAAAAAAATTTTATGTTCTTGTAAAAACATCAGATATGATAAGAGCTGAGAAGATATCTATATTGCATAAACATAACTAGATTAAAAGTTCTCAGTTTCTTGAGTACTGAGAACAGGCATTTTGTACTTCCATGTAATTACTCCTGAGGTACTACAGTCACGCAGTTAGAAAGCTGTCACTCTTGTATAGACAACTAATAGAAGCAAATATCCATATCATTCTGCCCAAGAATTGTTGTCAGATAACTCTGCATCTATGATTCTGACAATTCAATTTAGTCTTATATAAAGAATTTCTTTGGTACAGGAGTTTTAAACTAATTGCTACTATGAAATTGAGCTCAAGTATTTTTGGACTAGCAGTTTGACCTATCAAGTTAGAGGGTCCATTTTCTAATTTGAGAAATTGTTGCAAATCATTTTACGAAATACTTGTCCAAAGCATGGTGAAGTGTAACAGCTGGAAAGATTTGAATGCACTGGTAGGGCTGCCATTGGAAATGGTTCTTAGTATGAATAAGACTTTGAATTTTGATGATGCTACCAACCTTATGTTGGGGAAGATTGAAACATCCCTCTAGTGGGTTTATGTGGCCTGATAAAGTACTACGCACTTATGCTCAAACTTTTTTTAGCAATCATTGGACCATTCAAGTTAATGAACCAGTTTCCTAATTTCAATCAGATTCTTATAATTACTATCAAAGCAAAACTAACTCTAAGAAATGATAGGTTTCCAATTACAAAGAGCTTCAAGTGTGGTGTAACTAAGGTTGTAAATGAATCAAAAGTTTGAGCATAACAAACAATCTTGGGAATCTTGGGATGATTTTGGCATGGAGTCAGACTCTGAATTGTATAGGGATGTCAAACCTTAGTGGAGAAGATATGGCATCTCAATTTAACCTCACATGGCACATTATGAGCTAATGAAAGGAATCTATATGGTTGTAATGGTTGGACCTATCAATGGGTTAATCTTCTTATTTGGCTGGTTGCTACAATGACATTTCGAGGGGGTAAGTTGGACCATATTGAATTTAAAACTGATGAAGCACTTAGAATAATGTATCATAGTTGTCGATACAGAAGGAAGTGATAAAATTTGTAGTTAAACTGTCAAAGACTCAAGAGTAGGAGGTGATTGATGCTTACATGATGAGTGCCCACTTGGAAAACTCTTGTGCCCTTCTTTGATAACACTTTTGTCACCATGGCATATGACACCAGTAGTTATGTTATCATAGAGCTGTATATGAAAAGACAAGTACACAACCATGTTTAAGCAAAGAAATCATGAAACAGAATGATGATTTATGTGAAATTTTAAATTCCAGACTCACAGGATTTCCATCAGGAAAACAGCGCCAAAAAAAATCAGGCCTTGGCCGACCAACAGCATCCTTAATTGCATCAGTTAAAACTCCAGTTATAAGCACCGAAAAGAGCAAACCTGAATATAAATATATCAATCAACTCGAAGAATGTCAGTGACTTATTATCAAACAAAACTGAACACTACTATCAAAAAAGAGAAATTAAGCATACCCAGGATTGCATTGTGTAAATCATACACATTCTGCTTTTTTATATAAATTGCGATAATAATTGCAAAAGGCAGTAGAATTGCAATCACCTGCCAAAAAGATACTATGACAAAATATATCAATGGGAAACTAAATAGTAATAAATAATGGAGAACACTTAAGAAACGACAACTAGATGCACCGGAACAGCCCAAAATGGAACAGTATTGCCTTTCAATGGATACATCAGATCTGTCATCATGCCTTCTCCAACAAACCTGTGAAAGGGTTCTATAATATTCAAACAACCATCTATTACAGCAAGGAGGATGAGTATGATCCAATCATGCATGTGAAATCTTGCAACTTGCGTTCCATGGGATCTCAATGTGTGAGATTCTAGCTGTATATCTGGCATTTTCACCTGAAAGATACATGGATAAAGAACTAATGAATTACACTGTAATGATTCTTGAATTTGCATTTATCTGTTTTTAACAATTGTTAAATGTCAGTACAGATGTAGGTAAGCGCATCTATTTTCAGATTAAAAAAATTGCAATTAGAGGCACAGCTACAAAAGCATCATGAAAAATCGGATAAGCACTTGAACAAGAAACACCAAAGAGAATTTAATGACTAATACAAGAACATAAGCTTAATAGAACTGCCGGGCTAGATATCAATATAATGATCCATAAAATTAATAACGAAGACTTACATCACTCTTGTTACTGTTGAATATGAAATTTAACTCTTGATCGACTTTATTGAGTTAATACGATGCCCAAAGAGTATCTAAGATTGATATATCTGCAAGAAATATGGGCCCTCAAGTTTCCGCACCTATTTACAATGACAAAAACATTTCCTGTCAATGGTTATTCTTTATCTCTTGACCAGGACTATTGACATTCTGTGTCAAAGTTAAAAGGTCAATCAATACTATGATCCATCTATTGGAAGAAAAAGAGTGACACAATGGAAGGTTTATTATTTAAAATGGAGTATTAATAATTCCCACTGCATAATTATTTCTATGGACCAATGTGCAATATTAGTTCTTCCATTATATATGGTTTTGACCATGAATATCAGGTGTGGAGGATCAGTAGAGATGCATGATTACAGTGAACTATGTATCACATTATTTCCTAGCTCTCTATTTTACATACCCAATAGGGTAATGTGTGAAGAATGACATAAATTCAAAAGATATATATGTGGCACAGGATGCGTAGTTTTCCCCAGGTAGAACATATGATGCTTCTTGAACCAATAGCTTTTATTGTTTCCTAGAGAGCTATGGTCCAAGCAGCAGCTATCATGAAAGAAAATTACTATTACGCACACTAAGTTGTGAAAAAACAAGCATGAATTTCCTGTTATGGCAAAATAAACTGCAGATTACCAAACTTATTTGTTTCTTCAGCTCAATGCAACATACGTCTACAGTAACCGAATGAATCAAACCCAATGGACAACCGATTAATTTTATAATTTATTTACAGAAACCACACGCTCTTATAATTGACACATAACCGTACTCAGAAAAGCTATGGCTCTTTACATGTGACACGCCTTAACTTTAATTTTCATGGAAATTCCATATTCATTTCCCTCCTAAGACCTATGGCTGTGGAAGATTTCATTGTCAATCAAGGTATGAGTTTATGATACCATTATGAAAGATTAGGGTAAGCGCCATAGATGGACGAAGATAATTAGTTTGAAACTGAATGCCTGCTTAAGATTAGAAAATCCACTCGGTTAAGGCCAGGTGCATATTTTTGGCCATAACCAGCACACGGGAAACCTAAAATGGTTTAGTCCCAAAATTGGGCTTACAGAAAACTCCAAAATTCTGACTTTTCTTTTCTAGAATTATCTAATCAACACTCAAGAAACAATTAACCCAAAATAAAAAATAAAAAACAGAACCAGCGGAAGCAGGACAGAGAGAAATTACGCCCATCAGGGGAGAAATTACATCCGTCAGGAAAAAAAGGGGGAAGTCCAAATTTCGACAGTTATTGACACAAGAAAAGAGGGCCTAAACGATGACTCATTATAAGTCCATGCATTCCCCTCATTTGCAACAAAGCGAGATCTAGAAGGACTACTGTTTACTTGAAGAAAATTCCCCGATATAGAAGTCAAATCTAAGGGAGAACACCAAAGAGGATGCGGAAAAGGCTGCCGATTGCTTATATTACAGATTTCCTTTGTCGTATCGGAGAAGATATGCTCTCCGTTTGTGGAAGCAACGGAATCTGAAGACCTTCTGTAACTAAACAATCGTCCTCGTTCTCGCCCTCGCCCTCCTCCGTGTCGGCAACTGCAAGCATCTTATCGAAAGAGATGAGTTATCAAGCAACCGAAAGCGACCCGGAAGGAGAAAGACCCTACCTCACAATGTGTCTGTCGCACAAAGCATCAAACAAAACCTAGTGGGGCTGAAGAAAAATCGGCTATTTTTAGTGACAGAATCTGGAATTTCTGTATTTATTTGCACTTTTAGTGACAGAAGAAACTGGAATTTCTGTAACTGTAATTATTCGTATTTTTAATGACTGAAGCAACAATTTCTAAAAAGTTCAGTTATCTTAATAATCAAGCGACATCATGAAACAAATTGATGAGCTAAGATAACTTTTTTTTAAAAAAAAAGAGAGAGAGAGAGAGAGAGCAAAATATTAAAAAATTATGAAATAAAATTCTCAATTTCATATATTAAAATTGTTTGGAGAAACAACTTCATAGACAAATTAAGGATACAGATTATATTTTCCTAAGTTATGACTTGTCCACCAATAGTGTACAGTTATTTTTCCCCTTTGAAATATTGAGACCAAAATTCCACCAAGCACTCTTAATCATAACACTGCTCACACTCATTTGTAAACTAAAACTCAAGTTCATAATTTAAAAATTCAAATTGACTCAATATGTACATTTTAAAAAAAAAAGTAATAACTCAATTTCATTTATTAGATTACTAGTTTAACTAAATTATAAAAACAATCATATCATAAATTAAGTTTGATAAACGCTCAGGCGTGATTTTGACTCAGCACGTTAAGTTTCTTAATAAACAAACTTAAAGTGAATTATAGAAAGATATTAGGCGAAATTCTTGATTGTCACAGACAGATTGACCAAAGCTCCTTAAAGTGAATTATATGTTTTCAAATCAGGAAAACACAAGCTACACTCCCTGATAAGATGATCAGCCGTGCACTACCACGAAACGGAGAGAACCTTTTGGATCAGCAAGAGAATAAGATTTTAAAATGCACAAGTATTAGCGGAACGGTATGACTTGGTACTCTTCCACCACATTTCAACATTGAACAATAAACAAGCTTTGTACCGATATAAAGCTTACAGATACTGGCTCTTCTACAAGACCTTATGAAATTTGTAACATGTATATTTCCGAATGGTAGGACACACTCGCGGTAGCAGTTAGTAATTTACAAGAAGTCAGACAACCACGGGGAATTCTGGAACAGAAAAGCATACCTGCATTCCATGATACAACGTTTCACACAGGCCCCTTGCTAAAAAGCAGCCAACCATGAGATCCACGATACTGCCTTAGTTTCCTAACAAGGTAGATAAATATATATATAACCGGATCAATCAGCAGCAGATCGGATGGACATAATCACTGATCTAATGAAGTCAGTGGACGGAAGCGTTCACTTCGGATGCAGAGTCAAATAGCTTATATGAAGCATGAAATGCAGGGCCGTAGAGTATCAATGACTTCTAGGTGATAACTGTAAACTATGATGTATTATATTTTCATTGCTGGATGGCTATTCTAACACGATTGCTCAAAGCTGATGGCCTTCCAATAGCTTCAAGAATCCTACTAAAGGCTATCTTCATAGGGACACATGTAACAGAAGGCACTTGCCCTGCAGGTTTTATCAAACCACCCAACATATTGCTATTTCTAGCATGCGACACCTTAAAACCACCACCGCCACCACCACATCTCTTTTCAATCGTGAAAGAAGATAGTGCTCTAGTTTTTTGGCTCGACAAACTTACTTTCTTATGGGACTTTTTCTGAATTTTTCCTGATGATAATTGGTGCTGGTGGCGATGAGAAACTTTCTTATTTGCTACCTTAGGTACATTCTGAGAAGGATTGGGATATATGAAGGAAGGAGATGCATTTTGATATCTAGACCCCACAGCTTCACCATCTTCCAAAGAAGATGCAACTGGATTAGAACGAGGAACTCGTTGCATAACTGTTCTTCTGGCAGTCCTCCAAACTGGTTGGTTAGCTGTATTTTCATCTGTACCAGCATAATTGATACGCAAATATTCACCTGTGCAACCATCTTCTAAGATCTCAATTTGGATGGGGTGCCCTACAATTGCTTTTGCATTCAACCTACTCATCAGAGAAACCAAAGGAACACGCTCACCTTGATAGCTGGCTTTAACTTCCAGGTCAACGTCATACAAAATGGTCCCCATATCTCTCTTGGCATGTGCAGCATAAACAGGATCATAACACTCATCAGAGTCTTCCCAATATTTACCTCGATGTCCATAAGGTGGCTCATCAGCCTCCCAGCCTGATGTTGGCATCAAATGAGAATCATCTTCCAAATTGTTATAGTCAATATGGTTTCGCCCAAAATCCCTAGCTGCTTTAGAGGCCAGTTTATGTCTTTGTCTTCTGTACTCATCCTGATCGTGAAGGAAATCCTCACGAATCAAATCAACCTCATCACAAGCATAACTAACCTCCTTTTTGATGTGGTACAAACCTTGATCAAGAGCCTTCTGTCTGCAAGGTTCCATCTCCATTTTTGAACTACTACACCTGATTACATCTGTTGTTTCCCTCATAGAACAATCCCATTTATCTGAACTCACAATGCAGAGTTTGCCATCCATTTCATCAATTGGCAGCTTAACTACACTACGGTGGTTGCGTTTTCCTTTTATATGCCATTTACAGATTCCGACCCCAGTAGAACCAGCTGCAGATTGTTCAAAAGGATGAGAGTTGGATATGATGCTGGAAGAAGGCACTACATCATTGCCCATCTCTTCAAATTCATCTGAAACACAATGTTGAGGGCGGTCACAGTCTTTTAATCCAAGGGATCGACCAGTATCTGAAATGAAACCAACATAGATAATATAAAGAATAATAGAAAATTTAGTTAATGACTAGGTTAAGAAAATAGCGCACAGATTTTTCATTCTATCAAAATTTATGTTCAGTGTCTGTATATAAAGATGCAAGAAGGCCGACCTGGATCGTATAGATCAATTCTGAAATATAGCTAAAATCCTAGAATTATTCATAATTGGCAGAAATGAGAAAGCAGGGTTGAGCTCTTTTTTGTCTGAAACTTTTAACAAGACATGAGATGCACAATAAAAAAAATAAACAACTAGCTAACTATATGCTTTTGCCCCTGCTAGTCGAAATTCTCACTAATATTCAATAACTAAAGTTGCTTGGCTCAAAACTAACAACTCATCCAGCAAGGATTTCATGTTAATATTTACCTTTTACTATTTGACAACATCATTGTTTTTTTTTAATTAAAAGGTACGGCAAAATCTTTGAAGCTCTGGATTAGTGGCATCCATTAACTGAAATGCAAAAGGTTTCAGCTGTTAACTAACAACAAAGCAAACTACTAGTTTGCAAAACTGCAATCATCTACATTGAAACAATATAGTGGTATAAGGACTTGACATATTTTGTGGCCACATTTGCAGTACCAGCGAATCTGATACATAGTCATGCTAAACTAAACATTACTTAGGTAAGTAAATTGCAACAAAAGCAAACAAAAATAAGACTTGCAAACTTAAGATCCTAAAATATGCCAATGATGATGCAGATCAAGCTAAAATATTACATTATTCAAAAGCAATACCTCCTGAGATATGTCCCTCCATCTCAGTGTCCAAGTAATCCCTTGGAGAAGTATCTGAATCATTTGTCAAACTCATCTCAGAATATGAGCAATCTTCTGCCACTGAACCAGGTTGATTGAAACCACACTTGTCTGACAATGATTGAGTTTCTTCAGAAGAATTATCTCTATCATCCTGTGAGACAATTGAATCAGCAGAAAGATAGATGCAGCTATTTTGTTTTGCCTGACAAATACCCACATGGTCTTGCTCGCCTTTCAATGAGAAATCATAAGGATAACAATCAAGATGAGAAGACTGAGGAGCTTGCATCTTTGCACTAGTTTGTAGAACTTGAACAAGTGGACGACGTCTATCACGTTTTTTGACTGAAGACTCTTCTGAAAATCCACCATGCGACCTTTTACTCTTGATTGCCAAATTGCTTTGATCTCCGTTGACATGACCTGTACCTCCAACTATATCGTCAGAGCCTACACAAAAGCATCCACATCATTATCAGCAAATTTGGTGCTAGCCAACAAACAAACAGACAGACAGACCCTTTTCTTTAGAGCAATAGGAAAACCAAAATCCTAGAGTCCTCTCATTCAAGGAATAGCTTCAGAAATATTTCCTATTTTCTTACAGTTTTTTGCATCATTTGAAATCGTACAATTGTTCACAATTTTTTTCAAGCAACTAACCTGATTTTCTAATAAGTGGAGCCTTGCGAATGGCACAATCACTTTGGAATGATGATTCATCATTTCTGGCAAATTTATCTGAAGATGACAAGTTATTAAACTCTATCTTCAGAGTACCTAAAGGTTTGCTGGTAATTCCATTTGAGGTGATCGCTTGTTTTGGTTGCTTTAGCTCAAGCTGCTTTCTCTCAAGTTCAAGAGCATGAAGAATAGCATCTTCTCTGCGGGCATATTTTTCCCTTTTCTTGATAGGTACTCCTAATGAAGCTTCAGCCTTCTCAATGCAGGCATCAAACTCCCCACAGCGAAATGCCTTAACACGCTTTGATTTTTCCAGATTGTACCAGTCACTGCAGGTAGACATAACCAGATAAACAAAATGCAACATAATCCAAGGTTTGTATGAGCCAAGTAATTAATTTCTCCAAGATGTAAACTTATACCAAAAGATAAAAAACAATATGAAGCTTATAGCCATGAATAAGGAAACTGTTGGGAGGTCCATCTAAAGATTTTGGAAGCATTTGCAGCTTTGAACGGATCCAATTAATGAAGATAAGAGCAGGTTCTATCTTTGCTCAACAGGCCTTTGGATGTTATTGCCAAGGTCTTAGTTCAAATCCCCTCCAAGTCCTCAAAAACAAACAAAAGAAGAAAAAGTTCAAAAGCCAGTGGTATCCGTGTTTTAGACTTTTAATTGATAAGCATTAGGATTAGAAAACTGCATTAGAATAATTGAATCCAGTTTGATTTGTTGGAAAGAATTAGAACCAAGGTATTGGTTTAAATCCCATCTATATTTATACTATGACTATGCAAATATTAACAAATGCCTCCATCTGAACCCATAAGAATTCGATGATAAAACGATTCTAATTAATGATGATTAGGACAAAAAAAAGTGCATTAGAATTATTGAACCAGATCGACTAGTTGGAATGAGTTCTTGCACATGTATCAACTTTTTAGCAATTTTACAGTGTTATTGTAGATTGGGTCAAGACTCATCATTGTTTGGTCCCCTTAATTAGAGGCAGTTTGCAAACAACCCACTAAGTCCTCTTAATCAAGGCATTCTAACAGGACTTAAATTCAATAAAAAACATAAATACTGTTAATTCTATAGCACAAAAAAGAACTAAACACCAATAAATGCAATCAGATATCCAATCAAGATAGCAAAGATTTAGCAGGATTTTAATATTATTCATGAATTTGGTCATTCCTTTTGATGGAGAAGATAGCACTGCAAAGTTTTTTGAGGTAAGTAAACCATCTATATGCTACGCTGTGGTTCAATAAATATTCAGCAGTGTTGAGCACCAGGCACCAAATTGTAAGTGCATTAGTATCAAATTTATTCTTATCCTCTAGTTTGGCCTTTTGTGTGCATGTTATTGATAGCAGGTGCAACTTAATGTTTCCCCTATCAATCTATCATCTAGCCATACACAAAAGAAAGACAGAGGAAGTAGGAACTTCAGAGGACTTTGAACTTTTGCCGTGCAACCCTTAGATCAGTATCCAGTAATTAATTCTGGTGAAATTGATACCGATGTGTTTTGATAACATGATATTTAGTGAACAAGGCAATAATTTCGATTTTTAGATTATGCACTAAATACTAATAGATGAACTAAGCGTAACATTTGTGCCTTTAATTCATTTATTAGTTGAATTGAGCTAGGATCACAAGAACCTATGATCTAGGTCTATGTCCCTCCATCATTTCTAGTTAGGATCTCAATGCTGATAAACTTGTCTTCATTAAATACAATCGCTTTGGCATACAAAACCTAAAGCTTGATATTGCCATTATTTTCATACCATGCCGTCTAGGAAAATTTTGATTATATAAGAACGTTTTTTTTTAACTTCTTGAAAAGAGCATTCTTTAAGTTTTATCATCGTCATCCGTCTTATAGCAGTTACAACATACAACAAACCATGGATACAAGTATTTAAGGTGTGCTAAATGGATCTTATCTTGCCATATTACAAAAGACATTATTTGTTAAAAATACAACACCTTTCAGATCATAATGCATTGTTCATAAACTATATGAAAAATTTAATTATGTTTTACAATATTAAAATGATACAAAACTTGAACTCTTTGTAATAATACTAAATAATAATGGTTCACAAAAAATACATATTTCTGTTAATTATAGGATTAACCCTCTCTGATCCTACAATCTGACCCTCAGAATCCCACACTGTTCATAATTATAATTTTTTCTGATAAGTTTGTCCCCAACCGATTGAATTATCTTGAATCTATAAGATCTTCTATGCAAGATACAAACTGAAGTTTAATCAAGATTATAAGAAGCGTATGCAGGTGGTTCATGATCGATCCGCTACATTGTACATATGTATGCAGCTGCATATGCCCAGTAAACGTTAGAAAAATTAAAAAATATATATTTTTATTGATAAAATCATTAACACATTACAAAAGGAAGTGTGTGTGTGTCTATATATATATATGTTACCCTATACAACTCATCCGTGAGCACCTCCATTATCCATCGTCCAATCTCCTAGGGTTCAAGGATTGGGTTATAGTGCTCACCTGATCAGACGGTGGATAATAGAAGTGCTCACAGATGGGTTGCGTAGGGGATCATAAAACCTAAAACGCTCAATGTTTAATAATATATATTAATCAATGATCAAAATTGTAAAATATGGCCCATAAGTAACATGCATATAGTCATACATATGCAAACAAGTGATTAAATAACTCTTAGAAGTTATCACAGCTATAAAAAAAGGCAAGGAAATTATACATATTACTCACCGTATAAAAATAGAGGAACTATGAAGATAAGTTCTAGTTATACTACTGACAACTTATGCGTTGGAATTAAAACAACCAATAAGTCTTTAGAAGGGCACTGCCACAAAATTTTGCATAATGGATCTATGAGGACAGAAATTCCTGACAAACTTTAGCAGTTCTGAAAAGCCTAATCATGCTCCTATCAGAAGAATGATTGAAATTATTGTCCAGTGCCAAATATTGTGGTGTCTTGCCCTTGTTAAATAGTTTTGATGGAGAAAAACATAAAAGGACTTCATTTCATCCAAATTGTAGTGCTCTTGTAAAACACAATATAGCAATCAGAATTGGAAGCTAGACAGACTGACATTTTCCTTTGTTGAGAAAAATGTAAATTGTATTTGCGCATGAAAACAACACAAAGTAAAAGTTCTAGATGGTACATAACCTCTGATTCTACAGCCTTTCACAATTTAATGTATACTTCTCAATTTCCAATAAATAATAGTTTCAGTAGTTGTAGAGTTTACCCAATCATATGCCTGAATTAAACCCCAATCCTCTAGGCTATCTATTCAACAATAAATAAGCCATAGCATTATATTGCACTCTCGAGACTAGCCTATGTTTGAGTTAAACTAGATATGTTAGAATGGTTTCGATTCCATTACAATGCCCCAGGGAGGGGAATGTTTATTGACCTATAAGCATTCAGCGCTTACAGTAATCATTACATGGATTCTTAATTATACAAATAAAAGAAGAAATCCCCAAAACTAAGTCATATCAGAAAGCAAAGGATGGAGCTAGGGCAAGATAAAAATACATCATTCCCGGGAAGGAAAAAATGTGAGTACCGTGTGCATCAACAAATAAAGAGTTTACTATATAAGTATAAAAACAACAGGTAAATCAGAGATCTCACACGCTGGCATCCTCCCTACCCAGGAGCTTGACTGGCGTCCCTGACCTCGGGGACATGAGATGCGACGCCGAAAGCTCTTCTTGCCCAAGAATCCTCCCCGGCCACCAGGATCCGTTCCTCCGTCGCACCCAAACGATCGTCCCGACACTGCAATCGACGCCGATCCCTCCTCCATCTCCACCCTCTGAACCCCCCATCGCCCGCCTTCCTAGCACTCTAGGCCTAGCCCAGCGGAACTGAAAGGAGCCCTAGAAATCGAATCCACCGCGGCGAGTGCCCGGCAGACAATGTCACCGATGATCCCGACGGCGGAACACGGATTTTACAGATCCAATCAAGAAGAGTCCAGCTCCGACATGAGTTCTCGCTCATATCGAACGAGATCTCATCCTCGTTCCCTCCGCAGGGGCCTCCTCTCCCTAGGGTTTCACCGATCGCGACAGCCACCACCTGAACGGCGGCCGTCCCCGCACCACAGACGACGAATCGATGTGCAGTTCACCCTTTTCTTCCCACCCCGTTTTCGCTCACAGAGCAGAGGGATGAGATGAGATGAGATGCGATGAAGGCGACGCTGATGCTGAAGAGAAGGAAGAAGAGAGGAGGAATAAAATTTACAATTTTTATTCAAAATAGTAAATGGAGAGGAAGACGGTGACGACGACCTCCGGAGACCGCTCCACGAATCGCTGGTTCGGTAATTGAATAAATAAGCACTCGCCGTTCACAATTTTTTTCTCTTTTTTTTTTTTTTCGCCCCCTTGCTCTACGTCCGTCTTGGCGATCCACTGAGTCGATACGGCTGCGCGATATGGCGATCCGACGAAGGAGAGCGTTTGGTGGCACGTGCTCCACGCACGAGCCTAGGCAAATTATTACATGTACACAATACACACTGCTGATAGCTTGACCATATACTTACTTGCAACGCGAGATGGAACAGCCCCGAAACAGGCTCCGGCATGCGCCACGGTGATCGCTTGGTCAATTTGGCTAACAAAGCCGCGCGGCGCATTAATTTGGTAGCGGAGAAAATGGCAATGATTAGTCAATTTTCGAAGATCTCATTGACTATCGACTCCTCCTTTATATTTATCATTCTCTTTGATGATCATCTAAGTCAAAACAAAAACAAAAAAAAAAAATAGATATCAATTTTATAAATATCATATTTCTAAGAGAATTTGAATTTTATACGACAATTTATCAAATAAGATAATAAATTTTAATCGTCTAAAAAGTCATTCTATACTTTAGATTTACCAAACGACGATTTAATTTTCTTTTATCCTTCCCACAAAAGATTTACATCATCGCGACGTTAATTACAAATCCCAAAGACATCAATTCCCAAAGACCATTGTTGGGATTGAGTTCCCAAAGACCAGAGGTAGGCAATCCCAAAGACTACCACCGCTGCTGTAATTCAGAATTCCAATATTACAATCACTACAAAACTATTTTTCGCAGCGAAATTTAGAACGAATTATTTTCGTTGCGTCAAATGCAACTAATATAGCGGCAATTTTAAGTTTAAATAAGCGATTTCTGACGAAATAAATTTAAATGCAAAATTCTTGCGACAATTGAGATTCGATGCAAAATTGCAAGCGGATCGCGTATTCGTTGCGATTATTTCTGCAACGAATCCGTGGATTCGTTGCTAAATTAACAATCACGAATCGAGTTAGATTGCAAAATTACAACGAATCCGAGTTAGTTGCAAATAATTACAGCGAATCGACGAATCGGTGGATTCTAATATAAAAAAATTAACGTTTTAAAAACTTTAAATTTTCTTTTTTAAAATTTAGGAACGAATACTAGGATTCGTTGCTAATTTGCAACGAATCCTGGATTCGTTGCTAATTTAGCAACGAATCCTAGATTAGTTGCTAAATTTAGCAACGAATCCTATATTCGTTGCTAAATTAGCAACGAATCCTAGGATTCGTTGCTAATTTGATATTAATATTAAAAAAAAATTAACGTTTTAAAAACTTAAATTTTTTTTTAAAAATTTTACTGCGAATCGAATTCGTTGCAAAATTAGCAACGAATTCACGATTCGTTGCAAAATTTAATAAACTTACCCCGCCTAATTTTTTCCCATCTTCTCGCGACGATCGACCCTAACCTTTCCCTCCACGCCAGGTCTTCCTCGCCTCGGTCGCAGCGTTCTGCCACGACCGCCCTCCGGTCGGACGGCGCGGTCGAGCCGCACTTTTGCCGCCCGAGCCGCCGGGCCACCGGCCGGCAATGATCACTAGGTCGGCCGACGCCGCGCAACGCCGCCGCACCCACGGCCGCGAGGTTCGCGCCCCTCGTCGGCGTGGCCCCGTGGCCATGAGTGACCGGCCGCGCCGGCACGAATTTATGGATTCGTTGCAAATTTGCAACGAATTTATGGATTTGTTGCAAAATATTTCTAGCGAATCCACAGATTCGTTGCAAACTTTAAATTTATAAAAAAATATTAAAGAAATAATTAACGCGTTTTCAAATGTTTTAATTTTTTTAAAAAATATTTGCGAATCTATGATTCGTTGCAAATTCTAACGAATCCTCAAATTCGTTACAAAATTGCAACGAATAATAGATTCGTTGCAAAATTTTTGCAACGAATCCTCAAATTCGTTGCAAAAATTTTTAAAAAAAAATTAAAAAAATTAGTTAACGTTTTCGAAATGTTTTAATTTTTTTTTTAAAAAATATTTGCAACGAATGGTTGGATTAGTTTGCAATTCTAGCGAATCAAAGATTCGTTGCAAAGTTAACCTTTTTCGCCCGATGCCCTAATCCCACAAGTCTCGCGAGCCTCATGCCGCCAGCCGCCCTTCGGCGTCGCGCCGCGAGAGCCTCGTCGTCGCCCGCCCTTCGGCGTCCGCGCGCGAGAGCCTCATGCCCCGCCCTTCGGCGTCACGTGGCGAGAGCCTCGCCCGCCGCCCTTTGTCCGCGCCCGAGCGATCGTCCGCGAGGCGCCGTCGCCACGAACCGCCGTCCGTGAGCCGGCGGCAAGCCGTCCGGCCGCTATCCTCGGTGGCCGCGTGCCCCCAGCGGCCGCCATGAGCGGTAGCCGTCCGGCCATGGTCGCCAGCGCCCGAGCCGCCGCCTCTGCGCCGAGCCCGCGGCGCCATGCGAGCCGCCTGACCCTCGTCGCCGCGTGCCTCCCGGTGATCGCGAGCCGCCGTCGCCCATGAGGCCGCCCGGCAAAGCGTAGCCGCCCATGAGCCGGCCGTCCGTAGCGATCCACCGCCATTGTCAGAGACTTCGCTTGACGCCCGCGACCACGGCTGCGACCAGTAACATATCTGAGGTGCGCAATTCTCTTTTTCATTTGTACCAAAAAGTAGCTACATGCGGTCGATCTTTGCATGACCATCGTTTGTTTACATTGGAACTACTTGCACACTTGTGACCAATAACAAATACTAGATGCTTACGTGTAGATTGATCTCTTTCTTAATAGCTTAAACTTTTAGCGGTTACTAAATCAGATTTGCTCAGAGGAGGTTTGGATGACAAAACAAGAGAAAATAAGTTCATAGTATAGACGTGTTCAAAGATAACTAATAGATATAATTAGACTAGTAGAACCAATCATAGAAATATAGGAAAATCAAAGAATATTACATTGGATGTTATACAAGGTGATTCAAAATTTTTGGATACAACCAGAGGAATAACTTTGCAGACAACCCAGTGGTCTGTTAAGATCAGATAGTTTGTGAGTCATGACTCAACTTCTTAACAAAGTAGGAGGTCAAGCATTTGAAGCTTTTAAAAACACCATGTTATGATGCGAGTCTAGAATGGGCTCTTTGTTAATAATTTAGGCAAAGGTTTGGAATCTTGACTTTTTGTTGAGTTTCGATCGCTTAAAAGGATGCTACAATTTCAATATTGGACGATGCCATGACGTTAAGGTTTCAAGACATAATTTAAAAAAATGTGTATATAAATTAAAAGTTTATTTGCATTAACATTTAAGAACAATAGAGTACAAATTGTTACAAACATTCTTTGTTGTTACAAACATTCTTTGTTATTTACATTTTTTATTAGTACTTTTTATTTTGTTTTAAACAGGAATAATCTATGAAGTCAATCCTTATGGTGGTTGAGATTGCACATCATTGTAAGTCTTTGCATATTTATTTTCATGTTAGTATATAGTTTTTTTTAATGTATGCTACTTTTTGCTGTTTGTTTCTTTTCTAATGCAGGTAGAAGAATGTCGGCGCCCAATTGCTTACCAGATTTTCTTTTTTTCATCATGTGTTGAGATCTTTTGTGGACATTGTTATTTGTATATCATAACTATGTTGATGTTTGAATTTTTGTAAGATATAACTTTTTATTTGGATATCTTTTGTTGGAATGTTGCTTATTATTTTGTTGTATTGAATGTATGTGTGTTTTGTTTGTATTGAATGTATGTGTGTTTTGTTTGTATTGAATTTATTGTGTTTTGTTGTGTGTGTGTGATAATTTGTATATACGGTAGAATATCGAAACGGAATAAAGTCATCAAAATTTTTTCTTTTTGCGACAAATTTAGCGACAAATATCCCAATTCGTTGCTAAATCTCGATAAATCTGCGGCGAACTTTGCGTGAAATTTAAATTTAAATGCAAATTCTGACAATTTAGCAACGAATCCAATCTGACAAATTTTGCAACGAAATTTGCGAATTTTTACGAATTTTATTTCGTCGCAAATATTTGCAACGGAAAACGAATTCGTCGCAAAATTTTTGCGACGCATTTTGCGACGAATTTGGAAACATCGCAAATTTAGCAACGAATTCCTTTTTTCGTCGCGAAAATTACCAACGAAATTTTGCGACGAATTCTGCGACGAATTTGGAAAATCGGGGTAACTTTTGCAACAAAATTAGGGACGAATTTTAAAATTCGTCCCTAATTTTCGTCGCTAAAATTCGTCGCAAAAAATTCGTCGCTATTTTTGTCGCTAATATTTGCGACGCTTTATTCCCAACAAAACAATTTGTGTCGCTAAATTCGTCGCAAATTTTTTTTTGCAACAATTTTTTTTTTAAATTCGTCGCTAAATTTGTCCCAAATTACTGTTTTTTTTGTAGTGAATGGTGCTGGAAGTTGCATTTCCAGCACCACTGTGGTGCTGAAATTTAAATTCTTAGCATCACGGTGGTGTTGGAATTGTAAATTCGACACCATATGATCTTTGGAATTGCAATCTGATTGTGGTCTTTGAGATTTGAATTCATTACATTCGGAAAAAAGATAATTAAGTATGTTATTTGATAAATCTGAAAGTATAAAGTATTTTTTTGAATAATTCTAAATTTCAATTGCGTTGTTTGATAAATTATCGAATTTTATAAGTAAAAGGTAAGGAAGAGGAGGGAAGACGAAAAGAAAAAGTAAATGAGGTCAAAAATAAAAAAACAAATGTTGAAAACACTCTTGAGTTTTCTCTCAATCTCGCGGTTTGTTACGTTGATTGTACCCAATTTAATTTGAATAAAAACCTTTACATCCAAAAATTTTTCCACTAATTACAAAAAAAACGTATATAAAGGAATATATTTGAAAGAAATTTTTCCGTGATACAAAACTGATTACAAGTATTAATATTGTCCGTCGAGTGAAAGGTTCAATGGTGAAAGCAGCAAAGGACTAATGATTCGGACGAAAAAAAAGATGACTCGAAAGGAAAGTCGAGCTGAGCTGGAGTGATATTTCGGCCTCGAGCCAAGCTGAATGACGTGATTAAGAATGTCGAGAGAGATTTCGACGAAACCTCTCCGACGCTTAAAACAGAGATTAGAAGAAAAATAGTGAAAGCAATGGAGAAAGATCAGTTGAGAATGCACGAACCTCTGGTCTCCTCCTCCATGAGGGTTGTATATAGGAAAGAATTCTTTTGTCGAGCAGTACAGTCGGTATGGATGATATAACTTTCTGATCTTACACTTGCTTTGAGAAATAATAGAAATCATTATCATCATAAATGTTATTGGCGCATAGACTATCATTAATACTATTGTGTGGTTGATGGGAGACAACTCCTCATTAATGAGGTAGACGATTCTAAGAACCAGTATGAGCATCTGTTTCCTGATCGGAGAGAAATACTGACAAGGACTGTCTTGTGGACCCTATGAATAGGAAATACCCATCACGTCCTTTGACTAAATAAAATAAATCTTATGTATATATCCGATATAATGTGCAACTGTCAAGATATGAGATAGTGATCGAGACACGAGATGTTTGCCATATAATGTAGCCGAACCGAGATGTGGGACGTCTGAAATATGATGTAGCCGAGACGAAATGCGAAACGTGATATAGCCGAGCCGAGATGTGGGACATCTGAAATATGATGTAGCCGAGACGACATGCGGAGTGTCTGAAATATGATGTGATATATGACTGTTATATATCTAATTATAAATTAATTTTTCTTGGTATCAAATATAGAGGGCGTTCGCCATT
The DNA here is from genome assembly GCA_025175895.1 of Wurfbainia villosa. Classification (NCBI taxonomy): domain Eukaryota; kingdom Viridiplantae; phylum Streptophyta; class Magnoliopsida; order Zingiberales; family Zingiberaceae; genus Wurfbainia; species Wurfbainia villosa. The sequence continues at coordinate 20,137,675 of CM045991.1, read as the reverse complement.
TCGTACACTCATACATGCTAAAACTCGACAAGTAATTTCCGCGGACAAAGTTTGATGGTTGTATAAATATTGTACAATAAAATACAAATCAATTTTTGCACACTAAACTCGAAAAGTAATCATGGTAAGGCGTGCAGCATTGAGACAAACCGCTGCTAAGCGCCTCCAATAATTCATATTCCCGTTCTACAAGGGAGAAAATTATGTTTCCAATAACAACTCTTCTGTGCGACTCTTAAAAAGCCTCCTACTACATTCTAATCTGAACTCCGAAGAACAAAGCCTCAAATCGAGAGGAGTATATTTCAACGACGTTAATATATGCCTGAACGAGTCACGAGTTCTTTTGAAAAGAGGAGGAAAAAAAAACGAGTTCTGCGTTACCAAAGATTTTTTTTTGTGTACTTTTGACCTAAAAAATCACGAGTTTTGAGCTCCAAAAGTCTTTTCCTAGCTGTGAGGAAGAAAAACTGCGATGTGAATCAAACTGATGGTTCACAGAGGAAAATAAGAGACCAGAACAAGGTCAAAATTGCTGCAGCGGTCCTAACAGAGCCCAAGATCACGGTGATGCTCCAGAGCCAGTCAAAGATGGGTTTTTCCTTTCTTTTTTTTTCTTAGAAAAATAACTGATGAAAGATGATGATGCAGTTATTACCTACAAATACGGTTTACATATCATTTGATATGTCTGTATAATACGGGATCACAATCAAAACAAAACAAAACAAATTATTCCAGGTTTACGGTCGATCTATTTTTTCATAATACCTCTACAATTTCTACTACCGTCGGGCGAAAAACAGCGTACAGGGAGAGCAGCATTTCAGTGGTAGCCCAGCGGCGCAGGTGTATTTTTCAGCTCCATTCCCTGGTAATGAATATCCTACAACGCAATCACCAACAGTGAGCTATGAGCCGTTCATAGTATTGGTAGAGAGATGATGCCGTCCTCTTGACAGGCTGAGGCAATAGTTAGCTTACCGAAGCGAAGTGGTTGACATCGCGGTGGTGAGCCTCATCGGCGCGGACGACAGTGACGACGTCCTTGAGCGTGGCGTCCCGCGGGAGGCACCAATAGTCGATGGCAATGGCAGGGGCGGGGACGTTCTCGATCTTGCCCGCCTCCAGGTCCTTAAGGTACTCGGTGTAGGAGTGGATGGCCTCCTCCTCCAGGTAACCGACCACACGGTGGGCGAACTTGGGTGACACCAGGTAGCCCAGGAAGTAGGCGTTGAAGAAGACGCCCTGCACCGCAATCACCAGCGCCCGCTCGTACCACCGCGGCTGCGCCACTTCCATGAAGGTCATCAGGTGCATCCGCTCATTCTCCGCCTCCTCCAGCAGCGCGCGGATCCACCCGCCGCTGTGCTCGAAGCGGCGAAGCGACCGCAAGTGGAGAAACATGCCGCCCACCATCCCAGGGACCGCCGCCACCGTCTCCAACATCATCGCGCGGCACCCGTACCTCCTCTGTTTCGGATTTGGAGCAACTCAAGAGTTTAGTACGACGCTATAACACACAGATGCTGTCTTTAAAGCGAGTGATACAAAAAAAAGACTCCAGAGAAACTACACCGTTGAGGAAGCTCCAAAATCCTTGGAGAGGAAGAAATTACACCGGACTCCGGAGGAAAAATAAGGCAACGCACCTGGAAGAAGATATCGGTGGGGAACCGCAGGACTTTGACAGTCCAGTATGCGATCTTGTCGAGGAAGGTGGTGGGGACGTGGTGTTTCGTCAGATCGATCGAGGTATCGGACTTGTACGCCTCCCATGGCTGAGAAATTTACCATGCCCAATTAGATCAAGAGATTTAGTGATGCGATTGATTACTAGAATTGAGTTGCTTACCATGAAGCAAGACCACCTCCAAGGAGTGCCGTCCTCCTTGGTGATCTTGTACCGCTCGATGCCCCAATAACTCGAAACAAGCTTGCCTTCGCTAGGATGGACGGCTGCAGCTTCCGCCTCCACGGAGGCCGCAGACTTCGCCTCATCCTCCTTCTGCGCCTCGCCGCCGAGCGCCGGAGAGGCCGAAGTGCTGGCCATCCGGACAGGGAAGAGGCGCAAAAGCACCGGTGCGGGCGAACGCGAGGAGGATTGGAGCAAATCGTACGACCATTCCACAGCGGGGGAGGCGCGAGATGTAAAGGCGCCCGAGAAGAGGCGAGGGCCGAGGTGTCGAAACAGCGCCGATCCGGCCATCCGAGAGCCCATCGTCATCAACAAGCGGAATGAGAAAGAGAGAGAGAAAAAAATCGACTTTTAACTATGGAACGGAGTATGCCACGGTGATATTATAGCAGGCAGCGACAGCCACAGCCACGATTGAGAGAGTTTGAGTCGGTTCGCTGACAAATCTAAGTCGTCGAATCCACAAGAGATTCGGGAGAAGTCCGCGAGAGGGACGCGGCCGTTTTCTTGCTTATCGGAACGTATCGACGGCAGCGAGTGCACGTTAGGAGTTTGATTGTCGAGAAGTTTCCTGTTCTCTCTGGTCAACGAATCAATTAATTCAGTTCCTGGGGAAGTTTCGCCAATTTTTGTGGCGAGCTGAGCTGTTGACCGGTATTCCTTTTCTTGGGCGGCAAGTCAGAGCGCTGGAGCAGGCTAAAGTTATATGGAGTTATTGCACAGCCGATTCGAATGGCACCAGCGACCGCTCACTTGCACGTTTCTTTTAAGATAAATCACATGCCCAAGTACGGGCCACTGTTTTTAAGTAATTAAACTTCAATTGAATTTATATATATATATATATATATATATATATATATATATATATATATAGAGTAGTGATCTATTCGCGCAGATCCTCGCGCCGTCTTGTGGCGTTCGCCGTCCGATCAACGTCAGCAGCGTTCAGCCGTCAGTCACGCTTCGTTCACGCCGTCAGCCGGGCGCGCCGTCGCCGCCATCGCCGGGCCGGCGCGATCGGCAACCCCTCACGGTCCGCGTGAGAGTGTCTCGGCCGGTTAGCGGCCGGAATCCGGCTCGGCCGAATTCTAAAAATCGCGGCCGGCGATGCGCGCGACCGCTCCACTGGCCACGATCGGGCGGATTCCGCCAAGTGCGGCCGAATCCGGCCGACGGACGGCGTCGGTCATTGCCGCCGTCCGTCCGCAATTAGTCGGCCACCATTGGCCGGCCCGGCCGGCCGAATCGCGGCCGAATCGCCGCCATCAGCGGCCGATTTGCCAGATCGGACGGATTCCGGCGAGTGCGGCCGAATCCGGCGGGAGCCGTAGCCGACGCGCCGCGCCGGATTCCGGCCGTCGGCCGATCCGGCCGATTCGGCCGAAATCGCCTGCGCCGATTTTGGCGGCCGATTCGCGTCGGCGGCCGCCGGCGGCCGATGGTGGCCGCCAATTCGCGGACGGCACGGCCTGTCGGCTCCGGCCGGATTCGGCCTCAATTTGGCGGAATCCGGCGATCGCGGCGGCGTCGGCGCCACTCGGCGATCGTGAATTCCGGCCGGCGCCGGATTCCGCTAACAGACACTCTCACGGACCCGTGGCGACGTCGATCGCGCGTCCGGCGGCAGCGGTGGCGACGGCGTCTTGGCGGCGCAACGCAGCGTTGATCGAACGGACGAACGCGTCGCGCACGCGAGGATCCGTCGCGAGATCACATCTATATATATATATATATATATATAGGAAGGTGATCGGTGGCGAAATCGTGGCGCTGTGGCGAGCGGCGATGAGCGAATTGAATTCGTTGTTCGCCGCGATTCGATGAACGAGTGAAATCACTCATCGAACTTAATCGCCATAGCGCTACGATTTGCGCTCGAGAAAATAATCGTATATATATATATATATATATATATATATATATGGAGTTCTTTTCTCTGCCTGACCGATTCATCCGCGCCCGTCCGCGGCGATCGCTGCCGCCGCCCGCTTAACGCCGCCGTCAAGCCACCTCCGGCCAGCCGGGCCGGGTGCGTTGAGCGCACCTCGTCAGTGATCCGGCATAAGCAGCTTCGGCCGGATTGCGGCGGCCGGCCGTATGTCGGCGCGATTCCGGCCGAATCGCGAGGCGGCGATCGCGGCTTGACCGCGGCCGATCGGCGGCAGATGCGGCCGAATCGACGCCGATCGCGGCCGAATCGCCGCCGGTCTGGCGGCCGATTCGCCCGATCGACCGCCGGCCGGCCGAATGGCGGCCGACCTTTTTCGCCGACGGGCCGATCGCGGCCGGCGATGGTCGCGCGCCGGCCCGCGATCGCTCGTTCCGGCCGGTTAATCGTCGGCGTCGCTATCCGGCCGAAGCCGATCCACCGGAGTCGAGCGTCGATCGCGGCCGTGATGGCCGGAAGATAATTTCTGTATATATATGATACCGGGTAAAACTAAATTATGATTAGGAAAACAGAAAGAATTTGCCACATCATCTAGTACCTGATAGGTGGCAATCCGGATTTTTATCATCATGTCGGATGTCCTACGTCTCGGCTCGAATTTTCTATCATCATGTCGGACGCCCCCGCGTCTCTCCCTGAATCTCTACTATCATGTCGGACGCATCTCGGTCCGGACTTCTATCATCATGTCGGACGCCCTGCGTCTTGCCCCGGATTTTCTATCATCATGTCAGACGCCCCGCGTCTCGACTCGGACTTCTTATTATGCTAAAAGGCTTTTCGTCTCATCCGCTTTATCTCTCAGCAAGGATACGTCATCCCTGATGCACTATTTCTCCATATATAATTTATTTTATCTTAAGTTATCTCATTTAAAAGAGGAGGCGGTTATTTCATATTCATAAGCTGATTTGGCAATCCTCATCATCACCTCTCCCCGACAAAAAGGCGAACTCCTCTGACAATGCTAAAATGAGTATCTGCGGTATTAATTAGGATTTATCTCATATCAACCGTGCGATGTGTATTAATTGTAGTCCACGCGCAAAAGTATATTTCTCTACTGAAGCTTCAGAAGATTGACTGCGACATTAATTAGGATTTGCCTCATATCAACCGTGCAAGGTGCATTAATTGCAACCCACGCGCTTAATGCAGTTTAGAAGGCAATGATCACGATGTACGACCTCTGAGGTCATATCACTTCCGCGGACAAAACCTAGCGACGAGATAAAACCCCTTATATATATGACCCTCCTTGAGAAGAAAAGGTAAGCTCTCACGTTTTTAACTTCGTTCTCTTCAATTTCTTCTCACATCTTCATATTAATTTTCTACCGTGAGCGTTGGAGGGGCGTTGCCGAGATCTCTCTCGGCGCCCTTAATCGTTTGTTACTGTGCAGGTTCTCCATTCGGCTCGGCTCTCGTCACCCAGCTCGGGCGTCCGGCGAAGGCGCATTCCAACTGTGCTTAGCTGTTCTTCCACATCATCCCTCTACGCTGTAGTTATCGATCCTTACTATTTTTGCCACTCGGACACCTCACCATCGTCGTCTGACAACAATATAAATTTATTTTTCTAAATATTCCTTTACACGTAGCATTTCTTAAAACATCGTCGGATAATGATTTCTATACAATTTTATGATTTTTTAGATTTTTTTTTTATGTTTAATTGATGGTTATAAATGTTTAACCATACGTTTACAGTAAAACATGTATTGAAGCGGATGGAGGTGCCGGCGCGGAAATATAATTTTTCTTTTCACGTCCTTTCCCCCTTTTTTTTTTCCCCTTTTCTGTTAAGCGATAAAGCATCGTCTTTCCTTTCCCTTTCCACTTGCCAAATCTAACTCCCGACGTCGAGACCCCGTTCCCTTTTGGGCGTTGCGATTCGGCCATCGATCGCCGAGAGATCCTCCCGCCTCGGGCCATCTCAGGCTATCTGAACTCGAAGGCCATGGATTTCAACTAGCTTTTTGTCTCTTATGGATCCGCCTGAACACTCCAGCGGAAGCGGAAGCGGAAGCGGCGAAGAAACGAGTGGAGCTGTGGGGGGAAGAGTACCTCGAGTATTTTTCCTTCGGAATCTTATTTTCCCCCTCGCCGCCCCCTTTCTGTTCTCTTTCCTGGCGGGACTCCTCGGTTTGGCCATTGAACAACTCTCCGTCTCTTCTTTGGTCTCGCTACCCTCGACTTGTAGAATTGTTTCTAGTGGTGAGCTTCTTTGTGCTTGTTTACAATGTTCTTCGCTATCAGGCATAATTTCTTTCACGCATCGTTTCCCTAACCGAAATGGTGACCAAGTTGACCTAGTTTAGTTTGCTAATTTCACGTCTAATTAATCTCTTTTTTTTTTTGTATATATATATATATATATATATATATATATCAGAAGTCCATGAGTACACGATAGTCAGTTATTAGAAGCAATTCGTGTCTGTAAAGTATCATATCCGAATACACTTTTAATGTCCTATATACATGAATTTGCACACTCCTATAAATCCTCGTACAATCTAACTGTCCCTCACCAAAGAAATTGCTATTACGTATCCTCCATACAAGGTGAATCAAATACAACAATGTAAGATGTTAAGAACTGCCCATAGACTTGAAGTGTCCATCAATAGATAGTCATCTCCTGTCCCATGTGAAGCCAGTCTCGGACCCTCCTCCATAAGTCCGCAATAGACAGACATCTGAAAAATGGGTGTTCTTGCCTCTCTAGCACCTGTTTACAGAAATTACAGTATCGGTCTGTAAGATTATCTTGCCTGTCTCTAGTGGGAAGATGACTTTGCATTAGCATCCATAGCGTAACTGCATGATTGGATTGGATGTAAGACTTCCATACTGTTTTCACTTAGGGTTTCTTAGAATTGGCTTGCCTGAAGAAGTCATAGGCCTTGGCTACTTCTTCATTCCGATCAAACCAATTCCTCATCCTCTGTGCAGCATCCACTGGCAACCCAATAATCGATATCATGAGATCTCAAATATATAGTAGTCGTTTGATCAACGGAGAATCTGTGTGCGCCACCTTCCAAGTTCAGGCATCCGTTCTTCTCAAGTAAGTGGGATGCACCTTGCTTGTATACCCGTTGATTCAATCTTATGACTATGATTTCATGTCCATTATTTATTGCTTCATGTGTTGGATAATTGGCTTTTTTTTTCGTATTATACATTGGAATTGCTATAGTTGTTAACATGTGGCATATGTAATATATACTTATCGGGTTGTTTCCTCGGTCCCTTTATAATATGTATTTGGTATGTTTTCAAGCTGGTGAACTTTTATTGTTGTGACACCTTTACCTTAGAAGTGCTAACAAGCTCAATGCACATGATGAATCTCTTTGCTATCCTTTCAAACTGCTAATTTCTAGCTTCAATATGGATTGACATTGGCCTGTTATGCTTGGATATCTTTTAGGTGTAGATGTTAGAACATCCAAGGCATGCGAACTTGGAATATTGAATTATAAAGCTAAGCGAGTGCTCTATCCTTCAGAGAAGAGAATAAGATTCCCTTGTCGTTATGATTACTATTGGTCTGCTATTTTTGAGGTGATCAATAATCTATTTAAATCAGACTAATCAATTACTTCGAAACTATGGCTAATAGAATGAAAAGACTTACGCATGCAGGTAGAGTACAAAGAATATTTTACTAGCCAAATATTTCATGCAGTGGCAGAGGTCCCCAAAGAAGCTCTCCCTGAGAAATGTCGCCCTGGTTTTGAGACTGCCTGGTTGACTAAAATGAAATTCAAGGTAAAGGCTCTGGTTTGTGTTCTGAAGCAAAAGCCCTTTTCTAAGGTTTCGAGGAAGCAACCCTGGTTTAGGGTTTAGAACCTTGAGAGAACCCTTAGTTTGTAGCTAAATTCACCCAACATATGGCAAGTGATCAATAATATGATTGATGCAATGTTTATCTTTTCTTTTTTTTTCTTACTCAAATGCATGTCAAATTTATTTTTATAAATTTTACTTTTTCCCCTCAATATCACAATATCTTTTTCCCTTTTTAATATGCTATTCTTTCCATAGGTAAATGAAACATACAGTTGTAGGTATATACCAGGTAGTAAAAAAGCTGACATTATGCCAGACGATCTCTTTCATTGCCAAGCAAAAGAACCTACCATTACAGAGATGTTCAGGAGATTTTTTATTCTGTAAGTTCCTCAATACTGAGTTTTTGCTGCATTTGTGATCAGGTGATGCCTCTTCCACTTTGCATCAATGTGTGTAAATACAACTTCGGAAATAAAACCCAAGTGTGTACCTCTTTTAACATAAAATGCTGGTTTCTGAGATTATTTCTTCATAATGTGTGTTAGATCCTTTTTTTCCTGGCTCCTATTACATTTATTGGGAGGCCGATATAGTATGTCAATTGTCATTATCCAAAATCTAAGCCAGGATCCGAGGCATGAATCTAGATGAGGGTCCACTTGAGCGCCTTAAATCCTATTAGACACACGAATTCAATCTGACATTATATAGGTGCGAACAACATCCTTGATCATGTCTTTGCCTGCTCAAGCATAAAGTTCAGGAGATTCATTTATGTAGGTGACAACAATATCCCTGTCTTATTAGGCAGCCAAGTTTGACAGATCTGTTCCTTGCTACGATGACACTTTTCCTCTTCTTTGTGGCCATGACATGTGCTAACTAGGTCATCGTCCTCACATTCTTCTCCAACTTCTCCTGCAAGCTCACCATGGTGCATGTTGGATTGGGTATTGCTATGATGTGTGCAACAGTGTCGCATGTCTGCATCCTTGGTGATGGTAGGCTAGTTTCAAGAGGCAAAGCCCTCACGTGAGGGGTATTTTGTCATTTCCCCACTTCCCACCTCCTCTCCACTTTTCCCTTTCCATCATTCAAGCAAACAACTTCATCCCTTCCTCTTCCCACCATATTTCCCTCCTTCATCTCCTTCCCTTCTGACTTCCCTCCTCCAAAGTAAACTGACCGTAAAAGAATTTCATTCTTTGATGAAAGGAATAAAGCTTGATTTTTTTATTTTTTTCCCTATATGTTAAAACAGAAGAATTATACTTGAACAAGTGCATAGCATACTTAGGTGTTTTAAATCACTTAGAACTTTAAGGGCATTTTGCATTTTGCTTTGTGGAAAGGCATTGGAGTTGAGGCATATTCATCTTCCTATCCTCAGAAATTTGGAAGGAATTTGAACTCCATTCTGTGGAAAGTTTTTTATTTTTTTGCCCAAAAATTTCCACCTAAAGTATGCTGGGAAAAACATTTGTACAGCAGAAAAATTGGGGAATGTCGTCCTTGTCCTTCTCAATCGCCCTTGGTCTTTTTATCTTGGCATAGAACCTTGATGAAACATCTCTTTGAGCTATCCATCACCTTCTTTCCCAGTTGACAGCGTTCGACTGGCTCATGCCTTGAGCCCTAATTGAGGTTCAATGCTTGGTCACCAACCTTGCCATGGGTCTGAATTGACAGAACAATCATGAGGGTGAGATTGGAGGCGGCCATGATACTTGATCGAGCATGGTTGTCAGGGAGTCTCAGCTAAGATTGGAGGTGAATGTTCTCAATTTGGCATCAGATGGTCCTTGGATTACAGTTGGGGCATTCATATTCGTGAACGAGTGTGGATGTGTTGCAGTGTGGTCAGAGGAACTGTTGGGGAGGTCGATGCGAGAGTATGTTCTGGAAATGGTCGAGGAGTTGGTGGAGCTGTGATGGAGTTATTAGCTGAATTATTTTATTGGAGAAATGTGGAATTCTTTTTCACTTCCTTTCCTTTGCGTGAGGTAAACAGTGCCTAAACAACACAAACTATTAACATGGATGAACAAAAGGACCTGAATTTGAGAACTTGGTGGATAAATGCCATTGGCCAAGAAAACCTAGGGTTGGGTGCCACTGCTAGATCCACAGTTACTCTCAAACTATGGATCAGTGTGCCAAACTCCACAATAAAATGATTCTAATTGAATGAAAGAGCAATAAACATGATAAGAATTAGTATGGAAGTTGCATTTACTCATAAATGCATATTTATTATTTGGTTTTGATCATTTTGAATAGAATCTGTAAACATGGTTTTTCTAATCTTGTTCCATGATATTTCAGATATCATGATGTATGCATACTTGTGATATCTTTAAATTCAGCATATAGTGCATATAGCTAATCATATGGCTAAAGCTATGTGACTTGGACTGGGGTCATGATTAGCTTACATAGGATGATCTAGGCGTTGAGTTGCTTCATCTTTCTTTTTTTTTTTTATAAAAATGTTCAAAATATATTGGGGTTAGATAGAATCTTGAGTATCAGAGGGCTAAAGTATAGGTCTCCCAATGGTAGGCAAGGGTTGGTCGTATATAATTACAGATACATTTTGTTTCATTGTTATGTTTCTATTTCTAGTACTAGATTATTTGCACGGTTCGCTTTCTTTGATCATTATTTCAATAAGATAATTTTTGGTGCTGCAGCTTTAAGTTGAATCATTGTATTTTCTTTACTATATTCATGATAGAATTTAGTATGTGCAAATCTTCTATGATTGATTGTAATTTCCATAGGTGTTTGACGCTCATCAATATCTTAAACAGATTCAAAAATTTATACCTCAAGGAGTTTTTCGGACGTCATATATTGCATTCAGCAGGAGGAGTCATCTTTGGCATGCTGACCTCCATATTTGTTCTCGTCCTTGTCAGAATCTTCCAAAACTTAGCTCGAACGACTGTTAGAAAATGGACCAGTCCGAATGTTAATATTATGGTGCAACTCAGGCGATTTTGCCTTCTTGTGGCCTACATATGTGCTATGTGCTGGTTAAGTTTGCACTATAGCAAGTTAATAGGGTTGCAACAGTTGTTTTCCAAAAGATCTGTATGAAGTCTTGTGGAGATGGAATTTTATTTATGTACGATAAGTAAAACTACAATTCTTTCCTCGAGTTTGTAACTGTAGACTTCGTGATATGGAAAAACCAGAACGCAAGTGGGTTAATGTAGTCAGTGCCCCCAATGGGGCAGTCGTCGTAATAACATCGAAAAACAATGCTGGCAAAGCCCTACTTTGTTCATCATTAAGCTAAATAAAAAATAAATCTGATTTCAGTGTTCTGCCTTGTCATTTTACACTTCCAGCGGAGCTATAAAGAAGTCAAATACGTTGGATTGCTTGCAAACATCACCTGAGATTATTTGGATCCCTTCATTTGGTGCAGCAAGGCTAATGTTAGCTTCAACTTGGTACAAATATAACAGTCAGGGAAAGTGGCTACTCACTTGGGAGAATGCTATTATGTCAATTGCATATATATATATATATATATATATATAAAAGTTGAGCTACCATGCGGTTTCCACTCTTGGACTTGGTTTCACTGAGTTGGAAGCACGTCAATCCCACAATCCAAGTGCATTCCTAGCCGGCATTGCGGGACCAGCATTATCTATACCCATCCTTAAACCAAATTCATCTGATGTTAAGTTCAAGAAACAAAAAAACAAAAAACAAAAAAAAGGGGGTCGATGAAATCCGATCGATATGACATCGACAGGAGAACAACCCACTTGTACAAATTAAGACGATAGTTTCCTGGTTTTGCTTCTCTCTTCTAAATCACCGTAGTTGGGAGTGTGTAGGAGACTTTGCTTTGCTGTCGAGGTATACAGATATTGAGCTTGGATCCTCTCTCTGTTGGCCTCCCACCACAGCTTAGCGTGGACCTCCCCGAACTTGTCTCGACTGCACGGCGGACGGCATCAAATCGCGGCTCTCATTAGTAACGGAATATTGCATGCACAGTGTATAATGTAGAAGAAACTCCACGCGTTGAATATATATAAAAACCTGAATCGCACACGACGGAGCTCCCTGGTGCCGTCGCCATTCTCGCGGATGGTGATATAAACACCGGCCTCATCTTGCTCCACCCACTCCGTTATATCAAGGTCGCTGGCGTTGCTGGCGGAGACGGACGCCTCGTCTCTGGACGAGATGGTGGTCCTCGATGCATCCACCGAAGCGGCGGCTTCGGTCTTGACACCGGAGGCTCCTTCTGTGGTAGTCGCGGCAGCGACAGGTGAATGAAGGCGATGCGGGAGGATCTGGGAGGTGGCTAAGGCTGCAGGTGGAGGTGCCTTGTGCGTCTCTCTGGCGATAATTGGCTCCGTGGCGAATGACGCCGGAGCGATGGGGCTCTCCTTTGTCGAGCCCACCTTTGACCACATCGATTCTCCCTGAATACAATAATTAACAATCTAGCTATATATATGAAGTATCATCTCTTACGATTCGTCGTCATCGATGGAATTGTACTGGTTATAATTAAGATGATTGACTGACCTCGCCGTCGTCCGATCTGGCTGGAGTCTGGAGCGCCTGGCAGTTATAGCGCTGCACATTGTAAAGCTCCATGATCCTGTCGTAGTTCTCGCCCCACCATCTCTGTGCTTGCCATTTGTTAAACATATCCCGGCTAAGAAGAAATTACAATTTAACTCGAGTTCATTAAGCCAACATCAATATAATCTCGGTCAGGGCCAGAAACAGATTTATTAATTGTAAGAATAAGACCTGAATCGAATGCGTTTGAGTTCATTGCCGGCTCCTCCAGGGAGAGAGACGAAGGTGATATGAACGCCCGGCTCCACCTGGGCCATCCACTCCTTGGATTCAAGGTCCTCCTCCACCACTATATCATCCTCCATGCCCACAGTGCTCCACTTCCCCCCGCACCTCCGCTGCTCCTCTTTCACGCTCTTAGTCGCGTCCCACGCCGCTGGCTTCTTCGAAGTTACTGCGCCCAACTGGGTGCTGTAATGGGCGGCGTCTTCGTAAGTATAGGCGCCATGCTGCTGCCTTTGGCCATGGTGGCGGCGGAAGCTCCTGCTCCTGAACGACGACGAAGAAGAGGATGAGGTGCTTCCACCTCCTTTGGAAAACCTCAGAACCATGTCCTTTATCTGCGCAGTTCACATTTCGCCTCCGCATCAAGTTATTGACATCGATCTATTTAGTTTCATGGTTCAACAAACCGTAGGAAGAAGATTAATGGATTAACTTTGGAGCGAGATAATGCGGATCGTTCTGAGATTCAACTTCTAAGAGCTCAAATCTGGCCTCGCCCGCTCTATCTTAATTCTTAATTGGGAGAAGATTTTTTTTTATTATTATTGATTATTAATTATTACGGATCTCAAAGCACTACGATTAAGATAATTTCTGATAGAGATTCTTTAAATATTTTTAATACAGATTTTAATATCAAAAATATATTTTTTTAAAAATTTATAAATTAAACCGAGATATATATAATCGAACTTAATAAGATGCACTTGTAATTATACGTAAAAAGGATAACACATATAACTAAATAAAACTAGTTCGATTAAATAAATATATTCATTAAAATAAAATGACGACGATCGTAAATAATAATAATAATATTATTATTATTCAAATTGTTATTTTAATTAAATTACTTCGAGAAATTACCCTTTGGAAAAAGGCAAATGGGTCTAACCTTTTCGCCCATTCCCTAGTGTACGTAGATTTGGTGGAAAGAAAAGCAGAGAGAAGTTTTTCCTAGAAAGATCCTTCTTGCTGCTGCTTCGGTAATCCTTCGTCCACAGGCCAACCTTTCGCTGGTCCACGAAGCAACTACGCTCAGAAGTTGTCCAAGATCAAGAGAAAATCTAGATTCAGAGGATTCTCGCTGGTAACTTCTCGTATATGATTGTGGCTGAATGTTCAGAGGGGGGAAGCTGGGACTAGCCACTGTTTAGAAAAGGGTAATTTGTTGAAAGTGCTGTACTTGTTTGTCCTTTTCCTCCATAGGAACCGAAAAAACTATTCTCCATAATCATTTCCTTCTTTCGTGCTAAATAACCACAAGAAAAGAAAACAAAAAAAAAAACTACAATGCGCTTCTTCGTTTTCTTCAGCAATACTATTCTTTGCTTCTTTCTTCCCACTATAGCAAAGTGTAAAAGGTGGCGTTAATGTATCCAGCGACAAGGTTTATTTCCGTGATATAAGCCCTGCTACAGCGCAATCCATGTTTAAATTAAAGGCACGAAGACGCCAGGGGACCATCTTTCTATGCTGGTCTCCAGACACACACGTTAACAGTAGGTTAGTCTGCAATATTCTGCTCGTCTATTCGCCTAATCAAAACGATGTTAATCCTGATCGACCTCTGCTTTTTCTAGTGCAAGGATACTGATCTTTACTTCCTACTCAAGCATCGTATATGTTTTGTATTTGTAGTATCTTCGACGCCAGAAGTACGCGAATAGAGAGTGGGAGAAACATCTTCGCTTTATTCCTCGTCGCACTCAAAGGTTTCCTTTCCGCCAGGCTCTTCTTTCGAGAATTAAAGAGCTAACCCTTCTCGGACGTCATGCTTGTCCAGCCAACTAGGGATCCGCGCGCACTAATTAACACGCATCCCTTCTCTCCCTCGAGCAACTGTTTACCTATTTGGGGCGACTGACCTCGATTTTCTACCATATCTATACGTGCAGAATGGATAGCGACCTCTTCGATTGATGCGCAGAAAATCAAGTCGTAGTCGAGCAAATATAATGCGCAAATTAAGGATTGGTTAACGTTTAACGTTTAGGACTACTCGAGGCTTAAGACATCGAATAATACGTTTTCTTAATGAGAAAAAGTATATATCACTCCTGTACTGACCTGCGAGGTGAGGCTTTTGACGGCATCTTTGTTGCTCGGAGCGGTCGCCGCGCGCGCCCCGTCCTCTGCGCCGTCTTCAGCGTCCTGCTTCGCGCACGCAATGCAGGCTAACATGCTTCTTTCCCGCGCGACGTCCTTTGTTCGTTCTCCGCCTAGCTAGATACTACTGCGTACCTGCCCCTGCAAGATCAGACGTGACACTGTTCACGAATTGCAGCCATGTCGATCGATGCCGACTGCGGAGGGGAAGCGGAGGATCAAAGAAAGAATTGCTGCGGCGTCGCCGGTGTACGTCTTATCATAAACCCGACCCAGAAGCTTGCCGAGTCCTATTTAATGATGGTGTCGGATCTCGTAACACTATTTAACAAGCTAAGCAACCATGTCGATGCCAAGCTGGGCGCCCTATTCGGTAATTGTATTATATTTACACGTATTGGGCAAGTAAAGCTTCGGTAAGGGCTAGCTATTCCGTCGTTTGCCTGCTATTATGGCATGGAATGGAAGGAAGGCACAGCTCGGAGTGGACGGTAAGTAGTAAAAGAAGCTCATCTACTCCTTTAGAATTAGTCGGGTGGAATCGGGATATCTTGATTATATAAAAAGAAGAAAAATATATATATAGTAAATGAAGGGTACTGACTGCTTACGCTGACCCGAGCGTCCTCCTTTGCTCCCCCTGCTCGGTGGGTTCACTTCCATCACAATTACTTTTTGTATGCTTATTACTTTATTATAAAGCCGACAGATCTCACTGTTAGCCATGGCCAGGAATAGGATAGATCTATTACCGGTACTGTCAATATATGGCTTCGCCTAGAGGCGATAATAGTTAAAGATATATGCACTGCGCAGAGGCCAATTAATGGTTCATCTACTGGAAAAGGAGGAAGAGAACTCATTTAAAGGCAAAATTCAGTGTGAACCAGCTACGTACTGTAATCGTCTGAATTAGTTGGCATAGTATTAAAAAATCAAGAAGAATGAACTAGCTAGCTAGGACTCATAGCTGAATCTAGCGTAATAAAAGGAGAGATGAAAAAAAAAAGAGGAGGGATTTATATAGAAGGCGAGAAGCTTTCACCTTGATTGAATGAATATCTTGTTACTTTTTTTTTCCCCCCTTGTCTCCTGTGTTTCTTCCTTAAGACAGTGCGGGCAGCCCAACGCAGAGATAGACGCTCGCCCACGCGGATTTTATGTCGAGTGTGTTTTGTCCCTTTCTTCCAAACGCCGTGGGGAGCTACCACGTATTTGCAACCGCCAGCGAGAGAGACGAGAAGTGGACTTCGCGTGTCCCCTGCAGCGATCCCTTCAATTTATTGGCTAGAACTAGTGCGTTGCACTCTTCGAGTGATCCTTTATTATTATTTATTTATTATTATTATTATTGTTTTTTTGAAACTGGACCGTTGTCTCGCTTTAATTGGCTTCGCACTTGCTTTGGCTCTCAGTTCGGTTCTCGTTCCCAGTGCGATATCTTCCAATAGATTCGAGAAGCACTTGCACAAAAATGTGCTTAGCGATAGAACAGTATGCGCTCTTTTACTTTTTAGGAAGTAGCAATGATAAGCGTGTTCAATCACTTGCGCTACGTTCGCGGAGGCTTTACCAGCCTTATCGTTGTTCGTGGCAAAGCGAGCGGTGCATTCTCCGATGTTATGCAGAAGCTTCTTTGTGTTTTGTTTATCCTTTTTTACTTCTTCTTCTTCTTCTTCTTTTTGTTTTTCAATATTATTCTCGGAGTCAGCGATGGCCGAGTTTGATTGGCGATTCAGTTTGATTGGCTTGCTTTTGCTTTTTTGTTGCAAAGACGTAGCCAAACGATTGATTTCTGAAAGCATCTTTTGTCATTGTGCTTTTCTCGTTTATGATCCCACTTGACGCTGAAATCCGGATCAGATAGAGAAGCTTCGTCGTCGTCGTCGAAGAAGAAGAGCGTGAAAAAAGCAAGCAATTAGCATTGCATGTGTGCCACCACGAAATTAAAGGAATTCTTCTTCTTCTTCTTCATCTTATTATTATTTCTCCTTCGTTTACAAGAAAGAATTATGCATAGAAACGATCAGCCTCGCAGTTCAACCAGAAACTGACACGCGATTTGATGGTATGTAGATAAAGCAGGATGTAGGACGTAGAATATTGCGGAAAATTCTTTCTTTTGCGCAGCGCTTTAAAAAAGACAGGTCGACTCGAGGCGTTGTTGTGACTTTTGGTGTCTTATGTTTGAATGGAGGGGCGCAAGGAGAAATGGCTATCTACTGATTGATCAGGGGTTCAAGGCAGATCCATCGGTTCGTACGTAGGGAGAATTTGTCGGAACATTCAACGGCTCCCAAAGATTAACTGGTAATTAATTAAATCAAACAACTTCCTTAATTAGCTAGATAATAACGGAGTTTTATTTTGTCCTTATTTCTTTGAAATATTATTAATGTTCCGACTGAGAACCTAACACACGATCTTCGCGGTCAAAGATTCCACACGTTACACCTGGCGTGATGGAAAGGCTTCGAGAAATGATTTATCAGGGTTAACATCAAATGTGAAGAGCATCAAAATAATATACCTCCGGCATAAATTAAAATCGGGAATAGAAGAAATAGAGACGGATCAATAGAAGAAGATTATATATCCTCTGGGGTAGTCAAATTTTAAAATTATTTGGGCGGACGATCATAGATTATATTTAATTAATTAATTAATTCAAAAATAAATAAATATGCAAATATTAATTTTTTAAAACTATGGACCGAAAGTATTTAATATTCAATGCATTCAGAGTAAAAATACTATTAAAATTGTCATCTTCTTTGAGTTTTTAAATAAAACTCATTGATTAATATATCGTTATTAATTTTTTTCAATTAACTCCCGCTCAGTATAAATGATCATAGAATCGATTTGTCTCCACGGGGATGTCGTGATGGCTAAGGTACGATAGAGTTTACGGATAAGACAAGAGTCGATTTCGAAGGAGGTCTAAAATTCTTTTTTGAATTCAGATTATCTCCACGTGTCTTGATCACCACATCAAAGCTCATAAAGTCCTCCTTAATTTACCTCCCTCACAATATTGGCTATGGGATAAGTCAGTGGGGGTCGCTAGATTAGCGGTTTTTTACTTTTTGCGGATCATAGAATCGACTAAAAATTCTTCCTTCATCTTGTTATGAAAGAATTGTTTTAATAAATTTTTATAGTCGAAAAAGCTCATTCAGTTCTTGATGTAGAAACTAAAAAAGTTAAATTAGATGGTTTACAAGATATGTTAACATTATATTATGAATCTTTAAGCTCTATTACCGAAACTGCTCCTAATATTTCTTTGATTTTGTTTAATATTAAAACTCATTTATATGATATTTATAATGAATATAACATTAAATATGATGAACAAACTATTGGACATGAAACATATCAATCCACTACAACTAGTATTATTACTTCTAAACTCACTAAAGCACAATTATTATCAAGGGAACGGACTAAATGTCCACGAGGATCCTTAAGTTCTAGTCAGAAATTTGAGAATTATTTTATCACTTCTTTTGATTTTAGTGATGCAGATGAAGAAAGCTCCGACATCTTAAAAGGGTGGTCGCAAAGAACTCAAATATTTCCAATTTTATCTATAATGACTGAGAAAATTTAGCCTTGATGTTTCTTCGATGATTGGTGAAAATTTGGTGAATCAACGTATTAAAAGGAAGAAAGAAGGACGAAACAGAAGGAACATTCGGAACTACGATGAGAGGAAATACAACTGAAATTGATTGAATATAATGAAAATTGAAATGTAATTGATTTTTTTTATTGTAATAGGTTTTTTATTTAAGTCCAGAATGTTGAAATTTGAGATGTAATATATTTTTTATTGAGATAATGAAATATTTGATAGAGTTTTTATAAGTTCAATTGTACAATTTATTTTATTTTAATTATTTACATCATTCTTTAAATTTTTATTTATTTCCACAATCCGAATCGTGAATTCAACCACGGAGCGACCGACATGGTCGATATTTTGCCAACTTAGACTGACTTGCTTCACCCGATCCTGGATCGATTTGACTGGCTAGGTCTAGTGTAGGCGATACATATTCATTCAACTGTCATATGAGTTGTCTAATCTGCATTGGAATCGTTAATCTAGTTGCCTTCATTAACTTGTTCCACGGTCATTATGAGAAAGATAAATCACGGAGGACATTATAAATTTTGACGTGATGATCAAAATATGTGGGATCATCTGAATCTAAAAAAAATTTATACCTCTCTTTTGTAATTGACTTATATAAATCTACCAGCATCGCTGTATGTCTTAACCACTCTGTCATTATGAATTGTCTAGTCGCTCCACACTAGTAACGACTTCAATTAAATGTAGTCAGTCGAATCAATTGTTACGTCCTGTCGAATGTTTTATTGACTCAGTATATATCTATATATGTTCAGTAATACGTTTGACGTGGTTTATTGACCTTGACCCTTTAAATATGTATATTCATCGTCGATTAAGTCAAGCTGTTGACATCGATCACGTATTTTCACGTCAATTATCTTTATTTTTTAAATATTATTTTCTTTTAAATTTTTTAAAAAATATATGAAATTGTTATATTAATAAACCTTCCAAGTTGGTCCAGAAAGAGGGACCAGAGAAGAGGGAGGTAAAATCCTTTTAAACTTTAAGATCCCTTTCGAAATGTCTCGATCAATAAGGAACCACCAACGACTAGAAAAGATTCTGATTTTTAAAACAATTACATGCACTAGGTTCGATAGAGAACGACGACAGCTAATATCTAATTGTCATTTTAAATGATACAAGTTAATTTGTAAATTGATGTACCATCTACCTATATATATATATATATTTATATAGTTTATGTGTGTATTAAAAAAATTTGTGAGTATTCTTAATTATATCAAATTTGTATTAGCTTTAATGACACAATTTGATTTCGAATTTAATTTACGATCCAAAAATCAAATGGTTTGAGCAATTTCGCTTTTCAACATCACTAGATAGGGACGACTTTGAATTTTTTTTATTCCAAAAATATATTTATAAATTCTATCATAATATAGCTAGCAGTGCACCTTTTTTTTATTATTAATAAACTTAAAATTAAATTATAATTTCAAAAGTAAAAAAAAAATCACTATAAGTAAATTTGTGAGATAATTCATGGGAAATATGTTTGAAACAAAATCACATGGGGCCTCTTTTATCAGAAAAACAATATTCAAATTACAATTTTTGTTATCCGTTATTAAATTATATTCAAATTATGAATTCGCCATCAAATACATTTTAAAAATCTACTACAGTCTGTCACAATTTTTTTTTTTATAAAAAAATGTGCGCATGCTTTTTATTAATAATAAGTTGTAAAAAAGTTTGTGGGGGGAGAGGCCGCTCGTACAGGTACAGGTACAGGTACATTATCACAGGAAATGGAACGAGAGAGATAGTAGCGAACGCCAATGGACCGATCTCTGTCTCTGCTCTGTCATTCATCATCTACGGCCATAGGATGAAAGGTCCATTATCGGTAGCTATACATCCAAGCGCCCTCCCACTCCCTCCACTACTTCCTAACGCGCCTCCGCCTCGGAGAGGTGAATCGTACGCCTCCTCTGTTGCTGTTCGGGCGTCCAGTTAGGTTTGCGGCGATGGCGATAGCAATGGCGACCGTGGAGGAGGCGCTGAAAAAGGGAATCGCCGAGTTCTACGATGCGTCTTCCGGGACGTGGGAGGACATCTGGGGCGACCATATGCACCATGGCTTCTACGACCCCGGAGCCACTGCACCCATCCAAGATCACCGGGTCGCTCAGATCCGCATGATAGAGGAGGCTCTTCGATTCGCGGGCGTTTCAGGTGCCGCTTATTCTTCTTCCCTGCCTCGCTCTCTTTCGCATCGAGTATTGGTTTTCTGTTTGTCTACTGTTTCATTTATCCACTTTTCAGTGATTTGGTTCTTTACTTTGCATAGATTCCCATGTCATTTTTCAATTTATTCCAGGTTGGCTTTTTAAATATTTCTGTTTTTGAAAATAAGACAGAAATAATTATATTTATCAATACGGAGATGGTATGATAAAAAAAATACCCTATGAGTAAAAGACTACCCAAAAAGTTGGGAATCTGTCCAACTAAGACACTGTCGCCCGTCCCGATCGTGAGAGGAGAGAATCATGGGTATGCTGTCTCGACACGATGTAGCGGTGAAGTCATCCGCAGCGAGATTTAGACCTCCTAATCGCCAATTCGTATCCAAAGAACTACTACCTTACCACGCACATATCCCCGCGTGACTAAAGTACAGGACTACGATACAATAGCAGGATGTTCAATTCGTTTATGTAGATATTTAAGATTCAATCCTTATCTATAATGTATTTGTAGAATTTTATTTCAAATGGAATGACAAATCAAGAATGTTAGCCAGTGATAAGTGAAATATATCTCAGATGGTGATTATTTAACATTCCATTGACATACCATCTTCAAAATTAGTCACACGGATTTTACCGTGTCATTCTACCTTCTGCTTTACCTTCGTTTTTTTACCATCAAAGTTTCATTTGAATGTTGTAAGAACTTCGTCAGTGGTCAGTGGTCATCCATTTCTCTCTTAATCTTTCATTGTCTATGAGAGGGAAGGGTCATTCGTTGAAGTTCGACAAAAATTGTCTTCCTCTTGAGCATGCATACGATATATGACTGATCAAAGTGGCAGACGCCCTAACTAATCATCAATCCGAATTGCTACAATCTCGAATGCTTGATGACCCGCACCATGGCCGACCAAAACAAGGCTACCCAACAACCTGTGTGACTGATCCGTTAAGATGATCTATTGATGAAGATGGTCTCGATGAATCAACTTAAGCGAACAATTCATTCAGAATTCTTCCTGTCCAAGCTCTCTCAGAAACCTACTCGGAAGTTTAAAAAGTTTAACCCATTCATCGATCAGCGTTTAACCTGTCATAATAAATCAGATATAGTGTTACAATGGGACGAGAAAAATACAGAACAAACTTTTTGAAAGAAATCTGAATCCACGAGGCCAATAGAGAACAACAGAACAATTATTAGCAGAAGTAGAAGATCAGAGATAATGTAGCCTTTCAGTTGTGTTGTGTGCTTTTGAAATCCTCTGGATTGCTTAGAAACTACTGGACACCTCCAAAGATTTAACAAGGAGATCCATTGGCACTTGGCAGAAAGCATCTAGCATCCTAACTTGCTCTCTCCTGAAAATTATCTCATTTGTGGTCTTAGAAATGGTGAAAAACTAAACTTGGACGCATATATCACAAATTCAAAATTTTTGGGCATGGGATCCACGGAAAGAACGACCCTGGGACCTGGGTAAAGTAAAGAATACAAAGAGGAATGCTTTTGCACCTTCAGCCAAGTAATTAAGATCCAAGCCTTAATAGAGCATAAGACAACTAGACAGTAATTTTTGTTTCGTTGCACCTTCTACCATCCTCCGGGGCTCTGTGCGATAGGAAAACACTACAAAAAATATAGTCATTAGCGACGAATTTAAAAAAAAAAATCGTTGCAAAATAAATTAGCGACGAATTTAGCGACAAAAATATTTTCGTTGCGGATAAAGCGTCGCAAATATTAGCGACAAAAATAGCGACGAATTCTTGCGACGAATTTTAGCGATGAATTTAAATCAATTAAATTTCGTCGCATATTTGCGACGAATTAAAAATTCATCGCAAATTTTTGCGACGAATTAAGTGTTTTCGTTGCAAATTTTCACAATGAAAAAAAATTCGTCGCAAAACTTTCCGACGAAAAAATAAATTCATCGCAGAAAATTCGCGACGAAATAACGATTTCGTTGCTAAATTTGCGACTGATACAAATTCGTCGCAAAAATCATCGCAAAATTCGAATTCTTTTTTTGTCGCAAAATTTTGCGACGAATTAAATTTTCGTCGTAAATTTCGGCCGAAAATCGTTCGCGAATTTATGCAGTTAGTTTAGTTGCTAAATTAAATCATTTAATTTGCAAAAACAAAATTCATCGCAGATTTCGTCGCAGAATTTCCCGAATTTAGCAACGAATTTGTATTTTTGTCGCTAAATAAAATTTTTTTTGACAGATTCCATCCGTTTCGATATTCTATCGTATATACAAATTTCACACACACAAAACAAAATACAATAAGTTCTGATATCCAAATAAATACATTCAATACAACAAAATAACATTCAATAATATCCAAAAATATTTCATATCCAAATAAATACAAACTAACACAATAAGTTAAGAACAATATAACATTCCAAATAACAAAGTTATATCGTACAACATTCTAAATATCAACATAGTTCTGATATCCAAATAACAATGTCCACGCAAAAAATCTCAACACATGCGAAAGAAAAAAGAAAAGATCATCTGCTAAGCAACGACCGTCATTCTTCTACCTGTATTAGAAAAGAAATAAACAAAAAGTATCATACATTAAAAAAAACTATATACTAAGACGAAAATAAATATGCAAAGACTTACTCAGATGTGCATTTTCAACCGGCATAAGGATTGACTTCATCATTCCTGTTTAAAGCAAAATAAAAAGTACTAATCAAAAATTAAAAAAATGAAGGATTAACAAACTCAATAAACTAAAATTTTTTAAAAGTACTAATTACAAACATGCATACAATATCATCATCGTCGCCACCATCATCCTCATTACTAGGAGGAATATGACTTGACCGAACTAAATTCTAAACCGTCGATAAGAAAGACTTGTCATTGTCGAGATTTCTATCATTTCGATCTTTGTGAGTTTTGTTGTTGTATTTCTAGAATTCACGATCTCTTTCAAGTATTACGCCCTTCAAATCGCTAACCTCCTCGCTTAAGTTATGTATTTGTGCGCCATCACGCTAGCTGGAGTAGAAGAAATAGATCTACGAGGAACATTATGCATTCCGCTCGGAGAACTCATACCTAATATCCTTCCCCTTTTGCTTCCTCCACTCGCCTTCAAGCCATAAATCCAAATTATTACTAGATGGCTCAGATCCTCATTATCACCGCTATCTCTCAAATTCTCTGATGAGGATAATCGATCATATCTCTCCTATACAAAATTAAAATTTTAATCAGAGTATATACATAACTAACAGAATTAAAGTTATAAAGTAAGTTTAAAGATTAATTCAAACCTTAATTGCTCTAGCTCTATCTCCACTCCAAGTCTTATCTGTTTTTTGGAAAGTGCGAACGAAAGTATCTATAAATCACCCTTTCCCAATTCCTTAGACTAAAAATAAGAATGTTAGAAATAAAATAATAATCTGAAATAAATTAAAAAACTAATTGTAGAATTAAAAAATTACCAGTCTACGTGAATGCTCCTCGATATTTATAGATCCTCCCGCATATGTTGCAGATAAGTCCGTAATTATATGCTTGATTTATTTTATTCGTTGACTTTTTCGCTCTCATTGATTACAATAATTGGAGATTTTACTCCAATTTTCCGACGTGACACAGGCTGATTTTTTTCCAATACTTTTGGCATGACTCAATACATGTCGGATATGATCGCCACATTTTTTTTTAAAAATTCTTTTAACTTCCAAGTCTTGAGAAGGGTCCCAAATAAATGTCCGCTGAGATGAAAAAAAAAAAATTGATTATATAATCACTTATTTAATATATAAAATAAATCAATTATACCTTAAACTCGCACCACCGTAGTTCTTTTCAGAGGTCCCACGCGATTGAGTATATTACAACGATAGTCTCCTCTCAATAGTTATTCAAGATTTTATTGATCTCGCGAATAACAGTAACATAATTATAAAACCTATGATAAAGTGAAAAAAAAATTGGATTAATAATTAAGATAGTTTAAAAATTATAATATTTATATTACTTACTTAATCTCCAATCGAAATATATACTCGACTTTCGATATTCTCATAGAGGAGTGTCAGAGTGCACAGTGAATTTGAATGGGAAGGTCCTTGAATGAGATGGTATTGGCGATCGTATGAAGGTCCAGATCGAGGGGCATGTAGGTATAGTCGGGCAGCAGAATCGGGCCTCGCCAAGATTAGTAATCGCGTCGTCTTCATGGCCACCACGTCGAAACTATCAACCAAAATCAAAATTAGAATAAAGCAAATAAAACTTTGATGCTTAATGAAGAACATGAAAAATTTACAATATTCATAATGAAGATCTGAGAGACTGCGAGAAGCTACGATGATGTCACCTCTGATAACCTATAAGAACAAAATATACACAACATACACAGACAAAAAATATAAATTTAACAATAAGACAGTATATAAACAAATAATTGAGCTAAGAAATTTGGTAAAATTATAGTTTAAAACTAAAAATATATATAAAAAAACTTACCCTAGACGTCAAAATTCAAAGTCCTCATTATGATTTTCCTCATCCTCGCCTCCCTCCTCCTCCTCGCCCCTCCTCCTCCCTCCTCCTCCTCCTCCTCCTCATCATCATCAATTTCCAGATCCACGTTTATCACTACTCATTTGGGATCTCGTAACGTTGAATAATATATTCCTCGGTATGAAACATATTTGTAACTTTGTCTTATTGATATGCATGCAATGTCTCACGCTCTTCAATTTTTTTCCATGCTGTTTTACAAACACACCAATCATTTTGTCACATTTCAAACTAGGATATGGAGCATAGAAAACTCAATCGCTATTGTACAAAATAAATGGTTTATATCTCTTATACAATCTTTTATGATTTATTTCAACCAAATTATACTGACGACCTTCATTCCTCCGACGTGGTCAAACCAAATACACATAAATAAGATAACTCGCATTTCGACCAGATATTTAATCTCTATAATTTCATCCAAAGAAACCATAAAATTCATTGCTTGCACCTCCATCGTTGGAAGATCAACACATACTCCACTATTTATCATTGTACTCTTTCCATTTCCATATTCTCGAGTATGAAAATTATAGTTTATAA
Organism: Wurfbainia villosa; assembly: GCA_025175895.1. Classification (NCBI taxonomy): domain Eukaryota; kingdom Viridiplantae; phylum Streptophyta; class Magnoliopsida; order Zingiberales; family Zingiberaceae; genus Wurfbainia; species Wurfbainia villosa. The sequence goes on along the minus strand of CM045991.1, from coordinate 20,112,054 downwards.
ATATACGCCAAGTGCGTCATTCGCTTTTGGACCCCATGATAGATGGATTAGCAATTCTTTGAGCGTGAGTTTGATTAAAGATAAACCTATACTCAAATGAAAATGATATTTATTTAAAAGCTAAGATATGTAAACAAAATGAGGTAATTAAAATTGCTTACATATGATTTGAACCACGGTGCAAATTCTTGATCATGAAGTGATCAAACTCACGCGTGTCGATTTCGAATATAAGTTTTGGAAAATCCTATAATAAAAAATTGAATTATAACATAAAAAAATTAACACTTAACGAAGAAATAGGAAATATATACTAACTCGAAATATGACGATACTTTTGGACAATTAAGTAAAACATATGTCTGGACTGCCCACCATTCTTGATCAGTTAAGTATCGTTGCATACATATCAGTCACAAGATAATTAAAAATCGAGAATGAATTCAAATGGGATCGTAACCTTCATCATTCCTTCCGGATTTCCATCTTTTGGTGCGAACGTGAGGCTCAAAATAATATGATGCAAAGTTGTTACTTCCTCCACAATATATGCATTCACATAGAGGATTCAACACGTGCCTTATTTTTCACTTTTTCTTCAAATGATATAAGAATCGATTGTAATATAACAAATTGTATTAGAAATGAATATATAAAAATTATAAATTTGTATGCAATAATAACGTATAGAATATGCAAACTATACCTTTCAAAATGATACATCCATCGATAATGAATGGTCCTCCAACTTTGGCCTCATATACGAGTGAACCAAAAGATGTTCGTATCAATCAAAAACGTGGAAAAATCCTTTCTAAATCGCAAAATGATTGGAATGTCTCTCTAACTTCTCCATGTGTGAATATCCCAAATATTGAGCATATATCAAGAAAAAATACTTAACTCAGAATGGCACACCCATACAAAATTCGGTAATAGTTCTTTAAAAGCAATAGAATTAGTCTTTCCATGAATATATACATATCATGGCTTTTCAAAACCCATCAATTTGCATTCCTTCATATCGACACATCTCCCAAGATTAGAAACATACCCATCGTGAAATCTCAATGATTTCAACCATTCACAAACAACACGCTCTGCCTTTATTCAATGTATAAACCGCCTTTGGTTTTTGGTCCCTACTATTTTCATCAACATCAAGGGTGGGTCGCATAAACGAGTCGCATCTTTTCTTGCATTCAGATTATCTTTATTTTTCCGATGATATCCATCATCGTATTTATCATATTATCAAAAATATTCTTCAATACGCATAACATCGAGATTATGATGAATCAAATTACTAAACCAAATACGGTAACTCCCAAAATATACTTCGCTTTAGTCCATTTTATGGTTGCTTCCATATTCATAAGTTGTACTACGCTGGCTCTTCAATAACAGATGGAAAGTGAAGCACTCTGATCAAATATCTTGACGACCAATCTCAAATGGCGGAGGTGTTCTTTCAATTCGATTCTAGTAAATTCATCTTTATTCCTTCAAATTATGAAAAATTATGTCATGACAATCAAAATAACTCGCTTCTTACCATGTTTCAATCTAATCGACTTTGATCTCTCTCCATACAATTGGGCATCCTAAGATCCTCATTACTCGACCCGATAGCATACCATGGAAAAGTCATTTATGGTCCAAAGAAGAGCATTCTTCATTACAAACATCCGATTAGTATGAACGTCATTATGTAGGAAAACCTTCATCCCATAGTTGTTTTAGCTCGCAATCAATGGTTGCATATAAACATCTATTAACTTCTTCGGATTTTTGGGCCAGCACAACCAATGTTAAAAACATATACTACGGTATTTTCATACGCACATCCCAAAGTGGAAGATTATACGAGTTAATATAATGCCAACAAGAATAGTGTCTTCTAATTTACCAAATGGAGCAATCCACGATAGAGACCTAACCTAATATTTCGAGTCTCCTTCGCAAAATCGGGATATGATCTATCAAAATTTTTCCACACCTCGATTCGATGGATGACACATTAGTCCTCTTCGTTCGATGATTTGCATGCCAAGTCATGTTCAAGATTGTCTTTGATGCATAAAGTCTTTGTAACCTAGGAGTTAAAGGCAAATAAAACAACCGACTATATGATTTACGACGCTTCTTTGCCTACTAGTGCTCTTGTACCTATCTTGATTACTGAAATTTACAAACATCTACATCTGCATCATCTCCCAATATAACATACAACCATCTCTCGCACACATCAATTCTTTCCAATCTGGAAGACCTAATTCTTTCATCGCTTTTTCATAATCGTATAAATCATCAAGATATGATCACGCGGCAATGCCTCTTCTAAAGCTTGAACAAAATTATTAAAATAATCTTCAGACACATTATGCTCTGCCTTGACATTCAACAGTCTTGCGGTGAACGATAGTTTAATGTGAGTCTCACAACCAACCCATAATGGTTCATCTGCAACACTCAACACCTCCTGAAATTTGAGATATGTTTCATTATTCATATTTTCACCGATATCTGTTACTTGTACCTCTTCCAAGGGTGATGCATTAGTAAACATTTGCTCAATTGTTGGAGGACAACTCAAGTGCACTTGTGGATCGGGAGAATCAAATTCGGGCCCGCTACATCATATATCATCCTCTGATATGGATTTAATTGATTATAATAACTTTGATCCCTAGAGACTTGTGTGTTGTGTCTATGATAATCCTCATCAGATATAAATGGTTCACCATGACATGTCCAGTTATAGTAATTTACAGTAAAACCAAATCTACAAAGATGCTCTGAAACTTTGCTAGACGGTAAAAATCTACCATTGTGACACTTTCTGCATGGACACCTTATCTGATTACCATCCATAAACTCCACATTACTTGCTGCGAAATTTAAAAACTCTTTCAACCCACTCATAAATTCATCAGTTAAACCCCGACGTTCAGGTAAATTCCTATTATACATCCAACTCCTTTCACGGATTATGTCCTGCTTTCAATAAATTATATTAATAAAAACTCCTAGAAAATACAATAATACGAAACTTAACATTAATTGAATCCTAACAAACATAATTTCAATGGAAACTATTATCCATAAAGTATCATTTAAATGGCAATGCAAATAGGTTTTAACACTTTCCAATAGACAAAACATATAACATAAAAGAACGAATTTAAAATTAGAGAAATTTTTTATAAACCTCTTGATCAAGGCGAGAGGGCAAAGCGGTGGTATCGCCGCTCGCGAACTCTCGGAGGGTCAGCGCGAACTTCGCGACAGTGGCTCGTGGCCGCCGGCGGCGTGGTCGCGGCGATCGGCGGCGAGGGTAGCCGCGGGCATACGCGGCGGCCATCGAACTCCGGACGGACGACGTGGAACTCGCCAAAGGGCGGCACCGCGGTCGTGGTTTGCCGCGGGCGCAAGCGGTGGGCAGCGGGCGGTGGCACCGAACTCTCGACACCGCCGGTGGTCGCGGCGGTCGTGGCTACGCCGAATCGCCGGACAAGGGCGAGGCTGGCGCGGCGAGGCGGCGGCGGCGGGCGAGGCGACATGCTCGGCGGGTCATGCGGGCGGCCCGGCGGCGCAGAAGCGGGCGGACGGCTGGCTCAGCGGCCATGGGGGCACGCGGCGACGAGGGCGGCGGCGGCCTCGCGAAGGCCACGGCTGGCGGCGGGCGGCGGCGGCGCTCGGCGGGCGACCAGGTCGGACGGCCGCCGCGATCATTGGGGGGCACGCGGCGACGAGGGGGCGGCGGCCTCGCGGCACCACGGGCTCGCGGCTCTGGGTGCAACGGCCGTGGCGGCGGCGAGTTCTGGCGACCATGGCCGGACGATTCACCGCATTGGGGGCACAAGGGCGACGAGGCTCGCGGCGCGGCGGCCTCGCGGTACGGGCGGGCATATGGATGGCGGTTCAGGGTCGAACGGGCGCGGGCGCGACAACGTCGGCGACGGCGAGGTCGCCGAGCACGACGCGAAGGGAAGAAAAAATTAGGGCTGTCGGGCGCGAAGCGAAGAGAAGAAAAAGGGGGGAAAAAATTAAAAAAATTGAAAAGTTTGCAACGAATCTGTGATTCGTTACAAATTTTAAATAAAAGATAAAATAAAATTTTTTGAAAACGTTAACTAATTTTTTTATTTTTTATTTTTATAAATTTAAAAGTTTGCAACGAATCCAGGATTCGTTGTAATAATTTGCAACGAATCCTGGATTCATTGCAAATAATTTTTTAAAAAAAATTAAAAAACTTTAAAATCGTTAACTGAATTTTTAATTTTTTTTTTTTATAAAATTAAGAGTTTCCAACGAATCTATGGATTCGTTGCAAAATTAGCCACAGATTCGTTACAAATAATTTTTTATTTTAAAATAAATAAAATACTTGAAACTCATGAACTAACTTACAGATCTCCGAATGAGATAAAATCAGTGCCAATATGTTCGTCTAGTTCTCCTCATTATATAAACATCGTCAAAAATGTTTTAATCTGGGAATTTTCAAATATCGGTCTGTCTGAGAAATCTAATTCACGTTCAAAAAATCACGTATCGCAATATTTTCGATAAATGATTTATAAAAATATATATATAATCAGGGGAACTAGACGAACACATAGAACTTGTTTCATCTCATTCCGAACTCTCTAAGTCACTTAACCGGCTTCGACGAATTTTTAATTTTTTTTTTCTAAAAATAAGAGTTTGCAACGAATCCTCGAATTCGTTGCAAAATCAGCAACGAATCCACAGATTCGTTGCAAATTTGCAACGAATCCACGGATTCGTTGCAAAATATTTAAAAAGAGACTCGTTCACGAGAACTTGTTTTTTATTTTTCTTTTTTATAAAATAAAAATCTGCGACGAAATATAAATTCGTCGCATATTTTTGCAAATTTTATCTCCGAATGAGATAAAATCAGTGTCAATATGTTCGTCTAGTTCTCCTCATTATATAAACATCGTCAAAAATATTTTAATCCGGGAATTTTTAAATATCAGTCTGTTTGAGAAATCTAATTCACGTTCAAAAAATCACGTATCGCAATATTTTCGGTAAAATTGATTTTTAAAAATATATATATAATCGTGAACTAGGCGACACATGTAACTTGTTTCATCTCATTCCAACTCTCTAAGTCACTTAACCGACGAATTTTTAATTTTTTTTTCTAAAATAAGAGTTTGCAACGAATCCCGGATTCGTTTGAATCAGAACGAATCACGATTACGTTGCAAAATATTTAAAAAGAGACTCGTTCACGAGAATTTATTTTTTATTTTTCTTTTTTATAAAATAAAAATCTGCGACGAAATATAAATTCGTCGCATATTTTTGCGACGAAAAAAATTTTTCGTCGCCAATTTGCAACGAAAAAAAATTTGTCGCAGATTTTGCAATGAATTTAAAATTAATTTCGTTGGAAATTTTTATTTTTTCAATAAATTTTTTCTTTGAAAATTTTCGTTATAAATTTCAAATTTAAACATAAAATTCGTCGCTAATTTTGTTGCAAATTTGCAATGAAAATAATTCGTTGCCAAAGTTCATCGCCAAAAAACAGTTTTTTTGCAGTGAAAGATGGGTTGATTTTTCATGCATCGAAGATTTGAAATGCACACTCACAATGCTCGAATCATTCGAAATGTTGGATCATCCATCATGTACTTCTTTCAATTTACTCTAATAATCATGATCAGTGGAAGAGTGGAAGATTTTCATGTAATCGAATTAATCGTCTTAAAAATGAGTTGGAAGACTTAATATTTGAATTATAAATAAATAAATATTCTACCTATCAGCAAGCTGTAATATTATATGGGGCCAAATGTGGCAAAAGGTAAAGGTTGGTTTATGTATGACTTCCAAATAAACGGATTGAGTTTGGGTTCTATTATGTTGCACATATTTGACATGTTCAAGCGCAACTTGTTTTGATTCGTTCAATTATGATAAATGGCATGTTTAAACATTTATTCACCATCTTGACGTTTTTAACTTTTTTTTTTTTAGCCTCATAACAATTTCTCTTAGTTGCAACACACATGCCCTATTTTAACCCATTTATTAAATATGTGGTGTTTAGGTTTGAGTTGACCATATCGTGTGTCCAGGTAACACCCGAATTGGCACCTCTAATGGGTCCATATTAGTTTGTCAAGATGGTATTTAGTCCTCTCTAGCATTGATTATGGATGTTAGTGCTACCAAAACACAACCACTAAGATTTATATGGCAATCAAGGTTTAAGAAGTGTACAACTAACTAGTCGTGAGATAAGATATACTACACTATATATATATATATATACGCAATATGCGGTTCCTTTATTATTATTATTTTTAAAGTAGGTGAGTTAGAATTGTAAATTGGATGCACTAATCAATATGCTTTGTTAGATATTATGCTAAATTTCTATTAATATAAATATATTTGTGTATCATCTGCATAAGCCCTTGTATACCATTTGTGCGCCGTTGATTGTGTACCGCTTAATGTGGGATTGTGTACCACTTGTGTAGCCTTTTAAAACCTTAGTCTCGATATGGTAATTGCTCAAATCTGTTCCTAACAGTGTACTGCTAAATGTCGAATCATCTCCACACAAATGACTAAATCTTCTTTCTGCTCGTCTAGTAGGGCAATACATTGAACATTTTTTCTGCAACTGAGCAACTTCTTCGTGATGTCATAGAGAAAGTTCTCACGGAAGGATGATGTGGTGATTAAAGTACGACGAAATTTGATGACTATAGAACAAATCGATAGAGGTCGTTAGGTTGACGAATTCCAATCTTTTTACTGATGATGTCATAAAGAACAGTCCCTACGAAAAGGTCTTGTGGCTAGCGCGACAGTAGAGTTGTACCAATAAATAAGGGTCAATCTCCAGAGATGCAAGTTTTTCGAAGTACCTACCCTCCTGTCTTACTAGTCATGAGTTGGACAATATACTTTCCGTGATTTATCTTCTTTGTATTGACTGTAAAATCGACTGACAGAGGCGCTGAGGACGAGCGAATCGTCTTTTTTCAACAATGATATCATAAAGAACGGGTCAATTTTCCGTAAATGTGAATGTATTGTCCTTCCATATGTTTGTTACTAATCTCAAAGATCAAAAGTTCACCATGATTTACCTCTCTTACAATAGTTTGAGAACGGATTGGTAGGACCAATAGGTTGACGGATATCAACCTTTTGTACAATGATATCATAAAGAAATTTCGTGGGATGAGTCTAGCGGCTAACGTATACAGATGTTATACAATAGGACAATGAATCAATCATTTGCAAATGTGAGAGTGTTGTCCCTCCATACGCTGATTACTAGTCTCAAGGGTCAAAAGTTCACCGTAATTTACCTTTCTTATAGTGACCTGGAGATGGACTTATAGAGGTCACTAGATTGACAGATTTCAACCTTTTTACACAATGATGTCATAAAAAGGTAAAGAAAGTCAATTTCTCGTAAATGTGAGGGTATCGTCTCTCTATGAGTTAGTTATTGGATTTTAAACTAAAAAAATTCTCCATGATTTATCTCTCTTATAATCCGGAGATGAATTAGTAGGAGCTATTAGATTGACGATGAATTCAACCTTTGCATGAATGATGTCATAAAGAAAAACATATTGGAAAATGAGACTAGTGCAATAGTTCATGATTCGGTCATGCGTACTCCATAGAGAGTATTCAAGTTTTTATAATATGGGAGCAATACTATAAAAATAAAAAAAATTGGAAAGGCTGCTGATCTCACCTTGCGGAAAACCATTGTTTTTCTTTGACACTTATTTAGCACCCATGGAGAACAAGCAAAATAACCTCAAACCCTTATGGAGATCAAGAAAAATCGTCTTCTATTGTTGATCCAGTTGACAGCTGTGGATGAGGTGACTTTTGAGAGCTCTAAGCATATCATCAGAAATTGAGTGTAGATCAGCCCTTAAGTATATGACTTCACCTTAAATCTATAACCCTGACACCGAATTCTGGATAGATCGGTCCGATGTGTCTCCATATTGACCGAATCCAGCTTCTGCCATGCCACGTGGCTCCTTGCATATACTAAAATATTTGTTGTTTGTTCACTCCTCATATATGTGCAAAAGTAAATTACTTACATAATATGATTAAGATCTAAGTCTTGATCAAGCACATATTGATTAAGCATAAAGGCCTAAGCCTTTGTTAAAGCTCAATCCATCATGAAAGCCCTTAAGCGTTCATGATGAAAAGCTTATATTGATAAGGCCACATCATGCTCCACATGTCTTTCATGCTTTGAGCATGTGGCATGCTTAGCCACATACACATGTCTTACATGCTTGAGAAAGGTTGCCATCATGAGCCACCTAGAGGAGATGTGGCAAGCTCTCATGAAATGGTTGCTCTTTATAAGGGAAAGAGCATGAAAGGAAGCTAATCAAGAAATCCTCTTCATCGTGGAAGAGAAGAAAGGAGAGAATGAAAGAGAGAAGAGACAAAGAATGGAAAAAAAAGAAGAAGAAGAAGAAAAGAGGTTCTTTCTTTTTCAATTTTCTTTAGAAAGAGAGTTAATCTCTACCTTATTTTCTTCGTTCTGCCGAGTTATCCTTCGCTCGACAGACTCTGTGATAGTGTTCAGATACATTGATCAAGTCGCCACTACAACCCGTGCTAAGTTATACTAGCGGTTTCGTCTTTTTATCCTGAGAGACAGACATCCTACGTCACATCGTAGTATCACCGAAGGGGACGAATCTATCTTAAGGAGACTGCGTCTTTGCAAGACTCGTTTTCATTCCTACACGGGTGACGGATACCATCTCAACAGATAAGTCCGAATTGTGTTCTTGTAATTTTCAATTCGGATTATTCTCTATAATTCCGACTTGATTGTGAAATAAAATTTCCAACAATATATATATATATACACTTAAGTAATTCAGAGATATTACCTGTTTGTGCTGTTTCGTGGCAATCAATTTGGTATGCTATTTCTCGTGATTTCAAGAGAGAGATGCCCAACGGATGATAGTTGGCTGGCGTCTTTAGTAAAGGTTTTAAAATTCGAAGTTTGAGGCAAGGTAAATGTGATAGGCTGCATATTTACCTTGGCTTATTGAATATGTTGTGATGTTCTAATTTTTTATTTATGCTCATTAGCTCAGGGGACTGGATGAATTGGCACTTTGGGGCACACAAGTGATGTTCTATTATATCATTATGGAAGTTACTATTATTAAAAAGAGCATAGAAAGTGAAACAGAGATATAAAACTCCAACTCCACCCTTAGTCTCATATTTACAAATGAGAGTTCTTAAATTATACTTTAATACTAAGAAATTCTCAACCTGGTACCTTGACATTTTTAGTCTGATTGAATTCTCTCTTGGGCTTTAACATGGTGCCAAACTAGACTTTCACCTCTCTGAAAAACGATGCTAGTCTGAAAAGCATATTTAAAGAAGTAGAAAGTGACACACAGAACATAAAATTCCACCTTTTAATCCTACCTCAACAAACTAGATTTCTTAAAATATGTTTAAATATTAAAAGATCTTCCACCTTAATGCCTTGATATTTCGAGTTGTATTGAGTTCTTGTAGGATCACCGACAGTTCTTTCTTGGGCTTTAACAGTTATAACAATCATAGGTTAGCTATTGTGGCTTCGATATCATGAGCAAGGGAAAGGGAAACAGATCGAGTTTGTGCTGGCTGAAACAAGTTGATAAAATTTCTCCTTGCATTTATGTTTTCCAATATCCATACTGTTTAGCTCAGTTCTGATTTTTATGGATCAATGAGACATTCTTCGCATCGAATTCACATCGCTAACAATAATCTTATTAAAACTATTTAGTTTCGTATTGGTGAAGTCTATTCCTTGTTAGCTGCCGTCTATTCTGTGAGACGTAAGACGTTCGAGTCCAAGCAACGAGAATCTGTGCTAGTAGAACTGTTAATTGGTAGCAAAAATGATTTGTTGGCTCTAAATATTCTTATCAATTTGACCTCGCAATCATAGTAAAAAAGATATGGATAATTAATCCTAGAGAAACAAATTTCAAGAATCGATCTTTGCCTCGTCGATAACAATAATAATATGAGTACCAACTTGGTCAAGCCCGTGGGAAGCAAGTGATTTCCATGGTTGTTGTCTGTCGAGATGGGGATGACGAGATATCCCGGTGGCGAAGACGACAAAGGCCGACAACTTAGACGAGCAGGATTGACGTGGAGGGAGAGCGAGAAAAACAGGGACATCGTCTCGGCAGTGAGCCGAGTCGAATGAGATGGATCGAGCAGACTCAGGGGTTTTGCGAAACAACGAATGGTTAAGGGCGTCGAGATGGATCTCGATAGGGCTCCTCCGACGCTCAAGGCAGAAATTAGCAGGAAAATGACGAAAAGAATGAACAAGTGGAGTAGAGAATGTGCGAAAATCTTTTCTCCTCCTTTGGAAGGGCTATATATAGAAGGGAAATCCTCCTGCCAAATAGTACAATCGGTATGGGCGACATGATTTCATGACGTATTTAGATCTGCTCCAAGAAGTAATAGGGTTACCCTCATAAATGTGGCAGGCGCGTGGGCCGCAATTAATGTACGTCGTATGGTTGATAGAAGACAACTCTTCATTAATACAGCAGACATTCCTCTGAAAATCAATATGGACATTTGCTCCTTGGTTGGAAAGAGATGCTGACGAGGATTGTCTGGTGGACCCTTGAATATGGAATATCTGTCACGTCCTTTGACTAAATAAGATAATTTATGTTGAGAAGCCACATGTCTGAGATAATGTATCCTTGCCGAGATGTGATATGGATGAGCCGAGACGCGTCAATAGATGTTTGCCGAGACGCGGGCGTCCCGTCTGATAGGGAGGCGTGGGCGCGGTTTAATCTCTAGTCATAAGTTAATTTTGTTCGATGTCACTAGTAATTTGGATATATATTTTCTTTCGTTTAAATAGAATTTTAGAACACAAATAGAGTGAATGTTGGACGCTCCATGAAACCATGATTGTTAGATACGAGAAATTTTCACGGGCTGGAGTTGGTATTCACATGATTGTTATTATCAATGAGACAAGGTCAATTTCTGAGATTTATTCCCTTCAAATTAATTGTGCACTCCAAGAAGACCACTTCATTTGAAATGAATGAATTATTTTTCACTACCAATAATTGTTATATAACAAAAAAAAAAAAAAAAAAAAAAAACAGATCTTCACGTTTCACATTTGAGATGTTCGGTTAGGGATGATTCTCTCAGTAATATGCTGGTTTCCTTTGTGTGGATCTGTCACTGTCGGATGGTGCTTCATCAAGCAACGGCGTAGTCGTTTATGTCGTACAGCCCTTTGGACGTAGCTACTAGGTAAGTGGTTTGAACAATAATAATGGTACGTGTGGGAATCTTTCAGTGCTGGCTGTGAGCATTTAGGCCATGCTATGTTCTATCGTATTCTTCCAATTGGCCTCGTCACGCGCAAGAGTCCAAAGGGTTATCAGTTGAAATTTATCAATTTAATGATATTTATTGATCTATTCGGTGATTATTACGAGTAAGATAAAGTATGAAGAATTTTATAAATTTTGATGTAGTAGTTAAGACATGTATATGTCATCTGAATTCAAAAAAAAAATTTAGATCTCCCTTAAAATCATTCTTTATCTTATCCATAAATTTCATCGTATTTTAATCACCATATTATTTCTATAGAAACGAAAAATATTTATTCATCTAAAAAAATTAGAATGATCAATCTAATACGTCGGAAAGTACTTTATCCATAAATTTTTATCCGATGGTAAAAATTGACTTGTGCTCACTTGTCAAAAAGGACATTTTCATAGAATTTATCCTTCGCACCTTCATCTTTCATATGCATCTCCTAAAAAAAATAAGACTGACTATAGAATTAGTCTAACACATGCAACTCATATAGTTAACATTATTATATGAGTTATAAATTTTGAAAACAATTGTTATATATATATAATTAAATTACTTAAAAATAATTATGTAAATTATGATATAGTAATTTTAGATAGATTTGGTTATTTTGTTTGAAAGTATGATGCCTTCGAATTTAAATTTTAAGTAAAAAATAATTATATAATAGTTTTGGTCACCACAGAAAAACACCCACGGATGAATCTATATTAATTTATAATTTAGTTCCCTTTTTTTTTTTTCTTTTTGGCCCTTCTAAAGCACTTCGGCCTTGACGGCTTAACCAAATTCCCTTTCCGAGATGGATGCTCTGCTCCGGTCGAGCTACTCCCCATTCTCGAGCTTCTACGACGCGCCGTATCCGCTTGCGGAGACGACAGCGAGCAACGTAGTACGCAGTGAGGAGCTGCCGCAGGGAGTTGCGGAGCTGAACGTTCGCGAGACATCATGGATATGGAATATGTTGTGGTTGTGGAAGGGCAACAAGCATCCTGGATTCTACCATCCTGATGACTCCATCGCCTTCTTTGGCCACTGCATCGCCCAAGCTCCGATGATTGAGGCGGCCCTCCGATTTTCTGGCATCACAGGTCCTTTTTCTCTGATTCAAACCGAGGTGTAAGGCCTAGTCTGTTTTCTACCTGGGATTTTAACGACTGGTCACTTGATCTGTGCTGTGGATATCTTGTGACTGTATACTTAAACAATCCTCATGTTGCTTACAGAACTGTTATCATATTTTGTCTGATTTCGATGCAAATAACTCTGGCATTGTGGTCCTGATGAGGACCTCCAAACTTCGACATTGTGGTCGTCTTGATCATCTGGTTTGTTGGGTGATATAGCAGCGTGCATACCTATCAAAACATTATATGAATAAATCCCAGCGTATTTTGCATATGTATCATGATTTTGTTGAAACGATGAGATGAAATTTAGTTACCTTTGATTTTCCTATCCGCAGATAATCCTCTGAAAATACCAAAAAAGGTAGTGGACGTGGGTTGTGGCATCGGAGGTAGCTCTAGATATATTGCAAAGAAGTATGGGGCTCATTGCCAGGGCATCACATTGAGTCCTGTCCAAGTGCAGAGAGCACAAGCTTTATCAGCTGCTGAAGGACTAGCAGACAAGGTATGCAATTTTGCCTTTTTCCCTCCTGTTTTCAGAGGGACGTATTGGGTGACGTATTAAAGCTTTACTTATTTCCGTTCAGTTCTCAATGACCTTATGGACATGGACAGGTAAATTTTCAAGTGGCCGATGCTCTGAATCAACCTTTTTCTGATGGGCAATTTGATTTGGTTTGGTCCATGGAAAGCGGAGAGCATATGCCAGATAAAGTGAAGGTAGTAGTTGTTTTATACTACTTGAGAATATGTTCTCTAGCATTATTTTGCTATATATGCCTGGAAACGGTGATGCTCTTTAGGAGGAGGAATTGAAGTTCAGTACCTCAGATCTTTCACGTTTGGACATTGTTCCATATCTCTTGTAGGGTAGAAATAAGCAAAGCTTGCTATGATAATAATTAAAAATTATGAAACATAACCATTGTGCCATGTCTAGAAAACTAAAGAAAACATGAGGAATTCTTTGTGTTTCTAATTTCCAAGTTGGAGGTTAGTCAGGGGCAAAAGAAAGTGGACAATTTGGCATAACTCAAATCACGCAAGTCATTAAAAACAGTTTGTTCCCTGGAAGACTGTCTTTTGCAATAACAACAACTCAGCTGTTTTTTTTTTTTGACAGAAAGAATTAAAGAACTTGTATAATTATGATGAATGTGCATGCTTGTATATCCTGACCTGAATGAAAGCAGAACGAAGAGCATGTTGTGGTATTTAGTTGAACAAATCTCGAGAGCAGAAACTGTACCTAGCAAGAGCGCAGAGTATCTAGCTAGAGTGGCTAACTAGCTAAGTGATCAGTTAGCCTTACAACTAAGGGTATCCACACATCATCAATCAAATATTTCATTCTCTAAATATCCCACATGAAATATTCTATACATCAAATATTTATGAGTCCCACCACTTTCACCGTTAAATATCTCACTTTCAATAATCAAATATATCACCAACCAAATATTTATGGTCCCACTATTATTTTATTAATTTACATCTAATTTTATATTTAAATAAAATTAATTATTTTTTTTTCAATTCTTCAGCTTAATATGTATTTACATACAATTATTCAATATAAATAATTTAATAATAATATTTTATTTAAATAAAAATAGTACAATATAGGCCATATAAATTTTAAAAGAAATAGTACAATATACGAATACAAATATTTCACAAATTCGAAATTGAAATAACTAAATATTTGACAAGTTTCCCATGTGTTCAACCAAATTGTGACAAAGCTGATGATGCACTTGAATATTATGTAACTTGGAATTTCTTCGAATGTATATATTCAGCAAATTCGGTGGTTGAGCCATGATTCGTTGTGATAGTATCTTATTATTCACAATCCCAAATCGATATTACATGACCTTCGTCCTCCACAATCATGTTTTGTAAAATAATACACATATACATAATTTCTTTGTATTTATCCATGAATCAATGTCGCCTTTTGGATCTCTTATAATTGTCCAACGAGCTTAGAGCATCCCAAAGATTCGCTCGACATATTTTCTTGCAGCCTCTTGTCTTTCGTTAAATTTCATTCTTTTCTGATTCTGAGAGTAGGAAAAACTCTTCACGAAAGTGGCTCATTCCGTATATATATCATCTGTTAGGTTGTACCCTTTTGTATATTGTGTACCGTTCACAATAAAATTAACCTTCGTTGTGTTTTCTTTCAAGACGTCATTAAAAAGAGGTGCTTCGTTAAGCATATTGATGTCATTACGAGTACTAGCAACTCCAAAAAAAGATGTCATATCCACAAATCGACATATACAACCGCCTTAAGCACAATTGTTGGGTAGCCATGATCACCTCGTGTGTACTATGCCCTCCACACAATCGGACAATTTTGTCAGACCCAATGCATGCAATTAAGACTTCCTAAATCCCAAGGAAACCATGCCTTTGTTCATGCATTTCAAGCAAACGAGCGATATCAGTTGCATTAGATTTTCTTAAGTACTCACCTTTATATATTTGTATCATACATTGACAAAAGTTGGACAAACATTCGAGGACGATTGTTTTAACATTTGCAGGTACTAATCCAATTGGTCAGTGGAACCTTCATACGCCAGTTGACGGATAGCCACCATGTATTTTTGAAGTGGAGACATACATTTTTTCCTTGTTGCATCTTCCCTCCATTTAAAATAACTATTGGGATGATTTTTTAAATCAGCGACTATGCACAAAAATACCTATTTTCTCATTCGAAATCGCCATCGGAATATGTCATCGATATACACTAGCTCAAATAGAGAGATAATCATTGACAAGTTGAATGTGTCTCGCTACACGTTTTATACTTCCATAATAATTTTATATGAATTCAGCCACTCTAAATTGATTGTGCACTACTATCATAAATAATGTTTCATTAGGATTTGATGTTGTATAACTCATTGTGACTTCGGGAACGTTTTCTGTGTTGGGAGCTTGAGAATCTTGAGATATTTTGGAATAAATGATTATATATAGTGGGGAGAATTTTTGGTATGTAGTAGTTTTTTTATGATGAAAGATGAATGAAAAAAATAAATGTATATATAGAACAAAAAATAAATATTGTCCAACGTTTCAAAAATTAATCATTGACAACATTCTAAATCAATCGAACCATTTGACAACGTTGATATTGAATTTTTTTAAAAAATACTGTAGCATGCAGGCTGCAGGGCCACCCACGCTTGCAGCTCACTTTTATTTATTTATTTATTTTTTTCATATTTGCTGGCTAATTTTTAATAACCCCATTTCCAACCTTCCAATGGGAAATAGTTGTAGTTTGAGGATATTTCTTATATCCCCTCCAAATACCCTCATTGTGGATGCCCTAATGACTGTCTTTGGAAATTTCTCCATTAACGTGCTGATTGAACAAGTTTCCTAACCAAGGCAGTTCATTCTCTAAAAATTGAAAAATAAAAAGAGAGCAGCTAGCTTATTGTTTTTTGTTTTTTGTGATAATTCAGGTGTTCGGTAGGAGCTCGACTAATATTAGTTTTATTATTGCTATTTGATATTCAGTCTAACATAGTTTTCTTATGAATCAGTTTGTGAGCGAACTGGCACGGGTTGCTGCACCTGGAGCAACGATCGTTATCGTAACATGGTGTCACAGAGATCTATTGCCATCCGAGGCGAATCTGGCTCCTGATGAAACAAGCCTCTTGAACAAGATCTGCAGTGCATATTACTTGCCATCCTGGTGTTCAGCTCTAGACTACGTTAAAATAGCAAATTCTTTATCACTTGAGGTAGGCAGAACTGATTCTTATACTGATCGAATGTATTTGGCAAATATACAAGTCTTGTTACGCTCACTTCTACTAGAAATAACGCATAATAATGTTTCAGGACATTAAGACGGCTGACTGGTCTGATCATGTAGCTCCATTTTGGCCTGCTGTCATCCGATCAGCCTTTACATGGAAAGGTTTTACATCTTTATTGCGAAGTGGTATGATCTCCTTTACTCACTAATAATTGTTAGTTATTGTAGCGGTAATTTTTTAATTTGTTTCCTCCCTCAAATTAGTCCTGGTATATATATATATATATGCCAATGTTGAACTTTTAAGCTTTTATAGGGTGGAAGACTATTAAAGGTGCATTGGTAATGCCTCTGATGATCCAAGGCTACAACAAGAAGCTAATCAAGTTTACCATCATCACATGTCGTAAACCAGCTGCATAATCGTCGATCGCCAGAGCAGACGAGCGATGCTAGCTGCTGTATCATGCAAATATCTTTATAATAAGGACCTTAATTACGTTAATTATATGTACCCTTTTCTGATGCAGACGTATTTTATGTACTTCTGTTTTTATTTGTTTGAAATTGCAAAAATTGAGTGTGTTGCATGCGTTTGCCTGTAACTCGTATTAATTGGCAGAAAATTAAACTGATATTATTAATAATTTAATACGATACAAAATAAGTTGATTATTCTCAATAGATTTGCCTACCATGAAGTGGGATGACTTCACTCATACACTAATGAATCGAGGAGGAAGACGACAATGAGCTGGAGTCCACTCTGTCAGCTTAATTCATACAATAATGTTGTGATATATATGGATAAAGAAGTGTTAATCCCGAGTTCCACTACTGGTGAGAGGGCAAAGCCAGATTTTGGGAAGCACAATTCATACATATTCTCGAATTGTGATCGATCAAAGAAGATGCTAAGATTGTTAAATCCAAGATTGTAGCAGAGAAGAGTAAACACTTTGTTTTTCATAAATTTCGATCTTAAGAAAAAGAAAAAGAAAAATAATAATAATAATAATTTTTGTCAATGTATTATTTCCCTATTTGGGATTATACCCAACCACTCCCTCCGCTCCACTCGCTCCACTAAAAATATCCAGCACTTTGCAACTGGCCACCGGCCATGGCGTCGAAACAACGCATGCACTTGCTCCCGTTTCCGTTCTGTTTTGTCGCTTACGCAATTGATTCATCGTTGTGCAGAAGATTGGAATCAATTTAATGGTTTTAAAGAATTCGAAAAGAAATAAATCATGGAAGAAGACGGAATTAGAGACAATAAATGATCAAATTTTAAATTATATTCGAAATAGATCATTATCCATTATACAAATTGATTTATCATACCGCACCCACACCCACAGTAGATGACGTGGCGTCCGGCAATAGAATCTAAGAATGGGGCCCGGCTTTCCCGCTGTGTTGCCGCTATCGCGTCCGTTTCTATCGCTGATGACATTGTAACTCCTCTTTCTCATCCTCTCTCTCTCTCTCTCTTCGACTCTTCCCTTTTCCGACTTGGGTTTGAGTTCTGGATCACTGTCTCAAACTTTTCTACGCCGCCGGAGGATCGGAACCATGGAAGCCATCCGTAAGCAGGCCAGTAAGCTGAGAGAGCAGGTGGCCAAGCAACAACAGGTGCGTGCCTCTTCCCTGACTCCTTCCCCTTTTTATTTCCGCAGATTTCTTATTAATTGAAACAGATAACTCTTCCCTGCATTACGAGAACCAGAAAGGCGGTGTTTTTCTCGTTATTTTAAATTGAACATGTGATAGGTCTGGCGACGAGGCACCTTTTTCGAGATTATATCTTTCACCATTTAGAATCGAGAATGGTATCTTCTGCAAATTTGTGCATATCAGTGAGTTAGATGTGAATCGGATACGAGTGTGCTCGTTCATTCTTTGTTTTAGTGGTTGTAGTTGGTTTGATGAAATTGGACAGCAGTATAACCATCATCTGCGCTGAGTGGAGAAAACTGTCGTAGATTGATAAAGAAGACATTTTTTGTATTAGAAAGTATGATTAGAGAAGTTCGTATGGTGCAAAAGGTTAGAATCCGCCAACCTAACAACCCCTATCAGTCTGCCCTCGGACCATCGGAAGGGAGATAAATCACGGTAGACCTTTGGTCCTTAAGACTAGTAACTAGCACATTGAGGGACGACACCCTCGCATTTGCGAGGGATTGACCCGTTGTCTTATGGTGCAACGTCTACATGCACTAGCCACTAGACCCTTTCCACGGGGGCATGATTAGAGAAGTTCTTGATTGTATTTCTCTTAGCATAAAGCATATCAATCGAGGCTATCATTCAGAATCTATGGAAATTTTTGGGTATGTATAACAATATGAAAAACATAGATATTTACCAAATACAAAACTGTGTCTACTTGGAAGGAAGGAAGCCCAATCGGAGAGGAGGAGGAAAAGCGGTCATTTCCCTTGTCTACTTCGTTGTAAGAATAAAAAGTAAGGGAAGAGGAAAAGAGATCCACACTTTTGCTTCCTTCTGAAAATGGGCTCAAGCCTCCACGGGTGTGGTGCGGTGGTAAAACACCCAAAGGATCAAGTAGAGTATCAGAGTTCGATCTCCATTGTGGACGAATTCAAAAGGCCGACCTCTAGGTATGAATAAGCCGTGCTTCGGATTTACCAGGTAGGCAAACTAGGGAAAAGGCCGCTTATCTCCAGAATTAGTCGGTCGAAGCTTGGACATCTAGATTATCAGAAAAACAAGGGCTAAAAAACCGAGAAAGTATTGCAAGACCAATTTATCCTTGAATTTTTTTGGGAATGGTAAAATCAAAAGGATAAAATTGTCATTTTCTTTATTTCTGCTTCATTTCAAATGACTCTTTGCTCCTCTGAGTAGGCAAAATCACCTTGACAATCTTTTTAAACCAGTTTTAACTCGAAAACATTTTGTTTTGTAGGTCATTCTCTCATAAATTTAAACAGTGTATTCATTTATGCAAACTGATTAACTTCAAGTACAAAACAACAACAACAACAAAGTTTTATCCCACTAGATGGGTCGGCTATATGGATCCTTCTACGTCATTGGACTCTATCCCCTACTATATCATCATCTATATTTAAATAAATTTTATCTTGTTTTATTGTTGCTAACCAAGGCTTTTTTGGTCTTCCTCTTCCTCGTTTGATGTGTATATTTATCATTGTTTCACATCGCCTAACTAGAGCATTTATTGACTGTCTAAGTACATGTCCGTACCACCTTAAACGTGTCTCTCGGAGCTTTCCTTCAATAGATGCAACACCAACTTTTTCTTTAATGCTTTCATTTCTT
The DNA here is from genome assembly GCA_025175895.1 of Wurfbainia villosa. NCBI lineage: Eukaryota > Viridiplantae > Streptophyta > Magnoliopsida > Zingiberales > Zingiberaceae > Wurfbainia > Wurfbainia villosa. The sequence continues at coordinate 20,092,353 of CM045991.1, read as the reverse complement.
ATTTTGTTTATCCTCGTATGTCCGCACATCCACCTTAACATTCTCGTCTCTATAACTCTCATCTTTTGCTTATGTGCTTGAGTCGTAGCTCAACATTTAGCGTCATATAATATAGCAGGTCTAATCGCCATTTTGTAGAACTTTCTTTTAAGTTTTAGAGACACTTTACGATCGCATAAAACCCCCGACGTTTTTCTCCATTTCAACCATCCTGTTTGTATTTTATGTAAGACGTCTCTCTTAATCCCTCCATCATCTTACAAAAATGATTCTAAATATTTAAAGCTCTCAATTCCAGACCACTCGTCATTTCCTATTTTAACACTTGTCTCGTTACGTTTAATATTGTTAAATTTAAATTCCATATATTCTATCTTTACTCTACTAAGTCTAAAACTTTTCATTTCTAGTGTTCCCGCCGAGATTCTAGTTTAATATTTACTCCTTCATATGTCTCATCTACCAAAATAATATCATCTGCAAACAACATGCACCACAGTACTATGTCTTGAATGTATTTAGTGAGTTCGTCTATGATTAGTGTAAAAAGATAGGGACTTAAAGTTGATCCTTGATGTAACTCTATCTTTATTGGAAATACTTCAGTTAATTCGCCTGAAGTCTTCACTCTAGTCGTTACTTCCTCATACATATCTTTAATTAGTTTAATATATGTTACACTAACACCTCTTTTTTCTAAAATTCTCTATATAATTTCTCTTGGAACTCTATCATAAGTTTTTTCTAAATCAATGAATACCATGTGTAGATCCTGCTTTTGCTCTCTATACTTTTCAATTAATTGTCTGAGAAGATGTATAACTTCTATTGTCGACCTTCCTGGCATGAATCTAAATTGATTTTCGAGAACCGTAGTTTCCTTCCTTAATCTTTTTTCTATCACTCTTTTCCAAAGTTTCATGGTATGACTCATTAGTTTAATACCCCTATAGTTTTCATAAGTTTGTATATCTCCCTTATTCTTATATAAGGGAATTAGGATAATTACTCTCCATTGATCAGACATCTTTTTTCTTTTCAATATCATGTTAAATAATTTTATAAGTCATTCAATACCTTATTTCCCTAGACACTTTCATACCTCTATAGGAATATCATCTGGTTAAACGGCTTTTCCATTTTGCATTTCATTTAAAATTTGTTCTACTTCTGAAATTTGAATTCTACGATAAAAATTTAAATTTCTATACTCATGACCTACTTAAATTATCTAAATTAAGTTAGTCTCCTAAATCTTCATTAAAAAGTTGATGAAAATATCTCTTCCATCGCTCTTTTATTTCTTCATCATTTACTAGTACCTTATTGCATTCATCTTTAATACATCTTATTTGATTAAGATCTTTTGTCTTCCTCTCTCTCACTTAAGCTATTATATAAATGTCTTTTTCCCATTCTTTTATATCTAATTTTCGATATAACCGTTCAAAAGTTTCAGTCTTAGCTTCATTCACTGCTTTCTTAGCTTCTTTCTTGGCTATTGTATATTTTTTCAAATTTTTTTCATTTTTACAAATATATAATTTCTTATATGTTGTTCGTTTTTCCTTGACTTTCTCTTGCACTTTCTCATTCCACCACCAAGATTCTTTACTTGGTGGTGTATGTTCTTTTGACTTACTGAGTACACTCTTGGCTACTATTTTTAACTTTGCTACCATCTCATCTCATGTCGTATTAAGGTCATTATATATTTCATCTAATACTTGTACTCCTACTTTCTCTTTGAATATATTTAGTTTCTCATCCTTTAATTTTCACCACTTAATTCTGGGAGTCGTATATATTTGTCTTTTATTAATATTATGTTTGAGGTGTATATCCAATACTACTAACCTATGTTGAGTAGTTAAACTTTCTCCAGAGATGACCTTACAATCTTTACAAATCTTTTTATCTCTCTTCTTAACATAAGAAAGTCAATTTGTGATTTATTATTTCCACTTTTGAACATGACCAAGTGTTCTTCTCTTTTCTTAAAAAATGTATTAACTAGTATAAGATTATATGCTATTGCAAAATCCAATATAGTTTTACCTTCTTCATTCCTTGTTCCAAACCCATAACCCCCATGCACTCTCTCATATTCGTCATTTTTCACTCCGACATGCTCATTTAAATCGCCTCCTATTAAAATCATCTCATTTGACGGAATATTTTGTAATACTTCATCAAAGTCATCCCAAAAACTTAATTTGGTATTTTCATCTAATCCTATTTGAGGTACATATATACTAATTACGTTCATAGTTTCTTTCTCCACTATTATTTTGAGAGCTATAATTCTATCTCCCTTTCTAATTACTCTTAACTTCATCCTTTAATGAACTATTTACAATAATACCCACTCCATTTCTTGTTTTACTCTTTTTTGTATACCATAACTTAAAATCCGAGTTCTCTATCATCTTTGCCTTCTTACCTACCCATTTTGTCTCTTGTACACATACAATATTAATTTTTCTCCTAATCATCGTATCTACTATCTCCATTGTTTTACCAGTGAGGGTTCCTATGTTCCATATACCAAATCTTAGACTATTAGTTTTTCTATAATATTTGTTCTTACCCAATCTATGGTGTGAGAATTCTTACTTATTTAATACTACACCCAAGTTCTCATGGAGATGTAACGGTCCTTGCCAATACATTGCAGTTGGACCCTGCAACGCGAACTCTTACATATTTTTCATTACACTCGAGTTCTGAAAATATAGCGGTTTTTGCCGAGACGTTACAGTCGGACTCTGTAACGCATTCCTTTCGGGGAACAACCTAGCATTATCACAATAGTTTGATTGATCCATTCATTGAACATTTACCTTAGTTTAACGCTGACTGATAGTCTAACGCAACCCTCCTCCTTTATCTTGGCTTGGGACCAGCCACGACAAGATTAACTTATCATGGGCGGAGTTAAACTGATTAACTTGCCTATCATGGGCGGAGCTAAACTGATTCACTTCAAGTCTGACAACAAAAAAAATGAGGTTTTAATTCTATATACTTAATGATATTTTGGGTATGTGGAAAAGATAGGCAAGTGATCCGGTGAAACACAAAGTGTGGTGGCCCCTTGGAAAAAATCTATGTATGCCATTTCAGAAATATAGTTATAAATCCAAACACAAAGCATAAAAATTGTTGTGATACAATGCTCAAATTATTAAAACTGTGCAATTCACTTGCCAGTCTGTCCAAACTCAGCAAGTTCACCTCAGTACTGTTCAATAATTCTAACTGTGATATTGAGTGGCCTATATAGATTTCGTATAGAAATGAATGTACATGCCACATGAGGTTATCAAAGTAATCTCTCATTCAGGTCGGGTGACACAATGACTAACCAGCTTAGTTGACTGCTGCTGTGCTGCATTGTTAGATATCTTCCCATCTTAATTGACACAATGTAACTAATACTCATTTCTTCCTCATTTTTTCAATGCATTGTTGTCTGCATATTCTATCAAACAAGAAAAAAATTATTTGTTCCAAAACTTAAAATAGTAAAATATTTGTTTAATTTGCTTTGTGAACATTAATTTCTATATCATCTGTTCTAGTGACTAAAAGAAGTTCCATTCACTTGTACAGGCAGTTTTTAAGCAAATTACTGGACGTTTTGGTCATGATTTTTCTCTTGTTGATGAATCTGAACTTCAATGTCATCAAAAACTTCAGACACTAAACGCTTCTACAAAAGCAGCAAAGGTAAAGAGAAGTTGAATAAGAACTTCCCTATACATTTTTTTTTATTTTAACTTGGCTGTTTATATAGCGCCTTCAACGGGATATAGTGCGTGGCGTAGAGGCATATATTGCTGTTAGTTCTAAGCAGGTGGAAATAGGTAATATATAAATTGTACTCCTCTTTAGTCTTTAATGATTATCATTCTTACATCTAAGCGCTATAAACTTTTTTTTTCTAGTAAAAAAGCTAACTGAAGATTGTTGCAAATATGGAACTGAGTATCAAGATCTTGGTTATCCTCTTGCCAGTGCTACTCTAGACTTTGGCACTTCTCACTTTCTAATGGAGAAAGAGAGGGATAATCTTCTTAGAATGCTAGGCGATCAGGTTATTTCATGTGATTGAATAAAGTTTTAAATTATTTGCTGAACTGAAAACATTTTTTCCTTTTTTCTGCTACTTGCAGAAGATCAACATCATCTGGCAGTTTTTATATAATTGAAATTTGTTGGAATTTCTACAAAACAGATGATAATTATTTAACAACATATACTTGCAAGTCAGTTGTGCAGAACCTTGATTGTTTTGCATGCAGGTTTATGAGCCAATTCGAACAATGATAATGGCTGCTCCTCTGGAGGATGGCCGCTTTTTAACTTATCGATATGAACGCATTAGACAAGATGTGGAAGCACAGGTAATATTGTCTTTGCATGTACGTTGTACTGGAGTAAAGAACATAGGATTAATGACTACTCTGTCAATTCATGCCAATTAGACAGCTGAAGTTGTTAGACGTCAGTTGAAGTTGAAGGAAGTTGGTGCAACAACAGATGTTTCTGCCAAACTACAAAATGCAGAATCAAAGTTATCAGAGCTCAAGACTACTCTGTCAGCATTGGGCAGAGAAGCAACTGCAGCTATGATGGCTGTGGAGTCTCAACAGCAACAGATTACTTTTGAGGGACTTCTTGCAATGGTACTACCTATTTTAGTCAAATGCCTACACTGGTGTCTTATGATTTTTTTCCTTATTCTTATGTATTTAGTTCTCATATTGTATTCCTGCCAAGATAATGTGTTTATTTATAGTCAAAACATAATTATTTAACCATATTGAAAAGATTGGACTAGATCATTCAAAGTCAATGCTGAGTATTTGTATCTGTTTGCTGGAGTACGCCTTTGGTCCTTCCAACTTGCCAGATTGGACTAATTTTGGTTGAATTACGGTGATTCAAATGTAATCAATATTAGTTATATTTGCCTAGCTCCTTATGTATGCTGTTCTAAGAAGGAAATAGAACATACAATGCCTTTACCTACTATGCCAATACTCAACTCAAAGGACATCAACTAAATTGTGCTTAGGAAACCATGTTCATGGCAATAAAGGCTTATTAATTTGCAACATTCAATGCAAAAGTGATGGTGCATCATGATGTATATATGAAGAATTAGAGCTAAAATTCTTTCATGATAACCAGTAATTAGATTCTTTTGGTCTCTTCTTGCAGAAATTTTTAGGTCCTGTCAAACCCTATTTCAATTAACCAATGGTTACTAAATTCTCCAATAAGCAGGTCTATCTAACTGAATCATGATGTATCTGTTTGAGCTTGAGAATGCTGTTTGTAGGGTGATGTGGCAGACGAGATCTCAAAAATTCTTTACAACACCACATAATTTTAATTTTTGTATTCTTATTTGTCTGTAGATTTCATTCCTGATAACATTCTGTTCAAAATGGTTTCATTCACCTGAGGAAGCTGAAATCCCTCACACTATCTAGTCTCAAGTATCTGTGCTAATTGGGTTCAACCGAGATTTGGTTTAAGAAAATGTGTGAAAAAATAATAAGCAGATTAACTTTTTGTTTGTGTAAACATGCATGTACAGCAACCTTAACTCTTATATCCTTGTGTATCTCAGAACATGCAACATAGACTTCAAGGGAAGTTACTTCTGCCTGATCTATAATGCGACTGAGATTGTACTGGTAATGGACTGTGTACCACCCAATGCTACTCTTTTTTGTCAATTGGAACAAGATGAGCTGAGGGTATTGTTGTCGGAGGAAGAGGCTGGTGGTATGAACAGCCAGTGGAGAGAAAGGGAAACCAAATGAATTAAAGAAGTGCAATGTGTTTCTTTCTAAAAAGAATTGTTTAGTAGGGTGCCACTGAAAATATTTTACAAAAGAAAGAAAAATACATTTGTTTTGTCCTTCTTAAACTATACCGAAATCCAAAAACAGAGATATGATTCATTCATGTGATAATACAAAATTATTAAATCCATAACCCATAGGTTTTAAGTAAAATGGCAACTACATTTAGAACCATTTATCTGCTTTATGATGCCCTACGGGTGTGGTGCAATAATAAGACACTTAGGGAACAAGTCAAAGGACCAGAGTTCGAAACCTAATAAGGACAAATATTCTAGAGGTTGGCCTCTAAGTGTGCATAAGCCGAGCTTTGGATTTATCCAGTAGGAAAACTAGGATGGAAGACCATCTACTTCTAGTATTAGTCAAGCGAAGCCTGGACACTTGGATTAATTAAAAAAATATATATATGCTTTATGACTAAGATGCCTTCCTATAGGTTACTGTGTAGTTGATCCCAAACTGTGGTCAAAGAAAAGTTATGGAAGATTACCTATAAATCTTTATGTTTTTCTTTAAACTCACACGTTCAGAAATTTAGAATAATATCATTAGCCACACAAGTAGTAAAAGAGATCAATACTAGTAAAGCTTGTTGGTTCATTAATCTTGATCTTTTATGTTCATATACTATATTAAACTTCAGTTTAAAATTTCCATAGTCTCCACCCTTTTTGACTAGATATAGGCTTGGTCCAAAACTCACTGCAACCAGCCAACAACTAATATCCATGACACATACTACATGTTGACTACTTCAAAATTATAGAATTATGAAATTTCAGGAAATAAAATGAAATACAAAATTACAGATTTGAGAGCAATTGAATTAAATAAATATGTTGTGATTCAATATAATGTTTCCATGCCTTGTTCTCCAACAACTACATTGTTTTCTTCCCCGCCTAAATGCTTTGAGGTTTGGACTTGAGATGTTTGTGTTTGAGATTTTGACCTGGAACATTTACAGTCTTCATGTTATCAATTTTCAGGTTGAAGCTGAGAGAATGTACCATCACAATGTTGCCAATATTCTTGATAAGCTCCACAATGAGGTGTTTGATTTGATTTGCATTAAATAACTTTGACAAAGCATCTAAGTGGAATCTATCAATCGACATTCTTGACTCTTTATATGTAGTAATAGGTAGTTCCAAGGTTTAAAAATTCGATCCGTACTGAAATTTCGGTATGCGACTGGAATTGTCCAGTTTGGGTACCGTATCGTCCATGCCGATATTATTTTGATATTTTTTTTTAATACATTAATATTTAATTATTTAAAATACTTATTATTCGTTTGATTTTAGATGTTTATTATTAAGTATATTTCGATTTTTTTATAAAATTATAAAATTATTTCGATTTTTTTTAATTTTAATTCAATTTTAAAAAAGAATTTAATATTTAATTTTAAATAAATTATAAATTTGAATTTAGAATTTTAATTAAAATATTTTTTAATTTATATATTTTAAATAAAAATAATAAAAATATAAATTTATATAATTATAAAAATTATTTAATAATTTATTTAATTAAATTTAACAGTTTATATATATATATATATATATATATATAACTAATAATTTATTTAATTATAATTATATTATAATTTATATATTAATTAAATTTATTAATTCTTAATCTGATTTTTGTTCTCGATTCCGCAACGCGATTGCAAACCTAGATTGGGAACGTGATCGTGCTACGGGATCGGAAACGTGATTGTGCTGTGGGATCGGTAATACAATAGCACTGCGGGATCGAGATTGCATTCCCGATCCCGCAACGCGATCACGAATGTGATCGCCATCGACTGCTGTTGTCGATCACGCCTTCATTGCCGCTACTGCCGGCATCTCCTGCGCATGCCGATGTCGATTCCACGTCAGAACGAAAAAAATCGTCCATTTTGAGTAGAACAGGTCGGTATTGAATACTTGGGTAGTTTTACCTGCCATAGTTCACATGCCTTTTTTTATAAATGTGTTCATCCTGTCATAATTCACATGCTTTTTATATAATGTGCATTTATAAATGTGTTCATTCTGTCATAGATGGTTGAAACCAAGGAAAATAATGAGTTATTGAGACATACAGCAACAAGTGAACCAGTGCAATCTCAAAGTGGAAAGGAAGAATTCAAGACAAGTTGGTCTCATAGTGACCCAGTGACACAGACTGCAACAACTGATGCTCAAACAGCGATGGAAGATTTCAAGACGAGACATTTTCATGATGAGGTAAAGAAAGAAGCTGCAAAAACTGAGGTGGTACAATCTCAAGCAGGAAGGGAAGATTTCAAGACTAGCCAGCCTCATCATGAGTCTTTAACACACACAGTAATAACTGAGACTGTGCAATCTCAAACAGGAAAGGAAAATTACAATACAAGTCGATCTGATTCTCAACATGAGGTTATGGCACAGGATACAATAACTGAGACCATGCAAACACATACAAAAGACAGAGATCCTCAAAAAAGTAAACCTGGTGATCCTGCTATGAATGGTCAGCATCCAACGTATTTTGTTGCACAAGTAAGAACTACACTTAAAAAGTTTATCTTAATTTAGATGGATGTTTGACTTGCAAGGCCTTGCACATTTCCTTGATCCATGCAAAAATTTTCCTACACATTTGAAATTTTATATAACATTTATTTTCCATGAACATTTTATGTTATGCAACTTTTCCCAGAATATCTATTGAGAATTGCTGCTGCAACGCACTTTGTTGTAACATCTAAACCTATTTTCTGTAAGAATGTAACTTTTAGAATTTAGTCAAACTTGCCAAGGAGGCTCCTAAGTCAGTATTGAATGACGCTCCTGTGATAGTTGGGTTTGTGTCTTATGACTAGAGTTTCTGCATATTGTCAAACTTAATAGTGAGATGACTAGTGGATACTAAATAATTAATGATAAAATTTGTGAAACGAGGGATTAATCGGGGTCTAATTACAAGAATTGATGGTAGTGCTAATTTACTTGCACGTCATTTATCATTCCTGAATAAAAAGGAGATGAAACTACTTGTTACTATGACCTTGCAACAACCAAAATACAAAACTGAGAGAAAATTTGTGGTTTTGTAGCCATAATGACTTTGATGCCTATTGCGGGCTTTAGCCTAACCATCTTGAATCACATTCCCACTGCATTCATTGAAAGACATTGTTTACCAACAGGTTCGTTAAATGTAACAAACACCGAATATACAGTATATAGAATATGTATAATTTTTTAAAAATTGTTTTGTGGACTGACACCGAGTAGTGTCTCATAAGTTTTCTTGTATTTTTTTCTTATTTTTATACAAATAGCAATGATTTGCTTTATTCCCTGTTTGTAGATTTGTGTCATGAAATAATTCTATGGACGAATGTGTTTCTCACTTTCAAAGGCTATTCTTGTGTGAGATTAATTTAGTAGATAAATTTTCATACATTTGATACTTATCTTTTTTTCTCCCTACTTATATGAAGGTTATTCACCCATTTGATGCACAAACTGATGGAGAGCTAAATTTATCAGTGGATGACTATGTTGTAGTGCGCCAGGTACATCGTCATGAAGAGACAGACTAAGTCATATGCCATGCATTTCAAATTGGATTTTCTGTTTGTGAGTTTCATAAATTGTTTCCAATCCTGTGCTTTTAGACTCTCTTATTAGGTAAGTGATGCACCATGTTAGGTGGTGAAATAAATGATTTGAACAAACAAATTAATTTATTTGGGCATGAAACACAGCTCTAAACTGCTTATAATATTTTTCTCTATGGTAGGTATGAATCAAAAAGGTGTTGGATAAGTTAGAGGATAGAACAAAGGACGAGAGAGAGGTGCAGAGAGAGAGAGAGAGATAATGGAAAGAAGAGGAATTCAATTTATCCACCGGAGTCATGACTTCTTTCAAATCTTGTCATGCTAAATTTTATGGCCAGTCGACTCCAACCATTGAGAATATAAATCGTTTTAAACATGTAGCGGAAGTCTAGTGAATCCTAGATAAAGCTGAGCATCCTTTTAGTCATTTATGGAATGATATGTTTTGTCAATGTTGCTCTACGCCAAATGATATTCTAAATTGTGACTACATGAGCCCACTCTGCTGGAACTATATGCCACTAGGTTTATACTCTTCTTATCCTTGAATTATTCCCAGCTCTAACTCTTCTTCACAATCAGTACCTCCAACTATACTTTCAAATCCAACCAATTAAAACTGTGGTTATTGTTCCTCTTACTCTTCCTCGCTCTGTGTGCCAATCTGAGAGACATTAGCAGTTGGAATGTGATTAAGGATTATTCGTAGAAAGGAAGAAGCAAGATAGTCGCAGTGTTGGTCTGAAATTTCTATTTCCAGAGCAGTGATATGATGTCACTCATGTTGAGTAGTTTTGCTTCTTGGAAAATAATCAGTAATTAAAAATAATTAGTAATGATCAAGTAATCATGGGAGGACTTAGAGCATGTAATGATATTTTCTTAGAATTGTATCACTACTACTCTTACCTTTCAGATCCCTTTGGGAATATTCTCACATGCATCCACATAGGTTGCAAAAATACCTTGATAAACACAGAAGATCTAGACGGCAAGAAAGAGAGAGATTATGATAAACTCTGACAACTCTTCTAGTATGGTTGTTTATACAATCGAGGGCCCTCAGTGTGTTTCCATATAGCCTTTTAGCTTTTGCTCTCTACTTTTACGTAGCTTCTGTTCATCTTTGTTAATGGTTGCAACAAAAAATGTGATAAGCAGATTTGTAGATTTTTATGTAGGCAATCCCATCGCTTCTTTTGACTTCAACAAGACTCCACAGGTAGCACCTAACGGGTGGTCTGAAGGTGAATGCAAAGGAAAAGCTGGGTGGTTTCCATCTGCTTACGTGGAGAGCCGAGACAAAGCTCCAGCAAGCAAGGTGATGGATACTCCCCTGCTCACTTGACTTTTCTATGCAAGTCAAATTTGCTGTACAGATGCATGTGTGAGTACTCCCCTGTACACTTGTTGCTTGATGATTTTCCTGTTCCACAATCACCTTGTTCATTCCTTTATCAAGGTGATACTAGAAATTATTGTAAGAGGCCATGCTATTTCATTTACTCGGCAATGATCTCTCGTCGTGTCTTCTGAATCTGTATTCTCATTCATGTATGTACTCCACTTGCTGTATAAAAAAAAAATAATTTTTTTGCTCTATGGTTCAAGATTTGTAAATATTGAAGAGAAATAATGAGAGTTGCATATGACAATTGATGCTTATATACGGTGTAAAAGGTTGAAATCCATTAATCTAGTGGTCCTTTTCATGATGCAAAATATATACCTGTTCCTTGTTGTTTACCCGGTGGAATTTCGACTTGTGTCGAAGGAGTGATCACAGCCGGAAGACTCCTCTGTTTCCACAAACCAAATCCGCCGAATGCCTCTACGCTTCTCACCCTCTTCGCCGAGCAGTCGAACCCTCGCAGCAGCCACCTTGGACGCACGCTCCTTCCCTTTTAAGGGAAGGAGACGCACACGGCCAAGCCGCAGTGTGCTCGAGGCGCCCACGAATCGCCTCTGCGCTCGTGGAACTGCCACGAACTCCATTATCTCCCACTCGTCCAAGGTATGTCACATAGACAAAATGATCACACAGACCATTTTAGAAGAGGTGTTTAGTCACATAGACTAAATCTAAGCAACATCTATTGTCCCAAAAGACTAAGTAATAGTAGCGACTAAATGAAACATCAAATCGAGAAAATGGTTCGTGCGTGACAGCACTCAAAGCGTTGAATGCTAAGAAAGTTGTTACACCTTACATAGCTGCTCATAGAGTGATACATGCTAAGAGAAGTTGTTACGCCTAACTTAGCCACTCTTCATATGATACATAATCATTCTCCCGATGACACAGAGTCATCTCCAGATGGTACAAAACCATTTATCTTATAACACACAGTCATTTCTCAGGTGACACACAGTCATTTTTCAGATGATACAAAATCATTTTTTTGGTGGTACATAATCGTTTACCTGAAACATTCATGTCTTGCTTTTTATCCAGATTAAATAATCTTATTTACATCAATATGAACATCTCTAATTCCTTATATTGACTATCAAATCAAGAACATGTCTCATATTTCAAATATTCACAAACATTTCTGTACACAACAGAAAAAAGTCGACTAGTGAATAATTCTTATTAGATGTAAACTTATTTAATCTTCCTTTTTAGTGTGAATCTATTCATTTTAATCAATCGTTTTCTTAGACATGTTACATAGACCGAATCATCCATAGTCAATAGGTTTACATGCTAAAGTAGCAGACTCTGATCAAAACTTCAAGTAGACACCTAAATAGTCACAAAGGGCAAATATTGAGATCAACATATAATCTCAAAGGGCTCACATAGTAGAGAAGCAGGGATCCATTCTCCTACTACCCTTAGTGTCGTCTTAGCACATGCAGTATGATTCACATGCTACGATGTCGTCATCTTTACCAATAAAGAGCGCATGTTTCCCTCAAATTAACATCGTACAGATTTCGATCTAGACATTCCCAATGTCTAATCCAGAATTCAACACATGAATCCAGAACTCAACATATGAATTCTAATCGGCTCAGCGAGCCGATAAATGGTGGATTCATTTACTTGATCATTTACCACAAAATGATCTTATCTTAATACAAATATCAAGGCGACCTAACTTATAGGAATGTAACAAATTTTACGACTTCCAAAGCTAACAACCACATAGGTTGACCTATAAGCATCGGCCTTACTCTATTCATACATAATAAATAGAGATGATTGTCCATGTGAGAGGACCAATCATCACTACCGCCAACATGCTTTCGAGATCTTATCACTAGAATGTAACATAACATACATTGAATAGATTATGGCTAGCATTTCAAACAATCAAATCATAATATTCAATTGTCATTACAAGATCGTTATACATTCTACGAAGTCTCATAGACTTTACATGCTCATTAAATGACTCTAGTCATTAGCTTAGTAAAAGGATCTGCAAGCATAGCTCGTGTAGGATATACTTAAGAATCACCTTCTTTTGCAACAATATCCCGATAAAGTTGTATTTTATAGCAATATGCTTGCCCTCACGTGATATTTGGGATCCTCGAAAAAGCTATCGCACTGATCATCACAATAGATAGTCATCGGACTCCCACCGTTTCAACAATCTTCAAATGCTTTAGGAACTGTGAACATGCCACATATTGGCTTTCATTGAAGATAAGGCCACACAGCTCGCTTTTATTCCGTGAGACGGCGCCACCATTCAATAAGAACGATACCGATGTCGATTTTCTATCATCCAGTCCCCCCTAACTGCATCTGAATAGCTCTTTAGGCTCATATATCGACTCGATAACAACAGACAATAATCTGCGTCGCTTCGGATATCCGAAAATCCTTTTCACCGCTTCTAGTGTCTCGATCCTGGGTTTGACCGAACCTACAAGCCCATCCGTGATAGCCGAGTATCGGACGAGTACACATAGTATACATTAAACTACCTACGGCATCATATGGTTTTTTATTCATATCATTTATTTCAAAGAGTCTTGGGACTCATACTTTTGCTCAAAACAGTACCTCTTGCAATAGGTGTCTGTTCACAGTTGCAGTCAGACATGTTGAAATGTTGTATCATCTTAGTAATATAAGACTCTTGTGACAAACCCAAAAGTCTCTTTGATCGATCCCTGATGATCTTTACTCCTAAGATGTATTCAGCTTCTCCCATATCTATTGTGTCAAATAGAAGACAATCACTTTTGACTTCCACTAAAACCTATGTCATTTCCTCGCTATCAAGATATCATCAACATATAATGATAAAATGACATACTTTCCTTTTTCCTTCTTTAGGAAAACGCAATGATCCTCATTGATCATTTCGAAACCATAAGATAAAACCACTTTGTTAAATCTTATGTTCCATTGTTTTGACGCTTGCTTCAACCCATATATAAATTTCTTCAATCTACATACTTTATCCTCTTGGCCTAAAGCAACGAAACCTTCTGGCTGAACCATATAGATTTCCTCGTCAAGCTCACCGTTAAGGAAAGCGGTTTTGACATCCATCTGATGTAATTCCAAGTCATAATGCGCCACAATGACCAAAATAACTCGGATTGACACAAACTTCACTACGGGAGAAAATGTCTCTTCAAAGTCAATACCCTCTCTTTGGGTAAATCCTTTTGCAACCAAACGAGTCTTGTATCGATTAATCGATCCATTAGACTTCCTCTTTATTTTGAGAATCCACTTATTCTATAGCCAGAGGAAGATCGACTAACTCCCAAACTTGATTCAATCATCGACTCCATCTCTTCTTCCATTGCATTTTTCCACTTATCTCTAACCCTACATCCCAACGCATCCTCAACTGACGAGGTTCATCTTCGCCAACCGGGAGTGTCATCATTGCCTCATTCTCAATATCAAACCTCCTTTTAGGTATGATCTTACGAACACTTTTTCGTAAGTCATCGCTGAGAAGTCACCCCGTGATCAGGCACATTACTCCCACTCGGTTGATTAGGTTCAGGTATCCCACTAAACACCTGTCTTGTTGATAACAACTCATCCTCCTCAAAAAGAGGAACTGTCTTATCAACTTCACCCTTTGTTGGGAACTCAGTTTCGAGAAAAGTGGCATCTCTAGACTCAATCTCAGAGATTGTTCCATCTGCTGCTCACCTATAAAAACATAACCTCGAGGTATCATAATATCTTATAAAGATATACTTACCTCTAGGTCCGAGTTTTCCATATTTGTGAGAACTATCACGAACGAGGCACCGAATTCTGTGGTTTCAGATTGCTCAAATCTGGTTTTCTGCCTGTCCAACGTTCATATGGGGTCGACGAAACTGACTTTGAAGGCACTTTGTTAAGTATATATGTCGCAGCTAGTAATGCATCTCCCCAATAGGAGACCGGCAAATTAGCCTCGCGCATCATAGACCTAACCATTTCAAGAAGAGTCCTATTTCTTCTTTCAAAGAACCCTCATTTCTCGTGGAGTTCCCGGATCGTTAATCGCCTAATAATCCCCTTATCATTACATGTCGCCTGAACAAATCGATGATATATTCACCCCTACGGTTAGTTCAGAAGGCCTTAACATTACGCTGCTTTGATTCTCAACTTCGCTCAAATAACGAATGAAATAATCCAACGCCTGCATTTTTGAGAAATCAAATACACATGACCATACCTAGTGAAATCATCAATAAATGTAATGAAGTAGGAAGCTCCATGCCTAGCCTTCACACTCATCGGACCACAAATATCCGAATGAATCAATTGCAATGGCAAGTCTGCTCTAATAGCCTTTCCAAATGGTTTCCTAGTTGCTTTTCCAGCAAGACAATGCTCACATATAGACAAACTAATCTTAGCACGAGAGCCCAATAAACCCTCTCTGGCTAATCGATTCATGCGATCTTGTCCTATATATCCCAATCTAGCATGTCAAACTTATCAGATATATCCGCATTACTAGTAAGAGCAATGTTTGAAAAACAACTATGAATCGCACAATTCACATCAGGCACCACATCTAGTACCATAAAACTATTAGATAAATAACCATATCCGATTGACACAGAGTCAATCTTAAGTTCTACACAACGACTGAAAAAATTTACAGAGTACCCCAAATCAAGAAGACTAGTAACAGATACAAGATTCCTTCGAATCTCTGGAGCATACAAGACATCATGTAGAAACAAAGTACTTCCACCACGAAGGTTAAGTTTACAAGTGCCGATTCCCTTGACTTCGACTCTTGCATTGTTTCCTACATAGATCCATTTGTTGCCAGCAGATACCCGGTGGTACTCCACATATGTAACCCGCTCTCGAGCTACATGGTTGGTTGCTCCCGAATCTATAATCCACAAAGGATAAGAATCATCCATCAACACAGTACTAGCAACAAAATGCTCAGAAGACAGATTAGAAGTTACCTTCTTCGCTCAAGACACTCCGAGCAAAGTGGCCCTTCTTGCACAATTAAAGCAAGATAACTTGCTTTTAGGTTTCTTCCATGTCTTCTTCTTCTTGATTCGATCCTTCCCAGTTAGAGAGCAACGCTTTTATTCTTTCCTTTCCTTCTTGTACCATTTCCTCTTGGATCCGGATGATCCAAGAGAGCATCAAATAAACAGGCCGTAAATCCTCGCGATTCTACTCTCTCACCTCTAGCTCAACATGCCGTGAGACATCGAAAGTCTTAATACTCTCACCGTGAGTTAAGGTCCGCCTCATGGTCTCCCAAGAATCGGAAGAGAACGAATAACCGCTCGAACTCGTTGTTCATCGGTCAACTCATAATCGAGCCACCTCCCGAATCATATTAGACATCTCCCCGAGATGTTGAACCATCGCTAGATTCGGGCGCTTCTTGTAGTCGAACCCGATCGTCACCGCCGGCTTACTAAGACTTATTCCACGTGATTCTCTCTAAGGGCTACCTGCATCGCATGAGTTGAAGGATACGACTCATACTCTAATACTAGGTCATCCACCATCAACTTATCAATACGCCCTTAGCGGAATCTTTCTTTTCCATACCTTATAGGTATCAAGGTCACGTCAGATCAGGTCAGATTACTCTCAACAGTTCCAACATAACCTCGATTAATGATCTAGACTTCTGTTCCTCAAGAACATATCGAATCTTGAGGTGCCATATTTTATAGTTATCCCTATTCTGCTTTTTCACCTTTGTTCACTCATTTATGATGTTCTTAGTGCATAACCTAACATAAATAAACACATTATTTAGTTACTCAGTGTATGCTTTTATGTATGTAATCTCAAAAATAAACTCAAGATAAATCTGATCTGGTTTACAAAATCAAGTGATAACTGCGTTATCACTCATCATTTGTATGTGCCAATCAGACTTATATTGATATATTTTATAACATACATACAGCTGTAATAATGATATTAATCATTATTACAGCATGATATTACACATTAAATGAACATATCATTATATACTCATTTGAACTAATCAAGGGCATATTCAATAATCATGTATCATGTAGAGTTAACAACATCAAATGAACTAATCATTAAATGAACACATCATTAAAATAAACATGCTGTACAATGTTAACAAATAACAAAGTCCACTAAGAATGTAACAGATTACATTCTTCCTACTCATAAACTAAAACAACTCCTAATAGACTAGATACATCGCCCCACTAGGACAAACCCTAGTGCAAAGAAAGAATCACATGTCCCTCCGACTAGACTCAACTACAAGATCTCTCGACACTCATTAGTAACACATGCCGCCTCGACACAGAGTCCTTTAAAGACCTCACAAATCGAGAACCAAAATCCTCCACTGGGTCTTCTTCAGGATCCTCTTCACAGTCAGCATAGTTAATCAGCTCTGTGCACAACTGGGTATATGAAACACGTCCTTCATGTAACCCCCAAAATTGTCGTCATCGCAAGAAGATTATCGCAATGAACGAATCAACGCTCAAACTCGTAGTTGTCTAATACTAGAAACTCTGATCTCGAGCTTCCAATCTCACCGTCTAGCCTTCTAACGTGTCCAACGACTCCATGGTACGGGTCATAGTCCAAATCTTCGATAGCCTCTATACCGATCACAAGAACACATCACGTCATCGTGGTATACATCCGCCATCCGTAAATTGAAATAAATCATGTCAAGACATAACCGACAAAAACCAGATAAATACCAGATATTTCAATTAATCAAGGCACGTAACAAATACACATATATCAAGAAGAACTAAACTCTCAATTTTAGGCTATAATTAATCGACCCATCGATCAATCAATTTTGACCCATGATACCATAAACTAGTTCTATCCTTAAGTTATCCACGTCAGATTCTAATTGTTCCAAAATAATCCATCTAACTTTAGTTATGAGTTTAGTCAACCAAAGTCAACTTTACACAATTCTTGTGTAAATTTAATTGGACACTTAGCCTTTTGTTGGAATCAAATTTTAATTGAACTCATGTCCAATTAAAATTTGATTCAAAGCCCATTTAATTCGGCCCAATTAAACCAAACTTCAATTTAAAGCCCAATTAATTCGGCCCAATTGAAGCCCAACTAAATAATCTAATTGAAGCCCAACTAAATAATCATACAAGCAGTTAATAAAAACCTCTTTTTTGTTTTTTAATAAGCCCATATCATGCAAGCAGTTAAAAAAATTAATCTGTACAAAACAGATTAATAAATTTTTTTTTTCAATAAATAGAAAAAATCTCGTGCACCCTAAATTTGGCGCTCGCTGGCGACAACGCCGCTGTTGCCGCTTTCGCCGGCGCGGCCAGCTTGCGCGCCTCGACCGCCGGTGGTGCGCCTCGCGGAGGCCATCGCCTCAACGCCCCTCGGCCGGCCGCCTCGCGCCGTCGCGCTGACGGCCGGTGCGCCTGCGCCAGCGGCGCTGTCGTCGCCGTCGTCGCCTCGCGCGCCCGGTGGCCGCCGGCGCCTCACGCCTCGGCGTCCGGCGGCAGCGTCTCCTCGGAGATCGCCCAACGGTCCCCTGGCCGTCGGCGTTCGCCTCCAAGATCGCCCACCGGCGTCGGCCGATCTGATGCTCTGATACCATTAATGCAAAATATATACTTGTTCCTTGTTGTTTACCCGGTGGAATTTCGACTTGCGTCAAAGGAGTGATCACAGTCGGAAGACTCCTCTGTTTCCACAAACCAAATCCCCCGAATGCCTCTACGCTTCTCACCCTCTTCCGAAGCGGTAACCCTCGCAGCCACCTTGGGCCTTGCGCTCGCTTGGCCGCGACGCGGCAGTAAAGTCGCGTGCTCGGCGATTCCATGAATCGCCTGCATGCGATTAGGAACGCCACGAACTCTATCATATCAGTCCGTTTTTGGATCATCGTAAAAGAGATAAATCACAGTAGATTTTTGGCCATTGAGACTAGTAACTAATGGACAATTGTTGTTCATAATAACTAAGGAAAGTGATAAAAAAGAAAGGAAAAAAAACATATGATTGATAGGGTATTATATCGATTTAAAGTATTCCTATATCATTCAGAAATATGAGACAATTATTTATTTCAAAGGAGATTTATAGATAAAATCAAATATATTTTAATAATATTACTTTATCAATTTAAACCTGTGAGGAGTTTATCTATTAACTGAAGAGTTCGTTTATACTTATAAAAAGAATAATTATGATATAAAAGGAAGTATCTTTTTAGTACAAATTCAATATATATTTTTTCCAATAGTGAATGAATTATAATTTACAATTAAATCAAATTTCTTATAATTTTCAAGTCATATTTAGTTTTATATATACTACTAATTCTTTTATATTTATGCTCATTGCGCATTAATAATTCTATCATTATTTCTAATATTATTATTTATATTAATGCAGTATTGGATGATTATTTTTTAATTATTATATTTTATAGCATTTTAAAATTTTAAGAAAAAAAATATAACGTTAGATTCAGTCATCTATTTGTTTTTTTTAATTCAATTAATTAATTTTTATAATTCTAGCAATTAATTCTAAAAGTTATAAAAGTAATTTTTAATAATCAATTGGTTATAACATGTAAAAAAAATTTAAGTTATTTTATTCTTAAAAAAATATAAATAAATATAAGACCATTTAAAGATTTTAAATCAAGTTTAAATTTTAAAATTTAAAATCAATTAGCTCGGTCTGGTAAACCAGGAACATGTGCTCCATCCCGTCGCTCCCTATAAATGTTACGACGTCGTGCTATCTCGTTTCTAAGGTTCCTCCTCTCTTGCTTTCTCTCGAAGGGTTTCGATCGATCGTTGTATAGCATCGTATGCAATGCGGTTCGCGGCTGCCTTCTTCGATGTGGCATCACAAGCGATTCGACGCCCCCCGAAGTTCTCCCGACTCCTCGTCATATGTGCTATCGGGTTCGCTTCCTTTTCGATTATATGCCATGTATCTTCCACGTTTGTTGTCCGAGATCAAACGACTGTCATAGATTTTTGCTGTATGAGTTTCAGTTTTACTTGTTCATTCTGTTTTTGATTAAAAGACGATGGATTGAATGTTTTAGTTTCGACTTTTACCACTAGGATTAGCGATGATATATGTGATCGTTGTTTTTTTTTCCCCATTTAATGTTGCCTTCTCCAGTAAGTCTTTGTTGATGTTTTCGGTCTTACATGGTTCTTATGGGTGGATGATTTAGTGTATGCGTGAATTTTTAGTTTTTTTTTTTTTGGTACAAAATACTGGGTTTTTGGTTGTTTGAAGGCCACTTGGGACTGAGTAGAAACACTTGCTTGATTAGCGCCAAAGCAATGCTTGGTAGAGTAGAGAGTGCTATTTTATCTAAGTCCAAGGCGTTGCAGTGCTGTCAATATTGTGGTTTTGAGATATGGTAGGGAAGGCTAACGTTTGGTTCTCACTCTGTTCAGAGAGGCTAATCTTATCTAAATCGTATAGGAACTATTCTCTAGTATAAATTTGATACCTAAACTTGTTTTGTTGGGATATTACACGCTGACTTGTAAAATGTATCGATTAAAAGAAAGTGGATAAAATTCAGATAAAGACACCCGGTTAGAATTTTATAGGTCCACTTAAATTTTGTTTTTTCTTTATCAAGAAAGAGATAAAAGAAAAAAGAATAAGGAAGTTAGTTGGGAAAATATTAAATAAAAATTTGACTTTGGGATGTTGATTATGCATCTTAGTCACATATGCTTCCATTAAGTTTGACAAAGCGCTGATCTTGGTACAGTTTTGTAGTCGGTAAAATGACTTCTTTTATGCATCCTCATAGAAGAAATTCAAAGTGTGATTTAATAAATTTATAATGAAGTATCTTTTATCCTTTTGAAAGACACATTCTATATCTTATTCTACACTATTCTCTTTCTTTTGATCAATGAAGACGGAATTTAACATGTTTTTTTCTTTTTTTTCTTACAGTGGCGGTGGAATATTAGCATATGCTCATGCAAAATCGGATCATAGTTTTGATACACCTGGAACAACGAACAAAAAAAAGTTGGTTGTTCTTGGAGCTGGTTGGGCTGGCACTAGCTTCTTGAGAAATTTAGATACCTCCCAATATGATGTCCAAGTGGTATCACCGCGTAACTACTTTCTATTCACTCCTCTACTACCAAGCGTCACTTGTGGGACTATTGAACCACGCAGTATTGCAGAGCCTATTCGCAATATCATGCAAAAGGTACTTATGAAATAACATTCATTCTTAGATCTGTAAGAACAAAGTGATTTCCTTATTTATGAATCCTGTAAAAATTTAGGGTCGCTATTACTTTTGTACCTATTGGAAGTTCTTTCTGTCTAATCTGACTGTTATATTTAACAGAGAGGTGAAAAAATTCAATTTTGGGAAGCTGAGTGCCATAAGATTGATCCAATTAACAAGAAAGTTCTCTGCCGATCCAATATTAGCACAAACTCAGATGGGAAAGGGGAATTTGCTGTAGATTATGATTACTTGGTCCTTGCACTAGGAGCCAAGCCGAATACCTTCAACACTCCTGGTGTGGTGGAGAACTGTCATTTCCTTAAGGTATATTTAAGCCTGCGGTACAGAACTACATAAATGTCGGTCCAGTGTCTATTTTTTTTTTTTTTTTTAACTTTTCTGACTAAAGCTTTGTGAAGGAAAGCTCCCAAAAGAGCATAAAAAATATATATTCAGTGTTGGTAATGTGATGAAGTATGACATACTTCATGTTAGCTAAATATGGAACATAGAAGATTGAGTTAGCTATTCTATGTGATATACACAGATTGGAACTATCCTAATTCTTTGTCATTTCTTGTACGTAGAATTTCCTATTACTTGATTTTTCTAAATTTTTAATGCTAATAAAAATTCTTTATACGGAAAAAATTCTTTTTTTTTTCTTTATTTGTTTGTTTATGTTCAAAAAGGAGTTCATATCTTTAGCATTTGGGAAACCTTTTCTCTAGGAAATAGAGGATGCACAAAGAATCAGGAAGAGTGTGATGCATTGCTTCGAGAGAGCATGCCTTCCAGGTCTTAGTGATGAAGAGAAAAGAAATAACCTCCATTTTGTCATTGTTGGTGGCGGTCCCACTGGCGTTGAATTTGCAGCAGAACTGCATGACTTTGTGACTGAAGATTTGGCCAAGTTGTATCCCACTGTTAAAGATTTGGTGAAAATTTCAGTAATTGAGGCCGGGGAACATATTTTGACAATGTAAGGGACAATTCTCTACATTCTTTTTATTGGCATTTGCATTTTGATCAATATTTTGCTAATCACAATATTGGCTACTTGGCTTTGTCACTTTTTTCATATCTCAAACTACAATGACGTTTATGTGCTTCTGTAGCACTCATTTGTTATATTTTTGTCGTGTCCTTGAAACAAGTTCACCTTTGGTATTTTTCTTCATTTTGAATTCTCTGTTGACCTACAATCTTGAGTCCTTGATTCTGATTAATGTCCAATATCAAATACTAATGACTTGGACTTGCTGCTCTGTTACTCACTTTGAACAGTTGCTCATGGTATTAACCTGGCAAACACCAGTAATATGTTAATTTTTTATCCTCGGGTGTTGTTCTATACAAGCTTTGAGGGTTAGACATATTTTACTTTCAACAATATTATGTTTAGCATTGGACTAGACAAAAATTATTAATTTGCTAAATGTTTCCAAAGCTTTTACACATTCAATAGTTGGCAAGCATGCTGGCACGTGACACTCTACACTTTGATTTGTAGCTTAAAATCTTATTTGGCAACAAAATCAGAAGGAAAAAAAAAGCAGCCATGTAGTCCACATAGGTTTTAATATATGTATTGATGAGAAGCAAACTTGACTATATGAATTTTCATAAGAAATTTGAATTTATCATTATAGTATTACAATTTTTCTTGTTTCTTAATTTTTTTCTTCTTAAATAAATCTCTAAAAGAGTTGGCGATATTAGATTGCATAAGATAAATTAAATGGGGATTCTCTCAATTGCTCACGACTCAACTATTATGAATATACAATTTGTTTGAATTTGAGATGCCTTGTATAATACTCCACAAATTATCTTTTTCCCGAAACCACTGTTTTATTGGGTTTTGATCTGTAGGTTTGACAAAAGGATAACTGAATTTGCTGAACAAAAGTTCCAAAGGGATGGTATTGATGTGAAAACCAATTTCAAGGTTGTAAAGGTAACTGATAAGGATATCACTATGATTAACGGACGGACTGGGGAGGTTTCCGTTCCCTATGGAATGGTTGTTTGGTCTACTGGTATTGGAACTCGTCCAGTGATACTGGATTTTATGAAACAAGTTCAGCAGGTAAGCTATTACATTATGCTTCATAAATTATATATATATATATGTATGTATGCATGTACATAATATTTGATGACTATAGACGAGTATGTGATCAATGATATGCTATAACTTGCTCTATCTCATTTGATCGTTCCTCTTATAAAGGCTGGTAGACGTGTATTAGCAACTGATGAGTGGTTGAGAGTCCCAAATTGCGATGGTGTCTTTGCTCTTGGTGACTGTGCAACAATAAGTCAGAGAAAAGTCATGGTACGTATATTAATTTTCCAACATGTTTTGCTAAAGATTATTTGTTCAGAAACTATCCTAGCACTTTAGCAGATTTTTCAATCGTTCAATGTGTGTTTCCTAGAACTTATTCAACATGTTCACTCTGTTCCTTTCTTCATTTTCTCTCATATTTCTTAGACAGTTTTTATGGATTCATTGGCTAAGTTATATATGTCACAGTTCTGAAGAAATATTCTCTCTTTTATTTCTGAAGAAGGAAATAGTGGGGAAGGCCCAAAAAAAAAATTCTATCATACAGAAATGCAGAACAAAATTTAGAAAATGGCTAAACGTGAGAAGCAATACTATATATTCCACTTTTTGGTCCAAATACTAATAGCTATTCTGCTTTATGAAAATTTCATCTTGTCATGTAAATACCCTTCCAAGTCTATATTGATCTCGAAATACTATTCAGGAAGACGTCGCAACAATTTTTAGAGTTGCAGACAAGGATAATTCTGGCACTTTAACCGTAAGAGCTATCAAAGATGTGCTGAAGGATATCTGTGAGAGGTACCCTCAGGTGGAGCTTTACCTGAAGAGCCAGCATATGAAGAATTTTGTAGATCTATTTAAGGATGAAAATGGCAATGCGCTCAAACAATCCAAAGAATTGGATATTGAAGTGTTTAAGAAAGCTCTTGCCCATGTGGATTCACAGGTTAAGATGCTACCTGCTACCGCTCAGGTAAATTGTGGTTCTTTGCATCCTTATTTGTAGGGAGATTATCTCTGCCAAGGATTTTTTTTTTAAATCTTCTTCTATTTGTATAATGTTCCAGGTGGCTGCACAACAAGGCGACTATCTTGCCAAATGTTTTAACAAGATGAAACTCTGCGAAGAGCACCCTGAAGGTCCTCTTCGTATAAGAGGGTCAGGTCGTCATCGGTTCCATCCATTTAGGTTTGTATTCCATCTTCTTTTATGTTCTTTGTTCTTGCACTTTTTGTGTTATCTATTTTTATTTTTGTGTGTGTATCTATTCTGAGCCATACTAACGTGGGTACATGATACGTTACTGTAATTCCTTTCTTTGAGTTAGATATCGGCATTTGGGGCAATTTGCTCCTTTGGGAGGAGAGCAAACAGCGGCACAACTGCCTGGAGACTGGGTTTCTATTGGTCACAGCACACAGTGGCTTTGGTACTCTGTGTACGCAAGGTAGTACGAGTAGAAGATGAATTGTGCATGCAAATTATTTCTTTAGTTTCAATCTTATTTTATTGATTTTTCTTTTCATGGTAAAATTCAGTAAGCAAGTGACTTGGCGCACGAGGTTTCTTGTGATATCTGACTGGATGAGGAAGTCTATACATGGAAGAGACTCGAGCTGTATGTAATACACGGCGTCCTGCACAAGTGTCAGACTCAACAGGACTCCTGCTGCTCATCAATTATAGTCACTCTTTTTCTTTATATTTTTCTCACTTCAATTGAGTCATAGATGACAAAATTTTGTTTATTCTCTAATTACATATTTTTAAATAAGCATAAAATGTTTAATGGTGTTGTCGCATCCTTGGACGTAATGATGTATAGTCGCTGCATCATTTTATCCAATACTGAGCTTTGCTGTTAGTCGATTAGCTAGTATTTAGTGTTGAGCCCCCTTCGCAGTTGATCAAGTGAAGAGGTTCTTTTTATACGCCCAAGAACCCTAATACGGATTGTGTACGTTTATCTTAAAATGGATGCCCTTATTCTTCAAGTGCAAAAGGCCTCCAGAAATTTAATATACATTTTTTAAAATTTTATTTGGGGTTAAAATATTGTCGTTTTAAAAATTTGTAAAAGCATAAAATTTAGGTATCCTAGGCGAAGGGAAATCTGATTCATCATATCGTTTTTTTTTTTCACTATGATCGTGCTTTTTGTCCGATTAATTCTGAGGTTTCGTAAATTTTTAATGGAATATTAAATAATTTATAGATTAAATATGTTCTATTGATCATCAAGATAAATAAAAATATATTTCGTTCGAAAAGATAAACTTCATATTTATATTTAATTCAGAAGGGTCTGTTTAAATTTTTTTAAAATTTTGAATTTATTGTAATAGAGAATCGAATAGTTAATTCAAAAGATATCGTCTTATTTGACCGCTGTAGCGTATTCATTGGACTCCTTTTCTCTTTATTCTGAACCATTCAAATTAGGCTTGCATATAAGTTTATTGTTATCTTCTCAATTTGGAGTTCTTTCTTTCTTGGCAACGAAGACATTTCAAAGAATAATAAAACAAAATCTAGCAACGAACCAATTCAAAGCTCCACATCAGAACGTTGACTTATCAACCCTCGTTTTGACCAAATCTATCCATCGAATTCCCACACAGGTAGCAACCAATTCAACTCCTCACCTACCCTTAACTTTCCTCACCCACCCTTAACTTTCCTCACCCACTCACTTCATTTCCTATTAAAAAGCCACCCAACCATGAACCACCCAGTTAAGTTAATAATCGCCACGCTCTTTCAGTAGTCAGGACAGGCCATGGCAAATGCTTCGGAGTACGCCAGAAGCCGGCGAGGATACCGTCGCCTTTTGTCACGGCAGCCTTCCTTCGACTTGGCGGAGAACGCCGAGACGGCAGCGGCGGCAACGACGACGACGACGACGTTGAAGAGGTCGAAGACAACTAGGGCGGTAAAGGCGCACCCGGTCATGAAGATCCTGGAGGCACCGTCGAAGAAGGCGGCGGCGAGGCCGGAGTTCTTGAGGTACTTGGAGTACATGAGGGAGGCCGGTTCGTGGGATCCAAACTCCGACCAGCCGACCATTTACTACAAGTAGAATCTGAAGCAGCTCCCCATCCTTAATTTCTAAGTTTAATTTATCGACTTTTTTTGATCGATTTTGTAACTTAATTTCCTCTTCTCTAGCCTCGAACTGGTTGTGACTGTAAAAAACATAAACAAAAAAAAAAGGAAAAAAGGGTTGTCGACGAATAAATTACTGTATTTTTTTTTTACATACATAAATATTTCGAAGACGTCGGACAGTGCCCACACAGATCAATATTTCGATTTGTTTATATTTCATTAATTCACACCTTAATTAAATTGATGATAGGAATTTACTTTGGTCGTGAGTAAACTAAACCGTTACTTTTAATTTTAAACTGAGTTAATCTCTTATCTGGTTTTAATCTTAAACCAGTTTCCCAAGCCATGTTTACTTGATGAAAAATTTAGATAATTAATAATAGAGATGAAGGAAATTTATTTGTCAAAATTGATGAATAATAAATTCCTCTTATTTACTTTTTACCGATGCGGTCGGTTTTTTTTATCTCTGTTTAAGAGCGTTGATAGGAGAATGAATTTTTGACGACCACAACAGATGCGTCAGACGGCCACAGTATATCCCTATCAAAATTATTTTAAATCATTAAAGTCGTTCACCATGATACTGAAATAGATTAGAATTAATAAGATTATAAATACAATTTATAGGTTAAACATAAGTATTTTCATGCTTTAAGTCTGTATTTTTTTTTACATGAATAAATTTATTAAACACATTCCAGGTATGTTGTGGTGAAGCAGGGCAGAACTAGCATAGAATTTAAGGGTCATGCCTCCGGCTCTTAAATGATGATTATTTATTTATTTTAATTAAAATAATTATATTTTAATATGTTATTTTTAAAATATAAAATTTTTAATTCGTCTCTGATATAATATTTATTAATGATATTATTTTAATCGATGAAATATATAAAAAATAAATATTAAATAAAAATTTTAGTAAAAAATTTAAAAATTTAGATTTAATATAAAGATAAAATATATAAAATTTAAATTTAATATTTGAAAGTTAAATTTGAAGTATTTAGAATTATTTTTATAAAAAAGATTGAAGAGTTGATAGAGTTTTGTATAGATACATATAGGATAATGGAAACGAGTGTTAGATTTATTTTTTTTTCCCTTGTTGTCTTATGACACCTTTAGACTACGTTTGGTACGAGGTAATTTAATCAACCTTATAATATAATCAAGTTTATAATGTAATGTAATGTAATATGTATTACATTACTGTGTTTGGTTAGCGATTGGTGTGTAATCTTTGATTACAAAAGTGATTACATTCTTTTGTTTAGTATTCATATTTGTTACCAAAAATGTAATTCATATGATTATAAAATGACAAAAATACCCTTATAATTTCTTCTTAAGGTAATATAATTCTTAGTCGCCCATCGTCGGTCGTTGGCCATCGTCAGTCGTCGCTGGCCGATCGTCGGCCGATTGTCGACCGTCGTCATCGTCGTCGGCCGCGCCGGCCATTCGCCGATCGTCGATTATCGCCGGCCGATTGTCGGCCGTCGACGGCCACCGATCACGGTCGGCTGCTGATCGCCGATCGATCGCCATTCGCGGCCGAGCCGCAGTGCACCATTAGTCGCCGCGCGATGGTCGACGGTCACGCGATCTGCGGTCATGGCCATCGGCAGGTCGCCGATCGTCGCCGATCGATCGTCGATTCGTTTCGGCCGATCGCCGGCATCTCGCGTCGCCGGCCGATTGTCGACCATCGGCCCATCGGCCGTCGGCCGATCGTTTCGCCGATCGCCGCCAATCCGACCACCGGCCAACAACCATCACCGACGGCAACCGGCGGCCGTCGTCACCGATCGTCGATCGTCATCGGCCCGATCATCGATCGCCACCGTCGTCGGCCGACGCTGATCGCGGCCATCGCCGATCGCCGCACTAGCCGATCGTCGGTTTGCCGCCGATCAGTTTGGCCGGCCGCAGGGCACTAACCGTCGCCGATGGTCGATGGTCATCGTCGGGCGTCGGCCGATCGTCGATCGTCGG
Organism: Wurfbainia villosa; assembly: GCA_025175895.1. Lineage (NCBI taxonomy): Eukaryota > Viridiplantae > Streptophyta > Magnoliopsida > Zingiberales > Zingiberaceae > Wurfbainia > Wurfbainia villosa. Next base: position 20,063,954 of record CM045991.1, on the reverse strand, counting down.
CCGGATCGATCGGCCATCGGTCGCCGGTCGGCCGGCTGTCGGCGTAGTCGCCGATCGATCGTCGGATGGTCGCCGGCCGATCTCCAACCGTCGGCCAGTCGCCAACAATCGGTCAATCGTCGACCGCCGACCGACAACCATCACCGACCGACAACCGTCGGCGGTGGTCGCCGGTGGTCGTCATCAACGAGCGCTGGGAAACAATGAGAAAAATAAAAAAATAATATATTTGTCATGATAAATATTGAATCTGTAATGTAATCGGATTACATAGTTTTTCCTTCGTAATCGAGATTACGGATCTTTGCTCTTATTTTGTAATGCAATTACATTATATTATATCTTTAAAATGTTACCAAACAAAGTAAATCATCTTGTAATGTAATTCTGATTACATTACAAGTCTGATTATCCCGTACCAAACATAGCCTTAGGGTCGTTTGGTTCAAGGTATCATGTATAATTTTGGTGATGTAATTATTAAATAATTACATAATCAAGATTATAAGAAATGTAACATAACTTATGTTATTTTATTTAATCATAAATAATATAATAAAAATTTATTTGTTAGGAGGTTTTAATATATAATCTAATTTAATATTTTACAATATTATTTTTGATTTAATTTTAAAGTTTCGTTTACTCTGAAAGATGGTGGTATTAGTATCTGTATCAACAGCGGCAACTGATAACCGTTGATGACATCGGATGACAATGGAGGTGATGACGGACGATGGCGACGATCGATAATCGATGGGCGATGGCGGGTGACGGACGATGGGTAGCGATCGACGATTGACGGTTGACGGTCGGCGACAATCGACGATCGACAGGCTTCGGCGATGGTCAACGACTGACAGGCGACGGTGGTGGTATGCGACCGACGGTCGACAACGATGACGGCTCTGAAAGATAGTGGTATTGGTATCTGTATCAACGATGGCAACTGACGATTGTTGATAACACTAGGTGACAATAGGGGCGATGGCGGACGACAGTGACGATCGACAATCGATGGGTGACGGAAGATGGGCGGTGATCGACGATCGGCGATTGACAATCGACAACCAAAGGTCGACGACGATCAACGACCGACAAGCTTCGGCGATGATCAACGATTGACAGTCAACGACAGCGATGTGCGATCGACGGTTGGTGGCGACGGTAAGCGATCGACGACCAGCGACGACGATTGGCGACCGATGGTGACGGTCGACGATCGACGGTGGCGACGACGGTCACAGTCAAAGGTGGTAGCGGCAAGCGATCGATCAAAGTTTTGATTATATTAGGACGAAATTGAGATTTGATAAAATTCAAAGGATAATTTTGGAAAAAAATATATTTGTTAATCCGAGAATAAAAAAAAATCTTATCCTTCCTTAGGTAATATAATTCCGAGTTGCATGTCTCATTTGTTGATGTGGTAGACATACTTCATTATTTGGGAATCACTTATCTCTTGAATCAAATGAGGTCATTATGGATAACCAAGGGTGCCTTTGGTTCAATAAAAACATTGTTTGGTTAATGATTTGAACAATTACCAAGTCATAATAGATGTCCAATCCGTCATGTCACGTCAGTAAAAGGGTTATACACGGGAGAATTGAAAAACCTCCAAGAAGCTCTATTTTTGTTGATTCTCTTGGTTATGAATTTTTTATTTTTCAAAAATATCCTCCGATTTTTATCATTTAAGACAAAAAATATCCTTATCAATCTATCAAATAATAATCCAATTATACATAATTAATAATATAATTAAAACCTTAGTCGATCGACTGTGACCTTCACCGTCGATCGTCGATCGACTGTCGTTGGTCGTCGGTCGTTGGCCGTCGATCGTCGGTCAGCTGACAGTCGACCGCCGAAGTTGTCACGCCTCGAGAGTATGCTGAGGCCAATAAACAGACAACATCTCCCCTGTACGTGATGCAATATCATATTGATACAAAGCCTTTCGACCACAACCACACAACATACATATGTATATAACCAAAATCACAGCGGAAAACATCACAAAGAGTTATGAACTCAACCAGACTGATAACAAATAAGAAAGTACCGAAAATAAATCAGAAAGACTAATGCAACACTAACAATGTCCAATACTACAAACCATCATATGAATCCAAGTTCATAATAAGAAACATATGAAACCAAAAGAAAAATAAATCAAAAGTCAGGACCCTTGGAAGTAAGATGAGATGATATCAACCAGTGATGCTCCAAGTCCATCACGAAGTCAGCTATCTGTTACCTGGACGACAAGAAAACTCAGGATATGTAGTGATGAGTATAAAACTCAGCAGTAATATAAAATGATAGTGCATGCATATAAAATATCACATGAGAGTCAACAATAAACAATCTAAAGATACAACAAATAACCACCAATATACTATGACCAACACGTATACTAAAAGATCAACTGAACAACATAAGACATCGACATACCTGAACATCTGCAACACCACAACTCATACAACCTGAGCACATATACGCAATATAGTACATACAACAGGTAAGAGTAAAAACTACCTCTGTAATCAATAAACTATCTTACTTACATTCTACAACAAATATCATAACGTACCCCGTCCATCTCGTACCATATCATGATACTGGTCAAAGGTGTATAATAGTCTGACCAACTTGTACACTAATATCCCACACACAATCAACATAGAATATGCAAATAATATGCAAGATGATGTACAATCAAATGCAGTAAACATAACACAAACAAATGCAACAATACAACGAGCATATATATAAACTGTATCTATATATACTGCTCACACTCACACACATATATATATACATAAATATATGTATATGTATATATATGCAAATATCCTCACACATGACAATGCAAATGCATGGTCATTCCTGTGCACCCAACTCTTACCACGACCCCAGTGTGACCTAGGTAACACGACATGATAACTGTCTCAACTCATCAACAACCACTATTCTCGAGTTACCGAGTGAGCAGTATAAATAAGTAGCGATAAGCTAAAGAGTTATAAACTACACAACGGGGGTCCCTGCTACTGGCCACTCCGACTAACACTACTTATGAGTGGTCGAGTGCCACACACTTAGGACAATTGCACGCAACTCCAACTACCACTATCAATAGTGACCGAGTGCGACACAACAAATGAACTGCCCTCACACCCGCTACTACTACAACGAGTAACCGTGGATGCAGGATGACTAACTATCCTCTTGACCACAAGGGAGATCAAGTCGCCATCATGCATGCACTACAAAAAAACTGTTTTTTGGCAACGAACTTTGGCAACGAAAATAATTCGTTGCAAATCTGCAACAAATTTTGCGACGACTTTAATATTTCGTCGCAAATTTGTAACGAAATTTCCGACGAAAAATAATTAGTTGTAAAAATTATAAAATTTCCAACATTTAATTTTCGTTGCAAAATTCGTTGTAAATTGGGGACAAAAATTTTTTTTCGTCGCCAATTAGCGACGAAAAAAATATTTCATCGCAGTTTTTTGCAACGAATCAAAAATTCGTTGCAATTTTTGCGACGAATATGTTTTCGTCGCTAATTGGCGCATTTAAATAATAAATTATGCAAAATCTACGACAAATTTATGTTTTCGTCAAGAATTTAGCGATGAATACATAATTGTCGCATGATTTTTATTTTATTATATAAAATAATTTTGCAACGAATCCACGATTCGTTAGAATTTGCCAACGAATCGACGGATTTGTTGCAAAAGCTGTTTTTTAGAAAAAAAATATTAAAAATTCTTCGAAGCTGGTTAAGTGACTTAGAGAGTTTGGAATGAAATGAAACAAGTTCCAATGTGTTAGTCTAGTTCCCCTGATTATATATATATTTTTAAAAATCAAATTTATCGAAAATATTGCGATACGTGATTTTTTGAACGTGAATTAGATTTCTCAGACAGACCGATATTCAAAAATGCCCGGATTAAAATTTTTTTGATGATGTTTATATAATGAGAAGAACTAGACGAACATATTGGCACTGAATTTATCTCATTCGGATAGCTGTAAGTTAGTTTACGAGTTTAAAGTATTTTATTTATTTTAAAATAAAAAAATATTTGCTACGAATATGTGGATTCGTTGTTAATTTTGCAACGAATCCACAGATTCATTGCAAACTCTTAATTTTATAAAAAATATATTAAAAAATTCAATTAACGATTTTTAAGTTTTTTAATTTAATTTTTAAAAAATATTTGCAACGAATCTGCTATTCGTTGCAAAGTTTTAAATTAAAAAAAATATTTAAAAAATCAGTTAATGTTTTAAAAAAAAATTATTTTTTAGTTTTTAAAAATTTGGAACGAATCTACGATTCGTTGCAAATTTTAAATTAAAAAAAAATTATTTAAAAAATTAGTTAATGTTTTAAAAAAAATTATTTTTTATTTTTTAAAACTTTGCAACGAATCCGAGATTCGTTGCAAAATTTAAATTAAAAAAAATATTTAAAAAATCAATTAAGGTTTTAAAAATTTTTTATTTTTTAAATTATTTGCAACGAATCTGTGATTCGTTGCAAAGTTTTAAATTAAAAAAAAAATATTTAAAAAATCAGTTAACGTTTTCAATTTTTTTTTTAAAAATATTTACAACGAATCTGTGATTCATTGCAAATTTGCAACGAACCTACAAATTCGTTGCAAATTTGCAACGAATAACTGATTCGTTGCAAACTTTTAAATTTAAAAAATAATATTTTAAGGTTTTAAAATGTTTTAATTTTTTTTAAAAAATGTTTGCAACGAATCTTTGGATTCGTTGCAAATTTGCAACGAATCCAAAGATTCCTTGCAAAATTTCCATTTTTTTTCCACCCGCGATGCCCTAATCCCAAATTTCCTCGCGCACGAAGCCTCCGCCGCCGCCCTTTCACCGTCCGCACCCGACATCATCGGAGCGGCATATCCGCGAGCACGTCGTCATACGAGCCGTCCGGCTAGTGAGCCCCGAGCGCCCGCCAGCGATCGGCCCATCCGCGATCCCTATCTCGGCCGTGTACTGTTGGTGCAGTGGGCACCAAATTCGACCCGGTATTTTGATTATGGCAAAAGGCTCAATAGTTAAGGGTATATTTGTTATCTTACGAGCTCAATTAAGTGTGCAGAAATGCTAAAGTTGAGCGGAAGGTCTGCGACACCGGTGGGGAACCGAGGTGGTCGAGGCAACGCCAGAGGGATTTCGGAGGGAGGTACTCGGTGAAGACCAAGCGAGGCTACAAGGTAAGCTCGTGTGAAAGCGGCAAGGGGCGTTAAGCGTAGATCCAGGCCAATACCTCAATGGAAGGTCTAGGTCGAGATCAGGTTAGAACCATCGCTTTATATTTTAAGCTAACTTGTATCTCAAAACCCTTTAACCACCGCCTACTACACTAGCTCGAATTTCAAGGGGGTGAATTTGGACTTGACTCGTGTTTTGGTACAAAGGGTGATGTGGCATCAAGGTGGACATCCAAACCATCATCAAGTTGGACGCCCAAAATGAGGTGAGTTGGCACAAGATGGTTGGCAAACCACCATCAAGCTTGGACGCCCAAAATGAGGAGAGTTGGCACAAGATGGTTGGCTCCCATGATGTGGCACAAGTTGGATGGCTCCAACAAGTTGGCGTGAAGGCCTCCTTGAGGTGGCACAAGGTGGTTGGATGAGCACCTCATCCTTGAGTTGTGGCACAAGGTGGTTGGATGAAGCACCTCATCCTTGAGTTGGCGCAAAGGATGTGGATGAGCAAGACTTGGGGGATAAGAACCTCACCTTGGACACTACCTATGTCTAAATTCATAGATCAATATCCATAAATAGACATGTTCACGCCAAGCAAAAAATATAAGAAATCAAGAGCTCTCAACACGCCGTCGTAACGCCGCTACTACTACTCACATTTGCTACGACGAAGTGCCGCCGACAACGAAAGCTACATCTTCTACTTATAAGAGTTGTCGGTATATTTATTTAAGTTCTACTTCTTTAAATTGTCTTTGTGCTTTAATCGTAACAAGGAAAGGGGGAGTGTCCCTTTGCCTTGATTTCTTTTTGTGATCGTTGCTCCTACTTCCAACGAGGAGGAGTGGTTTTAGTGAATTGCCCTCCGTACGTGATCAAGGATCACTAGGGCCGTGGATTAGCAATCGAAAGATTGTGAACCACGTAAAAATATCTTGTATACTTTATATTTCCGCTGTGCATTCTCTACTTGCTTTTTACTTATTGCAAAAGTTTTTAACGACACCGTATCGCTATTCACCCCCCCCCTCTAGCGACACTTTCGATCCAACAATTGGTATCAGAGCCGGGGGCGCTAAGATTCGGTGAAACCACCAATCTAGCTTTGTTTTTCTTTATTCACAGATTTTTATTTATTTATTTCTGTTTTCGTATAATTATTTCACTTGCTTATCTTCTCCTACATATAGAATTGCATTAGAGGCTTTAGGATCCGGATAAGGTTGTCCTTCGGGTTAGATCCCGAGTAAGGTTGTCCTCCGGAACTTCAACGACATTCGCATTTGATTGTTTATTTCTTTTTGCAAGTTACATTTTATATATATTTTTTTCTTTACTTCCTGCACTACTAATCCAAGACGAAAGTCTTGGAATATTCTTCGTGTGTGTTTTGCAAGATTCTTTTAAATCGTTCTTCTTCTTGTTTTTAAATGGCCCATCTCGAAGGGTTTAGCACCGCCCGACCCCGTTTTACACGGTAATGACTTTCGTTATTGGAAGGGTCGGATGGAATGCTCTTAAAACCCAAATCGAGATGTGGATCGTAATCAAACCGGTTTCACACTTTATTAATGAAGATGGTGAATCTTTGGGTTACGATCAATGGTCAAATTCCATGAAAAACAAGTAGAAGCCGATGCAAGGCAACTCAAATCTTGCAATGTGGGTTGTCAAGGAAGAGCTCAACGCGTCGGCCCCTTCATTAGTGCAAAGGACTTATGGACCAAGCTAGTGGAACTACATGAAGGCACCGACGACACGAAGGTATGTAAAAGAGATTTACTTTTAAATAAATTGTATAACTTGAAAATGCAGGAAAACGAGACCGCAACTCAACTACATGCTCGTATCCAAGACATCGTCAACCAACTCCATGCCATTGGACAAAAGGTCGAGAATCGCGACCTTATCAGGTATTCTCTTAACTCGTTTCCTAGGACCACCTTGTGGGCATCCATGGTCGATGCCTACAAGGTCTCCAAGGACCTTTCTAAAATTAGGTTAGGCAATTGTTTTGAACTTGAATTACATGAGCAAACTAACGTGGTCGTGCCGAGAAGAGTATTGCGTTAGTTGCGGGTTCCAAGAAGACGACGCCCGCAAGCACGCCACCCCCGACGGAAGAAGACGAGTCCGAATCGGAAGTAGACTCCGAAATAGAATCCGAACTAGTCAATCTAGTTCGGAAGATGATCAAGAGACGAAAACGACCAACAACTCAAGGTAAGCCTAAACCTAATTCAAATACTTCTAATTTTAGATGCTATGAGTGCAACAGGTTCGGTCACATCAAGTCCGAGTGCCCAAAGCTAAAGAATAACGCATCAAAGTCCAAGAAAGCGCTAAACGCTACTTGGGAGGAGTTGTCGGAGGAAGAAGACGATATCCAAGCTCTAATGGCCAAGCCGAGCCGACAGACGACTCGAAACCGAAGAGTCCGAGTCGAATCCGATGATGAGCTTCCATTCAAGACAAGCCACGGATCCGTATCCGGTTCAAAAGAATCATTAAGGGTAAGTCGGTCGTTACTTAATACTTTGTATGGTGCAATTAAATTTTTAAATAAGAAACTAGCTAAGTCCGAGTCCAAGGTCGAGACCCTAATTGAGGAGGTTAACCTCCTCAAACATGAGGTCTCCCTAACCTCTTCGACTACTTGTATTCAAGAGGAGGACTCAACTCAAGTTGAAAAGCTTGAAGTTGAGAACTCGCTTTTGAAAACACAAGTCGAAGACCTTAGGAACACGTTGGAAAGGTTCACTTTGGGATCCAAGGGACTTGACCTCTTACTTGGATCACAAAGGGCCGTGTACAACAAGGCCTGACTCGGGTTTAACTCAAATACAACCAATAAGTCATATATGTCTATAGTAAACCAACATAAGAAAAATGTCCAAGCATGGGTCCCTAAGATCACTTTGATTTCAACTTTAGGATCTAACATGTATTGGGTTCCCAAGGACCAAATTCACTATGTGAATAGACCCACTCGATTCAATGGTCCAGGGGGAGCCAATACAAAATGTATTTTTGTTAAGTCTTAGAAATTGAATGCTTAGTTTTTCCTTTATTTTTAGAATGGTTAGATAGGACTCATAACCAACTAAAATCCTGCGAAAAGATTGAGCCTCGGGGAGCCTCTTTTCAAAAATAACTAGTTAGACCAAGATGTAGTCTCAAGTAAGTCGAGTTATCAATTTCTTGAAATTAGCTTTGTCTAAGGAAGTGGTCGTTGTTCCGATCAAAGAAGGCCTCTGTGCCTCGCCACGACCTGGAAGCTAATCTCTTGAAAAGATTACTTGATGAGCTTAGACTAAATCCGAATCTAACCTAATGTTGGTTAATTTAAATTCATTAAAATTAATCAAGTAAAATTGAAAGTCATCTCACAATAACACATAGGAATAACATGTTTTGATCATGTAGATATTGGTGAGATGATTTAGGTTTAAAAACTTACAAACAACCCTTTAGTAATTCCAATATCCGATCCAACTACCTTATATGTAGGATCAATGGATGTTGGGATGTTGGTTGCTCCCGACACATGACCGGGATCAACTCAAATTTTCTATGTTACGATTCAAACGACAAGGATCGGTAGCCTTCGGAAATAACGGCAATCTCAAAATCATCGGATCAGGTGATATTGAGCTCAACTCTAACTTTACAATTCAAAATGTCTTATTAGTAGAAAACTTTCAATATAATTTACTTAGTGTAAGCCAATTGTGTGATAACAATTATAAGGTCATATTTCTAGAAAATGAATGCGTAATCAAGATAAATGCAACATCTAAAATAATACTTAAAGGAACTAGGAATAGCAACATCTACACAATAAATTTACCCAACTCCTCAACCAAGTATCTTATGACACAGCAAGAGGAATCTTGGTTATGGCACCGAAGACTCGGACACTCGCACCCAAGACTCGTCCACAAGATGAGTCAGAGTGGCTTGGTTATAGGTTTGCCTAAACTAAACAACTTGGATAATAAAATATGTAATGCTTGTCAACAAGGTAAACAATCTAGGACACAACATCAATTAACTAATCAAGAACGAACCAAAAGTGTTCTTGAGCTCCTACACATGGATCTATTTGATTCACATGGAGCTAAGTCACTCAATGGTAGTCAATTTTGCTTAGTCATAATTGACGACTATTCTAGATTTACTTGGGTTAGGTTTATCAAACATAAAAATGATACCTAGACCAACTAATCAATCTTTGTAGGTTAATCGAAAATCAAAAGAACCTTAAGATTAAAAGACTTAGAAGCGATCATGGTGGTGAATTGAAAACCACGAGGTTTCTGATTTACGTAACCTAAAGCGGATACCACCATGAGTTTTCATGTCCTAGAACCCCCACAACAAAATGGGTTAGTCGAGCGGAAAAATAGAACCCTACAAGAAGCCGCTAGGACAATGTTAAACGAGTATAACCTACCCGATAGATTTTGGCAGGCCGTTAGTCTTTATGTCAATAGGATCCTTATGGTAAAGAGGCACCAAAAGTCCTCTGACGAGATTTATCACGATAAAATACGAACATCAAATACTTTAGGTATTTGGATGCAAGGTACATATCTTAAACACTAAGGATTACCTAGGAAATTCAAATCCAAAACCTCTCGAACCTTTCTAAGATACTCAACCACCGAGAGCTTATAGGTATACAATCACGACACTCTTAGAGTCGAAGAAACCATTAATATAGTTTTCGACGAAGGACACGAACCGTTCAATCCTTAACAAAACCAACTAGCAAATCAACTTATAGCAAACCCGACTGATCTTGAACTTGAATCTCGTCTAACCCAAGTCATCCTATCGACCAAGTGATAGATGACCCTAACCCAAGTCATCCTATCAATCAAGTTATAGGTGATCCAAATTTAGGGTTCGAACTAGAGCTTCATCAAACATTAGTCAAATCTCGTTAATTTCCAAAATCGAACCCAAAACTATTGAACAAGCACTTCTTGATCATTGGATTATTGCTATGCAAGAAGAGCTAGCTCAATTCACTAGAAATGAAGTCCAGGAATTAGTACCACCACCTAAAGAAAAATCAATTATTGGAACAAGATGGGTATTTGAAATAAACTTGATGATAAAGGTGAAGTAGTTAGAAATAAAGCTAGGTTAGTCGCAAAGGGTTTAGTCAAGTCGAAGGTTTAGATTACGATGAGACCTACGCCCCGTGAAGACTAGAGTCCATCCGAATGTTGTTAGCATATCGCACATCGAGGTTTTAAATTGTTTCAAATGGATGTCAAGTCAGCATTTTTGAATGGATACATTAAGGAAGAAGTTTCGTCAGTCAACCTCCGGATTGAAAATCTAGATAAACGACCATGTCCTTAGACTTAAGAAAGCCCTATATGGACTCAAACAAGCCCCAAGAGCTTGAGTGCGACGAAGGCTTTCGATCTATCTTAAGTCCAAAGGATTCAACCAAGGTTTAGTCGACCCAACCTTATTCGTAAAAACCGTAGGAAAAGAAATCTTTATAGCCCAAATCTATGTAGATGATATAATTTTTGGAACTACCAACTCGATCCTGCTAAACGAATTCATCTCACTTATGGAAAGTGAATTTGAAATGAATTTAGTAGGAGAGTTAAGGTTCTTCTTAGGTTTACAAATTAAACAAACTAAAGATGGAATATATTTACATCAACAAAAATATACTAAGGACTTAATAAATCGATTTGGAATGCAAGATGCTAAAATAATTAATACACCTATAGCAACTAATGTTAATATAAACGAAGATGTAGAAGGAAAACCCGTTGACCTAAAATACTATAGGAGCGCAATAGGAAGTCTCCTATACTTAACCGCGAGCCGAGGCATTTTATTCTGTAAGTATGTGCGCAAGGTTACAAACTAGGAGTCTCACCTAACCCTAGTCAGCGTATCCTTAGATATCTAAAGGGCGCTAAGCGTAGGTATTTGGTACCCTAGATCTACCGAGTTTAATCTAATCGGCTACTCCGACTCCGACTATGCGGTAGTAAACTCGATAGAAAGAGCACGAGTGGTTGTTGTCAAATCCTCCTCGAGTCTAGTGAGTTGGTGCGAGGAAAACAGATTGCGTTGCCTTATCTACCACCAGAGCGTTGCGATGGGTGAGTGTGTCTCTCGGCTCTGTGGATGAAGCACACTCTCCAAGACTTTAGCTTAATCTTTAACAACATTAAAACCTACATAGATAACATCAGTTCAATTAACTTAACTAAAAATCCAATATGTCATTCTAGGACAAAACATATAGAAGTTAAACACCACTTCATTAGGGAACATGTAACTAATGGAACTATACAACTAGAGTATGTTGAGTCCAAATCAAACCTAGCGGACATCTTCACCAAACCACTACCCGGCCGAATTTAGTTTATTAAGACGAAGTTAGGTATGTGCATAATAGAGTAGGATTTAAATTTCTCTATATATGTACTCTATTTTTGCTTCTTTTTATGAAATTAGCCTAAGTCTTACCTTAGAAATCATATACCTATAGATTTAAGGAGCCAACACATCTCACAACACATAGGACTAATGTGTTTGTGTACTTCGCCACGTGAGCGGCGTGAGATGTTAGGACCTTACTCACAGTTCCGTGATGTAGATTCAAGGCATCGATATGAACCATGGAGTATAATTATTTAAAATTAATCAACTCCTTCAAGACTTATTGATCATTCTATATCAATCAAGTCCAACCGAGTTTTACATTTTAGATGAAAATATTTTCACGCAGATTATTATTTTTTAAATATATATATATCTATATATATATATATATATATATATATATATATTGGGAACTTGCTTGGACTTACAAACCTAAAATATATTTACAAACTTTTTGAGTTAAGGCAAAGGGGAGAAAGTCACAAAAGTAACCAAAATTAACCAAAATTAAAGGAAGAAAGTAAACAAAATTATTACCTTTTATATTAAGTAATTCCGATTACTTAAGAAACTATTAAGGGGGAGTAAAAATTATTTTTCAAGAACTCACCTTGGTCGAGGGAGGTTACCTCAAAGGAGAACTTGAAACAATAATATTTCTCATTCATATTTAATCATTATGCTAGCTCATTCATATTTAATCTTTATGCTAGCTCATTCATGCTTAATCATTATGCTAGCTTAATTTTTCCTTAACTTTTGTGTCGGTTTGCCATGAATCAAAAAGGGGGAGATTGTTGGTGCAGTGGGCACCAAAGTCGAACCGGTATTTTGATTATGGCAAAAGGCTCAATAGTTAAGGGTATATTTGTTATCTTACGAGCTCAATTAAGTGTGCAGAAATGCTAAAGTTGAGCGGAAGGTCTGCGACACCCGGTGGGAACCGAGGTGGTCGGGCAACGCCAGAGGGATTTCGGAGGAAGCCGAGGTACTCGGGTGAAGACCGGAAGCGAGGCTACAAGGTAAGCTCGTGTGAAAGCGAAGCAAGGACGTTAAGCGTAGATCCGACCCAATACCTCCAATGGAAGGTCTAGGTCGAGATCAGTTGGTTAGAACCATCGTACTTTATATTTTAAGCTAACTTGTATGCGGTCAAAACCCTTTGACGATCGTCTACTACATCAGCTGGTCTAGTTCCGACCTCGAGAAGAGCTCGAATTTCAAGGGGTGAATTTGGACTTGACTCGTGTTTTGGTACAAAGGGTGATGTGGCATCAAGGTGGACATCCAAACCATCATCAAGTTGGGCGCCCAAAATGAGGTGAGTTGGCACAAGATGGTTGGCAAACCACCATCAAGCTTGGCGCCCAAAATGAGGAGAGTTGGCACAAGATGGTTGGCTCCCATGATGTGGCACAAGTTGGATGGCTCCAACAAGTTGGCGTGAAGGCCTCCTTGAGGTGGCACAAGGTGGTTGGATGAGCACCTCATCCTTTAGTTGTGGCACAAGGTGGTTGGATGAAGCACCTCATCCTTGTGTTGGCGCTAAGGATGTGGATGAGCTAGACTTGGGGGATATGAACCTCACCTTGGACACTACCTATGTCTAAATTCATAGATCAATATCCATAAATAGACATGTTCACGCCAAGCAAATATAAGAAATCAAGAGCTCTCAACACGGTCGTAAATAGCCGCTACTACTACTCACATTTGCTCTGACGAAGTGCTGGCCGAGCAACAGCTACATCTTCTACTTATAAGAGTTGTCGGTATATTTATTTAAGTTCTACTTCTTTAAATTGTCTTTGTGCTTTAATCGTAACAAGGAAAGGGGGAGTGTCCCTTTGCCTTGATTTCTTTTTGTGATCGTTGCTCCTACTTCCAACGAGGAGGAGTGGTTTTAGTGAATTGCCCTCCGTACGTGATCAAGGATCACTAGGGCCGTGGATTAGCAATCGAAAGATTGTGAACCACGTAAAAATATCTTGTCTACTTTATATTTCATTTTGCACTCTCTACTTGCTTTTTACTTATTGCAAAAGTTTTTAACGACACGTATTCACCCCCTCTGGCGACACTTTTCGATCCAACATGCCCCGCCAGCGCGAAGAAGCCGTCGTCCGGCGCGAGGTTGGCAAGACTTACCCCGCCGGCCGACCACGCCGCCGGCCCATGAGCCCGTCGGCCACGACCACGCCCTCGAGCCCTCCCGCCGCTCGAGACTTCCGGCAGCCCTGCGACCGCCGCTGCACAGCGAGCCCGTCCGGCCACGACCACGCGCCCCCGAGCCCTCCCCGCCGCTGTCCGAGACTTCCGGCAGTCGCCCGCGACCACGCCGCCACCGATCGCGACCACGCCGCCAGCCCGTCCGGCCGCGAGCCCGTCCGGCCACGACCACGAGACCCCGAGCCCTCCCCACCGCTGTCCGAGACTTCCGGCAGCCGTCCGCGACCACTGCCGCCACCAGCGGCACCCGGCTAGGTCTCTATCCGAGGTCCGATCCGCTGAGGAGTCAGCACCACCACGCAGGAGAGACTGGGCACCACGATGATATAATGTATTTTTTTTTAAATCAGTGTTATTTTTTATATTGAAATTTATATTATTATTAATTTTCTGTGTTGATCTAGAGTGGTATTAGAGTGGTATAATTTTAGTTTTAAACTATAATTTTACTAAATTTCTTAGCTCAATTATTTGTTTATATAATGTCTCATTGTTAAATTTATATCTTTTGTCTCTGTATGTTGTGTATATTTTGTTCTTATAGGTTATCAGAGGTGACATCATCGTAGCTTCTCGCAGTCTCTCATATCTTCATTATGAATATTGTAAGTTTTTCATGTTCTTCATTAAGCATAAAAGTTTTATTTGCTTTATTCTAATTTTGATTTTGGTTGATAGTTTCGACGTGGTGGCCAGAGACGACACAGTACTAGTACTGGCCAGACTGATTCACCGCCTGCCAACACTATACCTACATGCCCCCCTGATCAGGCTGGACCTTCACATGATCAGTCGCCAGTACCATCTCATTCACCGACAGGGCCTTCCCATTCAAATTCAATTGCACTACGACACTCCTCTACTGAGAATATCGAAAGTCGACCGTATATATTTCCGATTGGAGATTCGTAAGTAATATAAATATTATAATTTTTAAACTATCTTAATTATTTATCCAATTTTTTTTCACTTTATCGTAGGTTTGAAAATTCTGTAACTGTTATTCGCGAAATCAATAAAATCGTGAATAACTATTGGAGAGGAGACTCATTGTCATACTCAAGTACGCTAGGACCTACAAAAGAACTATGGTGGAGCGAGTTTAAGGTATAATTGATTCATTTTATATATTGAATAAGTGATTATATAATCAATTGTTTTTTTTTTCATCTCAGCGGACATTTATTTGGGACCCTACTCAAGACTTGGAAGTTAAAAGAATTTTAAAAAAAAAATGTGGCGATCATATCCGACATGTATTGAGTCATGCCAAAAGTACTGGAAAAAAATCAGCCTGTGTCACATCGAAAAATTGGAGTAAAATCTCTAATTATTGGCAATCTGATGAGAGCAAAAAAAGGAGTCAACAGAATAAATTAAATCAAGCATGTAATTCTGGAGACTTATCTGCAACATATGCAGGAGGATCTATAAATATCGAGGAGCATTCACGTAGATTGGTAATTTTTTAATTCTACAATTAGTTTTTAAATTTATTTCAGATTATTATTTTATTTCTAACATTCTTATATTTAGTCTAAGGAATTGAGAAAGGAGCCGGAATTTATAGATACTTTCGTTCGCACTTTCCAAAAAAAAGATAAGACTTGGAGTGGAGATAGAGCTAGAGCAATTAAGGTTTGAATTAATCTTTAAACTTACTTTATAACTTTAATTCTGTTAGTTATGTATATGCTTTGATTAAAATTTTAATTTTGTGTAGGAGAGATATGATCAGTTATCCTCGTCTCAGAGAATTTCAGGAGATGACGGTGATAATAAGAGATCTGAGCCATCTGTTAGTAATAATTTGGATTTATGGCTTGAGGCGAGTGGAGGAGCAAAAGGGGGAGGGATATTAGGTATGAGTTCTCTGAGCAGAATGCATAATGTTCCTCGTAGATCTATTTCTTCTACTCCACCAGCAGTAGCGGCACAGATACGTAACTTAACTGAGGAGGTTAGTAATTTGAAGGGCATAATACTTGAAAGAGATCAGTAAATTTTAGAAATACAACAACAAAACTCACAAAGGGATCAAGAAATGATAGAAATGCGACGACAACAAGCCTTTCTTATGCGACAGTTTCAGCAATTTAGTTCTGGTCCAAGTCATATTCCTCCTAGTAATGACGATGATGGTGGCGACGATGATGATATTGTATGCATGTTTGTAATTAGTACTTTTAAAAATTTTTAGTTTATTGAGTTTGTTAATCCTTCATTTTTTTAATTTTTGATTAGTACTTTTTATTTTGCTTTAAACAGGAATGATCGATGAAGTCAATCCTTATGGCGGTTGAAAATGCACATCATTGTAAGTCTTTGCATATTTATTTTCGTGTTAGTATATAGTTTTTTTTTATGTATGGTACTTTTTGTTTGTTTCTTTTCTAATGCAGGTAGAAGAATGTCGGCCATTGTTTAGCAGATGCTCTTTTCTTTTTTCTTTCGCATGTGTTGAGATCTTTTGTGTGGATATTATTATTTGGATATCAGAACTATGTTGATGTTTGAAATGTTGTACGATATAACTTTTTATTTGGAATGTTGTATTGTTCTTAACTTATTGTGTTAGTTTGTATTTATTTTGATATGAAATATTTTTGGATATTATTGAATATTATTTTGTTGTATTGAATGTGTGTGTGTTTTGTTTGTATTGAATGTATTTATTTGGATATTAGAACTTATTGTGTTTTGTTTTGTGTGTGTGAAATTTGTATATACGATAGAATATCGAAACGGATAGAACCTGTTAAAAAAAATTTTATTTAGCGACAAAAATACAAATTCGTTGCTAAATTCTGAGAATTCTGCGACGAATTTTATTTTTTAAATAAATTAGCAATTTAGCAACGAAACTAACTCGCATAAATTTTGCGACGAAATTTTCGACGAAAATTTAATTCGTCGCAAAAATTTGCAACGAAAAAAGAATTCATCGCAAAATATGATTTTTTGCGACGAAATTTGCGACGAAATTTGCGACGAATTTGTATCAGTCGCAAATTTACCAACGAAATCGTTATTTCGTCGTGAATTTTCTGCGATGAATTTATTTTTTCATCGTAAAGTTTTGCGACGAATTTTTTTTTTCATCGCGAAAATTAGCAACGAAAAAATTAATTCGTCGCAAAAATTTGCGACGAATTTAAAATTCTTCGCAAATTTGCGACGAATTTAAAATTCTTCGCAAATTTTTGCGACGAAAATTGCGACGAATTTTTGAATTCTTCGTAACTTCTGCAACAAAATTAGCGACGAAAATTTAAATTCGTTCCTAATTTTCGTCGCTAAAATTCGTCGCTATTTTTGTCGCTAATATTTGCGACGCTTTATCCGCAACGAAAATATTTTTGTTGCTAAATTCGTCGCTAATTTATTTTGCAACGATTTTTTTTTTAAAATTCGCCGCTAAATTCGTCGCTAATTACTATATTTTTTGTAGTGATGTAAAATGCGATGAATGCACAACTACCCATATATACATCCACAACACACTCTCTATCCAACAAAGAGTCATACACAACTGACAGTCAACCATGATAGGACCTCCAGTCCGTAGCAACCCACTATCGACGATCAACCATGCTAGGACTTTTAGTCCATAGCAACCCACTATCGACGATCAACCATGCTAGGACTTTTAGTCCATAGCAACCCACTATCGATAATCCATACAATCATACATAGAGCTATGGTCCATAACAGACCTACAACGTAAAGAAACATGATCCGACAATCAACTCCACATTTACAACCTCCCTCACCCCCAAATGATTTTTCCTAATGACACAAATTAAGTCTACAATTGTACTCAGCTACACACACATAGATCTACATACCATAGCATATGTAATCCATAACCATGATGAATGAAATGTAGAGATAACAACAGAGCAACTCAAAGTACAGAGACTAGGTATCAAGCAACAGAAAATTGGAGAGGAGTCAAGGTAATGAAGTCATCAATATAAATTATCATGTACTAAGAGCCGATCGTCGTCGTCGTTAATAAATCGATCAGCGGCGGCCGATCATTGCGATCGACTATCATAACGTCGTATGGCGAGTTATCGTTGTCGCTGTCGTCAATCGACACAACCATAACCAAATATATTTCGGAGTAAACGGAATCTTATAATTGAATGGATAATATAGTAAAATATTAAATTATGTGATACTTTAAAACTTCCAAACAAACAAGTTTTGATTGTATTACTTTGGATTGTACCAACTAATATTTGATAATATTTTATTCCTCATAACTGTGATAATGTGATTATCCAATGATCACATTACCAAGGTTATATATTATCGAAATAATGATTATCCAATGATCACATTACTAAGGTTATATATTATCGAAATAATGATTAAAATGAAAACCATATATAAGAATATTAAAATGGATATACTAATATATGATGTTTAATAGGATAATTTAAAATGATATATACTTAAGTAATTAATAAATATCTCACAGACGATGTAAAACTATTATTTTCATGTTTAACAAAAGCAATCTGAAATAATTTATTAAAAAAAATACATTACTCTGATGGATTTTAATAATAATTTTGTAATCCAAAATAATTAAAATTTTAACCGTCAAAAAAATCTAGATCCCTGCTTTGTGAGTTTTATTGGTTTATATTATTATTATTTTTTTTCCATTCCGAATTCTGCACTCGAATGGAACTGGAAGTGGCACGAGAAGCATATGACTATTCAAACGTTTAAACATCCACATATGACTATCACAGACATTATTTCTGCTTCTCGGATCCTGCCTAGATTGGACGCCTCTGGGCAGGCAGGCAGGTAGGATAATGTTGTTGCTCCCTCCCATGCAGAATTTATTACCAACCTTTGCCAATTAGCCATAACCAGTCGAGTACAACGCCTGAGAAAAGACCTGCAATCAGAAAAACAACCAACAAGTTCCCCAATGCATTTTGCTCCGGACCCTGCATTATCACAACGATAGACAACAAATAAGAATTCATGAACAGAATATTTGTGTGCGTGTGTAATGATCTTGATCGATTAGTAATTATACCTTGTATCCTTTTGGTGCTTCTGTAAGAACGCAAACAGTGAGGTAGCCATTGCTGAGTCCTAAGACGGACGTCAACATTATCATCCACCCTTGATCTCCGTGTTTCGCTGTGAAATAGAATGCTGGGATGAATAGGAAACGCGAGAGACAGGCAAATACAAGGCCTTTCCTCGACGTCAACTTGATCGGCTTCAGAAGAGGTACGTATCTACCCACAAGGTCCCAGACATTGTACATGGCAATCAAAACGAGTGTATACCTGCATCGAATTAGCTAGATTTATCGTTTTGTTTTGTTTATTTATAAAAAGTTCCTTTGTGAATAGATAATGCTCGAGCGCTTACCATGATCCCAAGCTGTGAGAACCTGTATCCTCGGCTAAGAAGCCAGGGAAGATCGACAGTGTCAAGATATAAATCAGAAAGAGGTCGAGCGCGTAATCCATATTTTGAACTAGCAGTTCTTTGTTACTTAAGCGCTCGAACTGCTTCGGATCCTCCATCGCCTGCAACTGCAAGGATTAATTCACATCCGAGACAAACTAAACTGCTTGCTGAAGTTGAGCAATGATATAATGTTATTTATGAATCTTACAGCTGAATCGTATACTGATGATTGAATGCCAGCGGCAGCGAGGTCAGCACTAACTGTCATTGATCCTTCAGAAGCAGCTTTTGCTCGGTAGTATTTGACGATTGGTAATTTAGGAAACATAAATGCGTAGAGAAAGACGCAAAGCAGCTCAAAGAACGTCGAGATCGCAAGAAACAACACTGAAAAAGGAGGATTTAGAGCTCTGTTTCAGATAAGGTAGTTCTTAATGTATAAATCTATTTAGATTGTAAATATCATACATACTCGCTCCCTTGCGAAGGCCATCATCTGAACTCTCAAATGCTGCTTTGGTGATTAATCTCAAAGCAGAAGTCAGAGTCCCAGAAGCTGCGAGCCCAGCCATGAAAGACTAAGAAAAGTTCGTATTATTAACTAATCATCCACGCTGCCAGTGAACTAAGAAACCAGATGGGCAAAAGATGCTCACTTGAATAAACTCTGGACGCATCAAAGATAAATCGCCAACCATTCCTCCTTGAGCGTAACCATCGGCAGCACCAAATGCTGCACTCGCTATACAGACACCAATGAAGATGCCCAGCCCACCTTTACCAGATGTTGCCAAATCTAACTGCGCCGAATTAATGGTGGAATTGAATATAGAAACCAGTAGTTTGGAAAAGGATGCTTAAGGAAAAGTTGATTCCTGATACTAACCACAATTAGGCCAAGTGAACTTAAGAAGAATAGCGAGTAGCCTAACAGGTTTCGGCGTCTAGTGTTAAGCCTTGCTTCGTTATATGCTAGTATGGCTGTTGTTCCAAGGGCAAAAGGTTGGTAGACAAGCGTGAGTACTCTCGTCGGATGGTACTTCTGAAATGAATATTAAAGCACATATCAAAAGGTAAGAAGCCATTCTCGATGAGAAAGTGATTTCTTACAGGGAAGAGATAGGCATAGTAATCCCCAATGGTCAGCATGCTGTTCCATGCGAAAAGGGATCCATTTCCAAGCAGCCAGGTTATAAACAGCGCAGTAAATCTTCCCTGTTTCAAATAAGAGCTTCGTGAAGTGATTGAATCGACACAGTTATGGACTCGGTATAAACTGTATTTGTAAGGAAGAACCTTGGTTTTGTCGAGTTCCCAGTTTTGTATGTGGTTACTCATGACAGCTCCACTTCAGCCGCTCCTGTAGAACATTTTTTCAAGCGAGCCACGTTCAGAACTGAGAATTCCAGGAAAGCATGAAACAGAGAAAAGTAACCTCAACTTTATCGATTGGAAGATCAAATATTCAGAGGGGTTTGTGCCTCTTTTTAAAGGTCTCAATATGGACAAGAACTAATCTATCTCCTAATTACTCGGTAAACACATAACTAACTATCAAAAAAAAATTGCGTATTAATATAAATTTTGCGACTTTGTCTTAACTAATTTTAAAATAAAAAATCTAACTTAAAATTATGTATGT
The DNA here is from genome assembly GCA_025175895.1 of Wurfbainia villosa. Taxonomy (NCBI): domain Eukaryota; kingdom Viridiplantae; phylum Streptophyta; class Magnoliopsida; order Zingiberales; family Zingiberaceae; genus Wurfbainia; species Wurfbainia villosa. The sequence goes on along the minus strand of CM045991.1, from coordinate 20,042,924 downwards.
ATATAAAATCTAAAAAATCCTAGTTTAAATATATATGGTTAATCTGGTCAGCAAAGTTTTTCTCTTCTTCCAGTGAAACAATGCCACAAATACCCGGTGGGTCCAGAATCTCGGAAGGACATCAGATCAACGAATATTGAATTTAGAAAGAATAAATAAGCGTAAAAACAATATAATCGTCGTCGTCGTCATCATAAATCCAGCTTCCCTTCTCGGATGATTATCATAAACTCGATAGTATGACAGTGCTTACCGGGAGCAAGATCGATCGATATAAACTGAAGTAAATCAAAGCTATACGAAAACAAAGGAAATGAATCTCCTTATGCTTTTTTTTTACCTCGCCGGAGAGCTCAAGAGGTCGTTGAGAGACTGATCAGAGCAGCAAGACGAAATTGAGGTGCGAAAGAAACTAAGAATGCCGCGCACTTTATAAGAGAAACTACGAAAACAAAATGCCCAAAAGGAAACAACTTGTCGATTTGAAAGAGAAAGAGATGGAAGCAGTAAAAAGCGATACCTTTGGAGCGTGTGGAGGAGGACAAAAGTGTCTTCCAGGAATTCAAACCGAAGTGGGGATTCAAGAATATCTTACGTCGCGCGAGGCCCAGAGTACGCCGAAAAAGGATGAAAAGAAGAGAAAGGTTGAGTGAGAATATGAGGGATGAGTCGTTGGTCCCTCCTCAATCACTGCAAAGCATAAGAGGACTTAGATCGAACATATATGGACATTAGTATCTGAGAGCGGCTCTCCCTGGCAATTTCTTTCCTTTTGGCTAAGAGAAGAAGATCGAATGGCGTTGAATCATGGTCTGGTGCCAGGCTGTGTAGATTCCGAAGGAAATGGAATCCATTGTATAGCTGTCATAATCATAAATTACTTGAAAGGAAGCAAAATTTTATTTTATGGAAAACGGTTTTCCAAGAGAGTCAACTTCGTCCGACCGAAGAAACGAGAGGCAACCGTGGATGCATTAGCATGCGAACGCAGTCTGTGGAGTTGGGCGCCGGCCAATATTGAGGCTTTGTTGGGTTAGAAATAAACGAAGAACAGAGAAGGGAAAAAATAAAAAAATACTGATCAGGGCAGTTATTTTTAAAAATAAAAATAATAAAATATCATAATATTCCTTTTTTATAAATACTAGAAATGGAAATAGTCACAACGTTACCTCTGGTGGTATTTTTCTATAGATTTATAAATTAAAATTTACCTATCTAAAGTCATATCCTTTCTATAATTCTGGCAAATTTAGAGTGATCAGGATTAGAATTGGTCAAAAAAAGTTATCTTCTTTCTATAATTGTCTGAATCAGAATGTATATATATATATATATATATATATATATGTATAAAAGTAAACTTGTTAAGTGAACGCGGAGTGATTAAACAATCAAATGATTATAAATAAATATAATATCAAGTTAATTTGATACGTCAAATTTCATAAATAGATAAATTTTAAGTTGACACATCACCACCGTCTAAGTATATCTGTCAGATCAGCCACAAATCGAAGAAAACATTCTAAAATTTCAGAAATCTAAAAATATCAAAAGGGTTTATATCTTTAAAACCACAAAAATAATTTTCTAAACATTATTTTCTTCCCCAAAATTATGAAAACTCTAAAAGAAAACTCCCAAGTATTTTCCATTGACAGTCGAGAATCGAGATACTGTGTGCTTGTGCATCCTGAGAAAAATGGAATGGTTTGAGCTCAGGGAAAGTATTACGCACAACACCAACAACCCAAAACAAAAGGCACAAATCTTTGCTTCACATTTACATTTATAATGAATGCAACTCCTACGTATAACTACTATTATCGTCCTTCAAAAATTGTGATTGATAAATTATTCATCGATATCGATTCAGGCTTGCTGCTTGATGAATCTAAATCAAGAGGACCTCTAATAGTAACAAATCCTGGTTCTCTTGGTTGTGGTAGAACAGCATCCTCACTGCCCAACATCAATACAACTGAAGACATTGTTGGTCGATCTTCTGGTCGATCTTGCACGCATAGGAGACCAATCTTTAGGCACCTCATGGCTTCAGTCGTAGGAAATGAATAACCAATTGATTCGTCAACTAAATCTAAGATTTTTCCTTCTTTATACAGACTCCATGCCTGAAAATCAACAATTTTGATAGCAAAATTATGGAGATGATCAATACGAATGCTAAAGGAGTTTGATATTTTAAGCTTACATGTCCAAGAAGATTCAGTTGGCGAGAAGAGTTATAAATTCCCCTATTCTTTTTTCCGCTTACAATTTCAATAATCAATACGCCAAAACTAAAAACGTCAGATTTCACTGAAAATACTCCATCCATCGCATATTCAGGAGCCATATACCCGCTGCATTTATAAGCTTAATTACACATTGCTATATATTGGGAAAACAAAATGATAATATTCAAAAAACTGTTTAAAGAAACTTACTATGTTCCGACGACTTTTCTAGTATTCGCTTCTGTTTCATCTCCGCCAAATATTCTTGCCATGCCAAAGTCTGATATTTTAGGATTCATATCCTTGTCTAGAAGAATATTACTCGCTTTCAAATCTCTATGGATAATTCTAAATCTAGAATCTTGATGGAGGTAAAGAAGCCCACGGGCAATCCCTACTATGATATTGTATCGTGTTCTCCAATCCAACAATGCGCCTCTTGCTTTGTCTGGTTAGAAGTTAGGTATTATTAAGATCAAATCATTCTCATGAAATAAATGAGGAATTAGTATGCATGAACATTTAACCAGGCCTTTCCATTTATGATTTTTGTATTATGAGGCAACATCAACTTGTTTATAGTCTGCATAACAGAGTACATAGATTGATTGAAAGATTTAGTAAATCGTCTAGATTGCAAAAGGAAAGCATATTGTTTAATTGTTACAGCAAGGTTAGCCAGTTTTGTTTCTTGTAATTAATCACATTAGCATTCATTCCTATCTATCAGACATTGCAAATGATTTTTTGGAGAAAATCGGAAAAGATGCCTTTGGGGAAACTTAAGAAGGAAAAGAATCTAACGTAGGACTCACTGTTTAAACTACTTGCCAAAGTGGAACATAAAAAATGAGTGCAGAAAACTAAAGAAGAAATTGCTCTCTGATAGTATATATCTGTAAAGTTGATGTCCAAGCATGAAGAAGCTATTCTACCCTTTCATTCTTATGAAAATCTCATGAAACATATATCATAGTCTACAGAGAAAAACTAAAATTCTCTTTTAATTTACTGAAGTTGTACATCAGGATCAGAGAACAGAAAGCTGTAAATTGCCATGAGAATGGAAGGAACAACTAACCAAATAAAATGGCATCCAAACTTTTATTGGGCATATACTCATAGATCAACATTCTTTCTTCTCCTTGAATGCAGCAACCGAGAAGTCGAACAAGATTTCTATGTTGTAACTTAGCAATCAGCAGCACTTCGTTCATGAATTCGTCGAGTCCTTGCACTGAGCTTTTAGATAACCTCTTTACAGCTATTTCTTGTTCCTCTCCTAGTTGACCCTGTAATCAGCGCCTTAGTGACTCACGATCTCACAGTATTTTTTTTTTTTCAACCCTTCAAGATTTTGCTCACATATGCAATAGCCAAGGGTAAAAAAATGGACCTTGAGTGACATACCTTATATACTGGACCAAAGCCACCTTCGCCAAGCTTGTTATCTATGGAGAAGTTGCCGGTGGCACCTGTTATTGTGCCTAAATCAAAGAGTGGCAGGTCCAAATCTTGTCCTTCATTTTCTTCGTTAAGGTGTTGCTCTGAGAAGGAATTATTGCCTGTAATACCTAGCAGTATGTTCCTTATAAGTCTCAGTGGGTGCAATAAAGAAGGGAAACAAATTGTGTTAGCCCCTTCGATGGAGGTTTATCTACGCAAGCTTTCCTATAAAGAGGGAATTCATATGCGCAAGAAGGAAAAAGGGTTGCAGATATATACTTGTCCTAATTCTCTTCTTTCTCCAAACAAAGGCAGCGCAGGACAGGAAGATAATTGCCACAGCAAGCACCACAATGGCAATGACTATGTAAGTATTCTTTCGAGAACCTTTTGATCCAGCCATTGCGAGATCTTTTCATAGAAATGAACACCATTTCAATCGTAAAAGAGTAAGACTGGCATCATTGTGTATAAAGCAACGAAACATCACTGTATAGATGGAGATGAAGGCATATGAATTAACCCAAGTTGTGCATGCACGGAAGCGTACCGAGATCGGAGGCAGCAAGGCGGACATAGAGATCCTGTCCACCGCTGATGTACACCCTGAGATCTGTCAGACTGGAAGTCCACGTGATGCAGCCGATCCCACTCCCACCCCCGGAGATGTTAGCGGCGGCATACGCAGTGCACGAGCAATTATGTAAGCACATGGACTTGCAGCTGTCGAGGCTGAGCCTCATGTCCACTGCGGCGTTCGACGTGTCCGGGAGTTTCGCGCCGGCGACGATAGCGAACCCATCGGTGCGATTCTGGCAGTCCAGATCTGTGTTCCTCAGGCAGCCATCCCTCCCATCCCTGAAACCCCAATTCGTTGGATTTCTGGGATGGAACCCGGCGAGGCAGTTGCATATGGGAGACTCGTTGGGGTTGCAGACGCCGTTAGGGCCGCACGGCGACACGTTGTCGCACTGGTCCTTGGGGGCGAACCAGAAGGCGTTCCACTGCTTGTCCTGATCGATCCACACAAGCCGCTGCGTGATGCCCGACTGGTTGACGATCAGCCTCGAGATGTACGCCGGATCGTGTGTGTAGAAGGAGTAGAAGGCCTCGTCGCGGTTGACCACGAAGTCGAAGGATAGAGTATTATAGCTCTTCATTTCGGGGATTCCGCTGAAGCGGAGGCCGTTCCATGGCCCCGTCCGCCATATCTTGGTCGTCCCCGACCAGAGGAATATCTCCGGGTAGCCATCCAAGTCCATCCCCATCGCGTACCCGCTCGGGGCCGGGTCGGTCTCGCTCGTCCACGCCGTGAGGTTGCGATTCAGCCTACTCGTGAGGTTCCACCCGAGCTTCATGCCTGGGAGCAGCGTGTCCGACGGAAAGTCGAAGCTCTGCCACAATCTAACATTGCTGCTACTTCCCGAATCCCGGACGACGAAGTTCCCGTCATCGAGGAGCTGCGCCACCGGGCTCGACAGGGAGCCCGATGCGCTTGGGCTCGAGGAGGACCAGAGGACGGTGGAGTTATCGTCGGTGACGATGGTGAGCGTTCCGTTGCCGGCTAAGGAGAGGATTCCACGGCCGCTAGTGATGGGGAACCCACGGTTCGCGACCCACACGATGGTCTGGACTGATACCTTGTAGTACCATATGCCGACGTACCGTTTGCCGGAGCCGAAAAAGCCCAACACGAAGGTCTGGCCGGCGGAGACGAGGGTTGTGCCATTGTCGAAGAGGGGATGAGCGGGAGTTATCGTGTCAGCCCCAATCCCACTGGTACTGGTTATCGATACAAAGGTGGCAGTAGCGATCAGGAGGAGGCGGCAGAGGAAGGAAGTGCCCGTGCGGAGGCCACCGCTGAACATTCGCTCGACTCGAAGTCCTGGAAGCTGGCAACCGGCATCCATGAATCCAGTACATGGCATTCACAACCTGTTTATTAACTCAGTCAACTGTCAACCATACAGAATTTATGCATACGGCAGCACTCCCATTTTCCGTGATTGCTTGTTCCACTTCACTTCCTGCGTAGAGTGGCACGAGGAAAACTAGGATAATTGAGGCTTCCATGACGAGTACTTTGAAGCTGACTTTTGCGGACCACAATAGTTTTTCTAGAACGGTGGGTAGGTGTGTCAAATGTCTAGCTAGCTGATTCTGAACCAGGATGAGACCATCAACACTGAGGATGTATTTGGTTAAGTATTTTTATTATCAATAAAAATTTTATTTGATTTACATTATGGATAATTATCTGATAACTATTCGTTACTTGATTATAAATAAAAATTATTTTAGGGAGAATCGAAAAACTTTGGAGAACTAAGAGGCTGTTTGGTAGCCTTTTCATTTTCTATTTTCTGGAAAATAGAAAACAATTTTTTTCTGTTTTCCAGTTTTTCAAAAAATTCTCTCAGAAAACGGAGATAGAAAACGTCAACCAAACGCGTTTTTTCGTTTTCTCAGAAAATGAAAATAGAAAACAGAAAATTTTCTCTCTACCAAATGCCCCCTAAGGTTTTTGTTGATTCCCGAAATTAAGAAATTTTTATCCAATATTACCCCTAGCAATATATTAAATGTTAATTTGTCAAAACTCAATCGATTTGTCGTCCGTCGTCGATTGTCACCCGTCATCGGCCGCTGTCGTCGGTATTATTATCGTCGTTGTTATTTCTGCCGCCGTACGCCATTCATCGCCGCGTCACCGTTTATCGTTGCTCGCCGCGCCGCGCGACCATCGTTGCCGCGCTTCGCTGCCGCCGCGCTTCGCCGCCATCGCTTCGCCCTTCGCCGTCGCCGTCATTGCCGCGCCATCGGCACCGCTTCGCCGTCCGCCGCCCGCCGCCATTGCCCTCATGTCGCCGCCGCTATCGTCGCCGTCATTGCGCCGCCAATCGCGACCGATCGATTTAATTATCAGCTGCCGTCGTCGGCCGGCCGTCGATCGGTCGCCCATCGTTATTGTCGTCGATTAATGGACATCGATCGTTGCAAAATAAAGAATAATTTAGTAAAATATTAAATTAAATTATATATTAAAATCTCTAATCAAATAAAATTTTTATCAAAGATTATATTTTATTTTCTGATAATTAAGTAAAGGAAACTCTCTCATTTCCATGGACGGTACGCGGAGGCTACCACTGAACGTAGTTCAGTAGAAACAATAAGAGCAAGATTCCGTTTTGTGCCTTAAAAGCGTGGTTTGTGGATTGCTACAGGATTATTAATGATCTGCAACAGACGATGATTGATGGATCAGACAGCGCCATCTATATACAGACTGCATTCGCATCCAAAGTAGATGAACCAGGAAAATGTGATGCCGAAAGTGGGAACACTTTAATTAGGAGGACAACGATTACTGGTGTCAGTCTGGATGTGAACGACAGAATTTCAAGAGTGACACAAGCAGGATGAAATTATTAAATACACGTTGACTCTCAAAGCATAAATCCAGGCCAACATGCGGAGAGAACAGAGAAGGAAGCGAGACGTAAGGCTTTGACATTTTCATTACTGTTCTTGAAGCGGTTGGAGAAATAAGATGAAACCCTTAGATCTAAATCAGACAAAAGAAAAATACAATAAGATGAAATAATTTATTTTATAAATATTGTCTTGTTTTTTCATTATCTATTTTCCCTCTTTTATAAATTCGATTTCATTTCGCAATTAATAAAGATGCCTTATCTATATCTTTCTACGGCATGCTATCGTATTCATACGCACTTCTCTAGTACATCATCACTTGGAGGTTTTTTCGCTTATCATCATAATTGTATGTCTCTTAGATCACTTTTTATTCATGTCTCAATAAGATTCATAATATGTGTCAGGTTGGTACCTGACTATGTCCGTCCATATCATTATTTTTCGACCCCCGACACCTTGAGCCCTCGACACCTTGCACCCTTGAGTACACGAGCTTCCTACCACCTGAGCCCTCCTCAAACTCTCGAGTGTCCGAGGTTCCGAGTACTCGGGCTCCCAAATATCCGAGGTTTCATTTGAACAGTATTATTAGTCACCCCTCGAATAGCCAGACAATTGAATGTGAATGTGTCTGATGTCAACGTATCCATTCTTATTACTACCGAGTCACATTACTACTAAGCCAAGGGCTTATGGGTGGCGAAATGAAGGTACTCGAGTTGGATCAAGGACCTAGGGAGGTGCCTTGGCTGGACAGAGTACTCGAACTGAACCAAAGACTTATGGATGTTTTGGTTGTCCAAAATGAAAGTGCTCAGCTCCTCTCCCACTTCACTCTAACCGAATCGAGGGTTTACAAACTGACTCGACTGAATCAAGTAAAAACACTTCACTCCTCCCCCCTCCATCACTTGGGGGTATAAAGCACTCTAACTGAGTTGATGGATTATGAATTATCTCGGTTGGATAGAGCGAATACATATCTCCACTATGTTTCACCACTAGTTGGGGAAACGACACTTAATAAAAAATATTTAGGCCAGACCAAGAATTTATGAACTATCTTAGTTGGATTAAGCAAACACACCTCTCCTCTCTGATTCACCATTAATTGGGGGAATTACACTTCATAAAAAGTGCTCAGGTCAGACCGAGGGATTTAGAAATTGTCTCGGCTGAGTCGAACAAATACACTTCTCCTATCTGATTCACCACTATTTGGAGAAATCAAATTTCATAAAAAACATTTAGGTCGAACCAAGGGTTTACAAACTGCTTCAGTTGAGTTGAGTGAATACACCTCTTCCATCCGCTTCACCACTAGTCGAGGGAACCATATTTCATAAAAAGCACTCAGGCTAGATCGAGGGCTTACGAACTATCATAGTTGAGTCAAGCGAATATACCTCTCTTCTTCACTTCACCACTAATCGAGGAAACTACATTTCATAAAAAATACTCAGGCTAGACCAAAAGCTTACGAATTGTCTCGGCTAGACTAAGTGAATACACCTGTCCTCTCCACTTCACCACTAGTCAGGAGAACTATACTTCATAAAAAACACTTAAGTCGGACTAAGGACTTACGAACTGTTTTAGCTTGACCAAGCGAATACACCTCTCATCTTTGCTTCACGTACCATTAGTTAGGGAAACTACACTTTATAAAAAACACTTAGGTTGGACTAAAAGCTTATGAACTGTCTTAACTGGGGTGAGCGAATATGCATCTCTCTCAACTTCACCGTTTGTCAAGGGAACTACATTTCATAAAAAGTACTCAGGCCATATTGTGGACTTACGAATTATCTTTGTTGAGGCGAGTGAATACACTTGTCCTCCCCCACTTCACTGAGTCAGGAGAATTACACTTTGTAAAAAGTACTTAGGTTGGACCGAAAGCTTACGAACTGGCTCGGCTAGGCCACAACACTTCTCTTTCCTTTCCTACTTTAGCTGGATCGAGAGTTTATGAACTACTTCGGTTGGGCAACAACACTTCTCTTCCTTTTCCCATAGATCTTTCTTCCTCGTTACCCCCCTCTTACCTACCCCGCTCCTCTCCCCCTTTTCCTTCCTTATTGTCAAGGAGAGGAAAATTCTGCTCCTTCATGTAGGGTTGGACCCGACCTCCTGCTCTTGTGGAGGGGACGATGAATGATTGACTCTCTCATTCTCTTGGGTCAGTGTCTTTTCCATAGTCTTTTGCACTATTGTCAATAATTGACTGCGAGTCAAAGTTATAGGGGTCTCTTCTGAAGCGGAGGCCGAAGAGAGCACTTTTCGTGATTGCCTTTTCGATATCTTTGCTCAAAGTTCTCATAGACGATGTCATATGATGTCATCTCTTGATGAGTCCTCCAATTAGAGCCTATCCACCCGATCGCAATAAGATATTATCAAATATAATGCAGGTCAGAGGGCATCGATATTTCGACGATGCCCCTTTGATGTCAAAGTCAGATACGAGGAAAAGAGAGTGAAATGCAATAAAATGAAATGACTTATTTTACAAATCTTGTATTACCTTCTTTCGGTATCAACTTTCTCTCTTTTATATATTTGATTTTCTACCGCAATTAATGAGCGTCTCTCCGACGATGATTTACCCTTGCCTTCTCATGGCATGTCATCATATTCATACATACTCCTTCAGTGCATGGTCATTCAGAGATTTTTTTTTCTCTCACCGTCATAAATATGGGCTCCTTAGACCGCTTCATACTTAAAACTGTCAAGTTGGGTTAGGCCCGCCGGATTGACTCACCCGACCAAGTAATTTAGGCAGGTTGAGTTGAAATTTTATCAACCTGTCATTTTGACGGGCCTAAATGAATCAACCTGCACGGATTGCGGGTCTAGACGGGTTGACCCTCGTGGGTTAGGTTGGTCCGTGGATTGAGAAATGATAAAAGAAGATAATTTTTGTGAAAAAAAATTGTTTAACCTTTTTAACCAATATTTTAATATTAACAAAGCAATTTCTTTAGAATCACAATCATCTTCTATCACACATACGACAAAATATAAGAGAAGTTAGAAAAAATAATAAGAATATTTGATTTAAGTACTCTAATAATTTTTTGATATACTCTAATTAGTTTATAATTATTTTATCATTATTATTTCAATTAATATAAAAAATGATGAAATATCAAAATCAACCAATTACAAGTGTTGAAAAATCTCAATTAGATCTCTATTTAGAGGAGTCAAAATTTGAATTTATATATTATCAAATTGGAATATTTTAAAGTATTAAAAGAATAAAAAATATTTGTATTTAATATTGTCGATCAATAATTAGATCTCAATTATAATATTTTAGTCGCTTCAAATGCATGCATTTTTCTCATAATATTATATCCGTCTTATCGATTATCGCCTCAAGCCCTCAACGCCTTAATAATTTTGGATTTTTTTTCCTAGCCCGTGGGTTGGCCCGTTTAATTCGTAGCCCGCCTTGAGTTGGATTGGAGATTTCTTAATCCACTAGAATGACAGGTCGCCCCACCCATCCCTGCTAAATGTTGAATTTACGATGGGTTGGCCTGCCCCGCCATGGGTCAGCCCGTTTGACAGCTCTATTTATACTCATACCTTAGTAAGATCCACAATCACATTCGTATGTGCTAGGTTGGTAACTGACCATGTTCGTCTATATAATTATTTCTCGATCTCATCATCTTGAGTCCTCGAATCCTAAAACCTCGAGTACTAGAGTTCTCTATCACCTTAGCCCTTCTTGAACTCCCAAATGTCCAAGGTCTTAAATACTCAGACTCTCAAGTTTTCAAGGTTCAGCTCAAGCGATATCATAGCCATCCTCAATTTTACAAATTCTCAATGCTCAATTGACTTTGGGAGAAGGTCTTGTCCATGGTCTAAAAAATTTTTTTCACAAAGAAAGTTTAATTTTTAAAATTTTCAATAAAAAATAGAGCTCAATTTTTAAATTTTATCCAGGATTTTAAATATAAATTTTAAAATCAGAATCGGCTCTATCCGTTTCAGCACTTCGAGCTAAAGACTTCTTCCTTAATTATCTAAAACTTAAATTAGTTATCTAAAACTCGTAGGTAGTTGAAGTGGACAGAGTATAAATTGATAAAGCTGGCTAAATTTTGGAATTTATTACGAGATGGATAGGATTCGTTGGTCCAATTAATAATATCATGGCCGACTTCATCTTGCCCGCTTATTGATTAGATCGATGTTACTGCACAAAGTTGGACAAACGCATTAAAAGCATGCTCGCGGACGTTGATGGCCTACCTAATCGCGCATTCTCGATTTGACTTTAATCGAAGGGTCGGATTGGTTAAACAGGACACGTTTCGGTTGGTTTCGGTTGAATGGGACGGGGAACGGTACGCAACCCGTCACGAGGTCAGCTGGCTGCTAGGGTGAGAGAGACGCATGGACGCATGGTGAATGATGGGACAGGGGGAGAAAGTTGTCCGGTCGGTTCGCCAGACTGCACTGGCATTGCCACTTATTGGTTAATTATAACTACGAGAGGACGCTGTGCCACACACATGCCTATCCCCATATGGGTTTGGTTTAATGCTGGGCCAGTAACATAATGCGAAGCCCATCTAAATCAATATTATCCTATAAACAAATTTTTTTAAAAAAATTCAAAATTCTAATCTCGTGCATTAATTTATATTTTGGATTCATAGACGAATTAAAGAAAATTCTAACACCGAAATTATTAAATAATAATAATAATATCATATACATTTTAGTTTAGACTTTTAAGATTAGTTTTTATATTTTCAACTTAGCACACTGGATGAGAAGTCTCAGCACAAGAAACCAATCTAAATTCCATACTCTAAATCACAATAATTGGTCGTATCATGTCCTTTTCCCCCGTGACGCTTCCAACAATTCAGTTCATTTCAACGTGTCTGTGATAATTTTTTAATTGAACGGAGAATAATGATAAAGTTCAGATTTTTTGCTCTGCCCAAAGATGCTCCACTGACGGACTTCGATCCCCTCGAGATTAGTTTCGAGGACAGCCATTGATGGCTGCCGAAGTCTTTCATTGTGTAAGCCCTCGAATCCCTTCTTCTACGTCTCCTTACCTACTCTCCTACAACCTCTGGTTGCTTGTTTTTATTAGGATTTCTATTTTTTTTTTTTCGATTTTTTTTTTGGGGATAATTTTCGTTCCGTGTTGCTTACCATCTGAGAAAGTTAGAAACTTTTGAGTTTGTGCGAGGATTAAGTATGTTCTTGGCTGTTCTTTCTGATAGTTCAAAATGCTTCTTTGGGTAGATCACTTGCCCTAAAGAACCTTCTTTTTCATTGATTGTAGTTTTTCATTGTTTTATTTTAATTTTCGTCGATACGGTTTCATCTTCCACAGTAATTTGCTCCTCGATTATTTTTTTTTAATTCTATGTTTTTATTTGTTCATCTATTTCTGATTTTTATTCCTCGAGATGATTGAGTTCATTTTTGCTAATGGAAAGAGCAACTTTGCACCTTCACACCGACCATTAGCGTAATAGTTAAATGGGAAAAAGGAAAATTAAAGGCAATATATGAAAAGTTGAATCTTTAGCTGTCTATTGATAGAGATAAGAATCCGATGCTTGGGTGAACTCAGTGCTTCGAGTCGCTATCGACATTGATAGGTTTGTGTCAACATCTTTAGGAGCTACAGACTTAATGCTTCTTCTTACTGTTACTGCTGTTTAGAGAATCTAATAGTCATTACTCATAGCTACACAATTTTAGTATTATATTATTAACAACTGTATCATTTCACCACCAAATATTGATTATCAACTTCTCGATCGCCATGCTCTTTTCTTTTCTTCTGCTTTTGATGACCAATGACCGCAAGTATTCTTATTCAATAGCGATATTAACACTTGAGTTGCATCAAGTAATGCTTTTTAGAATGTTTGACCGGAGCAACTTGTTATAGTTCAGTCAATGAAACAACGCTCCTTGTCTTGTTTATTGTAGGTACTCTAGGGTGGTTTAGTTGTTGATTGATATAAATTAGCATTCAATATATCTATTATTATGCTCATGATTAGATCAGCTATATTTGGAATGATTCAATTTAGTTAAAATATTATTAATCAGTATAGGTTATTTTACATCCCAATTCTCTTGGAGATTAGCTAATTAGTTTTTAGTAATCTAGATAATAGTTCTCGGTGTCTTTCAAGTCTTCTATGGCATGGTTTTCTATATTGAGTGTCTTTAATTTCAGTCCAACACATGAACTAGCATGCTCCTTAAACTGCAAAAAGTCCATAGATCTGTAATCTCATTATGAGATATGGCAAAGTTAAAAAGCATTTTTTCCAGTAAAATTTGTTCTGCATAGTGAGTGAGGCTTGCGGAATGTGCATAGTAGCTTCATCTTCAAATGTGATTCTTGCGCCTCTAATGAGTACTTCTCTTTCTTTCATTCTCAGAAGTATCGCAAATAATTTTTCTTCCACTAACCTGTTACATTTACCTGAAATCCATGTTATGACTTTTTATTTTTCAAAAAAAAAAAAATACATATCGTGCCTGGATAGATGCTATTCCATGAATGTTGGAGAAGCTTGCAGACAGAAAAACGAAGGTGCCTTATCTTTGAAGGTGTGGAAACCAGACTGTGGGACGTGTCAGCCAAAAGGAATACCCAACAATTAATAGCTTAGTGCTTAGTCTTGATTGACATTGAGTTTTGGGATGAAAAATGTTTGGCATCAAGTTTTTTTTTAGTAATCCAAATCTCCACAAGTTGGGTCTAATAGTAGTGGTGAGAAACCTAACACGGTTTTCACCCTATTAAATTGAGAACAAACTCCAATCCAATAAGATTATCTTAGCAATCTCATAAAGATAGTACACCTCCATAAAATTTTTTTATTGTAGTTGAATATTTAAGCTTGATATCAGAAAATGTCTTCCTGAATTAACAACATGGGCTTTCCTGCCTTCATTTGAGCACATTTTTATTTTCTTGAACAATTGATCATGATATGTTTCATAGCAAGGCGGTCAACGTGAAAGTTGGAATAAAAAATTTCTTCTTCAAGATTTTCTCATTCTCTTCTTTGCACAATCTTCTTCAGCTATACTGATTTTTATTTTGGTCTTCATAGAACACTCATAAGACTTATGGTAAATTTTCCACGTGTAATATTTTGTCCATAAGGAATCTTTCTTTTTTGTTTTTGTTTTTCCTTCACTATGATGCTTTGACTGATCAAGAGTGGAACTCCTCTTGAATTCTGAACTCGTCTTCCTTTGCCAAACAATATCTTCGCTTTTCCTGAAATTCATTTTCTTCTCTTCTACCTTGAGGAGAGCCTTGTTGGTTATGGAAACAAACTGTTAAAGCAAACCGCTGTTTCTGTCCATTTCCTGATTCCTTCTATTGCCAACATTCTTCATGATGTTTTTTCCTGTATTTTGGTGAAATCAAGCATCTTCTGTGTATATAATAATTTTTTTTAAAAAAATTGACTATACATGTTTTTTTATTATTATTTTGAATTTTCAAATTCTTTTCTCTTGGAAAACAAAAATTCGAAACTGAAAACAAGAATTTCTTTTTGTGTAATTTCTCGCTATACCTCGATAGAGGTTGATCGTCACAATGCCTTTATTGGTGGAACTAGAGTTGACAATTTGGTGATAATTCAAGGAAGAAACTTGCCATTCAGCTTCATCTTCATCACAACTCATATGTGTTAATTTTGCACTGTCTCTTTCTTCGTACTCTCCCACAACATTAGTGCATGCTTCTTTAACTTTGTAACTAAAATTGAACTTTCCTTGCATCAGATAAATTTTCCAAGCTTATGCCACTGTTCATTCTAATGTAGGACTTGAATTGTTTCCTCAACTCTTTCTGGTGATCTTACCATATGGTGCGCTATCTATCTCTCAACAACTATGTTTCTGGAACTTCTAGTCGAACATGAGAATCTACCATCCTCATTCGTAGTTTTCCCACTGAACAGCTTCTTTACCTTTACAAGGTGTTGGTGGCCTTTGCAGAACTCTGTTCCTCATTTGTTGTGAATTAGGATTACTATGCCAAAGTTCAGTCATATGATCAGTTCACTAATCTTCTCATTTCCACTGTGCCTTCAGCTCATCTTTGCTCCACTTAAACAGGGAAATATCATCTTGGTTTATTCGGATGTGTGCTCTTTCTCTACTAAAACTTGGTTAATTTTCGTTGAAGGGTTGAAATTATGATCCTTCGTTTCTTTTCAAGCATGCTCAGATATTTTAGATACTATATAGCTCAGGAGATGAAATCCTCCTACTCCTTGCTGGTAAAAATTTAGCAAGAAACTTGACTAATCTCAGAAGATGCTAAATCATGGGTTTGATAGTGGAACAGAAGCAACTGAAGTTGAGACAAGATTCTCAGTTTGCCACCTGACGTGGATAAGCCAAACACTTGATCGTGGAGCAGGAAACAATCACTCCAAGCAAGAAGTTGGGGAGAAGATATCTTTTGCATGGTAAAGGTGTCAATGCATTTCTATTTCTATATGACATTGAAGGGATAAGTTGATGGACGAAAAATCTGAGTAGGAGATAAGTTGAATGATAGATTGTCTATTTCTCATTTTCTTTAACAAATATGGAATATAGATATTTAAGTTAAATTTAAGCATTCATCCTTTGTATAACTCATCCACCCAAAATCAGACGGAAAAATTTAATTAACACAAGTTGATAAAGTATAATTTTCTTGTCATTCGTCCCTCCACCTTTCCATGTTTTCAATATCTTCGTCATCTCAGTTAGCCATCTCTTTGACAGACAATGCCTTAAGCTAAACTGGGATTTATTCTCTATAACTTAACCCAAGATGCTAAAGACCAGAACTTAAGATATTCAAAGACAGACGATGCAACTAATATCCCAACCAACACATATTATTTTGAAGCAAAAAGCCTTTGCATCAGTTTGAGGCTTAAGTGCTGTAACTAACAGAATTCTAAATGAATTTCTTCGTCCCAAATGAAGTGCTTGTCACAATGAGTGAACCTCCTGGAGGGAGAAGTGAAAAGGATATTCAGATATTTAAAGGTGACAATAGAGTATAGTCTCTGTTATCAAAGATCAAATATGAATTTGAAGGACTATTCAGATGCAGATTGGACTGCGGACCTAGATGATAGAAGATCCACATCAGAATATGCGTTCTTGTTGAATGGCGGCGTCATCTCCTGGAACAACAAGAAATAAGTCTGTGTAACCTTGTCTACTATGGAAGCTGAATATGTGACATGTTCAAAGCGTAAAGAAGCTAGTTAAGGAGATTCTTGAAGTATCCAAGATCTTTGAAGACAAATGAGTCCAAGAACTGCCTTCTATAGTTTTTTTCAAAGATCCCAAATATCACAGCAAGAGCAAGCATATAGCAATAAAGTATAACTTTATAAGGAATATTGTTGTTAAGAAGAAGGTGATTTTTGAGTATATCCCTACACGAGCTATGCTTGTAGATCCTTTTACTAAGCCGATTACTAGAGAGTCATTTTATGAGCATGTAAAGTCTATGAGACTTTGTAGAATGTAACAATTTTGTAATGAGGATATTGTAATTTGATTGTTTGAAATGTTAGTCATAATTTATTCAGTGTATGTGATGTTGCATTCTGATAAGTTCTCGGTGAGCATGTTGACAGATAGTGATTGATCCTCTCACATGGACAGTCATCTTTATTTGTTAAGTACAAATATGAATAAGACCATTATTTATATAATAGCTTTAGAAGCTATATGTATAGAGATGCAAACCTATAAGCTGGGGTCGTCTTGATATTTGTATCAAGATAAGATAATTTAAGATAAGTGATCAAAGTAAATGCTCCCACCATTTACTATACCTGTTTTGGAGCCAGATTAGAATTCATATGTTGAATTCAGGATTAAACATTGGGAATGTCTAGATCAAAATTTGTACGATATTAATTTGATGAAAGCATACTCTATCAGTAAAAAGAATAATATTGTAACATATGATTCATACCATATGTGTTAAGACGACAATAATGATAGTATGAGAATAGATCACTGCTTCTCTACCATGTGAGCCCTTTGAGATTGTATGTTGATCTCAACATTTACCTTGAGTTACTATTTAGTTGTCTACTTGAAATTTTAATCAGAGTATGTTACTTTAGCATGTAAATCTATTGACTATGGATGATTCGGTCTATGAAACATGACTAGGAAAGCGACTGATTAAAATAAATGGATTCAAGCTAAAAAGAAAAATTAAATAAATTTATATCTTTTGAGAATTATTCACTAGTCGATCCATTGTTGTTGTGTATAGAAATGATTGTGAATAATAAAAATATGGAACGTGCTCTTGACATAATGGTCATTATAAGGGATTAGAGATGCTCATATTGATGTAAATGACTATTTAATCTGGGTACGTAAATAGCAAGACATGGATATATCCAGGAGAATGACTATGTGTCACCTGGAGGATGACTGTGTGTCATTAGATGAATGATTATGTGTCATTCAGAGAATAGTTAAGTACCATTTGAGGAGTGGTTAAGTTAGGTGTAATAATATTTCTTAGCATTGATCGCTCTAAAAGTAACTACGTAAAGTGTAACAACTTTCTTAGTATTGTATTGTTAAGTGTGTTTGTTGTCGCACGAATCATTTTTCTATGTATGAATCGGTTGTTCTAATAGTCTTTGTGATTATTTTTCTATGTTTTATTAATCTTTTGGGACTATAAACTTCGGTTCTATTTTAGTCCATGTGACTAAATACTTCTATTAGTCTATGTGACTATTGACTCCGGTTCTATTTAGTCTATGTGTGGCTAAATATCTTTTATTGGTCTATGTGACCGTTTGCATATGTGACATAATTTGGACGAGTGGGAGATGTAAGCAGTTTATTAAGCCTTTGGCAATGTGTGCACGCACTGCACGAAGTGCAATGCATGCACTTAGTGTAGTGCTACAGCAACATTACACCTTGTGTGTCCAAGGAGGGGATTCCAAGTTGGGAAGAAAATTGTGCTAGCGCGAGGGATGTTGAATGTTGTGCTAATGTGAGGGTTGTCGGAGAGTGAAGTGTTGTGCGTGAGTCGTCGATAGGCTGTCGGAGAGAACAGAGAGTTCCAAGAACACTGAAGCGCGGTTAGAACTTGGTTCGTGGAAGAGGAGAAATTTTTCGATTTAACAATCATGATCGTTTCTCAGATGATGAATAGAAATCGTCGTCCTATAGGTTTAGAAAGCACGAAGAATCTGAAGACTTACTGTAAGTTTTATTTATAATTTATTTTTATTTTTCAGCATTTAAATTCATGCAAACATGTATTATAATACAAACGGCTAAATCATGAATTTGATAGTAGACCAGAAGCAACTAAAGTCGAGGCAAGATTCTCAATTTGCCACCTGACGTGGATAAGCCAAACACTTGATCGTGGAGCAGGAAACAATCACTCCAAGCAAGAAGTTGGGGAGAAGATATCTTTTGCATGGTAAAGGTGTCGATGCATTTCTATTTCTATATGACATTGAAGGGAAAAGTTGATGGACGAAAAATGTGAGTAGGAGATAAGTTGAATGATAGATTGTCTATTTCTCATTTCCTTTAACAAAGATGGAATATAGATATTTAAGTTAAATTTAAGCATTCATCCCTTGTATAACTCATCCACCCAAAATCAGACGGAAAAATTTAATTAACACAAGTTGATAAAGTATAATTTTCTTGTCATTCTTCCCTCCACCTTCCCATGTTTTCAATATCTTCGTCATCTCAGTTAGCCATCTCTTTGACAGACAATGCCTTGAGCTAAACTGGGGTATATTCTCTATAACTTAACCCAAGGTGCTAAAGACCAGAACTTAAGATATTCAAAGACAGACGATGCAATTAATGTCCCAACCAACACATATTATTTTGAAGCAAAAAGCCTTTGCATCAGTTTGAGGCTTTAGTGCTGTAACTAACAGAATTCTAAATGAAGTGAACCTACAAAAGAGAGGAGTGCCAAATTTTCTCCAAATCGACTAGCTGAGTCAGATGGTCTTTTATTGAGATTTTCTACCAGATTTTGTTTGATAGCTGCATAATTCGAAGCATTTCTCGATGCAACTGGCAGGCTGATCTGGAGATCGCAACGACCCCAGGAAAACATGCTGGGGATCTTCCATAGCACAGGATCTTCTGTAGATCGCAAATTGTCTTCGAATATGAATTAATACTAGTGTTTATTATAACTTCTTGCCAATGAGCTAGGATGCCCTGGTTTTATCAATCCCAGGCCTCCTAATCCCTCCAGTGTGGTTGGCTTATCATTAAAATCAAATCCGATCTATGGGACAAGTTCTTGCTCGGCCAAACTTGATGAGTTCAATCGATTAACATGATGGATGGGTCGTATCGGAGAGCAGCGACAAGTGTCCATGGACAATTTAAGTTAAGCTGACAGAGGCAGGCAGTAGTCAAAACAAAAACTTCGACCGCCTCCTCTGCATCATCCATCAATTCATAAATTTCATGCAGGCATAGTTCGTTTCCCACTCCATTCATTTATGGTGTAGGCTACCCGCTCGACACGTTATGAAATTAAAACTGGCTTGCATACTGTTCCTCTCGTTCCATCTATCTATCTGTCTTAATTTTGCATCATCAAACATGTCAACCTCCTTTTTGCACTAAACCGCAAGTCAATCATAGCATTTCCCAGACAAAATCCACTGCTCCCATATTTATTCCTGCCCATGCTCATCAAGTCCACCTCTCTACTGTTTCCATTACAACGTGCGCCTCACTTCATCTATCTATCTATCTATCTATCGATCTATCTCCCCAGATTGTAGAGAGCCTATTAATTAATATATGGTTGCTTTCGCCGAGCCCTGTAGTTGCATGAATGTGCTGGCCACCTTGTCTTTGTCGGATGACGCCCACATCAGCAAAATTGTTAGGATACACGGAGTGAAAGCTCCCCCTCGAAAGCTAAAGGTTGGTTACGAGACAGGGTCAGTGTTTGTTGCATATCAATACAATTAGTTTTTTGCATAAAGGATGCATACTTTACAGAGTACTTGCTGCTGTTGGTCTCCATCACCTTTATTTGGAGACAGCCAAACCCACCTTTGGTTTAATTGCCAAAAGATATATTGTAGTATATGATATAACATGCACCTCTGTTTCCCACACAATTTGGTTCAAAATGCACGTATATGATAGATATCTGAGGATAGGGAGGGGAGACTGCTCCACGTAGTTGTAGCTCCTTGACTTTGGCCTCCTGCGGGCCTAGCCATCACATATTCTAAGGTCAACGCAGAGTCGACCTTATCCTTCTTCCCTCACCGGCCATGCACGCACAATGACTCCATTTAATGCTCCGGCCGGTGAGCGTTGCCGAGTGTTCGACTCAGGAATGACTTCCAATGACGGCCACGCAAAGTGTGGAGATTGTCTCCTTGTGGGGCAGTGGCACCCTGCGTTTGAAGTATGTGGCCAGGGCCAGGCCGATTTTGACAATAGACGTGCGGGCAGATGGTTACAAGTCAAAGTCTAAGACTTTTATTCTTCGAAAGATCAGATAGCTAGCTAGGGAGCTAACTAGGGATCGGAGGAGGACATGCATGCATGCGATCGTTGCCGGGTACATGATTAAATCATTCGATGGCACTGTTGAGTAGATTTTATTTATTTCGTCAGTGATTTTAAATGATCTCTGCCTCATGCTAACTGTATATATATATATATATATATATGCTTTTTGTGCAGAAATTCTTTGAACCATTATCGACAATAGTAGTATGTTTGATCTAGAAAAGAACATCCGATCAAAGTCTGTGCGCGTCGCTGTACGTAGCCTCTCGCGCACTAGCTAGAGCCTAGATGTCGAAATTTCAATGGGCAGAGAGCCCTTCAGTAAATGATTAATTAATTATATTGAGCTTTATTCCGGCATAATTATGCATCGTCGCATAATCTTCCATTCCTGGATAACAATAAAAACCGTCGCAGTAGTTCGTTGGAGTTGTAAAATATATGTCTTAATTATACCTTTATTTGCAATTCTCGATCTGGTTGTTATTGGAAAAGCTAAGCAATATAATTGTCCACCTACAAAACCACACTGGATCGTCATTACTACTCGATCGTGTTCACCATTAACACGGCATTGACTGCCTTTTGAAAAGAGAAATTAATTAAACGAGCTAGTTATTAGTTCAGTGATCATCTTCTTGGCGAACTAGTACTGGACGAAATGGTTGGAAGATAAATTAATTAAGACGGAGCGTAATGATTTGTCTTGAACACTGAACAGAGATAGGATAGAGATGGTGGAGTACTGGAGAGGAAGATGACAAGGGGCGCACGTTGAGAGGCCGTAATCACAGATGCTTTATTGCCTTTATGAGAGAAAGCGACCTCCGGAACCATGCAAGAAAACAATTAACTTAATTATCGTCAATTTAATTTTGCTAGCTTTATATATACCAGCGATCACATCCATGTGGGAGGGTATATATGCATGTTGATTGAGCTCTCCTTGGATTAGACCCTGGTCGATCTGACAAGGACCAGAAAGACCGGATCAGTGTCTCCACTTTAACGTTAAGGCCTCGGTGTGTGGTGTGGGGTGATCAGGTGAAGGGAATGCTTGGGACATCCATTAATGGAGACCATGCATGCACGTATACGTTTGGGCCTGTGATGGCTACGCTTCCAGGAGCAAAAGCCAAGTACAAATTAATCCCTCGTGTCTCTGCGAGCGCACGGTTGCCAAACTCCGAACTGTTGCAACGTCAGCCAAAGGGATATATAGATATATATATCATTATTCCTTTGAAGAAGAATATTAATCATGCATATCTATATATCTATATATATATATACGCCGCTTTCAACATCCTATAAATCAATTTGCCTCTTGGGGAATTACTGGAGACATAATTATGGTCTCTTTGAATTTGCTCACAAACAACAAAAGAAAAAGACTCTGTTCGTTGAATCACTGCTCATAATGCAGAGAGGACAGGAAGGTGCAGTAGCCGATCCGGTGACAACATCACCGGGAATTCCGGAGAATGTAAAGAGAGTGGTATAAATCAATCACCAGAACTCGGCCATCATGTACAAGGACCAGTTTCTTCCAAAGGCAAACACTATGGTTCATGCATTTGATTATTTAGTCGTTTTATATTCACATATATAATTATGCAAGCTAAGAAGAATGCAGATGCATCACTTTTCCAGTGGTCCAAGCTCTCGATGAATTCGCAATGGTAAATCAGAAGAAGGGGGCATGCATGATATATACTTCTCCTGTTAATTAATTCGCGGACCATTTCATGCATTTCAATTAATGTCTATTTGTGTGAACTTTCTTGAGCAAAACAAATACGATACGGAGAAGCAATCGGTATATTGAATGTCAATCTCATTAGTCGTTTTCGGTCGAACTTGAAGTTTTGCAATGGCACTGACTTGTTACGATCTCGGCGAATCCATCTGTCGAAGGATGTCCATTTAATTTGGGGCATTCTTTATACAAAGAACAAAACAAAATAAGTGTTTTTAGTTTGGCTTGTAGTTTGATTAATTTGTTGCAGCAGTAGCAAATCACTGTACAGTAATTATTAATAAAAAAATAAATTTTAATAAAAATATCTAGTTAGCCCATTGAGCTATATATAGTTTAATTCTCAGACATTCTTTAGAGGAGAAGAATTCAATTATCATATATATGCACCTAACCAAGGCTAGCTAGTGAGTTGAAAATAGTAAAAAAAACAAAAATTGTGAAGGGAGTAGTGATTCATAGTTCATTTATTCCATAAGTAAAATAGTTAGTAGAGCCGTACCTAAAATTTGAAGGGTCCGAATTGAATTTTAAAAAATATATTTAAGAATTATTTTTTGAATCTTTTTTTAAAAAAATTTAAACTATTTTAAAAATGAATTTGAAATGACCATCTCTCTAACCTGACATCAGGTACACCTTAATCGTACCTCCACTGGTAACCTTTTTACCAGCTTGCTATTACCGCGTAGCTAGCATTGCTACACGGGCGCAGTCGAGTGGTCACGGCCGCCGTACTGATGAGCAGCCTCTTGTGTGTGTTTGTTTCATCTGTCTGTGCGTCACACGAACAGATCGCATCTCTAATTGGATTAAAGCAACATCTCATGTGCATTCTTGATATTATTTTTTATTCATCTGTAAATACATTTTTATAATAATTTACTCGAAAAGAGATCGATCGTCATTTTCGAATGACATATGGATAGCCAATTAACATGGCATCTGATCCTATTCCCTACCTTCGAACCGAGTGGGAGATGTGGCTCGAAGCTATGATCTGCAAACGATGCAAAGAAACATAGTGTAAAAGCTCAACTGATTCGTTGCCGTACTCGATCGAGTCCTTTCTCCATCCGGTCCATCACCTTAAAAGCTTTCCCGATCACATCCCCAAATTGCTAAGCTGCTTTACTATTTTGCGATTGAGACATGCACTAATTTCTTCCACGAGCCTCTTATTGTGCTTCATTTGTTCGGCCTTTCCTTCGACTTAATTGGTATATGTCCGGCAGGCTTCACGGCCATGCATATGCTGCGAGTGATCAGGTCGAGCAGCAGCTTTTAACTTTGAATGACAGCCATTGCCTGGAGCAAATCAATTGGACGATTTATGAATTGAGGAAACACACATATATTAATTGGATGGAGACGAAACGAGCTGCTGATGGGACGACGAATTACACGACAATGAACGATGGTGCATGACAGTGAACGAGAGGACTGACTGTGATCTGACGGTGTCAGGGAGAAAGGGAAATAAACTCGAGAAGGCAAAAGGAGATCAGTGGAGGTCACATGCATTCGTCCATCAAGGATTAATATCCATTGCCAACGATTTCATGCAAAAGAATCATATCATTTGGTGAAAGAGAGACACTGATATATATATATATATATTTCAAAAAAAAAAATGAACAAAAAAAGATACTTCTTTCTTAAGTTTAGTTCATAAAAGAAATAAACGAGAGAGTGGGTAATTTAAACATTTCGGAATATATATGAACAATAGATTTAATATTTTCCCCTGTTTAGATAATTGCACGTAGGAAAAAGAGAAGATTGCGCAGGGATTTCCACCAACCTTTTTGCTCCACTACGAGTAACAAATGACTCGCACTGCTCTATTCACCTTTTAATTTTATCCTTGCAAATCGAGCTGTGTGTGGCCGATAGCATCCATGCAAGCGAGGGGAGTCTAAAGTACCTCGCTTTCAGTCACTTCTCCCATTCTTGTCAATCCTGCCATGATTCCAGTGCAAAAATGTCGTCGGGCTCAAATTATTTGAGCCTGGAGGCATGCACACCCGGGCCCCACCTAGCCACCTACTTATATCTCTCTATTGGAATTCGAACGTCGTCTCGATCATTCCCGGATGAAAACAAAACGAACAAAAAAACTCAAAATTACGATCGACCAGTGGAATCTATCTTCCTTGATTTATGCTATATATATACTTTAATTTGCAGAATGGTAGCTGATCCTATTTAGTGATTTAGTAGCAGAGTATTTATGATTGAGTATTTTTTGATCGACTGAGTATGAATCAGATTAATCTCTAAGCTTTCGATCTAGTCAAAATTGATCTTTTTCGAATTTCAATGGAGTCTTAATTAGAAGATCGATCGACACTTAGTTTGGTTTTTGGGAGATTGGGCATACTTGGTATCTCGGAAGGCCGAACAACTATAAGTCAATCTTTTTTAAAGATCGATCCCTTAAACGAGGATCTAGAAGGACTTACAAATAGATGAGAATGAGATCGAGACATATCTCAACGTGACGTTCAAGTGAAGAAATTAGAAAGAACGGAAGAAATAAAAACAGACTGTTAGAGATATTATTTGATCCTCTTTTTTTCCTTCTTCTTATCTTTTTATATAGGGAGAGAAGAAATTAAAATGCCGACTTGGGATGTACTTTTATGGAGGAAAGATAAAAGATCAAAAGATGTGTCTTCGTAGAGAGAAGATAAAATTTCTAATTAATTATCGATCTAACTTAGATGTGCGTAAATTTACTGAATTATTCAGAGTCAAATTTTATCTACTTTAACTTTCATCTTAATTAGTTTGACTATTGATCTAATCTTACAAAGTGGCAGTAGCTTTATATATTGGCAAAATATTAACGTAGTTCACATAATACTTAGATTTGTATTTTCAATAAACTGATGACCGTCACACCAACTATTCTATGGGAATGTCATGCATAATAATTATCATTGATAATGGAGAAACAAAAATAAACAGGGGCGATTTATTTATTTATTTTGGTAATTAGGTAGTTGTTAATTTGTTTGTTTGTTGAATATTTATGAACGGCCCGATGGTTCCTTTTTCATCGTCCTCCTCCGAGACGCTTTAATTGGTTTCCAAATTTGGTTGCTACAGGGAGATAAAGCCGCTTCTGTTATGAACCTCATTCGCACCCAATAAATTCCAAGGAGACACGCCCATATTTTTCTTCGTGCGACGACAGAGGCACATGATGTGCCTCCCAACACCCCTCTCTCTATTCATATTTATATTGCTTTGGCGTGTATAATCATATCGCTTCCTCTTCGCTTCCTGCCTTTTTTTTTTTTTTTTTTTTTTTTTTTTCTTGTTTGCTCGGTTATCATTTCGCACACACCAACAGCATGCTTCACATTATACTTAACCCGATCTGTGTCTGTAATCTGCAGTAGATTCGTTGACATCAGCCTGTTCACTGTTCGTAGCTAGCTATATGGTAGTATGGTCACATCTAATCTGGACCTCGATCGAAAACTATCTTTCCAGCCATTATCGATGCTCCAATTCAGATTTGATTCTAACTGTTGATGGGTTAATGAATAAAGAATGATTATTAATTATTGGGATTAAGTGAATCATATGGTAAAAAAAACATTCCTACGCAGTACGCATATATACAAAGGGACCAATTCTTTAAGACATTCTTGTCCTATAATCGTTAGATGGCATCGACGGCCTTGGACACTTTTTTGACAGTTGGCCTTTAAATTTGGCGAAATTGATATATAGATTTTGTCGTCGAGTACGCACACTATATACGCTAAAATACCGGCGATCGGTTGTGAATTAATACGCCATCAATGCTACTCTATCTAACTACTTCGGCCTTGCCTTCTATAAATAGCTGTCATCGCCGTCCCACGCTCTCCGCACCCAACACGAGAGCCTTCTCAGTTATTTTCTGCTCGTTAAATTACTCCCTAGCTTTTTTTGTTTCATCATGCCGGAAGCACCAAAACTACTGCCGGCCACTCTCCCTCGAGCAGAAGAAGGCGATGCCGCCGCACCCGAGGATCACCGGAAGGCCCTCGAGTTCATCGAGGACGTGACGGCAAACGCCGACGGAGTTCAACGGCGTGTGCTCCTCGAGATCCTCTTGCAAAACGGTCTCGCCACGTACTTGCACCAGCACGGGCTGTCCGGCCGCTTCGCCTCCGACCCCGATGCCTTCAAACGTTTCATCCCGCTCGTCACCTACGAAGACATCCAACCCGACATTCTCCGCATCGCCCAGGGAGACACCTCCCACATCCTCTGTGGCCGTCCAATCTCAGAATTCCTCACGAGGTATCAATGCATAAATTAATATGCTCGATCATTGACGGTGAAATTGAAGTCGATACGCCGGAAACTAATTTACTCTGTGCTACGTATAGCTCGGGAACGTCCGGCGGCGAGAGGAAGTTGATGCCGACGATAGAGGAGGAGTTGTACCGGCGATCGCTTCTGTATAGCCTATTAATGCCGGTGATGAGCAAATTCGTGCCGGGCCTGGACAAGGGCAGGGGAATGTACCTGCTGTTCGTTAAGTCGGAGGTGCGCACTCCCAGCGGCCTCGTCGCGCGCCCCGTTCTGACAAGCTACTACAAGAGCCGCCACTTCCTCGATCGCCCGGCCGATCCGTACAACCTCTACACCAGCCCCAACGAGGCCATCCTCTGCCAGGACTCCTACCAGAGCATGTACGCCCAACTCCTCTGCGGCCTCATCCACCGCTCCGACGTCCTCCGCGTCGGCGCCGTCTTCGCCTCCGGGTTCATCCGCGCCATCCGCTTCCTCGAAAAGCACTGGCCGCGCCTCTGCCGCGACATCCGCACCGGTGAACTCGACCACGAAATCACGGACCGGTCGGTGCGAGAAGCCGTGGGGCGCGTGCTGCGCCCTGACGAGGAGCTGGCTGACCTGATTGAGGCGGAGTGCAGCAGGAAGTCCTGGCAGGGCATCATTCCGAGGCTGTGGCCAAACACCAAGTACGTGGACGTCATCGTCACCGGCGCCATGGCCCAGTACATATCCACGCTCGACTTCTACAGCGACGGCCTGCCGCTGACGTGCACTATGTACGCCTCCTCCGAGTGCTACTTCGGCCTCAATCTGCAGCCTTTGAGCAAACCCGATGACGTTGCCTACACCTTGATCCCCACCATGGCCTATTTCGAATTCCTCCCCGTTCCAAGCGCCAGCTGCTGCAAAAGTACCGACTTTGATCGCCGAGATTTGGTAGACCTGGTCGATGTGAAGCTCGGGCAGGAGTACGAGCTCGTCGTCACCACTTACGCTGGCAAGTCGCCGATTCATTCATCATTCCGCCACTAATTAATTACAAATTAGAGTTAGAAACACAATAATTAATGGTGCAGGTTTGTACCGTTACCGCGTGGGCGACGTTCTGAGGGTGGAGGGATTCAAGAACAAGGCGCCGCAGTTCAAGTTCATACGGCGGAAGAACGTGGCGCTGAGTATCGACTCGGACAAGACGGACGAGGTAGAGCTGCACGCGGCGGTGAGCGCCGCGGCGAGCCACCTAGAGCCGTTCGGGGCGTCGCTGGTGGAGTACACGAGCTACGCGGACACCCGCAGCAACCCGGGCCACTACGTGCTTTACTGGGAGTTGCGGGAGGGACCCGGGACTACTACGGTGCCGGCCTCGGTGTTCGAGGACTGCTGCCTAGCGGTGGAGGAGAGGCTTAACAGCGTGTACCGGCAGGGGCGGGTGTGCGACAAGTCGATCGGCCCGCTGGAGATTCGGGTGGTGGAGGAGGGTACATTCGACAAGATGATGGACTTCGCGCTGAGCCAGGGAGCGTCCATCAACCAGTACAAGGCACCGAGGTGCGTACGGTCTGGGCCAGTGGTGGAGCTTCTCGACGCGCGGATGCGCTCCAACTTCTTCAGCCCCAAGTGCCCCAAGTGGGCGCCGGGCAACAAGCAGTGGAACAAGCTCCTCGACTCTGCAAATTAAGTTAATAATTACTTGACTTATACTGCCTCCGAGCACAACTCAATTAATTGGCGAGATGATTTTGATGAGTTACGTATATAATTTACAGACTAGTACGTCTTCTCCTCTTTATTACTTCATCCTGATCTGCACTCCCGCCGATCCGTCGCATCTTTTGCATGCTTTTATATATTTCCGTCGCACCGTGTACTTCTTGTCCATGTAGTGACAGAGCTAGCTACCTCGCTGTTCATCTTAACAATTTCATTTCTCTGTTATGTTTTACCTTTTCAACCGTATTAGATTGGGTACACTTTAATTTGCTGATCTCGTCATTTTTCTTTCTTTTTTCTTTTTATTTTTCTAGCGAAACCATGAAACAAACGCCCTCTGATGCATGATATTAGGATACATGTAATGTAAGATCTAGCAGAGGATTAATTGATTCTCCCTCTGCATGCCTACTCACTTTTTGGCCGGCAAAGAGAAAGCTCGATGCGCCACTGCCTAAAATTATACCTCTGACATGGTAAACATCACATGGTTTTGGTGATTTTAGCCGATGGGTAGATGCATGCTTGGTTGGTTAGGTAGCTACTTCCCCACTTGTTTGCTTCAGGGTCTGCACGCGCTTCATCGCAACATCACTTTGTGTCCAACTGACGATGTGCCGCCCCCAATCTGGAAAGGAATAAATTGTGACAGCTATATTTTGTTCGACGCTGAAAGCCTTTCTTATTATAATTACTTCAGTACAAAGATATGGATATTACTCATTCGGAAGATAGACATATTAGCATATATATATGTCTATCCCTCTATATTTATGGTATGGGTCGACAACGCATCTGTGCATGTTGAATTGTTGTTAAATTCTTAGCAACATGTCAGTGGCTCAGAGGTGCAAATGTGACTCGCTCTCCCAATATAATTAAGCATTCTAATACCAATCCTTATTTGTTGCCTGTACCTCCTGTAATATTCAGATTGTTTGATACCTACTGCACAAGGTTTGGTCACTGCTTAATTTGTCTGCCTAGCTCGCTTTGATACTTAGTTTGCTTTCGTTGAAGATTTAATCATATCTCGAAAGATGAAAGCCAACGCAGGAGATAGATTCTAAACTGGCTAAATAAAGAACATATATATGACTAGTTTGTTACTTCAAAGTCTACAGATAAGAGTGCCATTTGGCTAGGAAAAGCATAGAAACAAACAATAAGAAAAGCAAAACACAGTCAAGAAATGGACCCATGGGATTCCTTGGCGTTTATTGTATAGCTACTTCGACTATGTGCAGCAACCTATGAAAATTACCCAGGCACAACGAATTAATTCAACCATTTTTCTTTTTCTTTTGGTTTAAAAAAAAAAATATCAATAGATTAATAGTAGTAGTATGTTACCTGAATCCTGATGTAGTACTTCCTCTCTTAATTAACTTTGAAAAGGCAGAAAGAAATAAAGATTCCTCCATAAGTAGGGTCTGATTTGGAGAAATGTCTGAAGTATTGATCCCTGAATTATATATAAGCAGACACAGCATGGGTTGTTCATCCCTCGCTCACATTTTGTTGTCGACCAAAAACATAGCCGGCACCGGACACCGGCTACAAACAGAAAGCCTATGCTGACCAACATAAGTTACGGCCATTAATATAGATAGTCAACTGGACTATGAAACATCCAACAAATTGAATTCCTGTATCTCATTATATAACAGTCCTCATAAGTCAACGCGTCCAAAATGCTACACGACATTCAAAGTCACGTAGCCCCCAGAGGTCCTCCCTAGCAAATCCTGTGGAGGCCCCTCCATAAGATTTGCCTTCGAAAACGAAGGCCACGTAGCAAACATGCAGATAGCCAAATGGGCTACTCCCCAATAAATTAATGGGAGCGAACAGAATACAATGTTCTTCAATCCATGCACCGATGAGGTGTCCAAAAAGACAATACAATAGCTTAATAAAGTAGGACGATATAGAATTGAATAAGCATCCCTGGGCTTTATTGAGAGAAAGATTAACCAGTGACTCCCGACCAAACACGTGGCAGCCACTCCCCGATGTCGCATTGACCAGCCACACCACATCGGGACGATGATAACGCACGTGCAGGGGGGGAAGGAGAGAGGCCCATGCCAGGTCGCCTCTGAATAAATATACTGCCCGCCGGTGTTATCTCCTTAATAATAACACAAAAGTGGAAGACCTCAGCCTGAGCAATAACTCACATTTCTTGCAAGTGATGATACAATGGCCATAATGAATTTGGAGAAGAAAAAAAATAAAAGAGTTATTTACAGAACATTTCTATCATCATGCACAATTCAGAAGGTCAACAGCTACATGATCACTAGTTATCTGCAGTCAATTATATATGATTAAGGTTCTTGATCTGATAAGTTCAGCACAGACCATTTACAACGTAGCAATAGCAAATGCTACCCCAAAAATCTCCTATTCTCCTATAGCCGACAATATTTTTTTTTTGGGTTCCCTACTACCTTCCTAACCAATCTAACATGTTAAGTATGCAAGCATGTATAGCAAACTATTGAGAACTAAAATAGCTTTCACTGATGTAAAATTCCCAGAATTCCTCGAGAAGGTGAAAAGCACGTACTGATGCAGATATAAAATGGTGGACAGCAGGTAACAGGAATTACTGATGCAGGAAGGCCGATACTGAAAATTAACACGCTGAACTTACCACCAAATGGCAACCTTAACCAGAAGCGCACATATCTCCTGGCAGACAACCACATTCTTTAAGCAAATCTTATTTACCAGGTATTTCATACTGGTAACAGATGTGATTAAAAGAAACTAAATAGGTGGATGGAATAAATTCTAGTTGATATTGGGCTGAAGCATAGCATAATATTTTGCACAATTTCATTAATAATACTTTCTCTGACAAAAGAAAACCACAAAGCAAAACAAACAAAAGGAGGCAAGCCTTAACCAAAAGCCCAGAGAAGTAAGACGATGTATTACAAACAAAATTGTGAACACTAGGAGGGAAGAAGGCAAAACAGACTGCCATACACACTAGAAATAAACACCCTATCAACCCACATGTTCATACTCAATTTTTGTTGAGATTAATATATTGTTTACAAACATCTAATTATCATAAGACCAAGAAATATCTAATTAATAACAAAGTGAAAGAAAAAACATACGAACAATAGGTATTTTTAAAATTCAACTGGTAGTTATGGAGTGAGTTATGAACTTGCTTAATCCATACAAAAGCTCACATATCGTTATATCCATTCATCTAATCACAAATTAACTCTCTGACATGTGATATGCTCCATATCGACCATAAATAAAATGTGGTTGAACAACAATTCGTAGTATAATATACTCACTTCATCTTCATTCTATAGAATGAATGCAAGGCTGTCCTGAGATTTAGAATGCGGAAGCAGCATATGTCCAATTGAGCAACATGTTCAATTAATTAGAAATTGACCCAGAATGGGACTGGTGATTTTGTGCTTCACCGAGAGAGGGAAGAGGATATTCCAAAGCAAATTCTTCGTTAATGATTGAATGAACGAAAAAAAAAACAATAATAAGAGACCTTTTATGCCTTAGAATATTCAAGCTTCCTAAGAATCAGTATAAGACTTACTAGGTTAATTAGCTGGAAAAATGAGAACAAAATACTAAAAAAAAATTCAAGCTTAAAATTTGAATTATGCAGTGGTTCATATTATTGGACCAATTTAGTTTACAAAAGTAAAAAGAAAAAAAATTTAACATCAGGAATATGAAACATCAAAATCTACCACAATCCTGATTAAAATTTGCTGAACAACAGATCTGTATCCTGACTATTTGAAAAGAAGATTCTTTTTTTTTTCCTGTATAAGTAATGAATGGGCAAGATAAATGGTCTATAAATGGGGCTTGTTAATCACTCTAGAACTAAGAAATCTCAGATAACCATTGAAAATTTTGATTACTTAATTTGATTCCCACTATTTCAAGTTGAACTCAATCGTCGTCAGTGACCTATGTGGGAGGGCAAGACCTTTGAGAGGTAATTAAGTAGGTATAGTTGGGAAGGTGAAATCTCCAGCCAGAAGAGGCAACTCCTCTACGGAAGCAGAGGCTCCAAGTGGCTTAAAGAGTCGGGTAACAGAAAAAGCAGAGATTATTAGGTAAGATATAAAGGAAGCGGCGGATTTGTTGAGCGAACAGCCTCTTTCTACAGCGAACCTAGCCTCCTGCCTAGCATTGCTTTCTCACATCAACCTTACCTGCAGTGCCTCGTCCTCCCATGTTGAGGAGCTTGTGTACTTGAGAACCGTCAAGTAACGCATTCCCACGGAACGGCGAAAGCATGTCTTCCCGCACTGGCAAGCAACACCTTCACCCACGTCGCGTCCAAGTATTCTCCACCTCTGATGTCAAATACGCGCTGCTGCACTTGCCACAATCAACGCCAACATCTTCCTTGAGGTCATCCTCCATAACACCATAGTACCCAAATCGATGGCCTACCATTCTCCCGTCTAAATTCACCCTTGCCGCTGAACGCCTCCTCCAACTCCACCCACGACCTTTGGCTTTTCCTACATGATTTCCTCTGACGCGCAGCAACCCTTCTCGCATGATCTCCTTCGCATCTTCTATTCATTGTTGCCATCTTCTATCATCTCATACTGTGTGCTGATTTATGGTAAAAAGGCAACCCTCGTTGCATGCTCTATTATCTGTTTTTACTTCATTATACCGTATCCCTTAGTCTGTTTTTTCTAATTCATGTAACAAGTTGGACAAATAGCTAGTCTATGCAAGGGGAATATTAGACATATTTAGTTATTAGAATCCTAATCAGCAACAATCCTCAAACAATCACAAGTCATTAAACCTAGGAAAATTTGCAAGGCATCATATAAGTAAAGCCTATTTAATTTGACAAAGCTAGATATACACCAAAACTGAAGTATTGGCATGTAAATACGACACCAAATAAAATGATTGCCAAAACATGTGCTTTGTTTTTAATGACTATACCTTTAAACGGTCCTACAACAAACTTCATAGCCACATATATACTCAACAAAAGACTGAAGTGAGAATAGCAGAATTTCACCATGTAAAACAATCAGAAGCATAGTTTCTTGTAGTTATATCTGTAATCAAAATGAAACAAAAGTCTTCTGACAGTCTGATCATTTCAAAATATTAAGAATGGTCTTTAACTTCAGTCAACCACTCCATCACCTTTTCTTCTAGCATGCACATGCAGGGTTTATGCAGTGAGCAGTGCTCGTTGCAATCCAGAAGCTTCAAGCATTTGCAAGATTTCTGAGGTAAGCAGTGCTTTTCAGGGAGATCCACCAATTCATGGAACTCAAACAGGTACTTGCATTGCCAGCAACTCACATGTTCAACACTCTGAAATGCTGATTTGGAAGTCCTGCAGGATTCCTCCAAAACGATATTTGAGCCACAAAAACTGCAGTCAATAAATTCACCCAACTCAATTCCTGAGTTCCATATGAAAGCTTTGAGACGTGAAGCCTTCTTAAGAATCACATCAGTGATCGGAGAATTCTTATATCCAGAAATATCAAAATGTTCGAGTTCCTTTAATCCATCTAGAAACACAATGATTGCTTGGGATGAGATCGCAGGATCTGTAATCTCAAGCTTACGAATGGATGGAAGAGACTCGCAAATAATGGACGCCATGCGCGCATCCATGCCATGAGAAAAGACTCCCAGGTCTGTCAAGTGAACGCAGCACTGATTAACATGTTGAAGCACATCGAAGTCTATGAAGCGCTCGTTCACCTTCATGCCTCTTAAGAACTTGAGTCGGGTGATAGCGTTGCAGAATAATTCAGCCTCCATTGCTGAACCACCATTTGGAAAGTCGAAGTATTCCAATCTTGGACAACTGAAACTCCAAAAACTTAAATTATACTACGGATAATGTAATTTTCTTCGTTCCTGAAGCCCGATCGATATTTATGAAATAGCAAAAAGGAAATCCTGTTTTCTTGTCGTCGATACCAAAATCCGAAGGGGAACCCGAAAAAAAAAATGTAAATGAACATAATTTTTAACAGAAACAATGAAAAAAAGAAATCACCTTGTGGCGACATTGAATAAATCCTCGTCGGAGACGAAGGAAGAAGGGAAATATATACATTTAAGGAGATAACGGCTGCGGACTACAGCGAATCGGAGGATGTGGCTGAAGACAGATCTGAGATCGCGGGACGGAGAAACACCTATTTGTTGGTAGATACGGATCCAATCGCGAAAGTCGAGCTCCAGCCAGCATAGGGGATCGAGCGAAGCGGCCCGCCAAGAAGAACAAACGAAGGGGACGCCGGCGATGAGATCGGCCACCCCTAACCTCTGAAAGATCGTCACCAGTAACTCCGGGCCGAGGTCCTCCCACCGACTTCCTTTTGGGTCATTTCGTCCCGCTGCCCTTTTTCCGCTGGCCATTGTCACCACATCGCATCTCCTGCCCCTGGCTAGGGCTCTATTAGACGCCGGAAGACTTTAACTACTGTCTTTTTGGGCCTAACGTTTAAAATTTGGGCCGCATGGCCTGACCACGAATGGAAAATTAACATCACAGTGACTGGCTTCTACAGCCTGACCCAACAGGCGACGACTCTACAGATCTCCAGCGAAACGTACGGCAAAGCCAACAGAAACGCCATAGCAGGAGAAACCCGAGATTGCATCTGGGGCGTCGCAGCAGGAGCCGCAAACCAAGTTTCTAACTGGTGGTTCCGGCGACGACGCCACACTTGGGTCGGTGCTGCAGCGGCTGGCCGAGTAGACTCACGCAGCGGCGGAGACGACGTCGACTTCAAGCTTCATCCCGCTGCTGCAGCACCCGTTGATCCTGCAGAAGAAGAATCGTTTTCCGGAAGCTAAAAGCTTCAGGCCGATGTTATCGCCGGATGCGCTCAGGCTGCACTGCATCATCCAGCTTTCACCACCTCGATTTGCAATTAACGTCGTGGAATTAAATACCGCATCCGCGAAAGCTGTCCAAAAATTAAGACATAGTCAACAGGACTGTTACATTTCAATTAGACAATTTTAATTGGAAGGGATATTTACAGATTATCTTTTTTAAAAAAATAGTCAAACTTTCAGTGTGTTTTTTAAAATTAAAATTTGAAAGTTAACGCTAAATTTACAAATTTAGGAACGAAAGAAATCATTTGCCAAATTGAGGGCGTGCAGTTAAAATCGAATTGATCGAATCTAAATTTTTATTGACAAAAAAAAATTGCTCTTTTCAATTAAAAATCAAAAAAACCGATTTTTTACATAAGGTCGATTGATGGTTCAAATCAATCGACTGTTGTTATATAGCGGTCGACTGAATTCAGTGGACAAAAATATATAATATAAATCAGTAACTGATGATCTCGATAGATATTTTAATAAATCAATTATTTTAGTTAAAATCGATTGATTCGTTTAAATTAATTTTTTTTAATTCAAATTCAAAATGGAACCGAATAAATCGATATTAAAAAAGAAAATCGATTGGATCGAATCGAATTTTATTGATTCGATCTATTTTTTTATTTAATCGATCGATTCCGGTCAAATTGAAGTTTTGCGGGTTTAAATTTGATTGCCAACTGAGCTCAGCGACGGCGTCATCATTATCCAAGAGTTCTCCATATCCTTCTCCCAAAGCGAACAGCGATTAAAAATGGCCGCTTCTGGTTCCAGTCTCCTCCTCAAGCTCCTCTCTTCGCAGGCCCCATCACCGTCTCTTTGTCGTGCCTTCCACGACCAGGTTCCCGCTTCGCTCAAGGCAACCGCCGCCCCTTCTCTACGACCGCTCCTACTCTGCTCCGCTTCTTCAGCTCATCGCGACCTCGCCCCTTCCACCACCCGTTCCAACTGCAATCCCCCCGCTTCTCGAGAAGAAGCCATCTCCCAGGCCAAGCTCTGCCTCTCCTCCGTCCTGCAGAAGCACCTCAATAACTCGCCGTCGCTCCCCACCCGCAAGCTCAAGAAACCCAGGCAGCCACGGTATCGCGTGGAGATCCCCGTCGTCGACTCCTCTCCCGCCTCCCTCGTCTCCCTCGCCCTCGACGTCTTCTCCGACCTTCCCCTCCAAAAGAAGAAGCAGGGCTGCAAACCCAGGGCGCTGCTCCTGTGGCCATCGCCCGCGGCGGCCGAGTCAGCTCGTCAGGCCTTCGGCTCGATCGACCACTCGGACTGGGACTCGATCGTCCCTCACTCGCTCGCCTCCGCGGACTTGGCCGTCTTTCTAACGCCGGAGGTGTCACAGCTGCGTGAGATGAGGACGGCGGCCAACGCTTTGTACCCAAAGCCGCTAGTGCTCTTCAACCCCGGTTGGGGATTTGAGGAGGAGAAGGACTTCGAGAGGGAGATTGCGGGCTTCGTCGGCTCCTTCGACGTGGTGTACTCGTTCATGGGGTTGGAAGTGAGAGGGGTGCTCAGCAGGAGGAGGGGAGTGGTGCTGAAGTGCGCGAGGGATGGGGTGGTGAGTGGAGGGGAATGGGCGATCATGGTGGAACAGGAGGGAGAGGAGTTGAAGACGGTTACTAGCTTCAAGAAAAGGCCGTCCATCGTCGAGGTGGAGAACGTACTGTACAATCTCATGGCCGCGAATTCGCCGGTGACAAAGTCCGTCAAGTTCATTAGCGACCTCGTCTCCAATGTTACTGGGAGGAAAGCAAGCAAGTAAATGTCTTGAATCTTTGCAGATGCTCGAGGTACTCTTTGTGAATGTTGTACCTAAGGTGTTCGACCATTTGTTTCAAATGCAAATCCTTTTGTTTGACGCTTGTAAATTTCTGAAGTTTCAGTGAGCAATGCACCATGGCATTTGCAATTGGTTGCAAGTATTCGACATGAATAAGGATTGTGACGCCGCTAGAGATTATCCTCTCTTGTCTAATCCTCTGACTAGAATCTATTCGTTCGGCGCCATATGTTTAAATTAGAGTGAATGTAATAAAATAAAGTGATTTATTCCCGACTCCTTTTATTAACGTGGATCCATTTTTTTTTACGATCCCAACTTAGCTTAATGGACCGAGTTCGATATATGTCCTATCGCTACCAGATTGCATGATGTTTTTACTTTTGCAAAACATGACTATCGATGATGCCCGTTGAGACTGTGATGAGTGATGGCGAGGTGTCCAGACAGCAAAACTGATAAATATTGACGCTTGGGCGAGGAGAGATACAGCACACAATCGCTTGGACAGTAATAGGAAATCGACACTGACAGGTGGCCGAGCAGAGTGATGTAGGCCGAGTCGAATGATGAACCTGCACAGTAGCAACCGGTCAAGAGCGCCGAGAGAGATCTCGGCCAAGCCCCTCCGACGCTCAAGACAGGAACTTAGTTGGAAGAGGAGAAGAAATTGAGGGAAACTAGTTTCAGTATTTCCAAAAGAACCTCCCTCCTCTTCCCAAGGAATATCATATATATAGAAGGGAAACTCTATTTCCAAGGAACTCTGCCAACAGAAGTGACGTAGCCTAGTGGACCGTACATTATAATTATTGTTACCTTGACTGCATCCAGCGCATGGGCTGTAATTAATATACGTCGTGCGGTTGATAGGAGACAAGTCTCAATTAATATTGCAGCTAATCTCCTGAGATTTTGGCAAGGAAATCTGCCCTTAAGGGTGAGCATCAATTAATATACGCCGCGCAGTTGATAGGAGACAATTCTCTATTAATGCCGCAGACATTCCTCTGAACCTTGTCAGTGACTTATCCTTTTGATGGGAATTTGCCCCTTCAACTTGATGAAATGACCGTCTCCTTAGCTTATAATAAAATGGATACTTCCGCCTGCGACAACTCTACCTTTAGATGTGGGGCGCCTGATATAAGAGAAATCCGAGCCGAGACGCGGAGCGTCCGGTATAAGAGAAGTTCAAGCCGAGACGCGAGGCGTCCGATATAAGAGAAGTCCGAGCCGAGACGCGAGGCGTCCGGTATAATAGAAGTCCAAGCCGAGATGCGAGGCGTCCGGTATAAGAGAAGTCCGAGCCGAGACGTGAGGTGTCCGGTATAATAGAAGTCCGAATCGAGACGCGAGGTGTCCGGTATAAGAGAAGTCCGAGCCGAGACGCGGGACGCCCGGTATATAAAAGAAATGTAATCATTTGTCATAAGTCGGGAGGGTATAGTGGGTTCAACCTGTTTGTCTAATCTTGTCTTTAGCTTTACCCAAGTATCAATGGAGATGGCTTTATGTAAAGTTTATCCTTAATTTGGATAGTTAAGTTTTTTTGTTTTACTACCGGTTAGCAAATGGACAAAACGTGATCCAGGCGCGTTCTTCGCCTTATACCTTTGACAATGGCGCGTTGACTTGGCCATGATAGAACTCGTCTATTCTTGCGAGCTTGACCATACCAACCTTACCATTATCTTCAGCTATAAAACAGTCGCCCTGCTGACACATTGATCCAAGAGCCTGTCCAATTCGCAATATGCATTCCCCTGCATCATCTACTCTTTACCTCCTCTGCTCCGCTCTCATTATACACGCAGCTCTGATCGCCGCCGTCGATCCTCTTCATGCCGTGTGCTCCACCTCCAAAAACTACACTTCGGATGGCGCCTTCCGCAACAGCCTGCGTCAGATGATGTTCCTGCTGGCAACAAAAGCGGCACCGATCGGCTTCGCACTCGGCTCCGTCGGGCACGGCGACGGCCGAGTGAACGGCCTCGCGCTGTGCCGCGGCGACGTCCGTAGCTCGGCATGCGCCGCATGCATCCGCACAGCCGGTGCGCGAGTCCGCGACCTCTGCCCTCGCAACAACGAAGCCATCATTTGGTTCGACGAGTGCATGCTGCGGTACTCGGACACGGAATTCTTCGGCGACGTCGACTACGACCACAGCTTTTCCTTGTTCGATCCTAGGAACGCGTTTGACACTGGGAATGTTTCGGACGCGAAGGCGTTCGACGGAAAGGTGGAGTCCTTGTTGGAACGGTTGAAGAATAAGACCTACATCTCGCCGTTGCTTTTCGCGAACCAAGAGTTGGAGATAGGAGAGTCGAGGAATCTTTACGGAGTAGCTCAGTGCACGAAAGATATATCCGGTGGCGACTGCAAGAAGTGTCTGGAGGCCGTCATTGTCAAGCTTCGCGGCTGCTGCAGGGGGCGACGAGGAGGAAGGGTAGTAGGTGGCAGCTGTAACATGCGATACCAGTCGTACCCTTTCTTAGATGATGCCTAGGATCGACGTTGGCATTTTTCCTTTCTTTTTTTTGGGTGTTTTCGTGCAGCCAGTAACAATTCTTAGTTGTCAACTATTAAAGAAATGTTTCCCAATAGTGCTAGATCTCCATACAATAATATTTTGTGCTCGGAAATCATTGAATTTTAGCGTCAATTTTTTAAGCACTAATGCGGCAGTTACTTGGTTTTGTTGCTACTTGAATACTCTGTTTGGCCACCTTATCAATTAATAGACTACAGTGAACTACATAATTGATTCAAGTTGGCACTTACCAAGCTTATCTAAGGCCGATCAAATTATTCAGCGAGTATCTGATTTTTACTCGAGTAAATGCACCTCCAATCGAAAGTCAATAAATGTCCATGTTATGCATCAGCTCCGGAGACATTTTTGACTTTTTATAATGTGAGCCATCCTCCTTTATTCATGGCATCTAAAGAATAAATATTAGTTGTTTTTTCTCCATTTGTCTCATCGTGAGCTATCCCATACCATATGTGAGAATGAGACTATTTTTAATATACTGTTAAACATGGGAGTATTCTTTTGATAGTATCATAATTATGAGTTTTTTTTTTTTTTTTGGCTTTTATATCTTGATAACTTCTCATCTTAATGTCATCTCCTCTCTGATCCAATCTTGACATTTTTTATCACATGTTGCACAACTAAATCGTAGTTTGTGATCCATATGTAGCTATTTTCTCATTATGCTTGGAGCTTATGCAGGGAAGAAGAATTGAAAGGTACACGAACACAATCATGGCTTTGAGCTTGTGGAACTCACGATGATTTCTTATCAGCATGCTCAAGGATAGGTCCTGTCCTTGATATGAATATTGACTTCTAGTAGGATATTGACTAGGAAAGGCACAAATATAATATCGCAGTATGAGTCCTTAAGGACAATTAATGATGACTGCTTGCCACGTGAAGTCTTTATGCAATGGAAGCTAGGGGCAGGGGAGGTAGTTCAACGAGGTTGTGTGCCTTATGTTAATTCTACTGTTCTTTCATATTTTCCCGGCATTGGGCCGGTTATTTTATTCTCCCTTTCTTTTTCCTTTTTTTTTTTTTTTTTCAAATTACAGCATCATTATTCTTTTTCTTGTTATTCTAGCCATCAAATTAGCTTATCTTTTCACACAGAAACAGTACTCCCTTCGACAAATCAACAAAATCTTTCAGAGGCAGAAAATGATACAAGAAAAATATAGTTTATTTTTTTCCTGTTGGCTTCTTGCATCATCCAAACCATGAAAACGGTTGACAGTATGTTCCACCAGATTTGGGATTAATCATGGTTAGCCTTTTGCTGCCATTGTTTGACTCGTTTGATCTTTATCAAGTGTCCTGTTATGCTCTTATGTTACAACCTCTGATAAATTTGTCTGAGAAGTCAAGGTACTTGGTCCACAGTGGTCTGATCTCTGGAAATGCAATGTCCAGCCACGGCTTGGCTCTGCCATTGAAATGGATCACAGCCACTCTCTCTGCTTCTGCTACGGTGGTGTTTTCTTGGTAGCCCAGACCCAACATGTGCCAGTAAGGATCTATTCCATGAACATGACCGTGAAATGCTATTAGACCTGGAGGCAGAGTCCCTAATTGCCACAGACTCAAATCTGATTCCAGATTCTGAGAATCAAGAACGAACAAAGCAATAAATCAAATATAATTAGAGGGAAAAAAAAGAAATTGTTTGCGGGAAGAAGTGCTTTAAATAAATAAACCTTTTGCAGCCAATGGTAGTAAGTAAGACTAATGTTTGTCTTCCTCCAAGCGTCCAGATCAAAGACATTCATGCCATAAGCCCAAGCACACTCGTCGGGTTCAAAGTTTGCAGATATCAGGGGGTGAGAAAAATTCAAGTAGTTCTTCAATCTCTTTGACATGACGAATTTATCCGCGCCTCTGCATGTCTCCACTGCTCCATTTACCTTGCCTTGAAGATCAATGTCCCATAAGGGTGAAAGATCCGCTTGGACAACAACGTCATCGTCTAGAAAGACTACCTTATTGAGGCTCGGAAACAGCTGCATCGTATAATTGAGGATGAAATGTAGTGTCTGAAATGCTAATTAAAATAAGAAGATTCAGGACTCACCTCAGGTAAATGGATCCTGATATGATTCATGACAGAGTGGTATTTGGGGCTCAAGGCCTGCAGCTTGGCTGCCACGACCACGGGCTTCTCGCTGACGTTGGCAACGATGGCCGAGGAGCCTCCCCGGAACTGCGACCTGGCGGCACGGTCCTTCTCCATGGCCTCCATCACCGGCACCCGTCCCCGAGCGAACCAGTCGAAATGGTGCAGCGCCTTCACCTCCACCACGGCGGGCGCCAGCGGGTGGAGCGCGAACCACGCTTGCATCGGCGCGTACGTCTTGCGGTCGGTGATGACGTGGAGCACCACCGAGGACGGGTGGAGGGCATTGGCCACGATGGAGGCTGACACCACTGCGGCGGCGAGGACGTTGTCGGAGGCGAGGACGAAGTGATAGAGCGATGGGTCCACCAGGGTGGGCACCAGCTCTGGAGGCGGAATCTGCAGGCGGGCGGCTGCGTTGGTGGAGTGCTCCTGGGCCAGGCGCAGGGCGAGGCAGTAGAGCGGCTTGGGGATGCTGCTGGACGCCACATGGCGGTACAGGTACTCCTGTATCTTGGCCACCCGGGTCCTCTGCTCCATTAGTAAAACCTGAAAAGTCAACCGCCAGTAGTCAACGGTCAATGATCAGAATAGTCAAATCTCACTGCTACGGCTAATAAACAAACGATACGCATACACACCATCTCTTTGAGTCTCAAGGCGAATGCTTTCGCATCTGATCGCTTGTTCTTCATCTCTGCGACGAAATCCTCCAAAGTCTGAGGGACATCAGAGACAGGCTTTGGTTGCTCGATCTCTGTTTCTTCCAACACTTCGTACATCTCCTCTGGAACACTCTGTTTTTTTTTTTTTTTTTTGGTTCCAACAAAAGAAAAACATAATAACCATTTAATTTTTAATCTAATTAACAGGATCATCCATTAAGTCAAATTTAAGTAAATTTTCAGCTTACCGGCGAGTCTAACCTCCACATTCTCGGAGCCAACCTCTTGCCTATGCATCCTATTATAGTCAAGAAACAGAGTCCAAATGAAGCAGCATTATATGGACACGACAGTTTAGTATTATTATTCGCCTCCTAATGAAATTTTGCTGTTTGTATTTAGCTAATAATAATAATTATTATAATAATAGGGTACATCTGTTTGGGATTGCAGTAGTTTCCGGTTAGAATTCTGAAGGAAGTTTTATAAAGCATGATGGTTTTTCTCTGCAAATTGGACGTCGAAATTGAAGGACGAGGAGCTGTTTTCGTTTAGATTTGGTCCTGTGGGGTTTAGCACACGACAGGCCAGCTAACTTGTACAGGCAACAGAAACTAAATCATGTCACTTTAATTTTGACGATGTGATATCAGCGGTCGCTATTTCTGAGAGCTGCCTTTGCTTAATACTTAATTCAACGATATTTATGAGTTTATTCTTGGCTCTAACACAAACACATTGCTAGCCTAGTTGAACAGATCGAAGGCTAATTATAACTAGATTATTCATTTAAGAGGGTTGG
This sequence comes from Wurfbainia villosa, assembly GCA_025175895.1. Lineage (NCBI taxonomy): Eukaryota > Viridiplantae > Streptophyta > Magnoliopsida > Zingiberales > Zingiberaceae > Wurfbainia > Wurfbainia villosa. The sequence continues at coordinate 19,999,586 of CM045991.1, read as the reverse complement.
GGGTCTAATTTTGGTTATTCTTTTATATATGGTTCGACAATCTTGCATCTATGAGTTTGCATGTTGGCAAGGTGAGGAATAAGCGTAAATGTCGTGGTGACTAAGTAATACAAGTAGGCATATTAGCATCTGATCACAGCTCTTTGCATGAAAAGGAAGGAGTTGATAGAAGCATAATTGCAACTTTGTAGATTTGTTCTACTTGAATTATGTCTGGTTGTCGCATCCGCAATAATGCCAATGCATTTCGCAATATAGTCGACGTATAATCGAAATGTACGAAATGGAATGGGTATATATGATCTTCTTTCCGATTGAATTTAAACAGTCAAGTAGGATAGCATTACAAACTATTTTGTTTATCTTAACTTTCTTAATGAGTTAATGATAACACAAAGCCAGTAATTAGGAAAGAAGGAAGGATGTACTACTTGCATGCATTACCTAGAGAAGAACACTGGGTGTCTCCTTCGATGGAGTCCATTGCAGTCAACACAAAAATGAACCTGAACATGAAGGTCATGAAGAGCAGGGAATAGATGACCATCTTATAAGAAAGCCTCCTCGACGCGACCTTCACTTTGATGAGCTCCCTCACCCCCTTCCCCGGCAACACCGTCACCTGCCTCATGCTCGGCGATATGTGAAGCTGCATAGTAACCCACAGCAAGGAATCCAAGTGCCTCACGGACCCAAAACGATCGAGTTCCCTCCTAGCTACGATCCATTCTGTGCCATCACGGAGAATGTAAAAGGAGGCCAGTTCTGGTGCCCAGGTTGCTTTCCCCACCTACCATTTCTTAGCATTTGGATGAATGTTTCTGCCAAAGCATGAACATTTGGAAGGAAGTTGTTCGAGAAAGGGACTCAGGTTCAACAGCCATATATGGCAGTTTGGTGAGCCTAATTCATATTTAATATCTTGGTGATTAATCTCTTCTTCTTCTTCTTTTTTTTTTCCCTTTTTTCTTCAATGAGGTAATCAGATCTTACGGCTTCCAGTCTCTTTATCTTGGGTTTGAAGCATAGAAACTGTTGATAATAAATTAGGAATAGATGGGAAGCTGCTGTCTGAGTTTTGCTAATCTGTTGTGTCATTCTGGGTTCCTTTGGCTACAAATAAAGGAGGGTAAGTTAAGCAGCCAAACCAGATCCCTTCAGAAAGGATGGGGACTGCCCAACCATGCATGAGGCTAGCTCTAGTTTTTTTTTTTTTGTTGTTGTTGTTGTTCTCTTCCCCTTCTCTCAACAACTCCAGTACTCCACTTTGGTTCGTGCCATGGTCGATAATAATATAATCGAGCAACTCGAGTTGAAATTATTGTACAAGTCCCAATGTTCAATTGGGGATTACTCATGTCTATGGTTGGAGAACGTCAGCAAGAAGATGCATCGATAAAGGATAGGAGAGAATCTAATCGTTCATGATCAATGGCGCTTTGTGATCGACCAAAATTGTGATGCTGATCTGAAACAGTAGAAATATTGTCGAGATTGAGAATTTTTCTGAAAGAAAAAAAAAAAAAAAAGATAGAGGAGAATCATTACCAAGCCGCCATCTATAACTACTTGCCATGTCCGAGGTATAGAACACAAACATCAAAGCAAAATACGCCCACACAAAAGCAATGAGAGCACCCTGATCAGAGCCATATAGTAATAAAAAAAATTTGGAACAATTGATATTCAACTGAGTATGATGGTGCAATGCAATAGTAAACTGCATTAGATCGAATATTTTTGTCTATTTTACGTACATACTCTACCAATTTAACTAAGTAAACAACTGTCTTTAATTTTTTTGATTAGTTGATAGATCTATTTTAATTAATTATCTGGTTATAACAAATTGTTTAATTGAACTCTCTATAACTGTGCATGATTGACTAATGGATAATTTATATATATGCAGTCTAAACACAATATTTAGTATCGTATAAAATACCATCGATTAAGTACTGAACAGTTAAATAAATAGCACAAGCTCACCTCCCAATGAATCATAAAATTTGCCACTCGAATTTTTCACATTGATTTGCAATTTAATGTATTAGATTTAGCTACTGGTGGATGTCTCTAGACTCTAATAATAGTTGCTCAGCTCGATGCAATGATAATAAAAATAGAATCCAAGAATTTTTGGTTAAAGGTCAAGAATTTAAATTTGTTTAAACAAAAATACAAAGTAAATCCGTGAGCACAAATATATCTTTTAAATTCATCTTGCCCATAACAGAGGGAAAAATTGTAATTAAATCTATTTGTAAATTTTTACTATTTGTTTCTATAATCAGATAAAGGAATTCAAATTAATCGTTCTTCTAATTTCGTATGTCACGATGAAGTATCTTCTAACTTCCACCAAAATTCAATTTTTTTTTTTACTTTTCAGGAGACAAACCATTTTGTACACCGAAAATGAATTTAATTTCTCTGGTAAAAAACGATTTTTTATTTTGAATAAGAAAAAATTATTCATCACTATTTATTTCAAATGAATGGCTTGCATAAAATAATATTAAAAAAAAAGGATTATGGGGCTGAGATGCAAAGCAAGAATATATATTTTTTTTTCTTTTTAAATTTTATTTTTGTAAAAACAGTTGTATAATGAATTAATAATATTTTTTAAATCACAATAATAATAATTACAAATTAAAGCAGACTAGTAATCGCTTCATTTGTTAGGTTTTGCGGGAGACGTAAACGAGAGTCTTATCTGATCGCAAGCAATTATACAGTTTTCTTCTCCGTTTTATCCTTCGTTGCCAGGGCAAAAATAGGGGAGCTCACGAAACGCTCTAGGTAGATCCTAAAAACCCCTTTTTGTTTCAGAAATCGGACCAACAGGTACAAAATTTTTGATCGAGGGATCGAATTTCTGGCGGAAAGAAGTGATTTTGGTTGGCTTGCATCAAGCTCTTCGCGTTTGTTTCTTCCGTCTCCGAGGATATGGCGAGATTGGGCGGCTAGGAGAGGGATTTGGGCTCTTTCTCCTAGCCAAAGGAAAAAAAAAAATCCAGAGAAACAGCCCTCGGTTCATGATTAGGAAGAAGTTGCTTCTTTGACGAGCCAAAGCTACTGCTTTTTTAATTCCTTGACCTCTTATATTTTGGGTTTTCTCATCGGTCTGGGGTTGGGGCATGAAGAACGATGTGCACGGGCATCGTGACGACGGTGTGCCGAGGAACCGCGGCGGCAACGGCTTGTTCTCGGTTCGGTCGCTGTCCAACTATATGAGGATTGTGTCCTCCGGCGCGTCGAACGTCGCATCTAGTGTGCGTTCAGCTGGGGCGTCCATAGTTTCCTCCGTGTCTGATCACCATGATGATTCAAGCCGAGACGAGGTACCCTTTTCGGTTGATTCCACAAAAAATTCGATATAGTAAATATTATATATAAAGGCATTGATTAATGGACGTGCGAGTACAAGTGATTTTAATTGCATGTTTTTCTTTCAATGGACTGGTCGCATGCTTTTCTTCTTGAAATTTTTTGAAACAGAAAATAATTTGCTAAAGTAGCTTTGTCCTTTTAGTCATATACAAAGCAAGTCGACTTACATGGATGTACGCCAATTACTTATTTTATTTGTAATTGAAAATTTCTTTCAATTAGGCATGAGAGCTCTGCCTATTGCTAAACCTAGATAGTAAGATGTTTAGAGGATTACAGTCGTTCATCAATTTGGCAGGATTACTCGAGATTTACAATGAAACTTGGCGCTGGATCACAACGTAGTTGAGATTACTAGAGTATCAAACTCTATATTGCATGAATAAAGCAACACCGATAACTTCAGGATAAAATTATGAGCGATGATTCACCTTTGAATTTAAATACAAATTCAGATCACTACAATGAACATTTAGTACTTTTTTTCTTTTCAAGACATTATGACATTGATCACCAATGCACTGATGAGACAACGATATCTGTTGAACTATGCTCTTACAAAACGAATATCTGATGAATGCATCAAATAGTAGAAGGCATTTTGTGCCATGTAAGAAAAGGAAGTCGATAGATGCTTGCTTCTCTTTGTTTTTTGTCGGTGTTCATGAATCAAGATTTGAACAATTTGAGAATAAAAAAGTGCAAGAGTGACATATATGGTAGGATATCTGTATTCCACTTTTATGTTTCGACATTTCATGCAATGCTAGTTTGTTTTTATCATAGTTGAGTTTTTCAACAATGCTAGTCCATCCTCATTAAAGTTTATGTTGCTATGGAGGTGCAATGGGCTGGATTTGACAAGTTGGAATTTGAAGATTTTTTCCGGCAAGTTCTTTTGTTGGGTTTCAGATCTGGTTTCCAGGTCTGGGATGTTCATCAGTCCAATGATGTGCGGCAGATAGCGTCAAGGCATGATGGACCCGTATCATTCCTCCAAATGCAAAAGAAGTTAAAACTGTCAATGAAGATAGAAGATAAGTTTGCAGAAGTTCATCCACTATTGATTGTTGCCGAGGAGGCTTCAATTAGCATGAAAGGCAATAACCTTGATAGGGATGGTTCTTCTTTTAATGAATCCACAACCAATTGGGATATGGGAACTGACACGCTATCACCAGCTTATCTTCGATTTTATTCTTTGAGGACCCATGATTATGTACATGTTCTGAAGTTCAGGGCTGCTATCATCTCTGTCAGATGCAGTTCTCAAGTTATTGTGGTTTGTCAAGCTACCCAGGTTGGTATTACTTTGTATTCATCTTTTACATAGATTAGCACCAGAAATAATTAAGAGCAGAAACTTATTCTACAGATTCAATGTTTCAACGCTGCAACTTTGGTGAGAAGTTATACAATTCTTACTTGCCCAATTGGTGCAGCCTGTCCTGGTTCTAGTGGTATAGGCTATGGACCATTGACAATTGGTACAAGGTGGCTGGCCTATAGTGGTAAACTTGTTGCAGCTTCAAATACTGGCCGCATTAGTCCCAAAAATATGAGTCCGGCTAAAAGTGTGTCACTGCCACATTCAAACAGTGGTCTGGTAGCAAACTTTGCAAAGGAGTCAAGCAAGCAGCTTGCTGCTGGGTTAGTGACACTTGGAGACATGGGATATAAGAAGCTCTCAAAATATTATTCTGGACTTCTGGCTGAACACAGTGGCCCCAGAAGACATGGAACATCGAGCTTAAAACATAATGGAACCACAAATGGGCAACTGTCTGATACAGAAAATGTTGGCATGGTATGAAATATTACTCTGGCTTCAATTTTCACTTTCCTTAGGTGGTTGAAATACCATGCTTGACTTTGTGTGCACTAAACTAATTCCATGATTTGAAATATGATGATTAAAATATGTTTTTGATTCTAACAAGGACCCAGATGTAAGGAACTATCCAAATGTTTAATTGTTTCTCTTTGAAATTCATAGGTCATAGTCCGTGATATTGTTTCCAAGTCAATAATAGTTCAGTTCAGGGCACATTCGAGTCCTATTTCTGCATTGTGCTTTGATCCAAGTGGAATGCTGCTGGTGACAGCTTCTATCCATGGTCACAACATCAACATTTTTGGTATTATGATTTCTATGCTTAACAGTTCTGCAGGATCCAATGCTAAAGGCTCTTACATTCACCTCTATAGGCTGCAGCGAGGCATTACCAATGCAGTAATTATTCTTGTTGATACTTTCCACGCCTATTTATCTTCACCTTGTGACATGATTAACTGAATTAGTTTATGTACCCTATCAGGTTATACAGGACATCAGTTTTAGTGATGACAGCAAATGGATTATGATAAGTTCTTCAAGAGGAACCAGTCACTTATTTGAACTTTCTTCTTCTGATGCTGCTACAGAACTTCAATCCAGCGAGGCCAAATTTGCAAACAACTTGTATGGGCCAGATTTCAAGAAGAATGCACTCGGAAAGTCACTTCATGGTGCTTCTTCTCCAAAGCACATACACATGAACCTTCTTTCATCTGGTACCCCTGTCACATTATCAGCTGTAAGTAGAATAAGAAATGGGAATCCTGGTCTAAAAGGGGCTGTCAGTGGTGCTGCAGCAGCTGCTACTGGGAAAGTCAATCCATCTTATGGCGCCATCGCTTCAGCTTTCCACAATTGCAATCGTTCTCGTCCTCACACTGAAAACAGCTCACTAATGTCAGCATATTATTTGCTAGTATTGTCTCCTGCTGGATCTGTTATTCAGTATGTATTGCAGGAACAGAATGGTGAAAATTATGTGAACGTGTCTACCTTAAGCAATAGTTCTTATCGTTCAATACATGAAGTCAATTCAAGGTTACATGTTGAGGCACTTCAGAAATGGGATGTCTGTCATAAACGTAACAGAAGAGACAGGGGTGATAATGTGGACATATATGGCGATCATTTTCAAATGGGGATAAAGAAGGGAACTAACATTCAATCTGCCGGTACCAGTGTAGACTTGAAAATAAAGCATAATGGGGAAGAAAATCAGCATATGTACTTAGCAGAGGTTGAGTTGCATGTGCATGAAGCTAGGACTCCACTATGGGCAAAGTCTGAGGTACTTGTGTGTCCCCTGGTTTTAAAACTTAATGAACTGGTTTCGTAGCATAATTGTTATCTCAAATTTTTACTGCACTTAAACAACAGATATGCTTTCGAATGATGATGGATGAGAACGTTAAATCATATGATAGTGATAGCTACTATGGGGAAGTTGACATAGAAAACATTGCAAGCCGTACAATTGAGGCTAGGTCTAAAGATCTGGTGCCTGTTTTTGACAATTCCCGAACACCAATGTCCCAACAGCTACGGTCTGACCCAGTTCTTATTGCTTTTCAAAAAATCCTTAGTATCCAAAAAATCCTTAACTGATTTTCCTGCCATATAATCTTATTTTTCTCGTTTCAGGCTAAATGCTTCTGCTACCAACCAGTCAGAAGTACTTTACCAGCATAAATCAAGAGAATTACAAAGTGGAAGGCTTTCGCACGTGAGCCATAGTTCCCTGGATTTTGATTATGATAATCATTCAATGGTTGAATTTCCCAGTGGCAATTGTTGGAAGCAGTCCATAGCTAATGGAGGTTTTGTAAATAATAATACACATGACCAATTTACGGGCAATGAACATCGGTTTGTAGATAGAAGTGAAAACTTGAAGTTGGAGACCCAGCATGAGCTTGTAGAAAATACAAAGGAAATCGAGGATCTACTCTCATTATAATCACAATGGAAACCATGAAGGTGATATTAAGTTTCTAAGTCCCCATCCTAGTGATAGATGCTATATTAGTCCATTTTACGGTTTAATCATGAGCCTGGTAGCATATTCTCCTTATGCCACTTGATTTTCTCCAGTAGTTCAGCTGGCATTATCACTTTTCCTTGTCTACCACACTAAAATAGCCCCTTTTATGCTGGAACATCTCTAGCTTTCTAATCGGAGAGCAATGGACTTGTATCTTCTCTGATGCATCTGCCTTCTTGGAACTTTTCCTCGTTTTTCTTTTAATTAAGTGAATTTTACTTGATACACCTCAAAAGACATCTTAGTGTTCATATTTTCTTCGGGTGGCATTTATTTTCCTTCTCTTAATCTTTTTTTTTTTTTTTATGTGCAGGTTGCCATCCAAAAACTCAGGTGCATAGAAACAATTCTTTCATTGTCGATGGGGGTATTAACTTGTCCATATTCGTGATACATTTGATCGAAGCAGAGCTTCCATGAACATGGTGGTGCTTGGAAGTTGTAATTTCATTCTCTGCAATATTTGTGCACAGAAAAAAATATACACACGAGAGCATCTCTATTTTGTAAATAACGACTTCATCTCTGTGTGTGTGTGGTTGACAAAGATTGGTATTGATATATATATATTGTGATTGATTGTTTATGCTCAACTTACTTTGACTTGGCCAACTATAAAATTAAAAAAAAAAACATTGCAAGGAAAAACAGTTCACATCATTCTACTATGGATTCCTATTGCATTTATTCTGAACGTACAAAATTTCTTCTGGAGAAACCCATCTTATCTTCCATTTCAATATAACCATACGAACATGGATCCAACAAAAGGCCCCCTCAAAATATTTGCAACTGATGCAACCTTCCGTTTTGTTTCCCAGTCCAGACTACACGCCACTTGTTCCACTGCAACAAGGCATCTAAGAATATATATTCCACATCCTTCCACTCCATCATGTATATCTTCTTCCCTTCCCAAAGTTGCAATCTTCCAATCCGATTAAGTATTTGAACCACTCTTTCATCCGTCAAGAAGATTCACGGTATGAGGGTTGAAGATCAGCAGAAGGTAATCCTCTTTATATCCTTCCTTCCTTCCTTCCACCTCCGTTCCATTCCGATCTAAATCAGGTCAACTCCTCATAAAAGTCGTCGCCGCAATTAAATATCATTGTTTCACATGCGCTCTCCGCTTTATTTGCACGTCTGGCTTCAGAATATCGATCCTGCAAGAAAGGTTTTTCACTCGCCGAGGATAGATGAACAGAGGCTACGAATTCCGGCGATGAATTCCTGTAACCCTCCACAAAACGACGGCGAGAAGTCGGACGACGGCTTCGTGGCTGTCAACGTCGCGGAACTCGGCGTTGCAGTTGACCGCCCTCCTGCAACTCCACGAGTACGTTTACTAATTAGTTTTGGCTTCTCTCCTCCCTGCCCCCGCTTTTGTGCTTTCTCTGTAATCCAAATCGGGATTCTGCTTTGGTGTGTATGTATTGCTCTATAAGTCCTATAACTAATAATCTCTTTGGACTCGGTTTAATTAAAGAATATGTCGAAGAGCTTGTCAAGGAAAGGAGGACCACCCAGAAGCGGCAGCGGTAGCGGCGGCGGCGGCGGTGGAGGAGAAGTCGTTTCCGTCCTGACTTTAGGTGAGTCGTCGTTCTCGTTCCTTGATTGATTGATTTCATCGTTGCACCTTAAAAAAAAGTCGTTAGCTTCACGGCTTTGTTTTGCGATACGTGGACATCTTTAATTTTTGCAAAATTTTATTTTATTTTTATATATGTTGGAGCTTATCGACAAAACTGACGTGTTCGTCGGGCGTCAGATGGGCCCGCCGTGAAGGATAAGCCGCTCTACGTGGCCGTCGAAGGGGAGGCCGAGGTCGCGGCCACGGCCGCCGCCGCCATAAACAGACACAGACGAGCTGCCACAGGGCGGCGGCCGTCTGCGTGGCGCGATCCCAGGAGAGTGCTATTGGTCTTCGCTTCCTTGTAAGCTTTAATCTTCCCTTTATTTCGGATCGCCTTTTTTTTTTTTTTTTCAATTATTCAACTTTAATTTCGCTTATACATTCCGGTATTTAGCTTTAGGAGCTTCACCAGGACTCGACCTGGAAATCACAATGCCCCATCATTAATAAAAGTTTGCCTTTGATTTTGATTTGGAGGATTGTAGGTTATAAAAGTGAGATGTACGGGACAATAATAAAGTTTCTTGTGCTTGAAGCATTAATAAAAGTTCGTTATTTGAAGTCAACTCAAATAAATTAGTAAGATAAAATCGTTTTTGATTGGGGAGTGGCAGTTAGGTGTCTGTCCCATGGTGGTTGGACGGACCCCGTTTCCGGTCCACAGGATCACGGCGATGCATGAGGACACTGGCAAAGGTTGCCTCCTCTTGAGTTAATTGCAGGGATTTTTGTTTTTAATTTGCTAATCGACATGCTTTTGGATTGATTTTAATGACGAGCCATCAATTTTGACATCGTCTACTTAATCAAACTTTCTATGCTCCATACCTTGACTACCATACTTTTTACTCCTACTCTTGGATTCATGGCCCTTTGATGGATTACTTTGCATTTTAATCTTCGCAACTACCTTTTTATGAAATGCAGCTTCACAGAAGCTGCATGTGTTCCAAGATATGTAGTCTTTTTAATGGACGTGAATGTTAACAAGAGATCACTCGGACATTGGTGCAGGTCTTGCATGGGAACGCTGATACTCCTCTACTTTACTCTCGCCATGAGCAGGATGAACACCGGTACCAGTGTCGACGACGATTCCGGGTGATGGCTCAGGGCTCCCGACCAACACTCATGGCACACTTCACAATTCCACTTTTTTAAAGATTTTTTTTTTTTTTGAAGGATAAAAAGCCATAGAAACGTGTTTGAAATTCATCGATCACGCTTGAATCCTATTCCACTTGTTGCTTGTGTGATGGATCATCAAATATAGATGTTGAGAATGGAGATAATTAAGGACCCACGAGGAGTAGGCACAGACATGAGTTAAGGAAGGAGCATGTAGGGATCGCAGAAAGGAGATTACTTGAACGTGTAAGAAAGTCACAGAGAGATTTCGAAGAACCACGTGCCTCGTGTTGTAGTGGGAAGAAAGAAATTTGTATGTCAATTTCCTTACCTGCTCAATATTTTTTTTTTGTTTTGGTGCGTATATTAAATTGGTGGTTGGTGATTCCTGATTCCCTACTAATTTGATAGTTCATATTGGGGAGAACAGAGAGTTGAACACAACTCGAGAGGAAAGCGAGTTTATTCTATTTTGTGAGTTGGCATATGGATATTTCTTTCCCACCGTGCATGCAATATATATATTCAATTCATCGTCTCTCAGAAACAAATGATTCCTTCCTCTTTGCTATCTCCCGCATTGAGTCCATCAAATGTTTTGGTGTGGCAGAAAACTGTGTCGATTTCAGGAAATTATGCAAACAAGCACGATTCAACTTACAAAACAATCTCTTATACTGTATACAATTGATCTTTTTATGTAATCCCATATTAGACTGCTTTTTATGCAAACAAACAATGGTAGCTGACACTTGGTTGGCACTTTGCTGGGCTATATCCACACAATTCTCACACAATGGAAGCATATTTTCGCAGACAGACAGAACGCAGACTTTCAACTACTATCTGAAGAAAGAACTGAACTCTAAATAGTTTCTGTTACAAGTGTCCGTGAGAGAATCGGTACAAAGTATATATACACAAGTACATGAGGTACATAAAAGAACAATCAAGTAGATGCTTAATATATTGATCCCAAAAAGGAAGCAAACAAGGCAATGAAAAAATTCAGTGAAAATGCTGAATGGTAAAGAGCCGCAAACCATTATTTATTCACTCATTCAGGTTCAAAACGAAACTATCAACTTCATCTCGAGTTTCCGCAGAACATAACAACCCTGCATATTGATTATTTATTAACCCACATTTAAGATAAACTATGTCATTCTCTAGATATCTAGATAAACCATATACAATTAAACATTCAAAACTAATCACGAACTACCAACTTGGCACTATAATACATACAGAAAATATAGAGAACTATTCTGTTGGAATATATACAGATATTTTCTGACTCATTCTCAGTACCGTTTGGAAATGCTCGGCATGGAACATTTTTGTTTCCTGTCATGATACATCCTAACTATAACAGCTGCAGTTTCTTCAATTGCTTTTCCAGTAACCTCTGTAATCAATAACCAAGCAAATATGACATTGAGATAACTAATGTAAACAGGAAATCGAACCTGATAACTAGTACTTACCGATCACTGGCCATACTGGATTTTGTGAAAATATTTTATGAGCATTTTCCAGTTCCTCCCTTACATGATCCATTTCTGAATAATTGCTTCTCATCTCACTGTTAAAGCCAAGGCTTTTAGCCCTTGCTTTTCTAATGGCCTGCAGAATAACTTGGTTAATTGTCAATCCAAAGATCTTCCCTTGATTTATCTCAAAAAGTTTTTTTGGCAAGTCCACGCCCATTATAATTGGAACATTTGCCACCTTATACCCCTTTTGAGCCAGATATATGGACAAGGGTGTCTTCCCAGTGCGGGAAACACCAACGAGGACAATATGGGCATGGTTCAGGTTCTGGGGCTTAGCTCCATCATCTTGCTTGATGGTGAAATCAATAGCTTCAATACGCTCGAAATATTCTGCAGTTAGAGGAGCTGTTCGGCCTGGAGCACCTCGGGGGATTCCAGAAGGAGCAACGCCAAGATGAGTAGCGATGGCCTCAGTTGTGGGGCTGAGTATGTCAGCTGATGGGACACCCCAATGCTTACATGCATGTTTTGCAGATACTGCCATGGAAGGATCAGCAAGAGTATAGAGCACTAAAGCATCTTCTCTAGCAGCTTGCTTTATGATCTCCATCAGTCTATCCATATCTTCCACCTATAGAACAGGCACATATATCTAGAGATAAGTCAAAGTCGAAGAGAAAACTGAAGGCATAGGAACATGCTATTTCTATTTCTGATCAGCAATCCTTTAAATAATCCATCTGTGTATGAGCTTAGTAGCAAGAAGATCCCCAAATCACAGATACGTGTGCAACTTTAGAAACCGTATAAAAGATTACAATCTGTGCATCACATGATATAATAGTGGGAGACATACACATTTAGAAAAACACACAAACAAAAAGCTACGCGACCACTTAATTAAAGAACAATGGAGAATAGCGTATTAAAACCATGATAAATTGCCTTTAAACTACACAAAATAATCTAATTAAATTGGAGTTGCAAATTGTCAAAAAACCAAGCAAAAGTAGAGAATTTGCAATCAGGAACTAATAGTTCCCACATGGTATTCGACTGTATACGATGCAGGAGTAGCACATCAAGTTCGATTATTCAACAGCGCAGACAAGAATTTTCAGTTGCATCCTTATTAGTACCATCCCCATTAATTTATCAAAACTCCTTGTACACATTCCATCAAACATGTTGAGTGATCGTTCAGCCACTAAGTTTCCTCCTCGACAGGCTCAAGCTAACACTTTCCTGTGTGAAGGTTGCATAAAAGAGGCTCGAATGCATTTTGTATCAACCAATAGGTTTTGCCCTAAAGCTACACGATAAAACAGAACAAAGTATAAAGCCAACGGTTTAAAAGATTGCTCCTTTTGATGCTGCTTCTTTCCTGCATGGTATATAACTAAGAATGCAAACAAGACACAAAGGATGGACGCACCCCGGAGAAGAGGTGGGTGTTGACTGGGCAGCCGCGGTCGACGAGGCAATGCTCGAACTGTCCCAGGGCCGCGTTCACAGAATGCTCAGCCGTCCACCCCGTTCCGTCTGAGACCATGTATATGGCCTTCCCCTCCATCACTTCGCATCCATCCTCGTCGTCCCCGTCCTCCTCGATCCCTTCCACGGCCATAATTTGCCGGCCGCTCGCATCGGAAGGCGGCGTCGAGGGTAAGGGTGCCGGCGAGGGCTGCCCAACGATCTTTTTCCGGAGGGGAGGCCAATCGATCCGGCGGCCGGAACGGATGGACCGCGCGCGGGACCAGCGATTCAGCAGCGTGCTCACGCGCCGCGGCGGCGGCGGCGGCGGAGGCGGTTCGGGGCCAGGTTCAACCGCTCGGCCCGGTTCTTCCTGGTCCTGGACGAGGCAGGAGGAGACGAAAAGGCGCGGAGATATCCGTTTGTGGACGGAACGAGGGCTCCACGGCGGAGAGCGAGGCAGGAGCAGGGGCGCAGGGCGGAGATTGGATTGCAACATGCGAGAGAAGCGATTAAAGAAACGGGACTGATCGTGTGGATTTCCTTTCCCTTCCTCTTATTTAAGCTGGTCATGGGTTGCAAGAAGCGGTGGCGTTCACTGACGCGTTGGAAGCCACGCCAACAATCAGACCGATGAAATATATGGCCGTAGATCTTTGTCTAAATCGTGTCACATGAAAATTGACGATACGACTATACAGTAAATGAAAAAAAAAATATAAAAGAAAGGTTCTTGTATCTTCTGCTTGACATATAAATCTTTGATGCAAAGTTCCTCGTCGTTAAAAAGAAAGGATTATAGTTTTCATGCACATTAAATGATCTGCTCAGCTGTTTGCATGCATCGTTCAGCCGTGGCTGTGTGCTCTTGCAAAAATGAGGCGTGGTGTCATATACACGATCACCGCAGAAGTTCCTAACACCGGCAACAGAGTACAGACCACCTTGCCAGCTCAAAAGCCAAGCCGTAGTTTCGTCGTGTTCGCTTTGTTAACTCGACAACGGTAATCCAAAGTCAATAGAAGAGCGACGACGGCAGCGAGTAGCATCGCTACCCCAGAGCTAACAACACTATGTTGACGAGCTGCAGATGCTGTCGGAATCCTCTCCAGCAGCGCGCATTCGTCTCCGTCGAAGTAAACTCTGGTAGGAAACAAGTCGCCCTTCACAATGTCGATCCCCGGTGTGGCGGTGTCTCCTTCGTGGAGTTGAAGGAGTAAGCCTTCTCGTAGCCGCGGTAGGCGCTGTCCATCTGCACCGCCACGAACCATTTAGTGTTTGATCTCGGCCCAGGCCTTGGCTTCTTGGCGGCGACGAGCAGAGCTTCAAGGGCAGAAACAGAGCGCGCGTCTCGGGGTTGCAGGAACGAAATATCGAGTCGTCGTCGCAGCCGCAGGCGTAGGTGTCGCAGGGGATCACGGAATCGTTGTAGTAGGCGGAGTAGGAGACAAGCACCGGACGGGTTGCGTTGCACACCACCTGCCAGCTCACGATGGCTTCCGACTTCGACCTTAGCCTGCTGGAATCGGGGAATTCCATGGGGCTCACTCGGAACGGCTGGCCGCAGACATAATTCGCGTTGGGAACGCCGTTGATCTTCCAGTTCGTAGGCGGGTATAAGGCGGAGCGGTTGAGGTCGGGCGGTAGCTTGTGGACCTGCAGCTGGAAGATGGGAGCTGCAGAGTGCCGTTCTTGCAGCAGAAAGGCAGGTTTCCGATGTTATTGTCCTTGGCGCGCTCCGGAGGGTGGTCTACGATGGTGGGCTTCGTCTCGCAGTTCATGACGTCGGCGAAATCGAGGCCCAGGTAATACTTCCCGGACCGGCCGTAAAGGCAATCGGAGGAGTCCCTCCGGAGGGTGTACACTGTACACGCTTCGCATGCAGCATGCTGTATTTAAACTCACCGCGCTTCCACTCCCAGGTGAGGTTCCAGTTGTCGAGGCGACCGAGGGGGGTGTTGATGTCGATGGTCACTTGGACCGTGTAGTTGCTCTCGTACGCCTGCATCACGTCGTAGGCGAAGTTGAGGTCGCCGTACCGGCGGGGGCGGAAGCGGTGGCTGTCCGTCTTGTGGGGCTTAAATTTGGGGTCTTTCGCAATAGCAACAACTTGATCACCTCAAAGAATTATTGAATGATTAAACAAGATCGGATGTTACGTTTCTTAGTCACTTGTAGCCGTGATTCTCCAGCTTGATCGTGAGGGGCATGGGCGTACCCGGGGGCTTCACCCCGAACTGTGTCCTCGTTGTGTCCACCACCACCTGGATCTACAACATGTCCCCTGCCGACCGCCGGCTCAATCGGGTCAACAGGTCCGTCTGCCGTGCGCGGAAAGTCAACGCCAAGGACGGGTCCTCCGACCAACACGAGGATCTTGTCGTGCTGGAAGCCAATGAACATGCTCCAGGCCCGGAGGTCCTGCGCCACGGTGTTGAGAATGGTAGCCTGCGCGCCATTGCAGCTGTCCTGCGCCTTGGGCGTCGGTTGCGTCACCTTGTCGTCGTAGTCGTAGTCATGCGCAATGCAACTGTTATAGTTTTTTTTTAAAAAAAAATGATATCAGATATGGATCCCATTAATTTAGAAAAAAATGATCGTCCAATATTCTATAATTTATTATTTCATTTGAAAAAAAAATTATAAATACATCACAAACCGAAAATATTTAAAAAGACGGCATGATCGCCGCTGCATTCAAACTGTTAGTCTTTGTTTTATAAGTTGCAGATTTAAATAGCCTTGTTAATGCATACAGTATGAAACATTTTATGTCCCCCAAAATCGCTATCATTTCTCACTTGTGCCATAAATAAATTCATGCCTATTCTCAAGATGTATTGAAAAAAAGGCACGAGTTTTAAGAACATAGGTACATGATTTCTCTGTTACAAACAGGCACAAGTTGTTCATGTACTTTGGTACACAGCAAAATGCTACATGAACTCAACTTTCAGAGGGCTTAAATTATATCCTAAATACAGTAAGATCTTCATGTACATTTTCTCTATTCGTTGGTCATTCCAATAGCCACAACGATCAAACTCATCTACATCTACATGTATGAGAAGAAAACACTTAGTTCTAAAAATCTGATTGGAAGTGTCACAATCATCTGGGCCCTGAGAGTTCAATTGCTTCGATGATGAAAGAAGAGGCTTCATTAGCAGCATCAGAACTTCTGGAGGAGCTGCAAGATCTACAGCAAGTTACTTCCCTGTGAGTTTCTTCAGTTTGCTCTGCTGACCCAGCAATAGATTCAAGTGTTTTAACAACTTCAGACATCTTCGGCCGAAGGGCAGGATTCGAAGAAGTGCAGAGCAGAATAACCTCCACAGCAGTTGCAAGCTGAGCAGAATTAAAAGCATCATTGAGGTCCTTGTCAACCAATTCAGGGTCTCTCTTCTCTTCATGTAGAGTCTTGATCTGCGTAAGGCATTGGTCCACTGATTAAAAGAAAGAGGCTAGACGGGTTGCAGAATAGCTACTAAAATAGCAGAAATTTAAAAAATGTGTGTAAACTATCATACTCTTGAGTCTTGATAGAAAATAGTGTCAAATATCAAACTTATACAGCAAAATATATCATTTTATTTTCATGCATTATTAAAAAGGATGATATGATCATATGAACGCGTGGTAGGATAAAATAATTGTCAGAATGCACTCACCCAGTCGAGAATCATTCCTTTCTGGGCATTACCATTACCAGAACTCATGGTCTTTTGACCTATTATCAATTCCAATAGTAGGATGCCAAATCCATAAACATCGGTCTTCTCGGATGACTGCCCAGTAGATAGATACTCTGGAGCAATGTGTCCTACAGTGCCACGAACTGCAGTTGTGACATGAGATTCTCTCCTATCTAGAAGTTTTGCCAATCCAAAATCTCCAACCACTGCTTCAAAACTTTCGTCGAGTAGAATGTTTGCAGCTTTAACATCCCTGTGAATTATTTTCGGGTTGCATTGTTCGTGCAGATATAAGAGCCCTCTAGCAGCACCAATTGCAATTCGTATTCTCTTGTTCCAGTCCAAGGATGGTTTACTATGAGAATGATCTGCAAACGGTTAGATGAATGAAACCCATGTACTGAGATGAATGGGTGGAAAAAGAGCACAAATTTCTAACACAGGGACAATATCACTGACTGACCATAGTGCAAAGCATTATACTCTAAATCATGCAAATCATCGAAGAATAATCAAAATATAATTGTGTGGCAAAAAAATTTCTTGTATGTCTAACGAGAGCAAGTCAAGTGATAATAATGTAGATACATTTTCCCTGAAAGAAACTGAACTAATTCTGAACTAGAAACTTTTTCCTGAGGAACTCAAAGCTACAAACTCGATAACACCATCTGATAGTGTGGTTCACTGACTTATATAATCGTTCGTTTTATCCCCATATCTCAAAACAACCAAAAAGACAAGACTACTGACCTCTTAAACGATCAGCAACGCTCCCATTTGGCATAAAAGGATAAACAAGCAATCTCTCATTTGTGACCAAGCAAAATCCATATAGTCGGAGTAAATTCCTGTGCAAAGCTAGGCCAATCATTTCAACTTCTGTTTGGAACTGTACTTCTCCAGTAAAGTTTGGATCCTTTAATCGCTTCACTGCTACCACAGTTCCATTTCTGAGATGGCCTTTATAAACAACTCCAAACCCACCTTGACCTAATACGAGTTTGGAACTAAAATTTTCTGTTGCGATTTGTAGTTCACGGAATGTGAATCTCTTCAAGTGTCCCATTTCAAATTCATAGTTCTGATCTGCAGAGAATTCAGTAATATGTGAGTAACCAGTCTGTCTTCATGATCACAAAATAGAATACTGAAAAATACCATCTCCAGCAAAATTCATACTCCATTTGCGGCCACGTAACCAGAAAACAAGCAGTAGCAAAGATAATATTAAGGTACAACCAATACTTAAAGGGATTGCAACTGCCAACTGATGGTTGTTAGAATGTTCCAAAGCTCTAGTTTCTGCAGGAAGAATAAAAACAGGTTCAAATATTTATAATATGGTACAGCAAGTGATAAATCCAGATAAGAAAATGAATTACCATTAGTTGTTACCGTTACAAGTGCACAACCATGCAAATGAGAATTGTTACAGAGTAACTTATTACCTGCAAGACTATACATTCCAGAGAGAGTCACAAATAATTCATTAGTGATATCCTATATAATCTTTGCAAGAGAAATGGAAGAAAACAACCCAGAAACTACATTCTAACAGACCTACCGTCATCAACAACATCAAACTAAACTATGTTTGTCCCAACTTTTGAAAGTGGCTGCATAAATTTTATTCTTCAATTGAGCTCTACACAAAGTATTAATTCATAATATTCAAATTAATTAAAATATTTTTTTATTATATTGGCCAGTACTGTGTTGGATATTTCTCGAACTCTCAAGACCTACCACTCTAATAAATTCAACTCTTCAGCTATAAAATTAATTTTCCATTTTTTTGCATATGTACGTACTACTTCAGTTTATTTCTCTCAAACTATACCAACTAATTGAGCTACACTTAATTGCTCCCGATATTAGTTTTTCTAACCTTTCCATCCATCTTAGCATTCTTATCTTTGTTACATGAGTAAAATCAACTTTTTGTACATATTGCTCCTAGCAACCCACAATTTCAATTAATCAATTACAGTAAGTTGAACCACCAGCCTATTCCTTACAAACCTACCGACTCAGAAAAGTACAGTCCAAGATGTAAATGGTACAAAGTGGTTTCATTAATTAGGTTAATTTTCAACCATCTAATATTTGTTACGAGATTATAAGCCACTATTTCTACAAGTCACAGCTTGCAAAGGTTGACAGAGATGAGAAACTGGAGTAATAAAAAAACCACACCAAATCTAGTTGCCTAAATCAGCATCAAGATTAAGACTTGATGGAACATGCAATTATAGCTTTAGTTTATCTTACAATAAGTTATGCAATGCTAACTTAAGAAATGCTACACCATATTTAAACAAAGTTAAATAGCTAATAGGGAACAGAGCAAATTGGAAAGTTTTCAATCTTAAACATAGCATAAAGTGCAATCTTTATTTAACTAGAGAATACTTGGCCGAAGAGTTAAAAATGAACATTCATCGTAGCAGTAATTTTTAAAAGTCTCTTAAGCAACCAAATGACAGGTGACAAGAATTATATAATATCTGGGTTTATCATTCTCACCTGTAATCATTTGCGAGTATCTTTGGGGTTGGACCAGTTAAGTTATTGAATGATACATCTCTGCAATAATCTATGCATAAGATTTACTTGGGAATTAATACAGAGGTGTAAAATAATCTAAAAAGGAACATACAAGAATAAGAGACCCGAAAGATTAGCAACTACTTCAGGAATCTGACCAGACAAACCATTCCGGTTAAGTCGCCTGAAGAACAGCAAGTAACAACAATTAAAACATTAAAGGCAAGAATAAAGAACCTCTACATTTCAAAATTTCACATACATGTAAACTAATTGAGACAGAAGCCCAAGAGCACTTGGAATTTCTCCATTGAACTGGTTACCAGAGATGTCAAGGGTCTTCAGCTGTGACAACTTTCCTATTTCTGGAGGAATATTACCTGATATTTCGTTATTTTGCAATAGCCTGAAATCAAAGGTATTTTCATTATTTGGACAGATAGTGAAGTTTGGTGTAAAGCCAGGATTGTCTTTCTACCTCTCTTCTCAAGTTATTCTAATAAAACTCTCAGGGCATTTTACCAAAGGGCGCACTTAAGGTTTGATATTTGCCAAAAAGACACACCACAAGTTGAAATTTACCAAAGGCATCTCATTCTCAAAATATCTATAATTGTTTTAATGCGTCTAAAAAATTTTCAAAAATATTTTGATGACCCTTCAGTGATAAAAATTAACAATGGCATGAATTAATTTCTAAAGGCATAGCAAATTCAATGGTGGCCAAATCACTATCATAGTATTCTAGTGGTAAAATTCTAAAAGTAAAGGCATGATTGAACTCCTAGGAGAATTATCAACGCAAGACAGTCACATTTTGTCATTTTGACCATTGAAAAATCTTAAAACACCTTAATCATCCTCTAGCAAACAAAATAAAAAAGGAACATGAATAGACTCTCTTAGAAGCATCACGAATAGTTGTCTCATATTCTCACTGTGATTGTGACTCTGAAAGATTATTAAAGTGGTCGAGCCAACCTACCTTGATAGACTTCTATTGGTCAAAATCAACGGGTAAATGTAAGAATGGGTCCATCAGAGCATTATGAACATAAAAACGGTATCATAGTCATTTTTACCACTAAAAGCCATCAATATATATTCTTGTATAAGATAATCATGAAGGTATTTTGGCTGCAGCAGCTTAATGGTCTTTGAGTGGTAAAAAATAGGAGTATGAGATAAAGAATAGCGTTGGTGATGTTCCAATAATTCATTCATATCCTTACTTTTAGATTTAGAGACGTTTGAACAATTGTAGAGACTTTTGGCAAACATATGACCCTTGGTAAAATAGCAAAAATCTTAGCTATAGATTTGCAATTGGCCTTGAGTGCAAATGAGGTCCTGGGCAAACCTCTATATTTCCTCAACTTTTCAATTATTAGAAAGATCTAATTCAGTCTGTCTCCAATGCTTGCCATTTCGCTAATATATTCTCTGAGATGCTAAAAATTAGTATATTTTTCTTTTTGTATTTCTTACAAGGTTTGCAGTTGACTTAAGTTGCCAATGCTCGGCGATAGCGTCCCAGACAAGCTATTACTCGCCATTTCCCTGCACTACCAACACAAAAGAGTCAAGAAACCCTAGCTGAAATGTAAAACACAGAGGAGAAACAACAGAAGAGTAACCCAGACAAGGAGATGACGAATCCATCGGAGGAACAGGCGACCATGAACCACGTGCAAGGGTCGACGGAGTTGATGTCCCAGCCACGCATCACCCCGGCCTCGTCTCTCATCCTACTCTTCACCGACATCAGAGCCGCCACTGCATTCTTCGACCATCACACAGAGGAACATTTTTGGCAGGGGAGGAACAAAGCGTCTCGATTTACCTTCGTAGTTAACGCCTTTGGGCGAAAGAAGAGGGTCGGAGGAGCGCGCATTGTGAGCCAAATGCAGGATGAAGAGCGGAATCAACAGATAGCGGCAGCTCGCCATTGAGGGCGGCAGTCAGGGAGACGGCCGTCACACTAGCAAGG
Source organism: Wurfbainia villosa (assembly GCA_025175895.1). Lineage (NCBI taxonomy): Eukaryota > Viridiplantae > Streptophyta > Magnoliopsida > Zingiberales > Zingiberaceae > Wurfbainia > Wurfbainia villosa. Next base: position 19,978,344 of record CM045991.1, on the reverse strand, counting down.
CGATCGAAATGAGCAGGCTGAGGTCTCCGTTTCCTGGAATCGCTTCAGGCGCTGGACTCGAGGCCTCGTTCTCCGCGCGCAGAGCGAGGGGAGGGATTAAAAATGGGAGACATTGGAGCAGTTCGTCAAGATCTAGGATAATGAAACAGGGAGAGTTTATTGGAGGCAGCTGGTGATTTCATGGAGAAAAGCGCCGCAGGCGTTGGAAGACGGTGGCGGTGACAGATTGCGGCCTCGAGATGGGAGAGCCATGTCGACGATGGCAACGCCGCCGGATCAAGCTTTTTTATTTTGGCAAAAAGCTTCCGATGGGGGCTTTTTAAAGTTATTTTTTCTTTGGGCTCCAAAATATTCACATAAAAAAAGATCACAAAATTTCGAATCGACTTTATCGTGTCAGACGATCCCAACCCACTGCAGTCAATCCGTTCCGCCATGTTCCTTGACTCCCCAGGCAAGAAAGGAAAATATCCAAGTTAGCTTCGAACTATTGTCATAGGAAAAAACACCAGTCCGACAGTCAACGGAAATGTCCATTGATAGAGACACAAGCATCCCCAAAGCACAAACCTAACTCCACATTGCTGTTTCTACGCTACTCTACGTGCCTGTATAAGACCGGACGCTTTGAGAATCTCATTGTTCACGGCGATGGCAACGCCAACTCTGAATCCGGTCGAGGTTGGGGCTCGAGGGACCATTGCGTCGTTGATGTCGAGAGAGATCGAGTACCTTCGACGGATGAAACTAGATCATGATTTCGCTGAACAGAAACAGAACCGAGAAGAAGGAAATCCGCCATCGAGTGACTCCGGATTCAATTCGGTGAAGAAGAAAAAGAAGGACAAGCAAGTGGCAACTGCAACCGACGGACGGTTCCTTCCAAGTATGTGTTCGACTGTGGACGTTGCCCATCAGGTTAAGGTGGAGAAGATGGCCGGAGTTAGGTACCAGAACCTGAAAACGTACGCAAAACGACTGGAAGAGTGACGAAGCGTATGATTTGGAGAAGCATATTGCAGTGGAGAATAAATTTTCCCGATTTTGTTTTTTTGTTATTGCTTCATCGTGTCTTGATTTTTGTTAAACTTGGAATAAAGAAACAGACGGTAGTATTTTTCAATCAAATGATTCTGTAATTAATCGAATTGAATCTGTAGATTGAAACAGAAACAATGTGTCAAGAATCACTTCATCTAACTCTAAGAAAAGGTGATGATAAAAGCCTGATTGACTGGAGCATCATAATGCGAGACAGACATGGAAAGAAACAGAACTCGGAGTCCAGGAACTTCTTCACTTTTACCCTGTGAAAAACTGAGATCCAACCAAAAACCGGACAAATGAAGAGTCACATTCTTTAACGGCAAGAGAAACAGAACCACTTGCCAAAATAACTCATTTTTGGATGCACACAATTTTTAATTGTAAGGATAAAAAATTGTAACAAATATTATCCACATACAACATACAACTCTAAAGAGCAGGTTAGTAATATTGAGTGCAAGAAAAATTATAAACTAACTATTAGGTGATGATCAGTTCGTCCTAACACTACATCTTAGATCAAAATGCAAACATACTGTGAACAGTCAGCTTGGCAGTTTCTCGGAGACATACAATACATCAAGCAGCCGAAAGGGGAATCGGCCTCACAGCACTCTGTATCCGCTGGAATGCAATCTTCACCCTCTCCTTGAGACTCTCGTTGTCACATTCCACTTCGCCATTCTTTCCATCGAGCCGTGCAACATCCCCGTCAACTGTGACAATCAGTTTTCCTTCCTCTCCAACCTTGACATCCCCAAATAAGGAAACAAGTAAACTGTATATTACTTTATGAGCCATTTTCTCTGTCTCCTCCTGTGTCTTTTCAACTTCTGCAACAGCTGTTACCTTTGGACCTTCTCGACTAATATTCAAGATCGTAGCTACAACAGAGTCAGATACCATATCACTAATAGGATCAGATGACCACTGCATTGTTGCATAGTTCTCAGATTCTTGCCGTATTGTCACTCTCTCATGCACTATTAGTGTAGGCACATCAGGTTCTTCAGGAGGAGCCTCAACACTCTCATATATCTGCATTAGTCTGTGTTTAATAACTGAAAAGGCACCAGAATACGGAATAGAGATTCGCTGGGTGATGTTCGCAGTGGACAGCTGAGAGAAGACATGGAGGTCGTCTGGTGCCATGATCTGATATGTGAAACCCTTCTTGACTAGTAACCCACTAACTGTGTCACCTACTTCTGGCGTTTTCTCAGCTAGTCTTCCAATAGTTTTAGCCATTTTCTCAGAAGTGAAGTACATCTCCACTGACTGGCAGTTTTTAGGTGACAAAATCTTTATGTTTTTATCAGCAAATTGAGCAATTAGCTTCTGCTTAAGTCTTCCCATCTCATTGGCTTCTCCGTGTACAAGGATTATGTTTGGTGGCATAAGCTCATTCAAGAAGGCACTTGTCTGTGCAAAGTCTGCATGGGCCGAAAAGGAGATATAGTACACTTGCATGTTAAGAGGAGCAGTGAGACCATTCATGAGGGTGACTTCTTTTGGTTCGTTGGTGATAGTTTTAGCTAAGGTCCCTTCGACAACATAACCAGGAAGCACACATGCATTTTTCTTATCTGAACACCATCTATCAAATAGTTGCCTTGAGAGACCACTTTGTAGACTACCTGGACTTGCCATCACAACTGAGGGACCAATATCATCAAAATTCTCAATGCTCTTCAAAGGATTAATATATTTGAAGTCAAAGGGGTTTGAATTTGCAAATTGGTTCCTGATCCTCTCATTCATTGCGTTTATGTACGTCTGATAGACAGCCATGCATCTTTTAGCAAGGGGTGAAGCATAATATATGGGAATGTTATGGAGCTCTGGATGATTTGACCAGTACTCATCAAGAATGAGGAGCAACTCCTGGGCTCTTCCAAGGGCAAAAGCAGGGATGAGCACCCGACCACCTTGGGAGATTGTTGAATGGATAACATCAGTAAATCGCTTCTCCCGAATAAGACGTGGTTGGTGTAGCTGTACACCATAAGTGGATTCTATGATACAGATGTCAGGAGAAAACTGTGGGATTTCAGCAGCTCTGAGATGACGATCCTCCTCATGGGAGTAGTCTCCAGTGTAGAGGATCCGGACACCAGCAATGTCAACCATGAACATGGCAGCACCGAGGACATGACCAGCAGTATAGCACCAAAAACGAATCCCATTGACTTCCAGCGTCTGGTGAAAGTCAATGACCTGAAATGGAAGTAATGATGATTCCAAATAAATATTAAGTAAATAGTACATCCTGCAAATATCTATCTTCATGGATACATGGATAAAAACAAATCATTTTTTATTCATACATTTTCCACTTTAGTTTGTACGAATGTAAACTAAGAATTAACAAGAAAATATGTACACTTCTAAGATTTCAGAAAGTGTTAGTTGCATAGCGCATATGTGTAATATATGAGCAATAAATATATATATATAGAGAGAGAAAAATATATATATATATATATATTATCCTACACAACTCATCCGTGAGCATCTCCATTATCCACTGTCCGATCGCTTGTGCACTATAGCTCAATCCTTGAACCCTAGGGGATCATACGATGGATAATGGATGTGCTCACGGAACGGATGAATTGTGTATGATAACATTTTCATGTATGTATATATATATACATACAGAGAGAGAGAGAGTTTTGATATCCTGGGCGACCATCGTGCACGTCAAGTGCGCGATGGCTTCTCCACCATCCGATCAAATGGGATTGCACATTAATAGAGAATGCATAGTACTTTCCTCCGTCTCTTATTCTCCGATGAACACTATTGCCCAACCCTAAAACCCGTTGAGGCCACTATCGTCGTCCGACCGACCGGATCGCGGCTAGATTCCGATCGAATTGCAGTCGCCAGTGCCGCAACCACTGACGACAAGGACCAGAGTCCGACCGGATTGCGGCCGAAATCGATCGTGATTCTTTGCCGGACATTGGTAATCGCAATTGATCGTAGTCGAGCAACACCGGAGTCGGCCGGATTGAGGTCGGAGTCGAATTGCGATCACGGTCGCGGTTGCAATCTGGTCGGAATCCGATTGTGATCTGGCCAGGACCGGATTGCGGTCGGATTCCAACCGGATTACGGTCGGAATCGGCCGCAATGTATTCTTTGGAGGCCTAATCCGGTCGGAATCCGGTGTGTTTGATCGGAATCCGGCGTAGTCGATCGGACTCGATGTCGATCCATTGCGGTGGTTCGACCAAATCGTGGCCGAAATCCAACCCCTCGGTGGCGATGCCAAACAGCAAAGGTGCTCGAGCGTCGGGTGGAAAGCGGAGGTGGGGTGCTCGGGCGTCAAGTGGGGTGCTCGGTCATGGGAAAAGTGGGTGCTCGGGTGAGACAGAGCGTGACGAAGTTACTGTACATTTTCCATTATCGCGTATGACTCGCGCACTGTGCGGCGCTCAGGATATCAAAATCGTATATACAATAATTAACAATGGCGAGTAGATCACATATAAGTTTATAACTTGAAGCTAACAACTTGAACACATGCAAGTTACAAGCTAAAATAGGCAAGTAGGCAACTTGGGATTTAACATTTAAGTCAATTTGGTTCGATCAAAATTAGTTTAGATAAGCCTTTTAGCCTGAATATGTGGTCTGCAAATGCACTTCTTAGCCTGGAGGGAGTCACATATCCAATATGCCATGGGGTCCCTTTCCAAATCCACCAACGCAGTCACATAGGCAGACTAAGTGATGACTTTTTAAAACAATTTTCTATTCATCCACATCAAACATGATATGTGTGCCAACCTAAGACATTTTCTTGTTATGATGAGAAATTTGCATTTTACAAAGGTTATGAAAATCTCAGAAACAGATTCTCAAATGTTTCATCTTCTTTTCAGGTCTTTCATCTGTGGTATAGTTATGTCATTCTTCCCTAACCCCAAGTTAGGTAGTAGAGGTTCCATTAGCTATCAGTTGATGGACTTATGATATGAGCCAATCCTACCAATCTATTAATGACTATATCTCTTACGCTAATGTCATTCAGACTTGCAATTGTTTGTTTTTGATTTGGTTATCCCTCCCCAAATAATGTATGCCAATTTTTTATAAAGAAAAAGTATGGAGGTCACAAGATTAGCAGACTTATTGTTTTGAGAGGTATATAGACTATGATTCAAGCATACCTCAATTTTGTCCATTGAACGCAGAATGTCTTGCTCATCAAATAACATATCCTCAACAGAAACTTTGCTCACTTTGACATAATCAGACAAAAGAAGCTTGTATATAGCCTTCGTAGCATGTGTCATGAAAACCCGACCCTTAAAAGTAGTCTGTAAATAGAATTCCTAATATCTAAGCATGCAAATTCATGTCAAAAGATAACTTAAATTTTATTTGGAAAAAAATCACCTTCTCCAAGAAATATGGAAGTGATGCAGCATGATCAAGATGAAAGCTGTAAGTTCAGGAAAATTCAATCAAATTAGATCAGCTTGATCCTGACAGTGAATAAGCAGATATCAATAACAAGAAAAAATGTATGTTTTTAGTATGAGATTAAAGGGACTATATGAGATGAGACTTTCTAGATCCAGTTTCTCAGAAGTTCATCAGAAGCTGTGAGTCAGCCAATATCCAGCATAACTATGTTTGGAAATGAACATCATTTGGAGAGACATAAAAGGAAAAAAAATATCATAATCTAATGAAACTAAATTGGACTTTAACATCAGATGAAAATGGAACATCTTTGTTTTAAAGAGATTGGCATCAGCAGATACATCCAAGCTGATCATTTATATTAGTAAATTAAGCTGGTGATGTTATTATATAATAATGAGGAAAAACTGCAAGGAGTGACTTATTCAATCACTTTTCTGAAAGAAGATAATCAACAGGTGATAAAAGAAGGTAACCAAGAGGAGATATTGCATTTTTTCCATTTATAAATTCTAACTGAGAACAATGATAATTTGGTGCAATCTAATAGCCTAAAAACACCACCCAAAATTTTGCACTTTTATGTCGTGTTTTTTTAATTTTTATTTCAACCCCTTAAAATTTGGTTAACAAACGGGCCAAGATTCCAACGATGCTAACAATTGTACTCTAACTAGAATATAATACGAGAAAAGGGGTTGCAAATGGCAAATAGTGCATACTGCGTAACGAGAAGCACATCGATGGTTGAGGGGTCGATCTCGTCAAAATAAGGCAACGCAGCCATCCCGGAGTATCCCGGATGAATCCCGCAATCGAACTGTCAATCAGAACCAAGACACAAGTTCAAACTAGATTCTACTGCACATCGACAAACGCACGAAGCAATGAATCAGGGCAGTGGGCAATACATCATATACAAGCAAAAATAGACAAGGTTCCAGCTTTCTACCAAGACGTTCTTTCCTCTGTAGGACATATAGACGCAGGATCTGCCCACTTCATTGCCCGCCCCCAGCGGGGTGATGATAAGCTGGTCGTCCTCCCTCGCCGTCGCCGACGGCGTCGAATCCTTCCGCTTGAGAACCGATCCCAGCCCTGTCACGGCGGACGCCATCTCGCCGGCCACTGGAAAACCGCGAGACCGAAGAAAAAGAAGTTGCTGAATTCCAACTACTACTAGGGTTTTGGAGCAGGACTACAGCGAGTGAGAGGGGAGGATTTCTTCCGGTTCCAGGACGACAGGTTGGATACGAAACTACGGGCCGGATGTGCAACTTCCATCCGGCACCCGATCGGCGGCGTATTGCGATGCAGAGTGCGGACTTTTGCCGTTTCGGATCCGAATCAAATTTATTCATCTACAGTTATCCTTATCAAAAGAAAATTATAATTATAATTTATTTTTTCTTATAAAATAATTCACAATATTTTTGACACTAGTATTCTATGTGTAAATAACTCAAAACAACGACGATGAACATTGTTTATTTTTCTTTTATCTTTTATATTATGAAGTTTTTATTTTCTAAAAAAAATGGAAGCATGAAAGACAAACTGTAAAAAAACAGAAAACCATAAAAGAAATGATTAAGAAATACCGATTAGTTGGATTACAGGTTGTGTAGAAAGAGGTTTTTTATTTTCATTTTGTGGTCCAACTCTGAACCAGAAGGGTTCTCTATTAAAAAAAAAAACATTTAGCAAACCTTCCTGAAACATCGTTTCTGTTGATTTTTTTTTTTCTTTCATTTTTTTAGTCCTAAAAATCAAAACATTTCCGATCAAAGAACTGCTTTTACGAGTAGAGTATTGCTTGTTTTACCCGCTTGAATATTTTTATTTATCCAGAATTTCTTTTATATATATATATATGTATAGTAATAATCCTGGTGTCAAGGCTGACTGACCGGCCCTCGCCTGTTCGTCTACGGCGTTGGTCGACAATTCTCTTATGAATAAAGGTATAATGGTGGGTCAAACAATGACGGGAGTGTAGAAAAATCTTCACCAAAATGTATAGAAATTATTTTGATGACTCAAAATTATTAAGGAAAGATATGGAATAAAGACAATCAGAGGAATAATTAAACTATCTTAAATAATACAAACAACAGAGAAATTAAAACATGAGAACTAAATTTTTTTCCTCTCGCTCTTTCGCTCTACAACTGCATAGGATTCATCTGATTAAATACTATTCAAATGAAATAGTCAACCATACTTTGAAAACATAAATTATGAAAAGATTAAAATCATTTAATGCTTTCAAATAAATCTCTAATACTTCCAACGTGATATAATTATAGTTCCAAATGACCTGCTTCTACTTCCAAGAATATATGATTCCAAAAATTACTTTAATTTCCAACGGGAGGAGATGCAATCAGTGTCAAAGTAGTGGTCGACCAGAGAGTACATGAATTTCATTTCATTATAAAAATCACTCGACTGAGAGATTGGAAGATGAAAAAAGGTTTAATCAACATTACGCAATATGCACGTCCGCCGTAAAAGGAGGAGGAGGCGGCGGCGGCGGCGACGGGAGTGGCGGCCTCCACCGAGATCAAGATCAAGATGAGCAAGAAGCAGCTGAAAGAGCTGCTACGTCAAGCACGTGAGATCACACAGTGGAGATTCAATTCAATCTGCAGAGCATAGCCACGCGAGTAATAAACAGATCATATAAGTATTGCCGGATGAGATCGATCATGGTGATCGATGAACCTCATGGTAGCATATTATGAATACTTTCAGATTGTTTCCACGGGACGGTGCGATGATAAAATAAGATATTATTTATAGAATGTATTAAGTTCGATGTCGAATAAGAAATTTAAAATCTCTTTTGATTTCAGATGAATTCGAACTACTAGTTGAATAAATTCTCAATTTTTACATATAAATACTTTCATATTGCAATTCCTCGTGATCCATTTCGCCCCTGAGAGAGCGCACGACTCTGTATACTTTGGGTCGATCAAGAAGGCACGAGATGCCCATTTTTTTAGCCTTTTCGCTTCGAAAATCTCGTCGTAAACTCTTCGTGTGTTAAAAATAATAATAATAATAATAACAATGTAGATGGCTGATGTGTACCAGACATACAGCAAGAGACATCAGAAACCAGAACAAGAACAGCCAAATGAGACGCAGCAGCGTGTCGATCACAAAGCGAATTATTCTTTCGCCTTTTCCTAAAGAACAGCCAGATGAGTAAATTTGTGAGGTTAGTTGCGCCGCATTGAGTAATAAATTTCTCGAAGATCACTACAGGCTAGCAACTACTAATATAGCTCTCATAATACTACTGAAATAAGTCTTTTAATTAATTTGCCGGGTGAAATATATCAAAGCCCATTATTAGCTAAAACGACAGTGGCTTTATAGAAAAGTGTGCCAGAAAGTCGAGTCGATCTGGACCAAATCACGACATGTAGGCCATCAACATTGAGTTGTTTAGATTCAGACGCCTGTTGTGACTTCGGACAAAAAGTTAAACGTAGGCAGTGAGTTCATTTCAATATGCAGCCTTTTGTCGTCGGCGAAGACGATTGCCTAATCTCTACAACTCGGAATCTCCTCCAGAAATGTGTATGATTGTGGACCATCCGCTCTTGTCCCTATTCCGCAAGTTCATCGAACTGGACGTTGACTCGGGGCAGCGACAGCCAAATGCTGATTTCATGCATTAACTCATACTATTTGTTAATTAGCGGGTGGAATTATCGCCGATTAAAATTTTGGCGATCGGTATGAGTTGAATGGAAAGATGATTGGATCTCACACCAATTCTCATCCCATGTGTGCGATTTTGTCAACTACTTATTCATTTATACAAAATAAATAACGAGTAGGCGACGAGTTTTCCTAATTGCCTGCAGCATGGCCGCCTCCGAGCTCTCCTCGCCTCTCTTGGCCGCTTCCGACTCCGAGCATGTGCCGCTGCCGAAGTCGACGTCGCCGCCTCCGGAAGGCGAGGTGCGCGGAGTCAGCGGGGATCTGGAGGGCATCCTGAGCGACGACTCCCTGCCGAGGGCGCGCCGCTTGTGGATGGCCACCGTGGTGGAGATACGGTTGCTCGTCTACCTGGCGGCGCCGGCCGTCATGGTCTACATGCTCAACTACGTGATGTCGATGGCCACCCAGATCTTCTCCGGCCACCTCGGCAACCTCGAGCTCGCCGCGGCCTCCCTCGGCAACACCGGAATCCAGATTTTTGCCTACGGTCTCATGGTAATTATTTAATCAAAAATCCCTTTTCCTCTGAATCGCTCGACGCTCAGTGGCTTAGAAATACTAGTCCGGCCGTTAATTGTCGCCATTCAGATCCTCCAGCACATTAGTATCCATCCAATTTTACAGAACAAAAATTCTACAATATCCAATTTATTTATTTATTGAATCATCCAAATGGGATTAGTGCGATAGCTGTATGTATAGTTCGTCCACAATTTAGCTATTAGTAAATTAGGTGATCTTATTTGTATGCTTTCCTTTCGTGTTTAATGGATAACTTATGCTCTGTTTCAAACTGCGACAATTTGTAAAATTTGGGAACAATTTGTCTTGTTTTTGAGCGACGTCCAATGAGTCATTTCGCAGCTGGGAATGGGGAGCGCAGTGGAGACGTTGTGCGGGCAGGCGTACGGCGCGCACAAGTACGAGATGCTCGGTGTGTACCTTCAGCGCTCGACGGTACTGCTGATGGCCACCGGCGTTCCACTGGCGGTGATCTACGCCTTCTCTCGCCCCATTCTGATCCTGTTGGGGGAGTCGCCAGAGATCGCCAAGGCAGCGTCCATATTCGTGTATGGACTCATCCCGCAGATCTTCGCATACGCCGCCAACTTTCCCATCCAGAAGTTCCTGCAGGCGCAGAGCATCGTGGCGCCGAGCGCCTACATATCCGCGGCGACGCTGGTGGTGCACCTGGCGGCGAGCTGGCTGCTGGTGTACAAGCTGGGGATAGGCCTTTTGGGGGCCTCTCTCGTCCTCAGCTTCTCCTGGTGGATCATCGTGGCGGCGCAGTTCGTGTACATCGCCACCAGCCGCCGGTGCCGGGCCACCTGGAACGGGTTCACGTGGCAGGCCTTCACCGGGCTTCCGGAGTTCTTTCGACTGTCGTCTGCCTCCGCTGTCATGCTCTGCCTGGAGACCTGGTACTTCCAGATCCTGGTGCTCATCGCCGGCCTCCTCGATAACCCCGAACTCGCTCTCGATTCACTCTCCGTTTGGTAATTAAAAATTTCATGAAATGTGGATCAATTCCATCAAGCCACCCCTTTAGATTAACTTCGGGTCGTTTTCATCGTTAATTGGTGCAGCATGACAATTTCTGGCTGGGTGTTCATGATCTCGGTCGGATTCAACGCCGCGGCCAGGTCAGTGATCATCACCATAAATCATCAAACAATATATTTAATATGGCACCGACGAATGCTGCATGCGCAGTGTGCGGGTGAGCAACGAGCTGGGCGCCGGCAATCCAAAGTCGGCGGCGTTCTCGGTGGTGATGGTGACGGTCATGTCGTTCATCATATCGGTTATAGCGGCGATCATCATCCTCGCCCTCCGCGACTACATCAGCTACGCCTTCACAGAGGGCGAGACGGTGGCGCGCGCCGTCTCCGACCTCTGCCCCTTGCTCGCCACCACCCTCATCCTCAACGGAATCCAACCCGTTTTATCCGGTAATTAACCGATCAGTTCACCCATCATGATTGTGCAAAATCAAACTTATACGACCCTCACAAATTGAACTGCAGGCGTCGCTGTTGGATGCGGATGGCAAGCTTTTGTGGCCTACGTCAACGTCGGCTGCTACTACGTAGTTGGCGTTCCACTCGGTTCTCTCCTCGGCTTCAAGTTTGGTCTAGGAGCCAAGGTCAATTTGATCTTTCCATCCCAATTCCCACTTTCAATTGAATGACTAGAAATCTTTGCATCCCAATTCGGACTTTCAATTGAATGACTAGAAATCAATAGACTCCTCAATGTAAAAGACTCTTTTTTGCAGGGGATTTGGGGAGGCATGATCGGTGGTACCTTCATGCAAACGCTCATCCTGCTTTGGGTCACCTACCGAACCGATTGGACCAAGGAGGTAACCATCAATCTTAACAGTACTAATCAGCTGATTAATTGGTATTAACTATATCAATGTTGGTGCTTGCTGCAGGTGGCAGAGGCTCAGAAGAGAATGAACAAGTGGGGGGACAAGCAGGATCCCCTTCTATCCTAGAGATTAATATGTAATCAATAAGTGTTTTGGTTAACTTCCTGTTATTTATCAGGATTTTGTTATTTTACGGCCCTGAAATGTAGTTGTAATAACACCGGCCCAATTAAATACTGTAGCTCTTTTGCTGGGTTTGTATTTGTTGAAGCACTGAATTATAGTGTACACTTTGGTTGAAGCATGGATCGATGACACTGCATCATTAGCAAACACATTAATTAGACTATATTTTAGCAACAAAACAACAAGGACAGAAGCCCAAACAGTTAAATGATACTATTATCAATGAGATGGGACTAAGTCGATCGAGGTCAGAGTGAATGCCGCCGAGCATGCAAAATGCAGGTCGATTCTGAGCTGTTTCTTCCACTTGACATTTGCTAGATTGTACTTATTATCATCCCATTTTAAAAACTGTAAAAGCTGAATATGAAGACAAATTAAACCCATTGAGGAATGTGATTCCCAGTTTAAAATTACTATATATAATTGAGTTGCTTAGTTCACCCTCTAATTATTCACGAAAGAAACATGCACAATGCATGCCCTACCGAATCACAACGAACTGTGTATCATTGGAAGTTTCCTCGTACCGACACACTCATACATCCTCCATACACAAGAATCCAAGCTTTCGTCAATCACATCCACCAGTATATTCCATTATATGGCCAACAGTGCTCGGGACAAGCAAAATTATTAATCGCGACAGGAAAACTGGATTCTATATATATTCCAGATCCAATGAACTAACTACAACGGTCAAGAAAAACGAAAGAAGTCGAAAAAGAAAAACGGCAAAGAAAAACAGGGCTCGGATGTTTCTCTTTTCTCATTCTGATTTTGCTTCTTCAATTCCTGATTAATTAAATCAACAACTTATAATATCATACAAGTTAATTAATTCCGGGATAATCTATTATGTAATCCTACCAGCGATGGCTGCTGCACTACATGGATCGACACGACACGCATAAGGAGGCCACTGATCGAGGAGCCGAAATCCAAGTTGGAGTTGGCCACTCAAATCTAAATCTTTCTGCCGTCCATAGTGCAATCTAATTAACCTACCAAGTCTGATCCCACGGTAATTAAAACCATCTTCTGTATTTAATTATCGCTGCCGGGGAACGGCCAATAGTGAAGCTCACCTGGCCGTGTGCCTACGTGGTAATAGTACCGAGCGGGCCCTTCGTTGACGGAGCTCAGCACCAATGATCGATGGCGCTCGCTCTATAAATGGGCGCCGCCGCGCCGGCCCGCTCCTGCTGCCGTGTGCTTCTCCGCCTCCGCGCACCGAACTCTGACGGAGAGCTTCCTTCAGCCTCCGGCGGGTGCTAAAGCGCGCAGGAGGGAATAGAGCATGGCAAAGGGAAGGGTACACGGAGCGGCGCGGATGCTCGCCGCGCCGGAGCTCTCCGGCGACTTCATGGACGACCTTCCCGACCTCGAAGAGGGCGACGTGTGGCCTGAATTACAGGATGCTTCTGGGGACCACGTCGAATCTGCCTACGCTGATGCTGAAGACGGAGGCCGTGCTCCGTCCCGGAGAATGGACCGACGCCGCCGCGGACGCTGGGGCAGGCGGTACGTCGGCGGGATAACCCTCGCCTTGGAGGACTCCCGCACGGGAACGTCTCCTGCGGTGCCTCACCCATCTCAGAGACGCGAGGGGCATCGGGAGGCGGCGTCGGCGCCCGTGGACGTACCGGTCTGGCCGAGGTGGCTCCAATCTGGCTCGCCGGTGGAGAGGGAAGCCGAGGAAGTGGAGGAGGAAGATTCCGGGGACGGTGAGTGGCTCCCACCGCACGAGTACCTGGCTCGGGCGAGGCGGCGGAGCGTGGCAACATCGGTTTTGGAGGGCGTCGGCCGGACGCTCAAGGGCCGGGACATGAGACGTGTTCGCGACGCGGTCTGGAGTCAGACCGGTTTCTTTGGTTGACTCGATCCGGTTTAAGTCGAACTTTCCCCGTGTGTGTGTATTTTTTTCCTCTCTGTAAAAAAAAAATCATAGTTAAGGATTAACTCGCAGATCAAGCCCCAAAAGAACTAATTCTTTTCAAAAAAAAAAATCATAAATAATTAAGGATCGATTAATTTTTAAAAAATATATATGAAATCGATGCTATTGCACCACGGAAGTCTTATTAAAAAAATATATAGATAAACTCGATGATGTATTTCTTGTAAATTTCCAATTGCGCCACGTGGAATTCAAGAGAAATATAAAATATATTGGTTTGTTTGGCCAATGATGGCTCAAAATTTGATAGATAGACAACAAATGGATAGACGTGCCAGTTAATTAGGAAGAGACGTAATCGAGTGAGCCACTGTCTCTTTCAATCCTTAACCATATCCAATTCGTTGATTGGCTCAGTAGATTTTCCAATTTGATAATATGAATTAAAATTGAAATTTAAATTATTGATCAAAATATAAGCCTTTTTTTATAATTTGAAATTGCTAAACACAGTCTGTTAAGGGCATTTCTCACAGCTGCCGATGTCATTTGGTAGGAACAGCATGCTAATCGAGCAAAGGAACGTGCATAATCTATTATTAAAAGCTCAATTGTCAGCTTAAAATAAGTTTATTGTACAAGGACAATCTATCTAGTCACGTGTTTCCATTTATTAAATGGCATTTTGGAATATATCAAAGTTGCATATTCCAAGATAGATCATGAATGCCTACGCGCCGCTGAGTAGATAGTATTCTTAATTGTAGCTAAATTGTCAAATAAATTTTTTAGCAGTAACTATTTTTATATGTGAATCTTAAGAAATTCAAGGTTTGGTGACTCAGATGCTACGCGGAGGCATTGAAGGCTGCATCGCACTGATTTCAACATTGCAATGAGTGTCAAAAAAGAAAAATATATATATCAAAAGGTAGGAAAACAAACTTATCAAAAACTGAAAAACAAGTTGCAGCAGTAAATATATTTGGATTAGGATATAGTTTTGATCTTATTTAAAACACGGCAAAGCACTAAAACAAACAACAAAGTGGATGGAGTACAGAAGTATAAATGCATTGTGCAAGGAAGAATCCATGACTAAAGATAAAGACATCATATATTAGCAAGGAGTCGAGGTTACCTGGTCACCCATGGCTGATTTACTGACAAGAATGTCAGAATTTTGTATACACTTCGATGGATCTTCCACCTCTCCAGAAGTCTCATTTTCCTTGACAACTGGGGCGACAGTGCTCCCAATGGCGAAGTTACTATCAGCTCTGATGAGCTTTTGAATTTGGTACTCTAGTTTTTTTTATCTATTGGACAACTTTTCAAGAGAATGCCAAATTATGAGTGCGGATGCCAATAAGGAAGCAAAACAGCATAGAAGGGTAGCTCTTTTACAATTGGATGGTCCGGAGCAGATAATTAACCCTTTTGACTTCCGAAGAGAATAAATAGCACACAATCGACAAACAGAAAATAGAGCCTCGAATAAAGCCAATAATTCTGTCTCGCACAATCGACGAT
Source organism: Wurfbainia villosa (assembly GCA_025175895.1). Lineage (NCBI taxonomy): Eukaryota > Viridiplantae > Streptophyta > Magnoliopsida > Zingiberales > Zingiberaceae > Wurfbainia > Wurfbainia villosa. The sequence goes on along the minus strand of CM045991.1, from coordinate 19,963,120 downwards.
GGGACAAAATAAAAATGCAGATCGAGCACGATATATACTAAATGGGGCTCCATGCGATCGCTTATATATCCATAATAAGTCAAGGTCACAGGACACACGTACGCAACCAGCAAGACGCATCAGACAGTAGGAGATTAAACAAAGGAGAGCTAGTAATCACCCTTCACAAGCTTCTTTATACGGTCACCGCGAACTCTTTATATAACGAAAACACAAAACATATACTTTCACACGACTCACAGATGCATGCATATAGTCTTCAGAAACCGTGAATCTTGATGTGTTCTTTCTTCACTATACCAGCCTGGATCAGAAAGAAGACACGAGCACCAGGCATAAATTATTCGTCGACAGACAGACCAAGATCAGCTACTGATAGAATTTTATTCCAAGCATTACCCGAATTAAAAAGTTAGAGACATTCTTACGCTGATCGCCTTGCAGCTGAATAACCTGCAAGATGATCGCATGGCTTTTAATCACCATCTGGTTGAAGTCAGAAAATTGAAAACGAGCTAGTAGTATGGTGGTTTCAATGAATAATACCTGCCCTAGCTCAGGATCCTGGACAACGGTACCATTGCAGCAGAATTCTTTCTTCAGATCTTTAAGAATCTTGTTGTAGCTGAACTCTTTCCTTAGACCCTGTAGAGTAGTCAAGCTCTTCCTTCCGTTACGCTGCTGGATGCGCACGTGAACATACTCCTTTGTTCCAGCACCAGAGTCGTCAGTATTTGCCTCAGCAAATGGATCTGTTGAAGTTTCAGGGGTTTAACTATAGAATAACTACCGCTGAGACAGGTCAAATTCTGATTCGCGAACTAGATGTTATTCCCATGAAAAGGAAAATTATCCATCTATTTTTCTTTTTTTTTTAACCTACTTCCTTGTCTATTGAGAAATAACAAGTCACAATGCCAGACTTCCATAAAAAACGTTGATCAAATGAGAGTCCATGGGATCAGATAATAGGATTGGAAAATCCTAAAGGGTGGGGGAGAGAAAAAATTTAAGGTCATACATACTTCAACAGACAACCTAACTCCCGTATATCAAGATAGGCCCTTTAAATTGTCTTGAGTTTGATTTTTTTTTGTTCCCCATCTAGCCTTTTTGGTTGTCGAGTAAACTTCCTTAGTTCTCGGTTCAACTTACCTTCAATTCCAGTTGATTCAACTTCCAGGAATTTTATGGTTAACAACTTTAATTTATTCTTACTTATTTTATTGTTAATTGAACTATATTTCATAACCTATATTTAGTTATACTTATTTAAAACTTCAATTTATAAAATCTCTCTCAACATTGCAAGCTTCAAATTTACTCCACCTACACTTCATCAATTAGCACAACATTGTAAATAAATTCTAGTCAACCATCTAATTCAAAAATAATAAGATTTGAATAAAAAATTAATTACCAGGAGTACAAGTTTTAACACTGATTTATAAATCCTCTCTCTGTATAAAAAGTAAAGATAGATATGTTGCAAGTGTGACACATTATTCGGATCAACATGTGTTTGCTTTGTTGTTATTATACACAGGTTTGCCTAAACACAACTTAGTTTAAATGCATAAATCATCAGCTAGATCTTATGTGGATAAAAGACAATCAGTAACATGATTCGTGAATTATTAATCCCCTAAAAGCTAGATCAACTCAACCATTACACTGCTGGAGGATCAGGGCTGATGGCAGTTGAGCATTTGAGTGTTATTTTGCAGTGAACTGCCACACTAAAAGTTTAAGAGGCAGAAAAAAATATTTTGTTGGATCATTAAAACAATTGCAGATAGGGAGAAAAGTCGTCAAAGATATAAAAGGAGACAGTGTTAAACTACCCACCAGACAATCAATGGTAACAGAATCAACAACACCATTCAGGTACTCTCAATTTTTAGTGCGTACATGCCATAACTATTAAATGAATGGCATAAAAGAATCAGGAGAAAACCCGTTGAAGGTTAAAAAATATACCAAACCATTTGAAGGTGGTTAAAATATATACCAAACTATTTGAAGGTGATGTTCCTGTTGTTATTCACTCTAGCCAAATGCCAAATAATAGCATTTTGTTATCTATAAGACAATATTTACGAGACCAATTTGTCTCTTTCAGATTTGCAATTATACCAAGGCAAATAATATTTAAAAACTCATTGATAGAAACTAGGACCTAGAAGATAAGCATCATAAACGTGATGCCACCAACCAGCATGTTTTCTGAATTCATCTTTGTTACCAAAGGATTGAAGATAGGACTAAAAGGCAAAAAAATAGAAATAACTGCTGTCTGGAAAGTCGTCTATGTTCAACATACCAAAGGCAGTTGGAATCTGTACGTCGAGATCTGACATGAAAGTTGGCTCTTGAATTTAGGGTGGGCCGAACAAACTTCCTTGACTAGCTCCTCACAATGTTCTGCAAGCTGCAAAATAGGCAATCAGGGGTCAGCATAGTTTCCTTTGCTTATTTCAATCGCACAAAAAAGATTAAAGCAATACCAATGCAAATATTTTAACTTGTATAAAGATTGCAAATATATCAATTTAGAGATGGTTTGTGACATAAATGCATGTCCTCTAATTATCTCTCATACTATACGCCAGGATTAGACCGGTTGTTGTTGAGCTACATAAGCAAAAAACCAATCCTAAATTAGAGATATCTTGAAGCAACTAATGAATATGGTATGTTTTGCAGGAGCATCAGCCACAATAAGGCCCATATGCCAAACAGTAGCTTGTCGATACAAATGAAAAGAAACTGGACAAAGCATCCATAGTTACAGGATTTTTTTTCCTCACGTCATCTTCAATTATAGAAAAATTATAGAAATTAAAACAAATGTAAATGTGTTTAAGACAATTTTGTAGTGCTACATTACATCTGTCAGGAATAAGTTACAAAACACTACTAGAAAATTCTTCCAAAAATAATTCTAGAAAATAAAGAAGGCAAGTAACCCAGCAGTAAAACAACAAGGCAAATCTGGTAGATGCATCTCAATGTAACCATATCAACCTTTGAAATTGCAGACCTGAGAGCCAATTTTTGCCACAAATTCCAATCACTTTGCTTACTATCAAATCCTCACAAATATTTCGTTAATCATACACTGCTTATATCTATAAAACTAAAACTATATGATGCCTGTCGAGACGATGATGGTGAGGTGTCCCGGTGGCGAAGACAGCAAGGGCTGACAACTCGGATGAAGAGGGCTGACGCGGAGGGAAAGCAGGAACAGCAGGGATGTCGTCTCGGTCGTGAGCCGAGCCGAATGAGAGTCCTGCAAGACAACAAGCGGTTAAGGGCGTCGAGAGAGATCTCGGCAAGGCCCCTCCGACGCTGAAGGCAAGGAATCAGTATGAAGATGAAGAAGAGAAATGTAGAGATGAAGTTAAGAATGTGCGAACCTCTTTTTTTTCTCAAGGAAAGCCATATATATAGAGGGGGAGCTACCCCGCCAATGGATACTGTCAGTGAATGTGACATGACCTCAGAGAGACGTACACCACGATCATTACCCTCGCAACTATAGCAGGCGCGTGGGCTGCAATTAATGCACATCGCGCAATTGATAGGAGACAAATCCTAATTAATGCCGCAGACATCCATCTGAACCCTGACAGAGGGGTTCGCCTTTTTGTCAGAGAGAGATGATGATGATGAGGATTGCTAGATCAGCTTGTGAGTATGAAATAACCGCCTTCTCTTTTGTTTGAATAAGATAATTTATATGGAGAAGTCGTACATCAGAGATGACGTGTCTTTGCCGAGATATAAGGTGGATGAAACGAAAAGTTATTCATAATAGAGTCCGAAATTTGAGGCGTATGACGTCGACATAATAGAAGTCGAGCAGACGCGAGTCTGGAATAATGCATGGGTCAAGCTGAAGAGTTCCGACTAAGCTGATCTCCTTATTCGGCTTCAGATGTACCGAGATGAATTACCTAACATGTAGACACAGTAGTTTTACCCGGCATCATAGACATCCCCCCCAAAGTCTAGTCGAAGGAGGCGTAAGTCTGACTGACTAGACTTGTGTAGAACATAAAAAGACGAGTCTGTAAGGGATATTGATGTTTCTGCTGAGATACAATGCTGTTGAGATAAAAATACTTGAAACAAACCGTGATAGGCGATACCCAAGGGAGAAGACCGAAAGCCGGATAACATACACTTGGGACCAGTTGTGATAAACGATTCCCAAGGAAGAAGGTTGCATAGGCTATACTTGGGATCAGCTATGATAAGCGATACCCAAGGAAGATAGCCGAATAGATAACACTTGGGACTAGCTATGATAAGCGATACCCAAGAAAGAATAATCGAATGGCTGTACTTGGGACCAGCTGTGGTAAGCGATACCCAAGGAAGATAGCCGAATAGATAACACTTGGGACCAGCTATAATAAGCGATACCCAAGGAGAAGATCGAATGGCTGTACTTGGGACCAGCTGTGGTAAGCGATACCCAAAGAAGATAGCCGAATAGATAACACTTGGGACTAGCTATGATAAGCGATACCCAAGGAGAAGATCGAATGGCTGTACTTGGGACCAGCTGTGGTAAGCGATACCCAAGGAAGATAGCCGAATAGATAACACTTGGGACCAGCTATAATAAGCGATACCCAAGGAGAAGATCGAATCATTTGTTGGGACCATGTAGTAGCGATACCCAAGGAAGATAGCCGAATAGATAACACTTGGGATGACTATGATAAGCGATACCCAAGGAAGACAATCGAATAAATTTGTACTTGGGACCGGTAAACGATACCCAAGGAAGATAGTCGAATAGATAACACTTGGGACCAGCTATGATAAGCGATACCCAAGGAGAAGATCGAATGACTGTACTTGGGACCAGCTGTGGTAAGCGATACCCAAGGAAGATAGCCGAATAGATAACACTTGGGACTAGCTATGATAAGCGATACCCAAGAAAGAATAATCGAATGGCTGTACTTGGGACCGTGTGTATACCCAGGAAGATAGCCGAATAGATAACACTTGGGACCAGCTATGATAAGCGATACCCAAGGAGAAGATCGAATGGCTGTACTTGGGACCAGCTGTGGTAAGCGATACCCAAGGAAGATAGTCGAATAGATAACACTTGGGACCAGCTATGATAAGCGATACCCAAGGAGAAGATCGAATGGCTGTACTTGGGACCAGCTGTGGTAAGCGATACCCAAGGAAGATAGCCGAATAGATAACACTTGGGCACGAGGGCTTACGAATTGCCTCGGCCGGAATGCCAAGAAAGGTCGACCCGAGGGCTTACGAATTGCCTCGGCCGAAATTTTGAGAAGATGGGCACGAGGGCTTACGAATTTCCTCGGCCGGAATGCCAAGAAAGGTCGGCGCGAGGGCTTACGAACTGCCTCGGCCGAAATGCGAAGAAGGTCAGCGCGAGGGCTTATGAATTGCCTCGGTCGGAATGCCAAGAAAGGTCGGCGCGAGGGCTTACGAACTGCCTCGGCCGAAATGCGAAGGAGGTCGGCGTGAGGGCTTATGAACTGCCTCGGCCGAAATGCGAAGAAGGTCGGCGCGAGGGCTTACGAACTGTCTCTGCCGAAATACGGAGAAGGTCAACGCGAGGGCTTACGAATTGCCTCGGCCGAAATATTGAGAAGATGGGCGCGAGGGCTACGTGCCTCGGAAATATTGAGAAGATGGGCGCGAGCTTACGGTGCCTCGGTCGAATGCCAAGAAAGGTCGGGAGGACTTACGAATGCCTCGGCGAAATGCGAAGAAGGTCGGCGCGAGAGGGCTTACGCGCCTCGGCCGAAATACGGAGAAGGTCGGCGCGAGGGCTTACGAATTGCCTCGGCCGAAATACGGAGAAGGTCGGCGCGAGGGCTTACGAATTGCCTCGGCCGAAATATTGAGAAGATGGGCGCAAGACCTTACGAATTGCCTCGGCCGAAATATTGAGAAGATGGGCGCGAGGGCTTACGAATTGCCTCGGTCGGAATGCCAAGAAAGGTCGGCGCGAGGGCTTACGAACTGCCTCGGCCGAAATGCGAAGAAGGTCGGCGCGAGGGCTTACGAACTGCCTCGGCCGAAATACGGAGAAGGTCGGCGCGAGGGCTTACGAATTGCCTCGGCCGAAATACGGAGAAGGTCGGCGCGAGGGCTTACGAATTGCCTCGGCCGAAATTTTGAGAAGATGGGCACGAGGGCTTACGAATTGCCTCGCCCGAAATGCGAAGAAGGTCGGCGCGAGGGCTTACGAACTGCCTCGGCCGAAATGCGAAGAAGGTCGGCGCGAGGGCTTACGAACTGCCTCGGCCGAAATGCGAAGAAGGTCGGCGCGAGGGCTTACGAACTGCCTCTGCCGAAATACGGAGAAGGTCGACGCGAGGGCTTACGAATTGCCTCGGCCGAAATATTGAGAAGATGGGCGCGAGGGCTTACGAATTGCCTCGGCCGAAATATTGAGAAGATGGGCGCGAGGGCTTACGAATTGCCTCGGTCGGAATGCCAAGAAAGGTCGGCGCGAGGGCTTACGAATTGCCTCGGTCGGAATGCCAAGAAAGGTCGGCGTGAGGGCTTACGAATTGCCTCGGGCGAAATACGGAGAAGGTCGACACGAGGGCTTACGAATTGCCTCGGCCGAAATACGGAGAAGATCGACACGAGGGCTTACGAATTGCCTCATCTGAAACACTGAGAATGTCGGCGTGAGGGCTTACGAATTGCCTCGGCCGAAATGCTAAGAAAGGTCGGCGCGAGGGCTTACGAATTGCCTCGGCCGAAATACATATCTTCCAACTCCAAAAAACCCGCGGAGTCGACAAATGAATAATTGTGTACCTCCATAAAATATTACCGAGTAGCATGAATTACCTTCTCTGGCCAACCGCGGAGTATGAGTTGAGGGATACTGGGAGGACGAGCCGGTGTATTCTCCTATAGAGATTTGCTCGAAAGACTTGGCATCTTGTTAGCTATAATGCTAGGAGCAAGGGGAGACTCCATGTTGATTACCGGAGTCTTGCCCTTTTTGGGATCTCTTTTCCTCAGTGTACAAGAAGGCTCTTCCTCTGAAAATTGTGGCAATGAGGCAGTTGATGATGACGACTCAGCGTCTCGAGGTCGCAGAGGCGCCTCAGGCTGCTAGAGTGGAAGCGGTAATCGTGCTGGACCTGAACCGGTGAGAGAAGCCTGCTGGAGTAGCTCCACACAGGCGGAAAGGTCACGCAGAACGTCTTCCATGGTGGTCTTGACAAGGGCTATGATGCTCTCCCTGGTCATATTCCCTTCAGTGGAGTTGTGGTTACCGGAGTTCGCTCCTTGGTCTCCCATCTTTGCCTCAGGCGTTATTTATTTTGTTTCCCACAGACGGCGCCATTTACGCTACTTGGACACCTCGCCATCACGGTCTCAACAGGCATCACTATAAATAGTATTCATTGTGTGTATCAATGATTATCATTCCTTTATGTTATTACTTCAACTGATAAAATGTGGTTATTTTCACAATGGAATATCAGATTTGATGACTCAAATGTACATGTGTTTATTTTCTATCAGAGAGGGCTACCATAATATTTCTGAAAATGAATCTAGAAATAACCTGAAGCCAAGATACTTTATTTGTATAGGAAAGCAAAAAAATGAAGAAACAAGTTACAGAATAGGGGGTTGGTAAATGAGATGCTGGATTAATGGATAATTCAAAGATGCTTTTCTTATATATGACAACGAAAACCCTTATTTATGCAAAGTAGCCAGAAATTTAACATCAGAAAGAAAAAACACGTCAAATTCTGTAGTATTAAATTGACAAGAGAAAATCATACAAGGAACTGATGAGTTCCATATGGGAAACAGAAGAACAAATTTGATTCCATGTGTTGTTAGCACAGTACAAGGCAAAGGGGAAAGAAAAAGAAAATTGATTCCAAATAATTGTATAAATTAGGATTCTTGACGACGATCATAAATAATGGATTTTGAAGAAACACAATTATTTGATTTTTTGCTACACTAATCTGAGATAGCTTGCACTTGGACATTCAAATATAAGCTATTCCTTAAAAAAAACAGACTTTTAAATATAATCTTTAATAAGATAACTAAAAATAACGAAAGAAGATGAACTTCGTCCAAAACACGAAGAAATAGGAGACTATTAGAAAAATAAGAAGGTAAAAACTCAAATACATAGTCAAGACCAACTCAACAACCCGTTCGCTCGAGCATGCAGGGGAAAGAAAAAAATCATACAAAACCGTCGAGACCGCCATGACCAATGACTGTAGATTTGCTCCAATTGTCTAATCAACGCCTTTACGAAACTACATACCTAAAATCCGCCGGACATACATCCAAACCGAATAACCAACACAACCTCAAAGGCCGAGTCTTTCGCAATCAATACATTAGAATCAATCGAGAATCCTCACCGCCAGCCATTCCAAGAAACCAACCAAACATAAAATTTACACAAAAAATGGAAAACAGAAGAACAATTTTACCTTGGCGCGGGCCCGGGAGAGAGAGAAGCGAAGAGAGTGAGTGGCGATCGGAGAGGAAGAAATCTGGGAGGATGTCTGCGATTGCATGCCATGGCCGCCTCCGCTGCGTTCTAATATAGAGGGCAGGTCGTCGCTGTCTCACCTCATCGAACAACTTCTCCGTCCGATCCAGATCGTAGCGTATATGGTCGATAGGCAGTTTAATGGCGGCCGCTTGGCCGGACGACGGTCTATTCGTTCTGGATTCACCGTTCACGTAGCAACCGTCAGCTGTGGTCCACAGGGCGTGAGGAATCAGCATATCAACTGTCAGCCGCACACGTGTCGACCATTTATTTATTTTTTAAATTAAAATATTTATCTTATTCCCTGTGCATTACAAATGAACAACCTACCAATTACAATTCCATCTAGCATTTATCTATTGAATTGTTTTAATAAAAAATTTCATTCTTTATTCATTTTTTTTTCCTTTTAAATTGTTACATTTTTTTTTTATACTTTTACATGTATAGATAAGTTTAAAAGAGTTCTCTTACTTTTCTTTCTTTTCCTTTATTTATTACGTATGATTTAATTATTTACTAATTTTTAAATATATTTTATTGTCTATTTTTAATAGACAAATTTCATAGTTGTAAATATCTTATTCATATTATTGTCATACAGTGCTAATGCAAAATATCGAATCGAATTTCTGTGTAATTAATTATAAGCTCTCTCTCTCTCTCTCTTATTCTTCTCAATTAATTTAAATTATTTGTAAAAAAAAAAAAGTAAGTATTGGACAAAATGAAATACCTTCATATTAAATCTTCAATTCTTTTTAACTTTTTCTCTGGATAATATAATTTGTAAGGAGAAATCATTCTTTTATTCTTTGTGAATGGGCAAATTGATGAGTGAAATAAAAAAGTGTATCTTTTGTTCTTCCTTAGCTATATATTTAGGCCACCAAGATTTTTTCTTTTTTTTTTTTTATTATTTTCCAGTGATATTATTATTGACTATACGAGCCGGAGAACACAGTTCGTAGATGGGTGAATAAAGCTGCCTTTTGACTTGATAAATGAAAGGTGGAGAACATACTGAATAATTGAGACAAACCATACGTAGAGTTCAGAACTTGAAAGGAAAAAAAATTAGACGAGTTCTGAGAAGTCTTGTCCATTTAATTACGTACAGCATGATATATATATATATAACATGAGAGCGAAGTCATTTTATCTAGAGAACGACTTCAAATTCTAGAAGCAATTTGCACTGATTTGTCAAGCAACGCAGGAAAAAAAAGAAGATCTTGGTACTGGGAGAGATTCACCTAGTAATGGATTTGGAAATGAATCGATTCACCTAGTACGTAATTTTGATCGGTATTTTGAAAAGTTAATAAAAAGTATACATCGATAATTTGCTTAATTAGGGCTCATATTTTTTGAGTGCGAAGCGGGACGTTTTATCATCAATAGACTGAAGAAGTAAAAAAGATCGATGGCCAGGTGAACAATAAAAAAAACAATCAAACAGTAAATGTTTTTTTTCTTTCAAAAGATGATCAAGGTAATTCATACAAAACTCGTGATTGATTCATACAGCATGCAATAGTGTTCCAGTTCATACAGTATATTTCCGGGAATTTCTGATAGATTGGGTGACTGTTAGTAATCCAGTTCTCTTATTCTCCAGCAACATGCATCAGATACTAATGATTCACGACCAAAGCTTCCTGCCATTGATAAACTAAGCGAGTGGGGATTATAATCATATATATAATTGTGGAAACAGAATTCTGTTAATCATTTAATATATTTTGTTCAGAATCCATGGACCTTGCCTCTTTGCTCGTCTTGTATGCTGTGACACAGTCCGGCAAATCTTTGAACTAAATAAATTGGAGTTTTGGAATCCAAAGTCTCTTAAATAGGATCGAAACTGCTTTCTCTGTTGAGTGCAAATAAGTCCCCAACCCATGCTCCTAAAGGAATTAGTGATTGTGGAATCACGCCACTTCAAAGTTAGCTAGTGAATGATAGCTTTAATTAATAGTCCAGTTTATTGAGCTATTGATGTGCAGTACAGTTCATATGTACTTCGACGTTCGTTTAGTGCCTTGGTTGCTAGTAAAGTTGTACTGATCGAGCTGATGTGATGTCGGCCTGCACTAACCCTATGTATCTAAATGATCTACTGAAATATGGAGAAATTCCGTCCTACATTATTCAATGGAATAATAAAGAAACATTGAAAAAGAAAACGAGAATTAGTGTACGAGATGGTTAGAGAACTGTTGCGATCGAATGAGATAAGATTACAGAAATCTTTCTCCAAAAAGAATCAGCAGCCTCTGGGACCAAGTAAAAGAAATCGATTATATATATTTAAAAAAATGTAAATCATCAGTTTTCTTTTTCTCAATGTCGTTGTTACTGTGTAATTTGGTCGATCCAACCTCAATGGTCGAAAATACTGCAAATCAGTCTTTTAACTCAATTCGATTCACTATATATGGCCATCGTCTCGGTTGGAGTTGAAGGTACAGCAATCATGTCATTCTTCCTTAATCGAAATTTGTAAGTATAAAAAAATAATTTTTAAATAGACAGAGATCAATTTTTAAGGATTTGATCATCCTCCATCGATCTCTTCTTTATATTTATCATTTGAAATCTTAATTTATCTCCTTCGTTAATAGAGAAGATGTGACGATTTAATATTTTTTTTCTTGAATAGAATTGCTATTACCAGGTTCAGAGTAGGTTATCAAGTTACTGTCATTGCTATCGATTATGTCATGTAGATCATATGTTTCAACTAGCACTCCACTAAGTCAACCATCGCAGTCCTGAATAAGTTGCCATTGTGTTGAAGATTCGTTGTCCAGACGCAGGAATCCATTGAAAAATCATGATGCATGCAGTGGGACGGGAGGAAAATAAGAGAATATGGATTACTTATACTTCCATTCCATATATCTCGATCCTTACACATCAAAATCTTAATCTGATCATTAGATTCAAACATATAAATAACGAAAAATAAGCGAAATCGAAGCTTTATCTGATCAGCTCTCCGTTCTCACCTCGCTTGGTCTTCTTACTCTAAGAAGCCAGTCCTCGTGAGCACGGCATTCCTGACCTTGCTGAGATCTCTCCCCTTCAACGTCCTCCCTGCTCCTTCGCACACCGACGAAGACGACGATATCAGATGGCTCTTGGCCATCTTCTTGGCCAGCCACTCATGCGGAGGATCTCCATCCTCCTCGCCATCGTGGTCGTCCTCCTCCTCGATACCTCCACAGCCATGCTTATAGACCTTGGACCAGTCCGGGATGCTGAGCGGCGCGGATCGCCCCAGTTCCCCGCCGCCGCCACTCAACCGTGGGAATTGAATCCGCCCAGTACTCATCGCACTATTAGCATCGACGTCACGAAAATCATCCTCACCTTTTCTAGTTTTCGGAGTCGCTGCTTTGGTGCCTCTGACCATCGTCACAACAGCCCACACCTCCTCCTCCTCGAACTCCTCCCCGCAGCACCCCTCGGCCATCATCAGAAGCCCACAAATTAGCCAAGAATCAGAAGGCGCTCGAGTCTGCGCCCACCAAGGGAGGCATGCCTGCTTTATACCCCGGCCCGTTCACTGCCACTGCACCGAACCGATTGGCAGGGAGTGTCTGAAATGTACGAATGGCAATCAATAGAATGGAGGGCGAGAGAGAAAAAAAGGATCGAAAAGGTTAATAGATTTTTGAAAGTAAAAGGAATTAGCCCACAGGATGGAACAGAGCAGAGGATGCAGAGAAGTCCAAACCAAGCTTGGTTTTTCACTCTCCTATGGGCTTTGTCTGGATGGCAATTCCACCTGCGGACGCACAGCAGGAGGTGGAGGGGAAGGATTGGCCACTGCCTTTATCCCTGGGAGGCGATGAGTCACCAATTTTTCTGGGAGCGATCGCTTCCTTTCCGGCCCTCCGAAGTGCAGTATCGATCTCAGGCCATGGTTTTTTTTTTTTTTTTGCCCAATATTATCTTATCTTTGCAATTTCAATACACTAATTAATACCAGATGTACCGTAAAAAAAAACACAATGAATACCCTTAGAAAATAAAATTGCAGGGTGGGGTCGTGTGCACTCCCCCTGGACTAAATTCTCTTCTCGTGGGGAAATTATGATTGGGTTAGGTCATGTCGGTAGGTGTTTCATAATTAAATTTAATTAAATCCATTGGAAGGAGAGGTGTGGGGCCGACATGTCCTGCCTGATACACAGAAGTATCTCCGCAAATTATTGGAGCCACTGTAATGTAAAAAAGAGGAATCGACATGGATTGATTCTGTCAACGTAGCATGGGAAGGCCTGTTGGGCCGGATTGGCCCAACAGTGCTGCCCAATCATTTTGTACTTTATTACGAGAATTAAAATATTGAGTTAATTGTGTGTGTGTGTGTGTGTTTTTGTATTTGATATATGATATATGATATTGGTGATTGAGAATTGATTTTCCAGCTAGATAAATTAAATCGGTTTGAGTTGGAAGTGGAATGATCCGGTTTGAGATCGAGGAGTGGATAAGTTATTAATGTCTCTTGTGTCCTTTGTAACGTCTGATGTGGATACGCAAGCTTACAAATTAAATCCCGATAGCTCGGCTTTGAGATGATTGAACTGACTGAACGTCATTGATTGTCTAAGTTTGCAAGCATTCGAAACGAATTAGAAAGGGAGAGAGCTGAGATTTCGTTCCAATAAAAAAGTTGAGAAGAAAAGAATAGTAGACAAAATGTAGTTTTTTTTTGGATTATGATATGAAAATTTTCTTTTTCCTTCTATCTTTTATATACTTATACCTGTGGATGGAGAAGGGGATCATATGGGAACATGTCCAAGTACCTCGGGAGACTTGGCCTCGTGGGTGAAACACATGAAGATGTGTCCCTATCCTTTTGAAGTCATAGTTTCAGGACTAAGACCGCATGGAAACGTGTGATTCATTAGTTGTAAACTTGTCCCAATCTTTGGAATTTTAAAATCGGAGTAGATGAAACATGTCTCATCCATCAGGTTGAACTGAAGTGTTGTCGCCAAGTTGATCTAAGATCTGCTAATCTTATTTGAGGTATGTCAGTCGAGCTGACCTAAGATTTGTTAACCAAGCTAATCTGAATTTTGTAGATCGAATGAGGTCTGTCGATCGAGCTGACTTGAGGTCTGTTAACCAAGATGATCTGAATTCTGTCGATCGGATGAGATTTGTCAGCCGAGCTGACCTGAGGTCCGAGCTAATCTAAATTATGCCAATCGGATGAGGTTCGTCGCCCAAGCTGACTTGAGGTCCGAGCTGATCTAAGATTTGTCGATCTGATTTGATCTAATCTAGGAGAATCAAACGGAGGCTGAATTGATGCTACTTTGATTTTCACCTGGCACAACTCAACTGTTGATCTGACTCATTGACTTTGACTTAGCCACTTGGCCATACCATGTCAAGGAAGAAAAAAGAAGAGATATCAGCGAATGTTGCTAAAAGGTGACCTTTTTTCTTTATTATTTTTACTGATTTAGTCTTAGAAGAATGAAGAAGTTAGTTATAGCTATTTTCTGGATCTTACTAATCCTGAATTTCTATTGCAGCTGCGACGCTTTCGCCGTATACGAGCAACACAGAGATGAAGATGGTTTTTCTTTCTTTTGCATGAACTATAGCAGTCTGAACAATTTGGTCTATCTCGATTTCATTGGGCATGTGATTTCGTCGTAGATAAAACTCGAAAAAGGAAAGGTAGTTAGATGTGTGCATTCTCATCGTTCTCTCTTGGAACACGAACAGTTTGAAATTGAAGACGTTGTTTTTCATGTGATATTTCACTGTTTATTTCGCTTTGTTTTGGCGTGCTAAACGCCTAAACCTGGCATCATAGCTACGTCGATGATGAAACGTTTGACGGAGATTATGAACGCACAAACATACTACAAAACAGCTGAGGACGATTCATTTTGATGTTTTCTTCTGGTACTGCATCTTGATCCATTTGATGCTGGTGGTGGTGCCGCTCTTGGCTTTGCTTGCTCCAACTGTTGCAGCTGCTTTGGCCTTGCCCAAGCTTGAAGAAGCAAAAGCCTTCGCTTTCTCCATCTTCTTGTTATCTTTCCCGCTCTCCTTTTCCTTGCCGTCGCTGTCGTCGTTCAGTCCGCCGGTGCCCCACTGATCTGCCCAACTCGGAGCTTCATTCGCCATGCTCTGCAATTGGCAGTCAACAGAGTCCATTTCCTCTTTACCAGTTACGACGCCATCGAGAACGAGAAGGAATTAAGGAAATCGCGTAAGCAGAGTAGCTGAAAAGACCACTGACGAAATCATCGAGATATGAATATCGAAAATCGATGTGTATCAGATCAAACACCGAGCAATCTTTTCCAGAAAATATTCTCTCTCCATCCGCGCAACGCAATATCATAAGTTGTGAGATTGGGTTTCTTCTTGACCAACAAAATGCAAAACAAAGGGAAAACAAGAGAGAAAGGTGCCACCCTACCTCTTTGACTTCAAGAACTGAAGATATGGAGTGAAATAGTTTGCTGCCGCCGCCGCCGCCGCCGCCGCCGCCGCTGCAATCTTGGCGATTTGATGGAGGTGACTCTGGATGTTGAATGAAATCGCTTGTTTTAAAGGAATCAACAGAGGGAGCAAATGCACCGGCGTTAATAAAGTCCCATGACTCAGCCAACACAATCCTTTAGCCTCTCTGACAGATGGACCTCATGGATTCAGTCACCAATTAATACATTCCATTCAAAAGCAACGCAAATAAGAGAACAAAGAAAAATAAGGAACCAAAGAAACTTCTTTCTATCATCTATACATAAAATTTCCTTGTTATAGATTGATTATTGACATTGGGCAACTGAATGCCAACTTTGTGAAGTGTCGAATACTCAGTAAAAGCCGGTGTCCAACCATTTTCTAGGACTGAACTTTCGGAAAGATAGCTTTGTTGAGTTGTCTTCTTTAAAAAAAAAAAAATCCATTGGAAAATCTTATTACACACACAGATCGAAAATATAGAAAGTAATCCAAATTTAAATTTATAAGAATTCAATTCGGATTTATCTCTCAGGATGATATCCGTCATTTTTATAAGAACGAAGACATCGAGTCTTGAGATGATGCAATCTCCTTAAGACAGATTCATCTCTTCCGACGATACTATAAATTCACATAGAACGTCTATCTTCCAATATAAAATGACGGAACTACTAGTACAATTTAGCACCGATTGTTATGGTGACTTGAATAATTATCTAAATACTATCATAGAATTTCTGCTGCACGAAGAAGACACAACAGAAGGAAGGAGGAAATTAGATGGGAATATAATTTCTTTGCTTTCTTCTTTAACACTTGAAGAGAACACGTTCTTGCTTTTGTCTTTCTCTTCTAGCTCAATTCCTTATAAAGAGAAGTCAATCAATGATGAGTTTGCCACCTCCACCTTCACATGACCGGTGGTGACAAGTCTACAAGATATACAAGACATATGGAGTTTGCTTACCATACCACATATTTAAAATATGCACAAGCATATGGAGTATGAGATGACATCTAATCATCATGGACATTCCATGAGCTTTGGTCTTGATGCATGAATCATGACTTGGATCTTAATGCACGTTGACTTAGGACTTACAAACATCATTAGTTTGTATGTGATTATGCACCTGAGTGAGCAAACAACGAATATTATAGTACATACTAATTGACATATTATATTTCGATCGATCCAATATATACAATAGCGTTCGCATAAGAATCATTTGAATTCTTTCAATTCGGACATAAATTCGTATATGTTTGTTATAATATGTATCAATTATCATATCATTTAAATATGAAATTATTTCCATTCATATTATCTAACATAATCTTTTTCGTTGCTTCTTTTTCTCTTCTCTCCTCCGACATTTTTGTTTCAAAAGATATAATCACGAAACAAACCCTATTTTAACAAGGTAGCAAATAGTCGAACAACAAAACAACACCGAACGCCAAATAAGATCGGAAATTACCACTGCTTTATTCTGCATCTCATCGTACCAGAAAAACGCAAGCAAGCATTTATTGCATCCCAGGATTACACTTGTACACGACGGTATCATTTTATGAAGAAAAAAAATGTGGGGGGAGAACTGTACATGTTCTGATGTTCTCTCTCGCTCACTGTGTGTGTATCCATCCCTTTCTTACCGCTACGGGAATCTTTTCTTAGCAAAATGAAAAAGTTCCCTTTCTGAAAGAAAAGCCACCGTGATCATCTTTCAATACGGATATTAACATGACACAACGTAGTATGGTACCATAGATTGGAAAATGGCAGACGACGCTTATTGATGGAACTTAGAAGGATGCATTCCAGAGAGCTTTCTCGCCTTCACCGCAGCGTCGATGAACCTCCTTGATCCTTTCTGCTGAGTTGCAAATGCCACTGCAGCTCCAATCGAATGAGGCAACACAGGCGTTGCCTGCTTGGGCTTTCCACTCGCAATCTGAATTTGCACGACTGCATTAGTTTAAGCTCGACTCACATACACAAAACTTAGTGACCGTCACTCTCGTACTGAAGAATTGCAGGTTTGTGAATAGGAAAATTACCTGGCGGCGTGCTGCAACACAATCTGCGATCATCAATATGCTCGACATCTAACCCAATAAACCATGATCCCAGTGATACATCCTCATTTGCATACTTGTGAAGCAAATGCCTATGACAATGAACCATTGCTCGGTTAAAGTTCTTATTCGTAATATCTGGGAATTGTTTGCTTAACAGTTTCAATATCTCTACAGACGCACAAAAGTTGAAAGACCACCCAAAAAAAAGGAAAATCAGCATTCAGAATTTACTACGTACTGGTTCAAGGATATGTAACTGGCCAAGTCCTTTGAAATGGCATATAGCTGTCCAGTAGCATGTCGAAAATATTTATTGCCCTCCTCTCCGAACTTCCAATACTCAGGTTCATGATATCTGACGCCCCTGTTCCATAAAAGCAGACAGATCAATTGCTGAATTGTAATGTTAGAGTACAAATACCAGCATGTGTTTACTTCTGAGCTAGGACTGGACCAGATTTCATGCATCCTAAATACGCCCGAGGCTTTGTTCGTTGTTTAGCCAGAGTCATTCCAAGAGTCGCTACAATAAAAATAAAATGTAGACATAACATAAACACACATTTATCATGTTGCTATGCATATACAAAGGCAGGCAGTTTCACTTACCAATATTTACATGAACATCATCATCTACTTTGACGTAGAAATCAGCATCCCACATAGAGACAGCAGTAGCAAAATATATTTTAGTTTTTGCTGATAACTCGAGGTAGCCTTCGACATGACCCTGCAAAATTCTATGACTTGAGTCAATAATGCAGCTTCATCACACACAAAATTATTCAGTTGTCAAACAAAGTCTCTATAGAATCATGAACAAACTATCCTAAAAGTATCAGAAATAAACAGTTTCATTGTCTTATGAAAGAAAAATATATAAAAAGCATATCTGACCAGCCTCATGAAGTCACCATGCTTACTATGTTCAGCTTCAATTGCCTTGTCCAAAATTCCACCGGGTGTCGCACTGTAAATATCTCAAGGCAGGCAAGTTAAAAGAAGAATGTTAAGCTGCAGAACTAGCAAAAAGCATAACAAATAGAATCGTAATTTGGAATTAAAAAGGATGGACATAGTAAATTCTGTTTTTGAATTTACTTTTCTTTCAATATCTTAACCTATATGGTCATTCGCAATATATAAATCTAGAAGAGGAATGACAGAAAACATGAACATTAGGAATTGTTGACAAGAATTTCACAAATCTATATTTGGTTTCTTAACAAGGCCTTATCAAAGTAGATACATACCCGTGACCAATGACAAAGCGAATAATAATGCCTTTCTCTTCTTCCATCTTCTTTCTCTTTTCGCCTATTATTTTTTTACACAATAATTTAATTTGTTAATCAGACCAAAAAGATTTGTTGTGCAACAAAGAAGCAAAAACAGGTGGAGCCAAGAACCTTGAGGCATCCAAGTAGCACGAACAGAATCTCTTCGTCTACGACTGCTAAATGCAGTATTAATTCCAACAACCATTAGATACTTCCTTGGACCAGTAGTTCCAGTAGGGTTTAGAGTCTCTGTCGGTGGAGCACTAGAGAGAATTGACCCCTGTGCAGCTCTTGCAACTGCTAGCTCCACTTCTAAGTTAGATATTGTCTTATCTAGTGTCCTGCACAACAAGGGTTCCATTATCTTGCAGCTACAGCTTGATCAACGAGTTCCAATTTCACAATAGATACGGAAACGTACTGCAAAGCTTCAGGAGTGTTTGAAATTTTGCCAAGGATTTCTTTAGAATCTCCCTTTTTGTTAAGCTGAAACAGAAAGGGAAGAGAAAAAAAATGATGTTGTGCATCATGAACCAACTGTGTCCAAAAGATTTAGTCGACAAGATCCTTGATCAGACACTAGCAAAGTGTGATTGGTAAAACTGATGAATATCCAGTTAAGGTAGATAAACAATGCAACAAAATTTACGCATACTTCTGCTACCCACAACTGTCATTAGCATTAATTAAATGATACATCCGTATTATGTGACCAATAATACACTCACCGTTCTTAGATTGCAATCGTTGGCCACTAGATTCATCTTGCTATTTTCTGTTCCTGTTGTCCTAATCATGTCCTTGGCTTCAGGCATTGTCCAACTGCAAGACATTATTCTGCTTCAGAACAGGATACGAACCATAGGGAACAATGACAGGCCATATATCATTTTCTAAAAACAAAAACTACTCTGAATTAAGTAATTATAAAACAGAAGTACAATTATTGATTATAAAACACAAGTACACGAAGAAATTAACTAATATGCTGAATTATCATCTGAAGTGGAGGAACTTTGCAAAGCTTCTAACAATATATGGGCAGTATATTAGCACTATACTGATACACACCAGCCATAATATTAATATACTTTCATCATGCATGATATAATTAGAATTCTTGAACATCTGCAACTTTTCTAGATCCTCAATAAAACTAAATTCCGATTGATTATATCGATTTTTCACTATGAAATGCTTCTCTTAGCTGAGGTACATCTTAATTAAATGGGTCATCAAGAACTCTGGCAGACATACAATCAAGTTGATTTGGGGAAAAACATATTTCCCAATTGCCAAAACTCAGCAGGACATAGTTGTAGAAAACTCAATTCACCTTTTGTAACTCAAAGATGAATTTGACTAATCAAATGACAAAAAAGTGAACAATTCAGAATTTAGAAACAAAATTAGCAAAACACAAAATTGCGTAAACCATCGATCTATTATATAAGATGACAAATTTGAGAAGCAAAAGGGACAAATCGAAGAAACTAAGAATAAATGCTGCACCTGTTGATGAAGAGTAAGCCAACACAAAAGCTTCCAATGCAAAGCAAAAAGGTCCATTTTTTCGACACCATTCCCCTCGTCGATAACTCTCCTCCGCCTCCACCACCACCGCTTCCTCTCTTGAAGCTCATACCTGCAGTCTCCTCTTCTTCGTTTCTCCTCTTATTGTGGCACTGCTAAAACCTCGAATCACCGCTTTCCATCCCAGTTCTTCAATAAATATCGCATCTTTATCGATGGAACAGAAGACACAGAAACAAACCAGTCGATTGTGGAATTTTTAGCAACCGAGAGGGCTCGGAGAAACCAAGAGGATCAAAAGTCGAGATAAAAATTGCTTCTTTGGCAGCGAGCATTCGGTTTTGGACTCTTCCCCGTTTATTCTATGCGGTGGGAAGTGGAGGAAGGATAAAGCACCCACCAACTGAAACAGGGCATCTCAGAAAGGCTACTCGAGGGAAAGATTACCATAATGAGGCTGCGTTCCACAAATTTGATTTCTTTCTCTTTCTTACTTCATGAACAGTGCAAGAACATGCGTTGCTGCGCTAGAATACGACTGCAAATTGGCGTAAAGGCCCTTGGCGTCGGACTAAGAGAAGGGTGCCGCAAAAAGAAAGCAAGAGATCATGTGGGTCATGGAAGAGGGTCACACAGAGAAAACAGTGCATCATGTGAAATTGGAGGATGACAGCTTGGGGAAAGCCCTTCTTTAGAATAGATCATCCTCCTCGTCATTGACTTAGCCTACCAGACCACAAATTTCTTGCATTATGTAATGCAAAACTGAAAATATATAATATACACTTGCATTATATCTTAAGTGTTCAGCTTCCTTTATTTTATTTATAATAGCTTTATTTGTCTGCATTGAACTGGCCTGACATTAATTCAATAATTTGCCCGCTCGTTTACTGGGCGGAGTAAATGAGAAAAGGTTGCAATAACTATAGCTTTACCTACAACATAATCAGTAATGGCGTGATAAAGAAACACTAACTAATCATGATTATGTCTGTTTCCATTCAGTCTATATCAATTGGTAATTAAGGATCGATAACGACAAATTGCAAAAAAAAAAAAAAAAGGTTTTCCGTTTTTAAACTCATCACTTTTATATATGGACACTGAATCGTTCTTCATCTTACTTCAAGATAAAAATTATCATAACTCTAATAAAAATACATTGAACATTCACTCTTTCAACTGTTCTTAATTATTAGAACAAGCTAGTTTACCCAAATTAAGAAAATGATGGATTGCAGAGTTGCCTCCAATTCCGTGCTTTGACTTGACAAAATAATGATCAGAGCAACACATGGATTGCAACCCCATCGATCGATGTTAATTCATTAAAATGGTCAAAATGAATGTGATGAGTGGGAGGACAAATAATATTGCAGCTGCATGGTCACAAGAAAAGAAAACCACCTTGCCATCAATAATGAATGACCTTTAATTTCAGTTGCCCTTCACGTGGTCTGAGCTACAAAAGGCTCTTCCGCTTCCTTCGGGAAGAGGATAACTCGATCCAAATTGAAGTATGAAGACCGAGAAGACTATGTGAAGGGGCATTCATATATGTAATCTGGGAATTAATTACTCAATGATTTCTTCAAAAATGCAGCAGCTGAGAAGTATTAAATCTGATCATAAGTACGTCAATCCCAAGGCGAGGAAGATTGTGAAGCTTGCAGAGGTTGCCATTTCCCATCTCGTTCTACGGATTTGCTTTATATAATTACCCGGTGCAATGAATCAAGATGCAATGTTTACTGTAAACTTTGCCTTGGGAACAAGACAGTTCAAGAGACAGAGGAGGAGGAAGCAGCAGGTCTGCCATTCCACATGCATGAGGAGGCCAACCACGTGCACGTGTTTTAGCGTTTATGCATGCAGTTGCCGGTTATCTGCTGGGAAGTTTCATGAGCATCATCATAATTTGTTGTTTGGCTTCCATCTACCTTTTTTTTCCCCCTCAATTTTGATCGATTAATTGGATCTTCAAGCAAATTATCAGATCCATGCTGTTCAGTAATTTCCTTCAAATTTAATTAGTGTTCATTGGTGCAAAAGATTGGAATTCGTCAATCTAGCGGTCCCTACCAATCTGTCTCCGGACCATCGTAAGAAAGATAAATCACGGTAGATCTTTGGCGCGATAATGGCCGCGTGGAGGGGCGACACCTCACATTCTGAGGATTGACTCGTTATCTATGGTCTGCGTCTACGTCGTTAAGCCGTTCATTAATCTATGGAAAAGAGGCAATGATACAGTTGTATACGTTTAATTTACTGGTGAAAGAGGGATTTTCGTCAAATTTTCATCAAATTTTACCTTTTCAAAACCTTTTGGAAAAAGTGTGAGACGAGATAATTATTTCAGCTAGACAGAGTTTAATTTGACAGATCGTCAAATTGTGAAAGCAGTGCTAATTAACTAATTAATTAATTAACTGATTAAGCGGACAACATAATGTATCTGGTACGATCTTCTAAACTTTCTTCATCGTTTATTATGGTTTTCGCTCGAGTAATATAACTTCTTTACGCTAGAGATCATAAATAGATGTCACGCCTCATGACAATTAGGCCTTTTTGGGGGGAAAAAAAATAATGGATGTGAAAAATTTTTAATTACCGAGTTTGATCATAAAAACTCAATGTAAAAAAATGAATTAAAATTCATCAAATTTTAAGGATATTTCTTGACCACTAATTGCTAAAACAATGAGAATTGCATATGAAAAAGAACGAAAAATATAAATCTATTGGATTCCACGAGTTTGCTTAGGTGTAAAATAACTATTATTTTGTTATAGAGTATTGTTTTTTCTTCCACATAAATCGTGAATTTAGATCAAAAAATAGATAATATATCTCGTATTAGTTGAGTTGCCCGAAGATATATATATATATAGATTCGTAGCTTAATTTTAGAAGTTTAATTTGGTTTTAAAATAACTTTGTGTGTGAATTTTAAAGTTCTATTTTAAAACGAATTTAGTAATATTTAATACAATTTAGCAGTATTATATTTCCTACTTTAATTCAATAGCAATTATATAATAATAATTTACACGGAACCATTTTAAAACTTACGTACGAAGAAAAAAAACACTTGTTCAAGTGGTTTCACGCGATCATCACATGCAATGATGCAAAGAAGGCTTAGCTGCCATTTCCATCCACACCAAAACCATAAAAGTTAGCAGCAGTTGCTAGCTTTTGTGTACTATTAAAACTAATCTTCGTAATCTTGCTCAACATGTATATCGCTTTCAATAAGAATCGATCGACAAGGCAAACATATATATAATGAAAAAAGAAGATCATCAAGAAAACTATTTCAGGGACAGGATTAATGTAATTAAACAAGGATATATCATATATGCAGTAAGGCTGGACCAGTTAGGTTCGCAATAAAGCTTGGTCGGTGCTGAAGCTTCAGTTCTTTTTCTCACCGTAAGGTTGCAGTGGCAGGAGACAAAAGATGAAAAGCAGCAAGTGGTACTGCATATGGTTAATTTAAGGGCTGCATGCTTCCCTGAGAAGTCGGGCAAGTCGTAGACCAAATATCCATGCACAGTACGACATGAAGTTGGAATCTGAAAAATTAATGAGTTTTCTTTAGATTTGGTCGGTCGGTCGTCTTTAATTTGCTGGGTACTGACTTTGTGCAAGGACATACACATCCTGCTCTGTTTTCGTTAACTGAGCACGTAGGCAACGCATTGATTTTCTGACCACTCCAAGCACTGCACTATAACCTGCTCGATCTGTTTAACTTGTAGTTGCTGTGAGTCACGTACAGTTAGTTGGAGTAGATTTAAGTCCTTTTGTGAAGTGTTATTTCATATTGATATTCGCAGAAGAAAAGAAATCGATCTGGCAGATAATTTTGATCTTTTTCTGGCAAAAGTGAAGAATAAAGCAATTCAGAATTAAAATATACACTTTTGATCGATGACGTTCGTAGCTAGGCTTTGTATATATGGCCTTTCATGGCCCATGTATATGGACCGATAGGCCTATCGGGCTGTGGCAATACTTTAGAATTTTTATTTCGCATTTTTAATAAAATAATTTCCATTTTTTCTTAATAAATAAATATTTTTTATTTTGTACTATTTGTATTTACTTTAATTAATAAAAATAACAATTAAGAGGCGATGTAGTATGAAATGGATAAATTGACAATTAGAAGAATAAACACGTAGATAAATAACAGTCACATAATTTTTGAGAATTGAGATTAAGATGATATTTGGTTGGAGGGTTTGGAACGAAGGAATGAGAATGGAAATGATATATTGTGTTTGGTTAATAGGTTTGAGATTGAGATTTGAAATAATTCTCAAATATTTGGGAATCAATGAAATCTGACCTAAACGGTGAGTTTGGAAATGATTCCTAAATAAATGATGGTTGTTGGTCGACGACTGACGATCGGTGACTGACAACTGGCGCCGATGAACGGCGGACGATGGGTGATAGGTGGCGGGCAACAGTCGAGGACCATCGATCGATGACCGATGATCGACGATCGACGATTGACGCTAGCGAGCGGTCGACGAGCGACGATGAAGGATTGACGGTCGACGAGCGACCGACGACTGACGGTCGATGAGCGACCGACGACCGGCGATCATCGGTGATGAGCGATCAGCAACCGACGATCGTCAACGGGCGGCGACAACTGTCAATGCCCCGACAATCATTGGCGATCGTCGATCGATGATGATCGACGACTTGACAACGACATCGACGTCGTCTCCGTTTTCATTCCCAACTTATAAAACCAAATAATGTTATTAGAATGACTAAATCCATTTCCATTCCACCCTACTATCAAACTCATTTTCATTCATATTCACACACTCGAATCAAACGTCACCTAAATTTATTTGTAAAGACATCTAAAGTATTTAGGAATTATTCCAGATCCAAATTGTTTAGCCTTTTTTTTTTAATTAGGATCAGATTTTAAATCTTCAACTCGATTAATTTCTAAAAATGATCAGATCGATCTCACGATTTTATAGAGACACCTCTTCTACAATCGGAATAAGATATCAAAACCTTTGCAAATCTCCACAAACCATCTGAATATATTAGGAAAGTACTCGTAATTTGATAGTTCAATTTGGACTCCACAATCATATTATTTTTAAAAGATGGTCCAATATCAAAATTTTATTCAGTCTGCTTGACAAACTACTGCACAAAGAATTATCTTCATGGATTTTTTTTTTCAAAATTTATGGTTAAATATTATTCCAATATAAAATCGAATTGTATTTCCGAACTCATCCCAGATTAATTTTTTACCCCAAGTTAATCATTAATTTTTTTTAAAACGTGGTACAATATTTAAAAAAAATCCTGACACCTGGCTCCGCCCTGCACCATGTCTCCGGGGGCTGTCTAGCTTCTTTCTCGTTCCATTTGCGCGTTGGAATCTCATTTCCATTTCCTGCCATTGACGGAGCTTCGAGGAGATAAACAACGAGTCGGTGGATCCCAGTACAAGTTCGCTTTCAGCACCCGTCAACGATCATTGCGTCCATGGTGGTGCCCAAGTACGAGTAGGGCCAAATTCCATAGCCCCTTCTCTCTTGTAGGACGGCATCTTTCTTTGTCCGATATCCATAAGCTTTGACCTTTCTTCACTCTCCAGTTTCTCCAATTGAGCTTTAGCATCCGCACAAAATCTAAAACGGATCCAACAGAGGGAACTCTGCAATCTCCACTGTAAAAGTTGAAATTTTGCTCAAGGAAACAGGAACAAATCCGTGGCTTTAGCAGATGCTGCTATGCTAAAAGTGATTGTTCTTAAGCTAGGCAACAGAGAATTCAATGCAGCACAACAACCTCCATCACCAATGCACAGCTCTTTGGTAATTCGATACGTCTTAATTGTTCCGTCAATTGGTACCTCGATTCCTAATATTATGATTTCTGAGTATATTGAAACATGTGTTGAGGTATATTTATCCACAGTAATTTCTACTCGTCAGCATCAAATTTAATATGCATTAATTGTTCACATCAAAACCTAACATCAAGTGATGGACTTTTCTTCCACTAAAAAAAATGCTATTTATTGCTGACGCAACTGCATTGCTTTCTAGCAAACCAAACATATATTGCCATTGAAAGCGTGACAAGGAAGCCATAATTAAGTGTCAGCATTTAAGACACACATTATGGATCTAAAAGATAAATAACAGATAGAAGATAAAAATGCATATTGATCAAACTCAGCAAGTATAATCATGCATTTTATTATGGCCCCCTCCCCCCATGAAATTAACTTTCTAACCCCTCTCCTTTCTCGTTTCCCTTTTTGTAGCATTCTGGAGCCATATAATAAAGAAAATGATATCGAGGAGAACAATTGTGTAAAAGTGATTGCAGGGAGAAAGTTAACACAAAGGAAGATGCCTTTTGATTTGATGCAAATAACCAAGAATTAGTGTATATGTAGCTCTCCTTCCAATAGCTCATGGCCACCAACTCCAAAACCTCCTCCTGCCCTCCTGTGAGACTGTGCCCAGTTATCACTGCCAGCGTTGCTTCTGAATTGTCATCGAAGAAAGGGAGAAGAACTAATTGCAGGTTATCATGGTGGAAGACGAGACCAAATCAGTGCTTTGCTTGTGATGTGCACAGGAGGTATTGGCGTGTCTCAATCTAAAAACATGGTTGGATGCTGAAATAGCTATGTAATTGGATTGAGCCGCGTCAATATCTCTTTTCGACTCAAGCACTTCAGCTCAAGGTACTTGTCTTGCTTCTTCTTCCTCTCGCATCGACTTCAATCTGTTCTTCTCGGTCGTCGGTTGACTTGGTTCTCTTTCTTTAATTTCTCCTTTAGATGATGGATTTTTTAGCATGTTGATCATTTGGAACTACAACTAATTAATAGACATTAAATAACAAGTACAAACAAGAAAAATGTTTTTTTTTTTTAAAGAAAAAAACAAATTTCAAATTGCCATCGCTATGCATCTTCAGAAAGTAATGAAATCCATGTGGGTCAGCAAAAGCAGATTCTTGCAACCCAGTTATTCCCAATTCTTTTCTGCGAGCTAGCTGGGAATTCCAGGGAATCACTGCATGCCGAAAGAGAATACTAATAAAAAATGAACAATTTGGAAGGGAACCAATAATTGTCCAAGGTTATTTCTATATTTCTAGTCCTATCTTCAGTTGAGTTATCGGTTGAAAGAGCTTGTTAATGGTCATTGAAACAGGGTGGTTCTGAAAGATAGATAGTACAAGGACTTTGTAAGCTAAATTATTGGGGCACCAGCTAAGGTGCATTTTTACACAGACAAGTTGGCGGCAAGTCATTGTTTCTCCATGTCAAATCCGTAGAAAACAATTTGCTGTTTGTCAAGTGTTCATCGGTAATAATTAGGTAAGCATATCTGCCTCGGGCAAAACTTAATCTGGCACCATCGATGGGAGCCCGGAGTAGCACCGCGATGCTCAACATTTCAGGCTGGGCTGGATCTGGTCATCACAAAACAATAAATGCATTCTCCATGGACGAGACCAACAAGAGAATGAGCTTGCTTTTTACAGTCTGCATTATATATATATCAACGTTTCTACATTAAAAATGAGACGACAAGATTAATTCTTCCGAGTTCAACTGAAGGAACAGGAAGAATTTTATTAACCAAAAGTTATCCCTTTTACTGTTGCATATATAGTTGAAGTATTAGCAGTTGGATATGAAATGAAGTATTCCAAAACGATTACAATCTCCCAGAAATATGTTTATAGTACACATCGTCATGCTCTTTTCTTGTGAAAATGATGTGACCGAACTACAGCTTTTTTTTGCTTGAGGAATCTTAATTAAGGTGTGAGTTTGAAATAGAATTTCATGCCAACACCGAGTAAGCCATGAGAAAGTAGTCAAAAAACCTTTTGTTCACCAGAGCAGAACACTATCAGCATCATCTTCTGACTCACCGAAGCTAGCTTCTTCCTATATATACTGACACTGACAAACACCACGAAAATTCTCATCACGTCTCTTTATTAAAGTCAAAGTTTAACGTGTCGCGAACAACGAGAATGAGAAAGAGCCGTAGCATCACAACGTCCAAGATCCTGCTTCCAACAGAATACTCGCAAGGGAACCAGCATCGAGCGCCGGCAATGGCAGAAGGTTGATCACCGCAAGGTTAAGATTGATCGCCGCCGCAAACTGAAACAAGCCGTAGGAACTCGATCTCGCAACCGCTGCAAACAGGGCCAGAGACTCTGCTCGAGGACTGGGAAAAGTTCAAGAAGGTCTGCTTCAAGCCATCCAACACTGTGGAGGCCAGCTAATCCCACGAACTCTCTCTATTAGCGAACACTGTGTCCTGTGCTGAATCCTTTGCCTGGGCCTCGGAAAGATAGGCATTTGGGGACTATTGGACGCCGATTCTACGAGTCCCGTCGGCGCTCTGGTCGGGAATTAATTACAAAGAGTTCCACACCTTTTGCTCCTTCCCTCACCACCTTCATTGCTTCCTTCTTGCATGCGTTCCTCTTGATGTACTCCACGAACTCTGTGAGGGAGAGCGCAGGCGCAGTCTCCCTATTGACCTCGACAATGATGTCGCCAGGAAGTAGTCCGTCGAAAGCCGCAGCGGATCGCCGGATCGGGCGCGGCGGAGACTAGGATGAGGAGGTCAGCGTCGTCGGAAACGGGAAGGCGAGTGGATAAATAAAATCCATATTATAATTGCTAATTAATCACTTTGGCCTTTAATTTTCTTAGAATAGTCTAATAACCCAATTAATTTTGGAAGCCCTTCGCATCTTAGAATTTCTTCAAACCATTAATCAGTGATGATGAATTTGATTAAGAAGAGCATTTATTTTATTCCCGACAAATTTAGAAAAAATGTCCTCGAATACACATATATCCATTGTATTTTATTCTATAAAAAAAATTAAATGCATCAACTCTTTCATATTATTAAAAAATATATATATTAGACGAACATAATGAGTCAGAACGAGAAAGTAAGATAGACCTTCCGATAAACTGGACAAGAAAATCATTATTTATTATATGAAAAATATAAAGATATTATTCAAGGTACTTACCTATTGTCATACTTTACAAATCAAAAGATATATAAAAATGATAAAAACACAGCTATTCAATTAAAAAATATATATTCCTTGCTAATTCTTTAGCAACTCTATTCCCATCCTAACCGAGCTTAGCACGAAGTTTTTTTTTATTAGTACTAAAATTTTAAATCTCGGGTCCAATATGAAATCTCCATCTATCACTGAAAATAAATTTTAAAAAATTACTCGTGGCAACCTCGGGCACAGTAGAAGATGCCCAAAATTAATCTCAAAGGATCACTGATTCAATCCCTCACCGCGAATTTGCGAGAATTTTCTCTAATAAATGAGGATTGATCTTTGAAAATTCAGTAATTTACCAAACATTTCATGTGAAATTTAGAATTATTTAAACAGTATTCTATATTTTCATATTTATCAAATAATACATTTAATTTTTTTTTTACACTTTCCGTCAAACAAATTTGTACCACAGTAAAAATCTCAAATCAACCAAACAATGATGTCAGAATTTACTATTTCAGTACAACATTGATGCAAGTCTATTTGGCGGGAGGGATAAAAATAGAATTAAGTATGTTATTTGATAAATATAAAAGTATAAGACGTTGTTTAAATAATTCTAAATTTTACGTGCATTGTTTAATAAATTGACTGGACCGTTCACTCTTTCTGATTTTCTTAGATTATCAATGAAAAATTTCTGAATAATCAAACTGTTCATCTTTAAAATTAATCAGATCTAAAACTTATATCTAATGACAACTAAAAATACCTCGTGACCCGATGACATAGCTCGACTTCTATAATTACACCGTCACTGTAAAATTGTCTTACATCAAAATCATACTTTATCTGTAAAAACAGACTTCCGAATCCATCCACACGCTGTAGCAGAAAATCAAACTTTCTTTGTTTGTTAAATGCCCCAATTGCTTTGCTGCTGCACCGTACTTCGGGGGCAGCACGAAGATTTTTCTTAGCAATATCGAGTGGGTTGATTGGAAAAATATCATGTACAAATAAGGATGTGTTTGGTGGGGCATCTATGATAGTCTTAGTTATTCATTTAGTTATTCATTTAAGATTATCAAAAAAAAATCTTGTTTTATTTAAAATGTAATCATAATAAATACCCAATATATCATACCACGTCAGCAAAAAGATTATCGATGGAGAAATTAAAAAACTTCCAAGAAACTTTCCATTTTCTATTTTCTGTTTTCCTTTTCCCGAAAACAAAAAACGATTTTTTAGTATTTTTTAATTTTTCAAAAAATACTTTTTTATTTTTTAGAAAACGAAAATGAAAACAAAAAATGATTTTCTAGAGTTTTTCAATTTTCCAAAAAACGATCCTTTATTTTATAAAGAACGAAGATGAAAAACATCAACCAAACGCATTTTCTCGTTTTCTCAAAAAATGAAAAGAGAAAATGGAAAATTTTCTCTCTATCAAACGCCCCCTAATTTTTCTTGACTTCCTTGATTATGATTTTTTTTTCTAAAAATATCCTCTAATTTTTACCATTTAGGACAAAATTACCCTTATCAATTTATCAAATTACAAGCCGATTGTCGATTGACTGTCGGTTGTTGCTGTTGTCGTCGCCGTCAATCGTCGATCACCAATCATCAGCCGCCGTCAACGATCGCCGACCGCCTGCCGTCGTCGATCGCCGCCGTTGATCGCCGATCGTCGACCAACCACCGTCGCCGATCGTAGGCCAACGGCCATATCCGTAGTTGAGAATAATATTGTAAATATCACAGTAAATAATACATTAAAACCTTCAAAGAAATAAAGTTTTATCTCATTACCAAGAATTAAACTAAACATCATTAAATTACGTTATATTCCCCGTAATCTTAGAAAAGTAATCATCGAAAACCATGCTTGCATAAAAAAGCACTAAAATTTCATCCCAAGAGTATCAAACACAAATCGCATGTACAAGTTTAATCGCAGCCATTGGCTCATTGAACGTCAAACAATATAAAGGGGGAAAATTGAGAAAGAAGAAATGTGGAACTTTTCAAACATGGCCACTCTCGCACTTGCTTCGGTGGCTGTTAATTTAGTTTTTCAGACTTTTTGGAGAATAAAGATGTTCGTTTGTCAAAAAGGTTGGAAAGTACATGGCCCGGTTTCTCCTCTGATTTTTTATCATCCTTTGCAGTTCGTTTCCAAATTGGTTGTTTGTCCTTCCCAACAAAGTTTAGGTTCCCTACCTTGAAGAGTTTCTTTGATTCGCCAGGTGGATTTTCATCAGGTTGTTCTATTGCTTTAGTGGTTTCTTCAGGTTTCAGGACTATGGCTTCTATCGTTCCATAAACCTACAAGGAAATAAACAGTGAACCAAAACAAAATCTTAGTAGCAGTAGTATCAAGAATGATAAGAAACGAGACCATACCTTGCAAATGTCATCCAACTTTTCATTCAAAAGGCCGCGTTGGTAGGTTGCAATTATGTAGTCTTTGCACTCGTTGTATAATTTGTTTAAGGGGCCATCGTCTGGAACTACTGCTTCAGCCATCAGTAGACCAGCAGAAATCTAAAAATTTACAATGGCAATATCTGAAAAGCTCAGATTAATGAAGAATGCCAAGCATTATCAAATTTAGTTCGAGAGGAATATATAAAAAACCCAGTATATTTCAGAAAAGTGAGAATACACAAATAATCTTGCTCCGGAAACTTAAGAATTTGTTTCATTTATTTTAATTTATTGCCCTTGTGAAACTATCGTGCTAAAGCTTCTGCTTTTCTTTTTTCCCCCAAACGAACAATCCTTGGTGCAAATTATCTCATCAACAACTTCCCCGAGCGTTTTAGAAATATGTCACAACTTAAGTTACCAATTAGGTGCTCTTTGGGAGAAAATGGGAAGAGACAAGATTCTTGCATGATGCAGCTAGCTCAAAACAATGTAATATGAAATAAATTCGATGCCCTTAGAATTGCATAACCTAATCAATAAAATTCCAAATGATGTTCCAAAAACAGCAGAAGCATATACTAAAAAATGCATAATCTATTTTTGACATGTTAGTTTCATAAGAAATCTGTTCTCCTGAATAATTTGTCTGATCCATGATAGCTATTCCTATGGTTCAAAGAAATTCTTCGAAATCTAACAAAAGAATTATTTCTCTAATCCAGCTTAGATATACCTATCAACAACCAATTTAATAGCTAATACAACTTAGCAGATTTTTCATTTTCTAAAAATATCTCTGAATCATCCACGTCCTTCCTAATTCCACACTACAAATTAAATATAGGAATGAGAATGAAGTATGTCATCCATTCCATTAACCAGAAAAAGAAAAACATAAGTTTCTATTACATTTTACAAGAACAACTAATATATTCGTGGTTAATTGCATTCCATGAACCAAACAAGGTGTTAGAATCATATCCATGCAAAGATGCTCTAGTAGAAAACTAACGCTAGTTAAGATCGCATCATGATTTGCATGCTTATCAGTGCAGAATCTTGCTCCACTTGTTAGTAACTTATAATTAATAGTCCGGCAACAGCTGATCAAGACTACTGCAACTATTCCATTAGGTAGTAAACAGTACCTTTTGTAACTAATCACATGGCGGTACATAGAAGTTGATAACGTGTTAAAAGCAACAATAATGATTAATAATCCTGCAAAATACATAAATATACAAAGTAGAATTTCTTTTGGAAGAAAAACTAAAAAGAAAATGCATACCGCACAGACAGCAAGCTGCTCAAAGAGCTCAGATGGTTGGATGCTCTCAAAGGAAGTTAAGATGCTTTCACTTCAAAACAACACAATCAATCATTTTTCTGGAATGACATCAAGTAAAAGACTGGCCATATAAATTCACCCACTTACACTGCTAAATCCTCATCGAACAATGGTGTTTGTTTGACAGCTGGTAATGCTTTTGCAGTTTCCCACAATTCATGCCACAAATTATCTAAATTTGACCAAAAAATGAATGGTGCAAGTCATCCAAAATCACAACAGTAGAGAGCTAATGAAGAGGGTGAAAAAAGAAATTGTCAAAAAAACTAATCAGCAACAACCGATTATTGACCTCATCCCTTGAAGAAGAACCGTGGAGAGCCAAGATGACTCAATTATGATCTAAGTTGCCTAGAACCAATGTCAGATTATGACTTAGGAGGTCCACTAGACTGACTGGGTGTTCATAAAATTAGGAAATCATTAGCTAGTGACCATCAACAAGGTATCAGAAAGGGTGATGAATTTCACTACCTATGTTAGTAATCTAAAAATGTATCCCCAACCAAATGGAGTCAATTCATATGCTGGGATTGGGTCAGTTCAATTTAAGGATCAATCCATTCAAGGTGGATTGTTATAGACAGATTGATTCCTTTCTTAATACCTATTCAAGCTTTTAGGATAAATGACTAAGAAGAAACTCATTCTCCAAACATTGAAGAATGCACAGTTTTTCTACATTAGTTACCATCATGTGGAGGCAAAAGATATTTAGTAGCTACCTGTCTAAATATGAAATATAGGCTGTGTTACCTTTTTCCTGCATTCTTCTACTTAGTTGACCACGTCGAGATGACCCTTCATCATCAAGTGAATTATCAAGTTGATTGTCCATCTCCATCCAATCTGGTGGAGAGTACCATCTTATAAAGTCTTCTAGGATACACCCAGGGTTAGCAGCCTAATGAGGTGATATTTCTGGTGATTACACAACTTTGAAATTGCATAGCATTGATACACAAATCAAGAAATAAGAAAAGGATTAATGAACACTATAAAATACTGAAAGAGACTTCGCACTTGCCTTGAATGCTTGCATGTCAGAAAGGAGTTGAGAACAACCTAGCCCTAAACTGGAAGCAAGAACAGGAGAGTAAATCAAATACATATTATAAATTAAGATACACATACCATTAGCATAGACCACAATGAATCATTTTTATGAAACTAAGAAAAAAAGAACCAGTCAATTCACATTTGATCTAAAATAATAAAACCCCAAGTTTACAACAATGTTATCTGCTGTTTCAAAAGGGTCAGACTCAAGAGCAACTAGTCTAAATCAGTGCTATTCCGGGGTTAGTTTTAAGTAACAGTCAGAAAGGCCTGTCTATGTGAAATTAGATGCAAACAACTTCACCATATTCAACTTGGACATTATGGTGATATTTAGAAAGTTCAAAAGGATCTATTTATTCTGATTCAAATGAAATGAAATAAATCCATGATTAAAAAAAAAACAGTCTAGTGCACGAAGCTCCTACCAATGTGAGATCCCGAGAAAGGATTGGATTATATTAGATCTATTTTATGCAGTAACTAATAACTCGTATTTTGACATTATTTTGATTCATTCCTCGATGTTTTAACCCATTCACATGCTTAATTCAATGTAATTATCATGTTTTACGAACATTGAATTATTTTAGCATCTTGATGCAAATATAATGTAATTATCATGTATTACGAACATTGGATTATTTTAGCACTTTGATGCAAATATATGCTAATTTAATGTATATCTTGTTTTGTAGAGCATTTAAAGGACATATCGAGGAATTTTGGGGTTTATTCATCAATGAACCACGGCCAAACCAGGGTCCCAAACACGTGAAGCCGTGTACCAAGCTAGGAGAGTGAAGAAAATGAAGAAAGATGCTTCCCAGAGGGGTCCACTGTCGTGGACCTCTCTAGTCATGGCCTTGGAGCACACGGTGACCACCACGGTCGTGTCGTGGCCCAGCGACACGGCCATGTTGCGTGGTTGTGTTTCAGCTAGGACAACTATAAAAGGGGTTCCAACTTGGAAAAAAACGTCATCTTTTCTTCCCCAAAAGCCCTAGCAGCCACCCTCCACCTTCATCCATCCATTTCTTCCCTTCGAATTCGAGGGAAGACCACTTCATCGAGGAATTCCGACAACGTCCATGCTCCATCAGCGTCATCTTCTCCTATGGATTCAAGAAGAAGCTTCGCCTCTAACGACATTCCTCTAAGCTCAACCTGATTCGTGAGAGCTCAAAGCTCCATTAAACTCGCGGATTACGGAGTTTGTTTCATCCTGTAGCCACATCATCTCCGGAGACTCGATCAAGACTCTATTGGATAGCCATCGTGAAGACCTTGTTTACACTCTAGACATATTTTGGGTGTTTAATTGATCATTTATTTTATTGTTTTAGTTTAGATTAATTTCCTACATGTCAAGTGTTTGTCAATTTGCACTTACATTTGGTTAGCTTAACTTCAATTGTACACATTAAGTGTTTGTCTTAATTCCTCTTACAATTTTTGTTCCTTTTAATTCTTGTCGTTTAAGTATTCATTAAATTTCCTACATTGCTTACTTACTTGAATGGTTCAATTACTCGCACTACTAGGTTAGCATTTTAATGGCTTACATTGTCCTTCATATCATAGGTTTAGAATTTAAATTGCAAAACCTCACAATTATATAGAAAAACCAAACAATAACAAAGTGATCCTAAGGCGACCAATCTATCGATTACACTCGTTTGGGAGACGACCTGAGTCATCTCTCTGTACTACATTAGTGTAGAGAGAGGGTTCGACTATATTAAAATTTGTTTTGATATTGTAGTCATGGTACGATATGTGGTTTTGTGTTATTAGCCTCACCCTGCATTATAAGAGGTGGTTTCTCCAACTTGAACTCATGACCACAAAGTCACACGATAACAACTTTACCATTGCACCAAGTCTCTCCTTTTAAATCCATGATAAAAAAATTACTGAAAAACGGAAAAAGTCAAGCCAAAAAAATAAATTCTCTCCCTTGGTGCATTCACAATGTAGTCATATCATACTCATACTTAGGGCAGTGAATTAATTCTCTCCCTTTTTGTGTGTAATTAAATAACAAAGAAAATTTTCTATCTAAAAAAAAAAGAAAGTAAATTTTCCAATTTGACTAAAACAATAAACCACCTAGACTGGAAATAGACAACAGCATATTAGCAATCGTATAGAAAAAATCTGCCTGACAAATAACCACTGACCTCCCAGTTCGCAGCACAAACTCCTCGGTTTCTTTTATAAGTTCTTCTGTTAGAACTGGTCCTTCCTGGATGTAATGACAGGCCAAGGATCACATTACAAGTGGTGTAAGACAAAAACAGCCATTCAGTTAATTATGCCCCTTCAAAATTTTACCTGTGTGATAGGAGAATATACAGGTTCACCAGTTTCTAGCATGGTAAGGTTTTGAGATGGTCCTGCAGCGCCAAGCCTAAGAACATAATCTCCAGTATTGGTCCTTGCGAAACCTTTAGAAGCTGGAGATGAATCAATAAGTTCATGACTAGCCTTTGTCAATATAGAATGCAATGATTCTTCGGCAATACTTCGGCGCTGTTTCCTGGCAATGGAACAATTAATAACTTGAAACTGTTGATGCAGTAGACAAGAATTCAAGTCAGGATCTGCATTTAATGGCATTCGAGGTATCGGTTGGCCATCAGACCATAATTTCCTCAGCTGCAGAAATAACAAGAAATAAGAAACAGTTACAGCAAGTTATAAAGCATTTAATATATATATGAATATATTCTTTTGGATAGATTGTGCACTTGACGTTCTTTGTTAAGGAGTTCTGGTAGCATTTAGAATTACAAAGTCACAGATTTAAGTAGAGGTATGCTTACATTATCGTAAACTTCACAGAATTTCACACAATAGCTTATGGCATTTACTATAACCACAAATATCCAAACCTTTTAGCAAATCCTAGAATGATCAATCTAATATGTACAACAAGATATTTTCTTTGACAACATGAACGAGCTGGTCAGTAGTCTGAATGAAAAAAAAAAAAAAAAACTCCAAAGGAAACAAAAAAGACTTTACAAGAAGGTTTCAAGTAGGATAAAGGCATGCAAGCTTAAGCATTGAAATTGGAAAATAAACAGAAACGTAGGAAGTATTTTGTTATCTACTGCTTGTTATACATGAAGAGGGTAGTGAAGAGAATTACTTGTAAGACCGGCAAAGCATAAATAAATGACAGCATTCATCCAAATTATTGTGTGCTTGCAAACGGAATTTAATTAACAATAGACTCAGAAAGGATTAACAACAGCAGCATGCTTTTGAAGCTTAGCAAATGAAAAGAAACACATCCTTCATCAAAGAACTCATGAACAATATACTAAATGTTAATGGCGTAGATAAGAGATGATGAAATTCACTGAGAAAAAAATGGGGAAAGGACCATGAAATCATCAGTAATGCGAACAATCAAAAAAAGACTTGAATAGTGTGAAACGATGGAAGGGCCTCTAATTATCTTTAGACATCAAGTAGAACATACAAACACCCAAAAAATGATTTTCATGGAATCTAGAAGAAAT
Source organism: Wurfbainia villosa (assembly GCA_025175895.1). Lineage (NCBI taxonomy): Eukaryota > Viridiplantae > Streptophyta > Magnoliopsida > Zingiberales > Zingiberaceae > Wurfbainia > Wurfbainia villosa. Next base: position 19,925,659 of record CM045991.1, on the reverse strand, counting down.
CAAGCTTGGTAAGCCGTATTGTTGTTGTTTCACAAATATGTGTGTACATAACCCAAAGCTTCAATTTTCTTAAAGAATATCATCAATCTCATCAACAATAATGCAAACATTACTAGTGGAAATACCTTCCTGTAAATAAAATGGATAAACGAGATTGGCTGTTTGAAGTTTTGAAGGAATAAATCCTAAAAACATAAGAGCATGTGCTCAACATTGTGATTGTCAGATAATGTTCTAAGTAAAATCCGAAACCTTTCCTCAACAAGAAACAAATCCAATTACTTACTTCAGTTATGACACTACACCAAAATAATGCCATCTTCTGTAGTGATTTTAAGCCTCCAATAATCACAGACAATTTAACAACAAAGCTTCCTGGTGGTGCACCATGAAGATCCTTTAACAATGTAGTCGGAGTAAGGTCGGATCCATATACACCTTTCCATGGCAAATATTGTTCCTCTGGAAGTATCTTGTTGACAATTGCAATCAAAGTGAATATTTAGTTGAATGAGAATATTTTATAGTTGACATGAGGATCAAAAAATTGATGCAAAAATTTATTACATGATTTTACCTGATCTAAATAGAAGGCATATGGAAGAATTGATTTCCTTATCTTCCTTATCGCGAAGAACTAGAGACTTTACTGCTGAAAAACTCAAGCCACTCTTTTCCTTGGTATTTGAGGGCTCTACATCTGATGACAAAAAGCTATTTACAGAGTTGAAGTTCTTTGCACTCCTATAAAAGTTAAATGCATTTAGATGTAAGGATTGATGATAAGAGAATGCAGAGAATTGAAAGCATGATGCTTTTATGTAAAAATATTGTGCATATAGTTTTGTCACACATCTACAAAAGTAAAAAGTTATTTAGCTGTCAATGTAGGAAAATCAAAAGAGATAATTGTACCCCATGCATACAGTTCCAACATGTAACACATTTCGGGAATAAACTTACTCAATTGCCAGAGCTAGTTGTTTAATTACAGAAGATGAAGGAATTTCCTTCTTTGGAGGTTTTGAACTGCCTACTTTCTTGGTTGAGCTTCCTTCCATAACCTGAAAAAATGCTAATTAATTCTGTAAAATAGTATGCATCACAATTTACAGATTTGATAGGAGAACTTGGAGAAAAGGCCATCCACAGTACTAATTGCTGTGGAAATAATACTTAATTCTGAAAAATGTGACTTGCACTCATTCCAACTGCCAATGCAATTCAATGATCTGTTTGCACGTTTGAAGCCCACAAAGTAAAAAATTCCATTTAGTTTTTCCAGTGGATCTTTTAATTGATTAATATCCAATATTACTTCTAGGTAATATTGGAACCTCTCATCCTTTCTAGAACAGTATGTGATGATATTATAAAAATCACAAGAAAATACAAGATTCTCATTTTGTTTACTTGCAGAATCAGTTGTTCTCCCTAAAATGGATTTTATCCATCATTTGAAGTTCCACAAAAAATCTATGTGAGGTTATTCTCCATTGAACTCTATGCGTGGCTATATCACTAGCAATCAGATTCATTTAGATCATCTTTTTATTCATTGATCAGAGTTTTTTAAATGGTCTCTTAAAAATATCAAACTAAATGCGCAGGGATTGTAGCAATTGTGATACAGGGACTGTAATGAAGACATCTTTACACCTAAAACGAAGAGTTGCTTCCACGATACAGATCCTTGTGACTAAATCATAAAAACCAAACCCTTTACACTGAGAAGTGACGTTTGACTCCGATATATATAAATAGCCAACCAAAATTTTCTGCTTTACGGAGCAACATAGCTCCACTTTGTGTACTACCATGTAGCTGAAGAAGTGCCCCCACGACTCAGCAGAGTTGATACTCACATGGTTGCTACTACCAATGAGGTAGAGGTCGATCCTTAGGGTTTATTCTTCTAGGATTAATTGTCCGTCCATGTAGGAGACCGCTCCGTGATTTACCTCTCTTGCAAAGGCTGTGGGGCCGACTGAGGGGCGCTTGGGGTGAACGCTACCAATGTAGCTGAAGAAGTGATTATACAATAGAGTGAAGAAAGACAGTTGAGCAAATAGCCATAGCCAGAACAGGATATAAAACATACATATATGCTCAGCAACACGGATAAGACTGTAGTCTGTAGCTTATGTTCATCAATAGCAAGCAAAACCTTTTGGTATATAATCTACATGAAAAAAAAAACAAACAAAAAAGACCATCATATAACTTACCTCCGTTGGCGATCTGCTGGAATCATCGTCCGCATCTATGTCTCGATCCGTGGATCTCCTCGTCCCTTTTTGGGACTGCACGTCGATATCTGCGACAGGTCAAATCAGATTCGCAGCGGGAAGGAAGATACAACATCTGCCTAGTTATAAATCAAAGCGGGAGATAAGGAGATGCATGAAACCTCGATCGATCTTAAGATCGGCTTTGATGTCAGTGAGGACCTTCTCGGCCCTAACCGCGGCGGATTGAAGCGCCGTTTTGGCCCTGGAGACGAGCGAGAGGGAATACAGCGACGGCTGCGGCGGATCCATTCGGTCGATCGCCGGCCAATGATGGTGAGGGCTGAGGGGTCAAGGGCGAACTAAGAAGTTGGTCGCCAAGGCGACATCAAACATGAACCCAGAAAAGAGGAAAACGAAATGCATTTTTCTAAAAAATAAAAAATAAAAACCAATGAATGAGGAGAAGACAAGTCACAAAATGAGAATTAATTGGAAAGTGCATCAATATGGATACCATGGATAAATCAACGTATATTTAAAAATTTATTTACATCTACCCAAGCGTCTTGGCTTGGGACATCGAGGTCGGATCCGCTGGGCTGGCGCAAAAGTAAAGGGGTGCGTTCATGGGTATAAACTGAGAGCCCGAAAAGGCAAAATGTTAAGAAAATGAGAAAATTAGTGAAGAAATTTCTTTCGGTTCGAAATACGTAAAGAAATAATTTACAACAGAATTGGGATAAAATTCTCCATCCTTCTTTCAAATATTATTATTATTATTATTATTATTCAATGAGATACGTAAGTTATGCAATATATATCATACTCGTTTATATAGTAAATTTATTTAATTATAATTAATATTATTATTTATTTATAGCAAATATGTATTTAGTTAAAACAAGAAAAGAATTAGCGAGGATGCCCATTATTAAGTAACCTACAATTATTTCCAGCGTCATTCACATTTTAAGCCTCAAGTTCCCGAATTGCTCCAAGTAAAATATCTAGTTTATTATGGCGGTACTTTTCCTCGCAATTAGCAAATTTTATGGCTCTCATTTTTATTTCCCTTTTCTAAAATATAAAATATAAAATAAAATCTTCAATAAGAAAAAGATAAGCTTCCGAGGTGGCGTCTCGGGGGCCATGAGCCCATGGTCGCCTCTATTTCTGTGGGGCCTACTTTTTTTCTTCCATTCTCTTCGTCCCACGCGTCGCTCGTTCTCTCAAAACCCCCGACCAATCAAAACTTACGGAGACTTCTCTCGATCCCTATCCTACTCCCCTCTCCATCTTCTTCCCCGCCTCGATGGCGCTCCTCCCTCATCATTTCCCCTCCGCCACCCTCCACCGCCACTGCTACCATCCCCAGCCGCCCTCCCCCAATCTCAATCCTCTCAAATTTCTTCCATCCAAATCTACTTTATCTAATTCGAAGCTGTTCCACCAAACCAAAACCCAATCTTTCGCCGCCCGCTGCTCCTCCTCGTCGTCCGACCGCCCAGTCTCTAACGACCTCGTGGAGCTGCCTCTATTTCCCCTTCCTCTTGTCCTCTTCCCCGGTGCCGTACTTCCACTCCAGATCTTCGAGTTCCGCTACCGCATCATGATGCACACCCTGCTTCAGACGGACCTCCGATTCGGCGTCGTCTTCTCCGACGGTGGTTCCGTTGCTGATGTTGGCTGTGTAGGTGAAGTCGTCAAGCACGAGCGCCTAGTAGACGACCGGTTCTTCCTCATTTGCAAGGGCCAGGAGCGCTTCCGCGTTTCCCGCGTCCTCCGCTCCAAACCTTACCTTGTTGCCGAGGTTGCCTGGCTCGAGGACCGCCCACCGCCACGTCCATCTGAGGGCGAAGACCTTGAGGCCCTTGCCTCTGAGGTCGAGAACTACATGCGGGACGTCATCCGCATCTCCAATCGCCTCAACGGCAAGCCTGAGAAGGAGGGCACGATGGACCTGAGACGCAGTTTATTCCCCACGCCCTTCTCGTTCTTCGTGGGAAGCACCTTCGAGGGAGCGCCCAGGGAGCAGCAGGCGCTGCTGGAGCTGGAGGACACTGGCGCCAGACTTCGCAGGGAGCGTGACACGCTCCGGAACACCCTCAATTACCTAACCGCTGCCTCAGCCGTCAAGGATGCCTTTTCACCGTCAAATTCTTCTTGACGAGCGATATGCTAGTACTCCGATGGAAGAGAGGAATAGGCAATGAGACAAACACTTTATAGGCAAGACATGTTTCACCTTTTTTTTCCCCCTTTCTTTATCTCTATGCTTGCATCTTTTATTGTCTTTCATCTTTTGTATATTATGACATGTAATAACAATGAATCCAAATTCAAATTAATCTTCTTCTTTTGACAATGTTTCAACTAGATGGATTGTTTTCTTAAATCTAATTTGTGCATAGTAATATTCTTGGATATCTCCGATGCAATCGTTATCTTTAATTTTCTGTGTATAGGCAATTGTTATGGTGTATGATGAAGTTCTTGCACATTCTGCACTTGTTTTGTTTCAGGCGTGCATAATTAGATTATGGTGTATGATTATTAGTTGTAACGCAATCTTTTAATCAAAGTGTGAAATTCCCAGCTCAACACATTGATGACCACAGATTCAAGAATGCAAGTGTGGACTATGATCCATGTAAAAGATAAAGTATAGCCCTCCTTCCCCAAATATAAGATTTTTTTTGTTGTAGGCCATCAGACTGGAAAGCCACCAATACCGTACCACAAGACTTTAACCATATAATAGAACGTCTGTTGTAGGGCTTCAGATATTTTCCCTGTATAACTATAATCTGTCAGCAAATAATTCATTACTGAAACTGATTATTTGGTTTCTTGAAAATTTCTTGTTGAGTTGTTTATTGAGACCATTATTTTTTTAGTTTTATTTATTTCTGGTATACATTAAAGGATGGGATTCACTATTTCCAATATTCTTGCATTAACCAGATTCAGTAGGTCTGTAGGGTTCAGAAGTTTGGGTGCATGACATTATAATAATTCTTCATAATAGTCTTGGATAAATGTCAACTAGCCATTTACTAATTGTGTAGGTCTAAGATGTTCCATCTAAAAGATAAAGTATTAAGCTGGATGAAGAGATTAAGTAACCACAACTGTTTCAGGAATCTGTCACACACCTTCTAGTATGTATCTCAGTATACAGTGCATCAAAAAAGATAGCTGCTGTGTGTACCTGTGGAATGTCCAGCAAACCGTTCGGGCATTTAGCAGCATCAGTAATTCCACATCTGATTAGGAAGCAGTCAAGGGCCTTCATAATGTGTTTATCACTGATTATAATCAGTTCCAATCCCAGATCTTTGTTTATCTGTTTTTTGATATCGACATTCCTAAACAAGTACCATTCTCATAATTTGTGTTCTCAGATTACTCTGTCCATACTACTTATCCTTATCAACTTCAAGAACATCATACCTAGGTTGTAAAATATTGAGAGAGGAGTTCACTGCCTGAGAAGAAATATGACCTTTGTTCCTCACCACTGGTCTACTATCAACAGTTCAATTTCAGTTATTAGTTTAGCACTTTGAGGTCAGCTAGCTGAATTCCAAATAAAGTTTTGTTGTTTGAACATCTGTTCAGACCCTTGGAAGTTGTGGAATAGCACCGAGAGGAAAAACTTCTTATTCAGCTTTAAATGAAGCTTAAATATGAGAACTACAAGCTACACCTATCGGCATTGTGTACAACATATACATTATCAAATGCTTCAGGTTATGCCTTTAATAATAGGATAAAGAATCTTAGCTTGTGGTTGTTGCCTAGGAAATTAAGAAAATAGAAACCTTAGTTGTGATCATCTATGGTCGTCAATCTTGATGGAGGCCAATCGGCAAGACGTTGACAAGGTCTAGACTTCAGAGACCACTTGGAAGGCAATGTTAAGATTAACTGTGCTCCCTATCTTGGTCTGTTTCAATCAGGAAGGAATTATGTTGGTCTCGAAATTCACCAGCAATTTTTGTATTCCTACAAACCCAAAGAAAAAACTTCCTCCGTTAGTAGCATGCATGTTAAGTTATAGGCTATATTTGTTTGTCCAATTTGAGTTTTAAGTTGACCTGTATATTCTAATTGATAAAATTGATTGGCTAACAATTTAACCCAAGAGTTGAAACGGTTAGAAAGGAAACAATCTATATGTTTATATCCTCAATATTTCCCCTTCATTCGTGTGTGGGTAAATATACTTCAATTGATCGATTCGAATGCACATATACATCGAGGAGTTAATATTATTGTCTAAGGTAAGATTTGAAACCATGAAGGGGAGTTTTAGTACAACGGTAAAGTTGTTATCTGGTGACCTAGAGATCATGGGTTCGAGTTTTGAAACAGCTTCTTACAAAAAGCAGGATAAAACTGTATATAATGGATCCTTCCCTAGGACTCTGCATGGTGGGAGCTTCGTGCATCGAATTGTTTTTTTTTTTTTTTTTGAGAAAGATTTGAAGCCATAACCTTTGATATTAATTGGCTAACTACTTATTCAAAAAGCTTACACCTTAGGAAAGAGATGACTATTATTAATTGGTCCCTTTTGTAAGAATGGTCCCTTTCTTCCAAACTAAGGTTTTGGGATAAGTGACTAAGTAATCAACTTTGGAATGGTATTATAGCGGTGTATTCTAGATTCAAATCTTGCTTGTTATCATCAATTCATGTGTTGGATATCAACCAGCTAAGTGAAGTATATCCAACTTCACAGGTTTACATGAAGGGAGAGGTATAAATATAGAGTATAGATTGGTTCCTTTCCTGAGCTCGTGCTTTTTGTGAAATATTGATCAACTTGAACACTAATTAACATAGGAATAACTTGTCCATCTCTTTCTATTCCATGCTAAAATCAGCAATTGACTCTTACACCCTTGCTGGGATCTGGTTGCACCAATCGCGAGACTAACTAATAGATAATGCACCAATCAAGAGATGATTGGTGCTGATCAATTAAGAATTTTCCTGGGCAGCCTTATTCATTTGCTTTCTTGCAAAATAGCATTGGAATCATGGTACCAAGTTCCGTCAATTCATCTCAAATACCAATGATGTTTGATTGAGTACTATTTCCTGGCTACATCATGTTTGAGTGGCACCTAGCCTGCAAGGATATTCTTCCTGTGCTACAGTGCTGATGGGAATTTGCTAATTTCATGCGCAGTTATATCAAGTGTGATTTTGTTTGACCATTCATAATTCATCTTTAAGGGAGAACAATGTGGTCCTCAATAGTGGAAAGGTTGCACTGTACTCCCAATTTCCCCGACACCGATGGCCATCAGCTTCAGAAAAAAAGAAGTTTAGAATTCAATAATGTTGCCATTGTGATGCCTTGCAAATTTTACATGATTATGGACATTCCTTTCCCTAGAATCAAACTCCATAACTTGGGCCTTGAGCAGACACGATTTGTTAGTTAAGAAAACACTCTGATCAATGGCAAACTGAATGCTTTGCAGATAGATGGAACCCCACATTCTTAACCATATTCTGAGTTTATCGTAACAAAATCCAGTGTATTGAGCAGAACTTTTTGGAGGGCTTCAAACTGATAGGAAATTTCCACAGGTAATAGTGGTAACCCTGGCAATCAAGAACTTTGTGATCGTTGAAAGGCACAATAAGTTAGATTTACCCTCAGAGAATTAAAGTTAGGTATGGATGAACATATTGCCAAGGTGGAACCACCTATAGAGATTAAGTTTTGCACTAAAGCAAGTCAGGAAAGTTCAGACAGGATACAGATTATCTTGATCAACTGTAATACCAGCATTTATATTTGCTATCCGTAACTTGGACCAACAATAGAATTTCACAAAGCCAACATTGCGGCATATTGCATGCCGATAATGTAATAGGGCATAGATTAGGAAGAACTATGCAAGTTATGAGCATAACAGATCCCAGCTCTAACATTATATAATTGGTCTAGAGGTCGGAATATGAGGGCAGAGGATTGGCACTCATGCAGCTTTCAGATCTTCAATTCCTCCAATCAATTGGCATTTCAGGAAATTATTAGACAGAAAGTGATCTGAGGACCAAGACTAGTGGGGTGGGTGGCTGATTGATCGATGTAATGGTTTGCTTGATGGTAGCAAAAAAAACATATTGCAAGTACTGAACAACATCATATTGTCATGGGATTTTTATATTGGTGCTAACAGTGGAATGATCTCATAACTTTCTGTATCATACAAGCAGTGGATTGGCTTGCTCTCGGACTACGTAATCTTGGTGGATTTTTAGTCAATGACATAATCTATTACAAGAACTGAAGAGAATGATTGGTGTTAGCCATTGAAGATGATGTTTATGCGGCACCACATGAGGCCTACCAGAACATTACAATCTGTATTGATGTACACCTCTTTTGTGGGCACATCTCATACAATCTTATGGTCCACAGGACATGCGATTTAGGTGAGAAATCACTTTTAAACACATAACGCCTTAGAATTGGGTGCAAAGATCTACTAGTATGTCTACATAATAAGAACTCAACATGACCTTGCAGCTCTAATCAGACATACAAGGGATGGTAAGGTCCCATTGAGCGATGAGGATACTATGTATAAACTTAAATGCTGAGGTTATATATTGTCCCCATGAGGATGACGTGGTGGCTAAGACACGGCGGTACTTGCAGAAGTGGTGTGGGTCGATTTCGGAGATCTAAAGTTCTTTCTTGGATTCAGATGACTCTACGTGTCTTAGTCACCATGTCAAGGCCCATAGGACCCTCCGTGATTTACCTCCCTCACAATGACTATGGAACAGGCCGGTGGGGGCTGCTAGATTGGCAGTTCCAACCTTTTACAGAAGTGCTGAGGTTATATTACATCATCTCATTCGTATTGATAGTTTAAACAACAATGACAATAACAAAGTCATATCCCACTAAATGGGGTCGGTTATATGGATCCTTCTACGCCAGTGAACTCTATCCCCTACTATATCATCATTTATATTTAAATAAATTTTATCTTGTTTTGTTGTTGCTAACCAAGTCTTTTTTGGTCTTCCTCTTCCTCGTTTGATGTGTATATTTGTCATCGTTTCATATCGCCTAACTGGAGCATTTATTGACCGTTTAAGTACATGTCTTTCGGAGCTTTCCTTCAATAGATACAACACCGACTTTTTTTCTAATGCTTTCATTTCTTATTCTGTCCATTCTCGTATGTCCGTACATCCACCTTAACATTCTAATCTCCTGCAACTCTCATCTTTTCCTCATGTGCTCGAGTCGTAGTCCAACATTCAGCGTCATAAAACATAGCAGGTTTAATCGTCGTTTTGTAGAACTTCCTTTTAAGTTTTAGAGGTACTTTACGATCACATAAAACACCCGATGTTTTCCTCTATTTCAACCATCCTGCTTGTATTCTATATAAGACATCTCTCTCAATCCCTCTATCATCTTGTAAAAATGATTCTAAATATTTAAAGCTCTCAGTTCCAGACAACTCGTCATCTCCTATCTTAACACTTGTCTCATTACGTCTAATATTGCTAAACTTAAATTTCATATATTCTGTCTTTACTCTACTAAGCCTAAAATCTTTCACTTTTAGTGTTTTTCGTCAAGATTCTAATTTAGTATTTACTTTTTTACGTGTCTCATTTACTAAAATAATATCATCTGTAAAGAACATACACTACGGTATTGATAGTTTAAAGTGATACAATTAATGATTACTGTCAATAAGTGCTAGCTAATACTTTTTTGGTGTTTAAATTTCTATAATCTAAATTGATGTTTTTGTTTCACGCAATGTTCTTTTCAAGACAAACTGAAGCTTCAATATCCACGATCGTTATACTTTTGAGTTTTTCCTTCTATAGGTCAACCCGTGGAATCTCGCAACAGTAAAGACCTTCCATGTTCCATGTCCTCACTTGCCAGCATCTCCTTTATCGATTATCTCACTGTGCAAACTAAGTGGAACACCTGTAGATAAGGCTATTTAGGTTTGATAGATTTCCCAACACGTAAGAGTCTTCTCTGTTATTAGACTTTGATTTATAAGCAAAGTACGCGAGAGACTTGTTACTCTTTGAACTTTGTGGATAAGAAACAACGGAGAAATTCCCTTGATCAGGACATCTGAGGAGATGAAGACCAAAAAGGGGGTAAACTACTGGCAAGAATGCGACTCATTGCCTTTTTAGCCATTCAGAATTCTGTTTGGCAACTGCAAATAACATCTTCAAAATAGTTTTGGTGTTTTTTTTTTTTTTTCTCCAGTGACATTCTTCACAATTTCCAGGGTGAATCAGTTCTATGGATACTTCGACCTGATCGATATCTTCTTTTCAGGCTGACTTGACCATCGTTTAAGTATCTTTTTCTTGGACATTTGCTTCTCTCAAAATGCCTGAAACATGTGTCTATCCTTGTGTCTTTCTCCCTTTGCTATCTTGCGCAGTATTATTATTCTCAGCGTTACTAGTTTGTAACTCGATCATCTACCACATTCCATATCATTCTCATCCATTCGAGGTACATCGTAGATGTATCAGAGCTGAGAGCAGCACCATGTGATTCCTGTTTAATTGGTCAGTTCATGCAAAATTAAAGCTTCCAACATGTCCACATCCAAATCTTCAATCTCTCTTCCAAATATTTTTTCTGTAAACGACCCCTTGTAGTTGTCATCACCATGTGACGAGAAATTAAACACTACACAACATTTATTCCACTACGTCCTCTATTATTCCTGTCATCACCAAGAGGACAAGAAAAGAAAAGAAAAGAAAAAAAAAAACAGCATAAATTTGGTGGGGCCTGACCATGAAACCCTGTCACCATTGATAACTTAAGATTTGCATATGTGGCATCGCCATTAATTAGCTTACGAAATCCTGTGGCGGTTGAAATTTGAAAGAGAAGGCGCGCGCGCAAGCTAAGGACCACCGATCGATCGCAAGCAATTGGGCGGTTTCGTTCTCGGTCATCGACATTGGCGCAACATCGGCTCTGCCTCTGCCGTCTGCGGACCACGCTCGCGCCAGGACTCCTTGTCCCTTTATATGCGCCACTTTTGTGCACTCTTCTATATTCCTCGATCCTATATTTCTGTTGCATATAGGAAAACGCCGTTGAATAGTATGCGCGGGAAAAATATTAGCTCGACCGCACAATGTCAACAGTTTGATATGAACAGAAAATAAATAATTAGCTCAATCGCAGTTTTATAATTAATGCATTAGAACCTTAATTAAGATAGTACGTGTGCATTTCAGGTTTTGACAAATTGCAAATTCATGCGTCAGATTTCTAGCTTATCGAGCGAGGTCTTAATTATACACGAACACATTAGGAGTAGAGAAGTGAATCAAAATTATGAGTTGACATATTTTGAATTATCTGTGTTATTTATAACAACGGATTATATTGCAATAAAAACAAAACACATTGAGAGAGAGTAAATTTACACCCAAGTTTCCAAGCCAAAATATAGATGATCATTTTGTATAAACAATATATCTATAGACCCATTTGGGTCGTACGTACGTCGTTTAGGTCTCAACATGCACAAATGATGATGTGTAGAAAATTCCACACACGAGATTTTGAATCTAGAAAATTGACTTGTTGATTGTATATATCAAGCTAAGTACGAGTTTAGGATATTTTGAAAGGAAAAAAATAATAATATGAGGGGTGATCGATAAAATAGAAAAGAAGGGCACGATCAAATGGAAAATGTAATTTAGTAAATTATCATTTATCTTCTTTTTTTTTTTTTTTACATTTTTTCAAACCTCTTATTCTTTGCCACAGACACTATTTTTTGTTTAATTTCCTTAGTCTCATGTGCGTCTATTTTTTGATATCATGTAAGGCAGTGCACAGTCACATAATTCGCTCAGAATGAATGAAACAGTAGGAGTCCAGGTGAACAAATGCGATAGCTTTTATATTATATAAATTGTCCGAGTCAAAAGCTAGCCAAATTGAAGCCGTGTTATATATATATATATATATATATATATATATAAAAGCAGGCCCACTGGATCGGAATTCACTTAAAATTCCCTCTCCAATATAATATTTCTACTGAAAAATGTCTTCTTTCTTCCCATAAACAAAAGCTTTAGCCGCCTGATCGATCATTTGCACAGTAGTGCAATTAATAATCCGTCGGACAGGTGGTTGCTAATTTTCAGACTAATGGCAATGTTTGATGAGCCATGATTAATTTGCATCAAAAACGGCTACACCAATTTCCAACATTTTTGCGCCGGCCCCTTCCTGCGGGTGCGATCTCAGTTCTCATATATATCCGCAGCAACTGAACACACCAAAAAGCAGAGACCAGGTTTACATGCAAAGTGATTGACAAAAGCCTGGGAACTGAAAAGGCACCAATTATTCATCCCAATTATGCATTGCATCATGCGCGCCTTGCGTTTGTGCAGGAATCTAAATAATAATTCTTCTTTGTACAACAACATCCCTGCAGCGAAGAGTTGGAACGAGGTTCGACGTCCAGCGGTTAAAACCTGAATGGATGGCCCCTCGTTGCTTGTGTCTGTATCGTGTATATCCTAGATTCCACCATGCATGCAAGCCACACTTGGACTTGTCCTCTCCTTCTCTTTCTCTTTCTCTCTCTCTCTCTCTCTCTCTCTCTTTCTCTCTATATCTCTCGTCGTCCTCACAATGAAATTCAGCAGCAGCACTGCGAGGTTGAAATCGAACATAAATGTTTCTGCTCTGCTGCCAAATTATATAATTGCGACAGCTTAAATTCCTCCACCACTTCACATGCATGCTTTCCTCCACCACCTCACATGCATGCTATTCCAAGCCATCGCCTTCGCGCTGCAGTAACACGGCATTAAGCCTTTTTTGTTTGCTACCTCTTGTCGTGGAACCTTCTCTCTGTCATATTATATATTCTTGTCCTCCCCTTCTTCCCTTCAATTAATTTTCCCCAGATCATCCACCACTTCTCTCTCCCTCTCTCTCTCTCACACGCGTTGCCAAGATGAGCGATGCAATTCTGACTGCTAACAGTGGAAAATATCACAATGGTGGTGTAGAACAAGGCAGCAATTCCAATTCTGGAGCCATGGAGTTGCCGCAATTGTCGCCCCTGATCAGGTGCCCTCGCTGCGAATCCACCAACACCAAATTCTGCTACTACAACAATTACAGTCTCTCGCAGCCGCGCCACTTCTGCAAGGCCTGCAAGCGCTACTGGACCCAAGGCGGCACCCTCCGCAACGTCCCCGTCGGCGGAGGATGCCGCAAGAACAAGCGCATCAAAAAACTACCCCAGCGGCCGCCCCCGCTGCAGCCGTTCGTCGTCGCCTCAGTAAACTTTAAGCAGCAGCCGGCGCCGAAGTTCAGCTGCTTTAATTTGAACCCTTTGGTGTCGAATGCTACACCAATAAGTAGTGCCGCCGTCAGCGATGAGATGTTGAAGTTGGAACCATATAATTCGTTGATGATGGAGCTGCAAGGAATCGGTGACTTTGGATTAATAGATAGTTTGGGATCGGGGCAAAATCTTATGGTTAATAACAATCAATACGCCAATGATTTGGGAAGTCCTGCAGCTGCCACGAAGATCGGATCGGTGCAAAATTTTACAGCCACTTCGACAGTTAATTGTTGGATCGATGCGGCAAACCGGTCATGGTCGTCGTCCTCGGCACGGCTCATATAACTCAGTCATTCATGGAGAAGCAATATCAAGCTAAGTAACAGTTAAGCCAGTTTTATACATGATTTGTCTGTTTATATGTGTATTAGGCAGGTGCTAGTACCTTTTATATATGAAGATAAGGGTGGATCAGAAAGATCATGTCGGTTTGCAAATATATTAGTATATATAGTAGTATATATGTTATTGATTAATATTGTGGATGTTGAAAGGAGAGCATTTTGTTTGCTCCCCGAGCAACCTCAGATCCATTCAGCTTAATTAGCATGAATTTACTCAATTTTTCAGGCTTCTATACAACTAGGGTTCTTTTTTTTTTTTGGTTTCAGATATACGTGAGAGTTTCTTTTCCTGTATATATCTTTCTTATTTTGGGGATCAAACGTATATATCTTATTTTTGATGAGGCAGATGAAGACATGAGCCAGCCCTCCAGATATGTTTCAGCCTGCATATATTGCCTAGTCAGGAGACTTCCCTCACTTTTATGATTGTGTCAGCTATTGCATGCATCCAGATCCATGTCTTTTCTTTCATTTAATCCACATAGAGACTGAGTTCTTTACATTGAAGTTGCTGAAAGATATCTTTATATATATATGCACACACCAAAAGTTAACTAGCTATTGTATCATTTTGCTTGAAGTTTAGTCTGACTAAAACCTAGCTATATAGCAACTACTTTCGAGTTCTACATATCTCATAGATTGACTGCCAACGGATTTTGAGGGGTTTTCTGAAGTTCATTTTAGTTATCACTGGATATAGACTTATAGGTAGCTAGAATGCATATCTCTGTGTGATTTATTTTATCAGAAAGAGAAAAAATGTTGCATAGAAGAAACAGCTCCTGTTATTTAACAGAATCGATAAATCTCTCTCTCTCTTCATTCAGCGCACTATATGGCTTTAAAGTACATGGATTACGAATTATTCATGTCCATTTCGTTTTAGTTTCTCTTTCTCTAATTAGGGAAAAATGCGTATGGAGCCCATCTTATTCTTTTAGAAAAAAATGTATAAATACTGAATTAAAGTGAGTCATATGTATTTTTTGTTGCAGAGGCATAAATAGATGCCTATACATCCAAGAAATGGTGGGCATCAGGGCATTTAATTTGCCTTTTTCCCGAGGGAAAAGAAAGGATGAAATATAAATAATTGATGAACAAAATTAAAAAAAAAAATACACTGAAGGGAAGAAGAGTGAAAGAGTTTGATAGAGAATCTTATTTCATTCAATGACTTACTATGTTAATGATTATACAACCCGTTTTTTTTTTATTTTGGTTTAAATATACAACTCTCCAAATATGCATGATTTCTAATAACTGATAGTTCATTTTTTCAGCACTTTCAAAATTTTACATGCATTTTTATTATTTTGCACCGTGCTATTCAGATAACCATGCATGCACTTTAGCATACTGGTAGAACACTTATGGAAAAAAGATTCTTAGTTCAATCTTCCATTCCTATAAAGGTTCATCAATCTTGACTATTATTCAATCTTTGATCGTAGAGCTTTTCGTGTTGGTGTGATCAAAATATTCGTATGTATCTTCATCCTTCAAATTGCTATTGTTCTTTGCAAAAATTTTTTTCATAAGATGGTAAGTTTACCTTAATACTTCCAATAAGAGTTGGTAAAATTTTAAAAATTCTATAACGGGTCTATGCGCCAAACTCATATATTGTCAATCTTCTTAAACACTTGTTTGTCAACTCTCTTGTATTCCACACAATCATCTAATGAACACTTAATTCTTTGTCCACAAATTTCTTGTTGCCTGGAGTTGATGAACGTTTCTTCTCTTTGTTCTATAATGTTCACAAGTTAACTGTCAATCCCTTCAGCTGAATCATTTGGGGATAAAAAAAGATATATAGGTATCCCCTTCATAAATGCCTTTTGATATTATCATAGCTTTATTTGATGTATCTTTGTTGTACTAATCCACGAGAGGCCACTTTTCTTACAATTGCTTGAACAATCAATTGTAAGACTACATTTTTTTTTTTTTGACATTCTACTCTTCATTTTCCTCTTCTGAGAGTGCTTTACGATCTGTTTCATTCTTCATATTTATGAACACCAAAGTATATGACTTAACTCGCCTGACCTTTTGCTCCAAATAAAATCTTCATGTTGATTTTCCACATTTGACAGTTTGATTTCTGGAATTCTGATAATAGACATTCAATGGAGGATTCATTATAAACATAATCCACATTTTTTTCCCTTAAAGAAACTCACTCAGTTCTCTTAGACTATCTGTATAGGCTATTAGCCTCAGCCATTGGAAAGGAAGACTAGGAAAATAAGAGGGAAGAAAGTTGATGCAAAAGATCATGCAATAAGTCTTATTTACAAATACAATGACAGCTCTTGGGGATGATTTTTATTACAAACAGACACAAGTCTCATAGTATATATACATGATTTCTAGTAATCAAGAAATTAAATCATCATAAACTATATATATAATTCTTTATTAACAAAAACTTAAATTGTAGTGTAGTGATATATATGATTATTTACAAAGTAGAGAATGGTATTCAAAAGATCTAATATTCAGTCTCTCCGAAAGTTTGACATCTTACTGATTGATGGATAAATTTTCCTTTCCCTTTTGTATGTGAAATGCAATCTAAACGGACCAAATTCAAGCTAGTGCCAATCCTCTATTTATTAAACCAAACCAGTCATTAGCTTAAAACCTACCTAGTGTGTTGCTCCTGAAAATCTTTTCAGGCTAGAGAACAGATGAAGAGCTGTTGTTTGTGATGTTAAAGCAATGGAGAATATTTATCCTTTATTGCCTTCAGCAATGTTCCATGTCAAGGCTTACCTTGGAGATTCTGAGGTATGATCATCACTAGTTACAGTAATGTGTATATAGATATATACAGCAAATATACTCGAGGAAAACAGTTTTTTTTCCAGGAGTTAATTACATTAAGATATTAGGTTAAAGAAATTACATAATTGGGGTCTAATCCAGATCTAGCTTACTTCAACACAAAAAATATCGATACAGTTTCGGTACTAACTTAATCACCCACAACCTACAAAGATCAATGTTATAAATAAAAGAAAAAGTGAGTCACACTCAAATTTTGATTAAAATCATTCATTGACCAAAAGTTCAAATTAGTGATTTATCATGTAACTAAACTATAATATTATAATGAGCACATAGCGTTTAGTACAGATGAATAAGGAAAATAATATTAAAGTAGAATTTAAAATGAAATAAAAATATATGATCCATTTTATTATTTTGTTTGACTGCAGTAATAGAGTTTTACTACCTCGCTTAATGCATTTGGTCAACTTTGCCTAATTAGCCTGCTTATGCTTTCTATTTAATTCATCATTTTCATCTGATCAATTTTAAATTTGCATTGGTAATTCATCAATAAATATGATATTTGATAGTAGAGAATGAAGTGAGTAGAATGCAATAATTCTTAAAGAACATTCCAATTCTATTTCGTTCATCTGTCCAAATATTCAGATAAAATTCTCGAGGAAATGAAACATATTAATCCGATTCTTCTTCATCCATGATCTGTACCTATCTCACATTTACGTGTATCACCAAGTATTACAAAATACAAAATTCAAAAAAAAAAAATTGTCTAACAGAAGATATTCACGAAATCATTCTCAAAAACATGAAAGTTCAGGAAAAAAAAGAGTTGAAACTGTTGAATTACCAAACAACAAAATACTCGCCAAATGAAATAGCCAAACTATATATATATACAATTCTCATATTCTCCTAAACATATCGTCAACCTAATTAGATCCTAACACAACAGTAACATTATTTATCTCAAGCTAGCTAATTCGCCTCTGAGTGGTCCTCTAGTGAAAACTATTTTTTGGTGAATTTTTAAATTAAAAACATAATTTGTGCTCTACGAGCAACGCCGGCCGACGGTGATAAGCTTGGTTGCATAAGGAAAATACTACGTATACAATCAGTTCATACACTATTTAATCTTCAGAACAGCAAAACTTGCTACAGCTTACTGATATTAAACCATGTCGTTCATGGCCAACGCTAGTACTGTAATGTGTGGGTAAATAATTGGAGGAAGGCTGTATATATATTTTCAGAATTAATTTGGACTGAATTATCAAAAAAAAAAAGAGAGTATAAATTAATGACGTTTAAAAGGGTTAGTAAAGAACTGTAATTTTAATTTTAAGTTATTGAGAAAATATATGTCATTTATTATTTTGTGTAATTTGTATAGTTTCGAAGAATGACAGGAGAATTAATTCCTAAACAGTGAACTGCATCGTAAAATATTTATTTATTCTTAATTCTAAAGATGAATTAAATATATTTTTAAATAAATATATAAGTGGCCTTCTATCATAGAATTTATAAATTAAAATAATTTATTGCTTTACTTTTATTTTGCAACATGTAGAATTATTATTCCTTTTTTTTTATTTTGAAATAAAAGATAATGGTCCTCAAGAAATACATAACACGGGCATGTGTACAATGAGAGTAAGTGTGTTTACTTGATATAAAAGATGATTCATTTATTCTTTTGACCTATATAATAATAGAAAATAAATATCCATGTGAAGAATTGATCATTTGATATAAATATGTACTATGTATTTGTAAATTACTGGGAAAAATAAAAAGAAAAAAAAAACAAACAAACAAACAATAAAGCATATTTATATGGCTGCAATTAGTTTTTTATATTAAAAATAACCGTCAATGAATGGTTCTTCTCATCGTAATTTGTTTAAAGGACAAAGGACACAGGATGCACTGTCGACACATAGCCATCTGTTCAAAGGGGATCCTTGGCCTCCTCCTTTCCGCTCCTCTCCCTCCTCCATCGATCGCATTGATCCGCTTCGTATCTCGTCTTCTGCGATCCCTTCCCAAGTTCGTTCTACCTTCCAGTCTGCCCCCGGATTTCGCCCGACACTTGGATCCTACTATTGAATCGAAGCAGGTGATCTAGGGTTTGCCAGAGTCGGATTTCTGGTAGGGCAAATCGGGGTCTGATCGTGTCGTCTCCGAGATGTCGGACCCCGCTTCCTTGGCTGCGGCCGTCGACGCGCGATTCAATTCTCTGGAGCTCATTGGCAGGGGATCCTTCGGCGACGTCTTCAAAGGGTGAGTCCCAGATTCCTCTTTACTATTTGGAATTCGCATTGCATGTCTCATGGCGTTCCTCCACTGATTGTTTTGGACCGCAAAGTTTATGTAACTGGAAGTTTGTTTCTGATATTGTACCAGATTCCTGTGTTTGATGAGCAGAAAAAAAAGTGGAGATTGAAATTGTATTATCTGAAAAGTTTGAGATTTTAAAATCATGCTAAAACTATTCTTATTTGCGTGGTTGAGAATTATTAAAAATTTGTAAGATTAAAGTCTCTAAAATGATACGAAATATATCTAATCTAAGATTCTGAATACATAAATAAATTATATTTAAATTCTCCTTCCTCACTTAAATTTCTACTTAAATCCAAACATAAGAACCAAAAATAGAGTTTTTAGGAATTATTTTCTAATCTATAATTGGGAATTTTTTTTCCAACGAGAAGTACTTCCACAAAAGCTATCTTTTAAACTATAAATACATCTAGAATCTCTCTGGTATCTTTGGAAAACAGAAACTTGTCGCTACAGGGTCAGATTTTTGAGGTGTGACTCTTGTTTGCAGTGATTTGGTGTAATATGGATTGCTTGACTTCCTATTAGGATAAGGCTGCCCGATTGGAAAAGTTCTCCCTGTATAGAATATCTCTTCGGACTAAATCTGCATTCTTTGGCTCTCTTCAGTGGAGTAGGTGGTTGTGTTGTATGTGAGAACTGAGTAGTATGAACACAGACATGAAGATGCACTATATAGGATGTGTAGAGCTGTGATCCATCTTCTATTTGATTGTTTGCAAAAGGATGAAATTCAGTCAATAGCCTTGGTGTTGACAGTTGAATTTAATGTGGGTTATTGCAATTCAGAGACTTGTGATTTGCTTCTATTACAAAATATTGTTATGGGATAATAGTGAAACTCACTTAGCAATATGAGCATTCTATTTCAACATTTTTGGCCATCCAGAGTGAAAAAATTGGCTGGTTCTTTGAGAAATTATGGTTGTTGGATGCTCATCTTAATCATGAGTCTCATGACAAGCGAGAAGGTTATTCAATTTACCTACTAATCATAGCTGAAAGCCAGACTTGATTTTTTTTTCCCCAATATCATATATCCATGTTTGGAATCCTTAAGTTATAGTTACTAATGTAGCTTGTAGAACCCAATTTACTGTGATGTCTTAAACATATATCACACTTGACCTTGTTTCCTAAACAATGCATATGCTTGTGTGTTGTTCTTTAAATTTCTTGTTGCGTTATAATCTCAAGTACTTGGCTCTTGTTCCAAAGTGTGTATTCTCCTTGTCATACTCTACCTTTATCATATTGAGTGTCATATTTTATCTTTACGATATTTAAAGCATCTCAATTTGCTTGCATGTATAAACCTTGCTGAAATGTATGCTGGTCTGCTTTATGATGCTTTGTAGAATTAACAGGTCTAGTTGTTCTGGAAAAATTTCCTCTCGTGCAGGTTTGACACGGAGCTGAATAAGGAGGTTGCAATTAAAGTCATTGATTTGGAAGAAGCGTATGTCCTTGCTTACCATGTTACATGAATATCTTAATCCTTGAAGGATTTTATTTTCTTATCCTTCTTTGTAGTTTAATGAAAAAAAAGCACAAAATAACTTATGCAAGGTAAATTGAAACTACATATTCAATGCTTGCAATGATTTTGTTTCATTGTATTCAATGTTCCATAAACTAGTAACTCTTGTTTATCACTTAGGAATTGAAATCTCTGTTCTAGAAACTCAAAGGCTATGGCACACCCTTAATTTTTTTACATCAAACACCACTGCATTTATTTCTCATGGATTAAATGTTTACTTTATGTTTGTTCTAACATTTACTTCACTTTTGTTTTCTTGTCTGAAACTTTCCATTTGTAGTGAGGATGATATTGAAGATATTCAGAAGGTTGGTTACTAATATTTCGTTTCGACTAATATTGATTATATTTTTTTGATGGAAGTATTTTTTTAAAAAATAGTTATCATTAATTATTATTATTAATTTTATTTTATTTTGCAGGAAATAGCAGTTTTATCTCAATGTAGATCCCCATACATTACTGACTATTATGGTTCCTACCTTCATCAAACCAAATTGCGGATTGTGATGGAGTACATGGCTGGTGGTTCTGTTGCTGATCTAGTAAGTTCAACACTACAGTTTACTGTTTTGTTTATGACACAGGCTATTGTGTGTGAATTTTTTATTTTGCTAATGGAATTAAGAAAAAGCATTTAATCAGGTTGAAATTCACATCATACATTTTTTTAACAGTGTTATGAACTTATGCCATAGCTTTCGTAAGCCCATGTTTTTAAGCTCTAATATAGGAAAGTTATATTTTATGTGTTCAATTTGTTTTGAGTTTAAAATAGAAAGTGTAACTGAGATTTTTTTTTTTTCTAAATTTTCTGCTATAGAGACTTGTGTAAAGCTCTGACAAATTTCAGAATATTGGTCACATCACCTTGGTATTTTTATCATAATACTTGTGTTTTGTAGCTTCAAACTGGCCCCCCTCTGGATGAAATGTCTATTGCATGTATTCTACGTGACTTGTTGCATGCAATTGAGTATCTACACAATGAAGGAAAGATTCACCGGGATATAAAAGGTTATCCTTTTCGCCTACTGTATTCTGGTTTCAGAGGATTCTGTTAGTGCTTATATCTGTTAGTCTACCATATGATTCGTTTTTTCATTTTTTTTTAATTTGCTTCCAAAGTGGATTTAACAGACAGCTCAATTATTTATTTTGCAGCTGCAAACATTTTGCTGACTGAAAAAGGAGATGTGAAAGTATGCAAATGCTAAACAGATTTTTGTTGCATTTGTAACTGTTGGAGACAACATAATATGCTTGATGCAGTTACACACAATGCTTCTGTCTTCGTTGTAGGTTGCAGACTTTGGTGTTTCTGCAGAATTGACAAAAACAATGTCAAGAAGGAAGGTACATGTTTATGGTCATTAAAGTATTTGCAGCCAGAGTTTTACTTCTGGTCAGAAGTGCATGTAGGCCTTTTTCTAGTGCTAACTACAACTACTGAAGTTGTTTTACCTTTTGACCTTACTGCATGTTGAATTAAAACTACCATTATGATGTTGCTTATATGCTTATGCTTCCCGGAGGAATTTCTTTTACAATTTTTCATTTTTGTGTAAGTTGATTGGATTTCCACTTATCCAAAATGCTTGAGTTGTTGGTAAAGCGACCAATCTATATATTTAGAATTTAAGATTGTCAGCACACTTTCAAATGTGGAAGGGGGGAGCTAGACCTGTGCAAGTTCTACTTCTGAATAAACTGGAGACTGGGGATGCATATCAAATATCAACACTCTAAAGGAGGCAAACACTGAATGCTAAAGTTCACTGATGATTTATTTTTCAGCAGCTCTTATTTTCCTGTTTGTTTTTCTGCATATCATTTTATAATGGTTAGGTGGTTACTTAAAACAAAGTGAGGCTTCTAGAGTTTTATCTAACTACTATTTATCTATTTACACGTAGTTAGATGTTGCTTCATACATAAGAATATATGTTAAGATGTCGTGTACAAGTTCATGGACAACCAGGAGATTTTTACATTAGACAAGTTGAATTAAATAGAGTTAGAACTAGAAGTGTGGTGAGAAGGGATGCCAAAGAAAACCATACTTAATGTAATTGAAAGGGATTGAAATGACTAGGGCATTACTATTGGTATAGTCTTATATAATTACTGGATAAGATTCATATAAACAACCATAAGGTCTTGTGTTCTTCATTGTAGTATTTGCATTTCTTATTGCTTCAGGACACATGGTTTGTTGCAGTTATTCACAGTTATTATTGCCCTCTTTGGGTTTAACACCCGAGTAAATTTCTCTATTTCCAAATGAAAATACCAAACACTCTTTTTTATTGTTTCAGACATTTGTTGGAACTCCATTTTGGATGGCTCCTGAGGTCATTCAGAATTCTGAAGGATATAATGAAAAGGTACATTGAAAATTGTTGTTTTTCAAATGTTTTAATTCTATCTATTTCTCTTGATACCTCTCATTGCTGATGCAGGCAGATATTTGGTCTTTAGGTATTACTGCTATAGAAATGGCAAAAGGTGAACCTCCTTTGGCTGATATGCATCCCATGAGAGTTCTTTTCATTATACCTCGAGAAAATCCTCCTCAGGTTTCTTCTTGTTTGTTCTTTGTGAAAAATGCCATCTCAACACCCAATTTTATTGCTAATATAAGGTTGTTTTTCACTAATGATAAAGGAAAACATGTGTTTGATAAATATACTTTTCTGTTTAATGCAGCTTGATGAACATTTCTCTCGACCTATGAAAGAATTTGTATCTTTATGTCTAAAAAAGAATCCCACTGAGGTAAGTTCTTCCAAGACCAGTTATATATATAAACTATAGCTGTTATTGATTACATAGGAGAAAAAAAAGAAAAGGCAAAGTTCTAGTTTTATTTGGTTAAAATCTATAGCTCTCTAAGATGTATAATGTTTTCAAATCAATGCTCTTGTTTAATTCCATGTACCGAGGTACTAATCATTGCACTTTGCTTGTCAATTGATCATGAAGTTCCTTGCTATGATAATGACTGGAACTCATTTCTCAGCATTTTCTTGTTTAAGTAGGTGTTGCAGAAAATTTGTTACTTAACCATACACGTTTTGTGCCTGTAAGAGGAATTTTTCTGTCTTTTAACAATCAAATCAGAAGCATGTCAGTTCCACTACAGATTATTCCCATTTATCAGATTTTCTTATATTTCATTGATGTTATAGGATGCTCAATTTCTACTCTTTCTACCAATGTCATTGTTGTTAAGAGCTAGAATCAAGCTGTTGTTTTCGCAAAAGACCTGATTTAACATTTACATGTTTATGACGACGACAACAATAATAACTAAGCCTTATCCTACTAGATAAGGTCGACTATATGATTCTTCTATGTCATTAGACTCTATTCTCTACTATATTATCATCTATACTTAATATATTTTATCTTGTTTTATTATTGTTAATTAAGTGTTTTTTGGTCTTCCTCTTCTTTGTTTGATGTGTGTATTTGTCATAGTCTCACATCGTCTAACTGGGACATTTATTGTTCGTCTAAGTACATATTCGTACCACCTTAAATGTGTCTTTCGAAGTTTTTCCTTAATAGATGCAACTCCAATTTTTTCTCTAATGCTCTTATTTCTTATTTTGTCAATCCATGTATGTTCACACATTCATCTTAACATCCTCATCTCTGCAACTCTCATCTTCTCAAGTCATAGCACAATATTCAACGTCATATAACATAGCAGGTCTAACCATCGTTTTGTAGAACTTCCCTTTAAATTTTAGAGGTACTTTACGATCACAGAAAACATCCGACACTTTCTTTCATTTCAACCATCTTGTTTGTATTCTATGTAAGATATCTCTCTCAATCATCATGCAAAAATGATCCTAAATACTTAAAACTCTCGGTTCCAGATAACTCGTCATTTCCTATCTTAACACTTGTCTCATTACGTCTAATATTGTTAAACTTAAATTTCATATATTATGCCTTTACTCTATTAAGTCTAAAACCTTTCACTTCTAATATTTCTTGCCAATATTCTAGTTTAACATTTACTCTTTCACATATTTCATTTACCAAAGCAATATCATCTGCAAACAACATGTACGTCTTAAATGTATTCAGTGAGTTCGTCCATCATTAGTGTAAAAAGATAGAGTCTTAGAGTTGATCCTTGATATAACCCTATCTTTATTGAAAATTGCTCATGAGTTGCATGACTTAATTGTTTCATAATGTGATTTGTCTACTCCTTTTTATTTTTTGTCTTTTACTTTGACTGCATTGTATTTGTTTTTCCCTTCTTTTCTTTTTGCCTCCTTTTAACCTTTCATTCCAAAAAATTTTCTTAGCAGTATCTTAAATGTTATAATAAAGGAGTGTACTTTGAATAGGTTATCATATGCACTTGTTGAGTCTATAATGGTAACTTGTAACTAACAAAATTAGCATCTTACTTCAGAGGCCTAGTGCAAAGGAGCTGCTCAAGCATCGCTTCATCAGAAATGCCAGAAAAAGTCCCAGGCTTTTGGAGAGAATAAGGTCCTTGCAAAACTGCAATTTGTACTTTGAAACTGCAATTACAATTTTTTATGCAAAAGTGTTATTTACACAGCTTGCCTGACAAATAGTTTTCCTTAATGGTGGATAACTTTAGCGAGTTCATGGTTTACATTCTATGACAGAGAGAGGCCAAAGTTCATTGCAAAGGAAGACATAGAAGGCCAAAATGTTATGAAAATGTATGATGATGGGACAAGAACCATGAAGATGGTTAATGATGCTTATCCAAGGTAAACTTTTCCTGATTTCTGTGTCGGTTGCATACACTTTGGGGATCCTTCTTTGCCTTTTGCTTCACTATACTCAAAGCAAATTCCAGAATAATGCTATTTTGGACAGTGGCATGGATGGCATACAGAGCACAGGGACTGTACGCAGCATTGAGAAGCCTACTAGCCAAGCTCCACAAGGCACAGGGACTGCACGGATTCCAAGACCATCGGATGGTTTACATGGTACAGGGACGGTCCGAAGTGCTGTAAGATTGCCACAAGTTGATTATGCAAGAGACAGAAAAACTGATGCCATGTATGGTTCTAACAAAACAAACAAGGTGCAAAGTAGAGAAAACAAGGTTGCATCTGAATCAGAAGGTTCATTTGATGATTCTGCATCAAGGTTCTCATTGCAGAAGGTGGCTGATCGTGGCAAAGATGATAGAAAGCTAGAAGATTCTTTTGAAGATGTGGGTTTTGTAACTTTGTTATTCTGATTGACCCAAGTATAAAGGTTACTTTCATGATTTTGTGTAAAAGTAAATATGGCATTCATCACCTTTGTTTGATTTCAGGATCAAAGTGAATCAGGTACCATCGTTATACGCTCTCCAAAAGAAATTTTGAAGCAGGCAGCATTTGATTCACATGTGAAGGTGAGATAAAAGATTAGCTCTGAATGATGAATGACATTCATGGTTCTTCATGGGTGGACAATTGAGACCTTATGCTATTCCAATCTCTCCTATATAGCAGCCTATTAGCAGGTACACCTCATCTGAAGATATGTCAATTAGTGGCACAGTGGTTCTTCATGGTAAAAGTGATGAAGCTGGTACTCTTCGTTCTTCAAAGTCTAGGCTAGGGATGGAGGACAAGGCATCAAGTATCTCCAATGAAGATAGTGCTACAAATCTTGCAGAGGTTGTTTATATTAGGGCCATTTTATGGACCTCAAGTGTACTTGCTGCTAATGTTTGTCTGATTATAAACGATGGAATACTTTAGGCAAAAGCTGCACTACAGGCAGGAGCAAGGAAAGGAATTGCTAGGGAAAGACCTATACCGAACAAACACTTTAAGGATTCTCTTGAGAGCAAATTAACTGAAAGGACAAATGCATCAGAATCCTCTAGGTATAAGAACCTTTTTTAAATTTTAAATGCAACACAATCCATGGTTGGTTGTTGAATTTTACAGGTAAGAGTAATCCCTTTTTATTGCAGAAATCATAGTGAGAACATTGACCTACAAAAGGTACTGAACAAACCACGTCAGTTAGGCACTGAGCAATCACAAGCCAGAGCTTCTGCTGCAGCAGCTTCTCCTGCGTTGTCTTCATTGATTATTCCTTCCTTAAAGGAGGTGTGCTATTAATATCTATTTGTTTTTTTTTTTCATTGCTATTCTATATGAATATCAATCATTTGGCAGCAACTTATCTTTTGGTGTCAATTTAGAGAATGAAAATAAATATTCTTGTGTATGCAAAAGGTTTTTCATAATCCAACCCGTTTGACTATTAGATGTAGTATAGCTGTTATACAAATATTTCTTGCAATGCAAAACTAGGAGCACTTAATAGGGATATACTTCAAGACTCATTAAATTTGTATTTTGATGTGAACACGAATTTGTTTGTCTAATCTTTTTTGTGGAAGAACATTCATCTCTACTGTCCAGCCATATGGATTAGTTAAATTTCTTATTCCTTGTCTCCTTGATTCAGCCTCTGAACTTGATCAGCAATTCTATTTGGGTTTATGTCTTGTAGGCTACTGGTGATATGTCTCAAACAGCAACAGTTGCAAAAGTGACAGAGTCACTGATGGATTTGGAACACGAAGTACCTGGCTCTTGTGAAGCTCTGGTTATTACGATTCTTCGACGACTAGAGAGGTACGTGGTTTTCATCTTCAACTTACAAAGTACATTTGTACCAGCTATGTGATCTGGGTCCGTCCCCCAATGAGCATATTCAATCTCTCCATACAGTTCCAAGGAGCCTAAAGTGAAGCAGCTTCATGACTTAGCTGTCAGTATGTTTGCGGAGCAGTCTTCCCGTGATTTTGTTGACGGGAAGAAACGACTTAACTCGTCACTGGCTGAGACCCCTAGTTTAAGCCCACTAGCAAAGTTTCTCCTCACGAGGTAAACCAGCTTTACATGGTGCCCTGGTTATTCTTCCAGTCCAGAATTCTGTCTCTAGTGAAATTTGGTTACGTCTGTGCAGATGGCGGGTCCAAGTTTCTCAGGAACTCAACTCATGAAGCGGCCACAAATCCTAATAACAGACTATATACCCTTCTCAAGGCCAACCAACTTTCATTGTTAATATTTATGTTCAGCGGCGTCTTCTGCTTTGTAGATGGTTGCGTTTCTTATTTTTTGTGTGTTCTTTTATTCCTCAAGGATGTGAAGAAATATCCTTACAGGAGGGGGGTAAAGTTCCTGTCCCGTTATCATTTTTCATCAGTCTTGTTTGATCTCAAATTTTTAGATACCTCTCTAATCGATTGTATCAACAAGTTATTTCCTTGTCAATGCAACCTTTTTGTAAATGTAAAAAAGTTTTGTCGAGTTACAGTCACTTTTTCATAGCGTCATATTTCAAGGTAATTGTTCTACTTCCTCGACCAACTTGGCCTGATAGAAGGGAGCGAATGTGAAATTCCATCGACACTGGACCACTATTTTGATGGAATTTAACACAGCAGTAACCGTGTATTCGAGCAACTGCCATCCAAAGCAGCTAATGTAGCAATTGTGGAAGCACATTTCAGAGACTGGAAGTTCTCAACCAAACGACCGAAAAATAAAGGTAAAATCTCGATTCTCATAGAACGACGAAAAGAAATCAGCAACTTATAATCTCGAGGGGGTCATCCGTCAGCTTCTCTGCTGAGGTCCTGACTCCTGAGCAAGCTTCGTCTATGCTTCGATTGCTCTATTTGTTAAAAGTAAATCGAGTTAAAAATTATAAATTATTTGTGAAAGTGTAATGGGCGTTTTGTTTTAAGAATGAGTTAAAACATTTGAGTGTTGATGTATTTAATTTTAGTCTAGTTCTGTGAAATCATTTGAGTTTGCCTCTCAACCTTGCTTGCTCTTCTCGATCGGAGCGTTATCTCAGCGAGTAGCAACAGTGCGTTGCTTTTATATCTGCAGCCTCCTGTGTCCTTTGTGTCGTGTCGTTCCTTGGTCATGAATCGTCCAAAACGATCGACGGATCCTTCATGTGCGATTGAGCTCCTCTCGCTCCCTCGTCGCGTTGGAGGTGAACCCCTACTTTAACTGTACTATTGACCAGCATATTTGAAATGGTCATTCAAAGTTAGATTTTTGTTTCATATTAAGCTATAATTAGAGACATCCAAGCGACTACTTTGAAGAAGAGTTTTAATTAGTTCCATTTTATTTTACTTTACTTTATCTATGTGTCTTGGTGTTGCCTTTGATGTTTTATTTTCTCTATACATTTTTGTTGGGGTTTTAGCATATTTCTGCTGTTTGCGATCTTTTATTAGATTAATAACATTATTATCATTTCAGTTTTGAGTGTTTGCTTTGCGTCTGTTATTGAATGGTTAGCATGTACTGACGAGTATTGTCAGAAGCAATGAGCTTTTTTTTTCTTATGATTCAGGTGTTCAGATTTTGTAGCTCGACTAATTCTAAAAGTGACGAACTTATTCCTCGATTGTCGCACAATGAATAAATCAAAAGATCGATACAGATCAATGGATGATCTTCAGAATTCAGCTAAGCCCATATATATATATATATATATATACATACACAGGAAGGGAATGCTTCAGGCCGTGACGCCATGTACTGCTGCTAAGGTCGTTTTCTTGCAGAGACCAATTAACTTAAAACCACTGCCCATTATTGCTGAATAGTGATAAATCGACTGCATATCGAATTGTTCTACCATACGAATGTCTTAAAGACTCCACCAATCTTTTAATCATTCGATTTATAGCGACATAAACCAAACGAAACTGTAAACGGTATGAAATACTAAAATCAATCCGGAGATCAAGAAAATGAAGTGCGCTCGGGAAAGGTTTGGTCTTCTTCCTCTTCGATGGATGGAAAGAAAAATCCAGTTGCCTGCGGGTTAACGGATATAAAATACACATTCATTAAAAGGAATCATAATTAAACTATTAATTAGATCATTTTATTAGATTAATTCATGACAAATCGTGTGTCAGACAAATAAAATCCAACAAATATTTCTCGAGTTGATTGTGATAGACTGCATGCGTGGGGAGGTCAGTTGCAGGCGGGTCCATTCTTTCTTAGCAGCTCAGTATTTAACAAACTACAGGAGAGGAAGGTGATGGGAAACTTGGAAATGAGACTGAATGATGCTATTAATGAGATTAAAAGATTGGAGTCAAAAGAATGCCAACAAGGGAATTTTGAACAAAAGCTAGTAGAATATATTTAGGGAAATGGGAAATCTGCTCATGGCCCCAAATAGAGGGAATGATCTGAAGAGAAAGGCCAAGTTCATAATGAATCGGGTGGAGGATGGTGACACAAAATACCGAGTTTTTCTTTTGTTCTTTTCAATCAAAATGGAAGATATATATATATATATATATATATATATATATATATTTGAAAGTAAAATTAAAGGTAAATATAATATAGAGTGCTAATAAGAACTTCAAGTCTCAATATTTCATCAACAAGATCGATAATTATATACACAATTATCAAACCAGCTGATCATATGCTACTGTGCTTAGCTTATGCAAGTATATATATGTTGCTGAGAAATCTTAGTAGTAGAGAAGAGAAAGACAAAGACATAGCATGACAGAAGAGAGAGAGCATGCTTCCATTCAATGGAGAGTTGTTCATATCTGGAAGCGGCCACCAGATTCACTGCTCTGGATCCTCCCGTCTGAGCCGATCCCCTCAGAGGAACTCTTTCTGCGACGCTCATTGTGACCAGCCAAACGCCGGCGGCAGCTCCTCTTGGAGTCATCGAATTCTGATAGCTCATGGAATCTGCACACAATTATATTGGAATCGATGAAGTCGAGGTACTTCAAAATGCATTCAGAAAACTCTCACGGCAGGAACGTAGCTAGCTAGGACATTTCCAATATTAGTTATATAGATTAAGCAAAATTAATGAGGTACAAGACAAAGTTCCACTGAAAACGCTGAAGTAGAACCGCTTTGTTTATGATTTATTACAATGCTAAAATCGAAAGCAACTGCAAAGATCAAGCTTCTACAAACTGAGGAGAACGTTGTTGGATGAGAGGATCAACGATATTGTGGCAAGATAACAAATTAAGAGAGGACATAACGAGCTTTTGCTAAATTGCATCATAAGTATTTTCATGCCACGGTATGGAAAAGTTGACACTCTTTTGCACGAGGCCTATGCGCTAGAAGCAAAGGTTTTTTGAGAACTTGTTAAAAACAAGTTTTGTCTCCTTTCATCAAGTGCGTAGATGTTCTTCTGCATCAGAGTACTTGAGAAGAGAAATAGTGTTATATATATTCAATAAACAACGATGAGCTAAGACTGCAATTTTTAATTTTGTGAAATCGCCTCTCTTAAGATGAATCAATTCACTAAACTAACAAGAGATTAAGCAAGGAAACACTAAATTTGTCAGTGAGCAAGAATAATTAATGACAAAATTAGATGAATCCTGGAGGTAAAGCTGCTGCTTTTTCTTCCCACGAAAAAAAAAAGTTCGAAGCAGAGGATGGAACAGGGGCAACCTGCTGCATTGCTGGCAGAACCTCTGTCGAAGCCCGGAGACGATGACGACGGCGGCCTTCGAATGCGCCTCGCACACCTTGTGCCGCCGGTAGTACCGCTTCGCCTCCGCCAGATCGGCCGAGCACTTCTCGGCCTGACAGCAAGGCGGTGACGCCCCTCCGCTCCCCGACCCCCTCTTCGACGACGTCGACGGTCGCCGCTTCTTGTCCTCCTCCACCCCGCCTCCGGGCGCTGCCTCCCCGTCCTCCTCGTCCCCGTTCGCGAACGTACCCGTCGCCCTTTCTTTCTGGCTCCTCCTCTGCTGCTCCGCCGCCGGCTCCCAGTGTTCCATGGTCGCCCCAAAGCAGAGAATTTTGCGAAGCGAGGAGGAAAAAGGCGAGAAGAAAGCGAGGTGCGCGTTGGCCTTGCGAGGACCACCGAGGAAGGTGTGAGGGAGGAGGAGTCGATGCTTAACTATCGCCTATAATTTTTTCTTTTTCCTCCATCAAAGATTCTGTCGTTCCTATAATTGACGTACACAGAAACAACAAAAAATACATCCAAATTCAAATCCAAAATACTCTTCAACTACTTCTCTACCTAAAAACTAAAGGCATGCAGAATACTTAATTAACCTTTGATCGTCTGCAGTCAGCACAGAGAGAGAGAGAGAGAGAGAGAAAAAGAGTACCTAATTTGTCTTTAGTTTGGAGGGAGTAGTGGTGGATGAGCGAAGCAGAGTGTACCCTCGACTCCGTCTCCTCCATTCCGCCCTCGACACGCCCACCCCTCTTTCTATCGTACTGGTACCTCCATCCTCAACTTAATGGCGAGCAACTTTTTAGATTTTCCCCCATCAGCTTCTTCTTTTTCTTAAACCAAGCTTGTGACGCTATACGCTGGTGAAGAACCAGGACTAAGCCAGCGAGCACAGCAGCAGTCGTCCTACTGTTCGACTGGTCTCTCTCACCTCCACTGTCGTCCGACAGCTGAGCTGCGCGTGATCCTAGACAAGACAGCCGCAGCGCATGGAATTATAGGAGCTATTGCACGGTTCACAGTTGCAGCACAGAGAGAGAGAGAGAGAGAGAGAGAGAGAGTGGAATTGTAAAGAGTTGCAGGTTTCGAATTTAATTAAATGGGCATTTTCCCTCCCCCACTTGCGACCTCCCGCTGCGCGCCGCCGCCCGCCACTGAGCAGGTATGGCGTCGCAAATGACACGCAAGCCTGAGCGAAGCAAACTATGCATGGATTTGAGTGTTCTAATTTATTTATTTTTATATTTTAAATGTCCTAATTTCTTTGATCGATCTATTAAATAAACAACACAACTTATTATATACACTTAAAGATTATTTTTTAAAATATTCATTTTGATTTTTTTTTTTAATTATTTATTCCCTTGGTTTTACTACTGCACTGTAATCGCTGGACTGAGTGCTGTAATTTAGTTACTCATTTATAAAGTTAGTACTAGATGCCTCCCGGCCGGCCCGTTCCTAATTGAGTGATGCACAATTAAGTCAGAACAAAGTTTTCGGCTGTAGTTTTTTTTTTTTTTGTTTCCTTTGGTAATTGAGGATATATTCTTCGTTAATGATTGATTCGATGTGAGTTCTTAGAAATTTGATTTTAAATGATCTGCTTTTTATTTCTCTGTGAAGAGAATCTAATTTTTGGGATGCCAAAACTGCAAATTAATTAGGGAAAGGCTTAACTTAGATTCTGTTTCCATTCTCTAAGATTGGATATCATGAAGCGATAAATTTGTATTAGATTAGATTCACACCTCATTGGCAATGAAAAATTATAAATTGATTACGACAGAATTAAATTCAATTGGTGATTTACAGTCTTATCTTATGATCTGCACGTAAATTAAAGATGGTCGAAGGTATTAATGTGGGTATGGCCCAAATGTGTAACGGATATTGAAGCCCAACAGATCCAACATTTTAAAAAAAAGAAAAATTAGTATTCATTTATTAGATCATGTTTCGTATTCGATTAGACTATTTTTTTACTTTAAAAAAATTCAATGGGAACTATTACTTGATTTAAGCATCGCAATAAATGGGCAATAATTGAGCACCACAAAAACTCAGTAGTCATGTATTTAACATTGTAGGAACTTATTTATTTAATCCATTTAAATGGGGTCACTATAAGGAATAGAGACTTGTTTTTGGAATTAGCTGTGCGTTGTTAAATAGACTCATTTTATATTGAAAATAGAGAGACTCGCTTTTAATGTAACATAATGATAATACAAGACATGTTACAATTCTAATATATCATTTTTTGCATAAAACAGTACTGGAATCTTGAAACTTTTCATGCGCTACAATCTTTTTTTTTTTTTAATTAATTTGTTAAAATCATATGCTATATATTCAAGCCTTCTATTCGAGTTGGTGGATATGAATTTGAATATAATCTAATGTTAACAAAGCACTCTTTTAGGATATCTGTACTAAGCGAGTAAGCGACCTTAATAGAAATCCCTATGAACGTTGATTATTTTGTTATATATTGGCTTCAGCTTAACTACATGAAAAGCATTGACTTATTATTATTATTATTATTATTATTATTTTAAAAATTATAAATACTTAAAAGTCGATCTTTCGTTCTTGAATTCAAAGGAAAGCTACTTTGCCACTGCACCTGCAGGCAAGCATTTGTTACTCCGGCTTCGGGGACAATGCGCGGCGGTTCTGGTGAACGCGTTCGAGGACGTCGAACCGACTCCTCCGTCACCATTCAGACCGGGTTCTACCTTCCCGGCGGCGCAGTTACACGAAGCCGCTGCACCCGATTGTCGGCCAAGCGAGTCAAGGAGGAGAAAAAACGAGTGTGTTGATGTGGTTGGGTGATCATCCGCCGCCGCCGGTGGCGTTTCTCTGTTTTATAGCATGCGCGGGTGGCGCAGGCAGCCGCGGCCAGACAGGCCTGTGCAGAAAGCAATGGTTCTCGTGGTGCCTCCGGAGCTCTTCTCCGCCAGCGTCGGATCTGCTTCCGAAGGGATTCGAGGAGCGGACGCGGGACACGGGCTCGGTCGGGCCGGGGTGGGTGTCGTCGTGTCGAAGAAGGCGGTGCTGGCGCAGCCGGCGGCGAGTAGTTTCGTGCCGCACTGGGGATGGAACTCGTGCGCGGAGAGCACGTGCTACGGCATCCCGGAGCGGGACACGAACGCGTTCGAGCTGGTAAAGCTACTGGCCGTGGCTGTGGCGATGAGGGCGGAGCCGCGGAGAGGAAAATTTCGTGGCGGGCTAGGAGCGGAGAGAAGGCTGCTGTGCTTGACTGGGGGAGGACAAAAAGGGCAAAAAAGGGCGAGAGCGATGCTGCCGGGACCGAGCGTGGCGAGCCCGGAAGAAGGAACGTCGTCACTCGTCAAGTGTTAATCTGCCGAGGGTGGCGAAGGCAGGGAGGGGACGCATACGATAAAGTTTGAGTCAACGGTCAAGTTTTGGTGCAAGAGAGTGATTGCATGTGTGTGAGATCCAGAGTTTCCGCACGTCGAACAAAGATTTTTCTGTTGCGCCCGTAAAATTATAAATGGGAAGAATCCAGTCGCCTTTGAGTGAACTGGCGATTAAGAGAAGAGGTCGAAAGAAAATATACTATGAAAAAAATTAAAAACAAGAAATGAATCTTTTAAACGGCCAGAAACTGTCTTGGAGCTCAGAGGATTCAGCTAGCTAGCGGCTGGGCACTGGATATAAATGAGTTGCAAAATCGATGAAATGTGTTTTAAGGCAGTCTCATCGCCAATTTCAACATTAGTTTTCTATAACATCAACCTTAATTACAATTTACAAAGAAGATTATAACATTAGTTTTATTTTATTTTATTTAACGACAATTTCTTCGCCAACTTCTTGTGCAAAATGTGTGTGAGAGAGAGAACGAGTAACAAACAGATCCAACTCCAAGCCGACCGAGCAAAGCAGTTTTTATTTTTATTTTTTGCGTCGCTGTCAGTTGTCAGTGTGTGGGCCTCGCGTTTCACCATCGGGGCCCACAGCTGACTCCATCCTTATCCGCTCCATTCAAAGCGCACCCACCACTCCCATTCCTGTTTAAAAAATACCCACAGAAATGTACCTTCCAAGTGCGCGGTATTATCTTAGTGAATACGTACGTACCTTTCTTGAGAATTTATAGATAACAGAGGAGGGAGGATAAGAACAGAATTACTGATTGAATTAATTACCGAAATCGAAAGTCAAAGATACAATTTAGCAACGGCTGCTTAGTTCACGGCAAATAAACTAGATTTAAAAGCGTTTTGGCCGAATGAGAGCTTAAATTGTTCCTCTTAAGTTCGAACGTACATGATCGAGATTAAGAATACATTTTAAGATAGGACAGACTTCGATGACTCGTCGACCAAGAATATCTCGCGAGGATCTTACACGTCGTTACAAAAAGACAACCGATGACAGTGACCTTAATGACCGAGATACCATTTAGCAGTTAAATTCGCGTCTGCAGACTGAATGATCGCTCGACGAGCATTGTGATTAAATTATTTCTCAGCGTATAGAATCAAAGGTGAAGTTACCGAACGGTGACACTACCTTACAAAGAGAATAGCTGTCCATGCTATAAATGAGGACCAAGCGTTCGGGTATTTCAATGATTAAAGGTTTGAGGTTAGCTTTCGCCGGCGAAAATGGTTCTCCTCGATAAGATGTGGGACGACGTCTTCGGCGGTCCTCAGCCTGAGAAAGGCCTAGGCAAGCTGAGGAAGGTCTCTCCGAAGCCTTTGTGCATCAAAGGTCTCACTTTACTCGTGTCCAATTAAAATTTGAATTTATGTATCTCATTGAACGAACGACATCTAGCTCAGTTTTAACTTTTGATTAGAAAATTGTCTGCCTTTGATATGCTTACAGAAGGGGAGGGCAGCAGTGAGGGTGGCGCCGGTGTGTTCCACCGTTCGATATCTCTCCCCCAGACGCCGACCACTCCGGTGACGCCGTCGTCGTCCAGCTACTCCCCGACACAGCGGCAGGGCAACGTGTGGAGGAGCGTGTTCAACCCCGGCAGCAACCTCGCCACCAAGACTGTCGGAGCTCACTATTTCGACAAGCCCCAACCCAACTCCCCCACTGTCTACGACTGGTATTTATTTTAATTTAAATATTTATATACCATGATATGTACCCGTATAAACCTGCATCTCTTTTCCGCGTTGCAGGTTGTACAGCGGTGAGACGAAGAGCACCCACCGTTGAGCTTTATATATATATATATATATATATATATATATATATATAGATCGAGTGAATACGAGTCTCGAACTGGAAGCAGATGTGTAGAAAGTTAGAGTACTAAGTCTCAGAAGTTTGCTAGTAATCTCGACGAGTGTTAGGCTTTGAGATATCGGTTTGAGAGTGGATGTCTGGAGTTTTAAGTGTGTTCATATGTGATGCTGGCTTCATGTAACCACCAGCTAGTAAGTACTATGTACATGTCCGATAAATAAAACTACAGTGGTACGCTGCTTATTCTTCCCACTGAAGATTCACATGGTTTCTGTAATACTTAACGTATAAAGTTTGCTGGGAACCGAAGGTTAATGAATCTGAGCGAGAAGAATCGAGGCGGCAAGTTGCATCAGAAGGGAGACAGGTCTGCTTTGCAAATTCCAAGTAGCGTGTGAGTGAAGGAAGGATGATAGGGATAAGGATGGACTAGAGAGAAAGGGACTTGTTTATTTGGCTGATTTTTTGTGGGGTAAACCGTCCGTAGAAACGATTGATGGAAGGCTAGATAATGAATATTAATTGGGAATTACCACGAAGATTTGACTAGAAACAGTGTCGAGAAGAATATGACAACCTTAATCGCTAGGGATAAGGTTGGAGAGCAGTCTGTGTCGTCGAAAAGGACACGAGATGAGGGTGCAGGGCCAACTCCGTCGTCCAGAGCTGGTTGGTGTATGCTTCAATTCTACTGCGACAAAATAAAAAGTGACTTCTTTTTGAACCAAAGCGTCTCTAACATTCAATAATTGTAACAGTTGAAGCGACCAATCTATTTTCAATTTGCAAGCTCAGTCATTTCCTCTCGTTGGAGTTAGGGGGGCAAAAACAGAAATAAAATTAAAACCATAAATTCATTTGGATCTGAAATAAGAATGCATATTACTTGACCAGTTCGGTTAACAGAAAAGCTTAATATGTTCCAATAAACTGAAGTAACCAACAGTTGGTCATCAAAATTGTTTTACAAGAGCACAAATTTTCTCAATACCTAAACAGTAATGAAACAGATCGAACCTGTCAACATCAGGTAGTTGAATTGCAATGCCTGGCCACTCCAGATTTTGATGGCGACACGTTAGTGGCGAAAATGCAATCCTGAAAGATCCTCGGCCCCCTCAAAAAAAAATGAAGAACTGAAGCAATGATCTATATATGAAAAACGAATTGGTAACTAGCTAGTTTACAGTTCAAAGAAAAACATTCACCAAGTTCACGCTGTCAGTCTTTTCTAATTCCTAAAAACTTAGCCGTAAGCTCCCAAGTCACTATAGCAACAGCATTTGCTGGAAACGACCTCACTAAGGTGGGCCCAAGACCAGCATAGCATCCACTCAAGCCGACTCTCCTGTAAATCTAGAGAGGAAAAACTCCATAAACCTTCTGCAAGTATGCACGTAATGAAGAGAAGAATTGCAAAAGGTTACCCTACCAATTTAAGTGTTCGAACAGGGTTTTGATTAACATTTTGATGAGGTGAAGTCTGAATTACAGTTTTAGCAACATCCAATGGTAGAACAGCCAACCAGAACTGTGAAAAGAAATAGAAACAAAAAAAAAAAAAAAAATTGTCAGTAGCAGTGTTAAACTGGCGGAAAACTTATCTTTACTTACAGCAGTTCCCGAAAGTCCACCAGTGACTATGCCGATCCCTGTATCTATTAGAAGTTTCGAGTGCTGGTTCAAGGCAGATGGAGCAGAGTTTAATTGGCTATGCAAGTAGTGACGACTTAGCTCGTAAGTACTGAAGAACACTGCATTGCCAATTGATTCTCTTAGAAAGGTTGGTAATCCACCACGAAATAGGCCTCTAACCTGAAAAACAGGCATGCGAACTCACCAATATACAATAATCAAAGATATTTAATAAAGTAAATAAATAAATAAAACCTTACCCCTTCATTCTGAATAGTTTTGATAGCACAATCTAAAGGACCATTGTATTTAACAAACATCGATGAAGCATTCCCTTGAACTTGTATTCTACACTGGAAAACACTTGGTGCATATTAAAATTTAAAATGAGGAAGTAATATGATAAGGTAACAACAAGCTAGTTTAAAATGCTGAACTGCCTACACACTTTTACTAGTTCTGTAGGACATAGTATAAAGCTAATTATTGCTCCACCAAATGCAGCCGAAGGAATAATTACTTGAAGTTGTGGCTTCTTGCTAGGAATTTCTCCCTGTACAATTAACAAATCATCAAAATCACCACTGTCCATAGCAGAAAGAAAGAGCCTCTAAAAGCACCATAACACTTTTAAGATTTGTCATATCGTTGCCAGGATAATGAGTATGTAGGCTACAGTTTATGACCTGCAACTTTTGCTTCACTTGGGAATATATGCCAAAAAGAAGGGAACTCTCAAATGCCATTCCAACAAAAGATGATGATGCACCTTTATAAAGGCCTCTCACCTGCAATATTAAGCATAGAGAAAGCTCAAGGAATTCTTGCAATTACATTCAACTTTAAGCGCACAATCGAAACTTTGAATGCAGTATTGTAATATCAGTGAGCAACCTAGAAAGAAAAACTAAAAATGGATCACAATCGAGATATGGAGGCAGAACAAGCACTTCCACCTGATCTGCTAATGTGAAAAACTTGGTTACCCAGACTTGGATACAAGTTTCTGACGCTTATACAAGTATGGATCTGGGTATCTGACACCTGATTTTCTAGAAATTTTGGCATTTGTCACTAAGGGTGTTAATATCTGACTCGCTTATTGATTTCAGGATGTTCGGTATCCAACACAACTGCAGGACCGAGTCTAAGAACATAGATTGAAAAAAAAGGAAAGCTGTGCTTTGATTTAGTCTGCGAGAATTTATGCCTGGGTGTGGTTTTGACTTCCAGCTATTACCAATAGACTTTGGAGAGAATAAGGTCAAGGAAGAATATGTCAAAAGTCAAATTGATAGCCAGATGATTTCTCAGGAATAATTAAGAAAATTAAACAAAAAAACAATTATACCTGAATATATTATTAATAGTTATTCAGAAAAAAATGAAGGCATCCATAAAGACATAAAAAACTAATTCAATTTCTGATCTATTGTTAATAGATATTCAGAGTGCACCATGGTTAAAAATAGCTGAATAAACAGCCATTTAGGAGGGAACAACCTCACAAGTAAATTCAGATTATTAATCAACTCTTTGATTAGGTTGCTACAGATGCAGACGGACTTCCCACCTGGATACAGAGTCTAACTAATACGAAAGGTTGTTGACTTAATCATTGAGCTTAAATTCCAAGAAGAAGCATGTACGAGCCTTGTAAAGAATGTTGAAGCACTTGATAATTATATTTTAGAAGGTAGTCTCTGGGACACTACTTGAGAAGCCTTGTACCTTCAGTGCCATGCTAGAGGCTCAAAGGTTCAGTACTCAGTTTCGAGAAAATCAAGACTATGTCAGCTCAAGCAAGTAGAACTATGTTAGCAAGTAGACTAGCAATGATCAGGGAGAATTATTTTTTAAGTCAATGTTTTAAGCATCTATTATTTACTCCGTACAAGATTGCCACCGGCAGAGATTAACATATAACATATAGAATTCTGTTTATGAGAAGTTTGTTTCCAAAACAAATGAAGAACCGAATTAAATTTGAAAGCATACTCCTTCAGTAAGCAAGATCCGACTAGTGCAGTGTAAAGCATTCTTGTATTCTTTGACTTGTGTCTGTGTGTTATGAGCCTGCAACTTGACCTGCCACATAAAAACAATAAGGACCTATAAGTTCATGGTAAACCATAGCATATAGGAAAGCAAGGCCCTGGCACAAAGAAGACTAATATGGATAAAAAAAATAACTCACCTGCAAAAATTGAACAATCCTAAGTGCATAACTATTTATTTGCATGGAAAATAATAATCTCAGAAAATTGCAGAAAGTATACTTCTTAAAATTCTAAGTTTCTTTCATATGCATAGTTCCCAAAAGGGTGCAACTAACTCCAAAAATAATATCAAGATGCGTTTTTATTGTCCAAAGTAAAAGAAGCTTCAACAATCTACATTTTCTGATGAAATTGGTAGTATACCTCTTTCCAATACACGATTTTGAACAAGCTCATACAGAAAAATTATTGCAATGGATGATATACACAGACCTTCTGTAATTCATTGTATGTATGAATGTCTTCTAGGCTCTTCAATTATTATACAGAAAAATTAGATGCTTTACTATAACTTATGGAAAAATCATCTCATAAACATGAATAGATTTTTCTGAATTAAATTTCTACTCCATCAATTTCAGGAAATGGTTGGTTTTTCATTAAAATAATGTGAAACAGGAAACATATAAGAACTCACGCAACCTATCTAATTCCCAATGATTGAGCATTCCGCATCATCTTCTGTCAAAGAACTATACTTCCCGATGTTTATATCACATGGGGTCTCGCGCACTTAGTTGCAGAAGTTCCTACCACGCAAGATGACGCTACAAGTTTTTCAAACACAATGATAATGTTAAGAGTGCCTATCTCCCTCAATACTTTTGCTACATGGTTCAATCTTTACCATGCTTCACATGCTGAAGGAAATTAGCTCCTTGCATACGCGAACAACAAAATCAAATAAACAGAATATCCATATGACTTCGACTGTTCGACAACTATATAAAAATTTACGCTGTCAAGTCACGCATATTCCTGGAGCAAAGATCGAACAAAGTTTATCAAAGGCAAACACATTGCTCCACTTAGGCTAGAAATGACGACAGCCTTCATCCTAACTAGTCGACAGTCCTCATCCCTCCCACTCCTAACCGTGGCGCTTGCTCAAATCATTCTCTTAGTTCAAATCATCAAGCAAAAACGACATAAACATGTCCAATCAAACAATTTGAACGGTTCCCTGTTAATAGTACAAACATCCAGGATCAATTAGATGGCTCCTTGTAAGAATCACCAGCACCTCATAGATCCAATGGAAAGAGGGAAAAGGAGCAAAATTGGAGGGGAACCCTAAAGAAAAATAATACATAAAGAGGGAGCAGCGAAGCGACCAACCTTGATAGTGTCGAAGGGGTGGCCGGTGATGACGGTAGCAACACCTGCGGCGAAGCCGGCTGCATATTCCTTGGCTGCATCGACTGCGGGGCTCATCGCCCCCGTCCCTGTCCTTCACCAACTTTTTTCTTTGATCTGCTGCCTTTTACGGCTTTATTGTTCACCATGGCAGCCGATCATGATTTAAGAACAACCAAAGCAAAAATTAATCTGGAAAAAAGTAACTTTTTTTTTTTTTGCTGTGTTCAGATGGTTTCGTACACGGCAGTTGGGTGAGCAATGAATCAAATGTTATAAATTAATTTATAATTTAACTATGTTCATTTGATGTGTAAGTTAAATAAAAACTAAATACTAATAAATTTGAGTTATTAATATTCACAAATAAATTGAGAAAATTTATGTTTATAAATAAATTATACATTAATTATGTTCATTTGATGTGTAAAGCTAAATTAAAAAATTAAATACTAATAAATCTGAGAAATTAATATTCATAAAAATATTAAGGAAATTTATGTTTATATAAATAAATTTTTATTTATTTATTTTTTTAAAAAATACTAAATAAATATATTATTTTCTATACTAACACCCCAAGAGGATGATATGACATTTCTTTGATATCTGTACGTGTTGATCGATATTAAAATTGAAGGCCATTTTCTAGTTCTCGGGTACGCATTTCTATTCCCTTCCCCCTCCTGGCCAATAACAAAAACATTATTCAGACAAAAATCATGTAACATCTTAAGTTCAAACTAGATCACTAATTTGCAGTCTGAAACACTACGCTTTGTCATGCTGAAAATATGAAATGAATGGGAACAAAAAATCCAACTTCAAGTACATTATTAAGCAACAGCAAACATAGTTTAAATATTGTCGTAGATGATCATTTGTTAATTATCTAGACACAAGTCTAAACCTCTGCAAATCCTAACCTTAGAAAACATTGGGATGGAAACCATCTCGTCTTTCATCAGGTTCAGTCCATCACCCTTCTTATCCAGACAAGCTTCTTGATTTCCCCACTGTTGAGAGAAACTATAAGAGGCTGTTTGATATCCTTGTGTATATTGGAGCTATATACTTTACTTCCTTTGCATCGTCTAAGTCAAAAGAGCAGGTTATACGATGCTGAGTTTCTCTACCTCTGAATTTTCAGAAAGTAAACCAAAATCTGGAAAGAAAAGATGTGTCATTGATATATAAAAAAAAAAAAAATTACTGACACACCAAGAGAGAAATCTCACCAGCTCCCCTTTATCCTCACTATAAGAAGCGTAGAGTGTCCCAAGAGATTCTCCTCCTTCCAATACCTTCAGACCTATGGAAGAATCAGTAGATGCATTGTCTACTAAGCTGCCAGACCTGAATGCCAAAGACTCATCTTGGGGCTTCCTCACAAATATTTCAACCTCTTCGGGTTGTGCAGACGTCTGAAGTGCAATGAACTGCTAGTACGCATCCATAGCCATAAAATTAGGAGAATATATTCCAATTAAAAAAAAATTAAAAAGGCAATTTTAACCCAATAGAAAAGTTTACTTGGCGCAGATGTGTAATTAACAAGTTTTGCCCGCAGCTAAGAAACGGTTGTTCCAAATTTGGCATACTATCATCCAAAGGAACCATGGTTACGTGTATATCAAACTGGAAAACAGAAATCACAGATCACTGAGTGTTTACAGATACTGTTATGAGCCGCAAATGGTAGAAAACAAAGGTTAACGTTCCTCTTTACCTCCTCATCAACTTCTTCTAGATTGTGCAGGTAGTCAACCAATTTGCCTATGCGCCCCCCTCTTACCAACCTACCATTTGAACTGCTAGAACTATTATGTCTGCTTTGACTACGAGTACCATTCTTCCCCCAGGTGAGAATCTCTGTGTTTCTTGCTTGCAAAGGTGATGCCCTAACTGGCTCTCTGTTAATTTCAAAATCCTCATTTTCCTCACTGCTAACATTGGCACTACCTAATGTCCTAGCAGGAGAAGATTGGGGTGTTCCCCATTCCTTGCGTCTCTTTGGCCTCTGGTCAGGAGAAGGCTCGTCTGTAGATGAAGAGTCTTTGGTTCCATTATTGCCATTTACATCCGCTTCTTCATCCGAGTCAGCCACAGCAATGTCATCACTAGCAATATTTTTTCTGCCTCTACCATGCAGATAACTTCCTTGTGTTTTTCTTCCAAATGAAGTACTAGCTCTGGTTGTTGACCTTGTCCTACCAAGAGCTTCAGATTGACGTTGAAATGTCTCAGCTATATATAATTGTATCTAGTTTGAATAGGTGATAAATATAAAAAAAAAAGTGGGTCAGAGAAATAGAAAAACTGCCAAACCACAGAATTCTAAATTTAAACCTCATCATCATATCTCTAGTTATATAAACTACCTTCCGGTTGTGGGATCTCTCCTCTTCAAGGAAAGCTAGTTCCTGCAGCCACACAATAGAACTAACAAATTCACTACAAAAGACAAATAGATGCAATAAAAATAAGAGGGTAGCCTAGTGCACAAAGCTCCTGTCAGTGTGGACCTCGAGGAAGAATCTATTATACGCAGTCTTATGCTGCTTTGCAAAATATTATTTCCACGATTCAAATCCGTGACTTCTAAGTCACATGACAACAATTTTATTATTGCCCAAAGGCTCCCCTTCAAATAGATGCAACAAGAATGACAAAAAAAATTATAGATAAAAGGGCTCCTACTTAATCGAATCTTTACCTCCTCTTCATACTTATCAATATCTGGATACAATGCTGCTATAAGGGCATCATATTTTGGATCATCCCTTAAAGAACGCCGACTTGCGCAGTGAGTGCGGCATGCAGGACATTCATTATTTCTGTGGAACAATACAGCAATGACTAGTTTGCTTTAGGAAATGAACAGAGATAGTG
This sequence comes from Wurfbainia villosa, assembly GCA_025175895.1. NCBI lineage: Eukaryota > Viridiplantae > Streptophyta > Magnoliopsida > Zingiberales > Zingiberaceae > Wurfbainia > Wurfbainia villosa. The sequence continues at coordinate 19,881,226 of CM045991.1, read as the reverse complement.
ACAATACATGATTTTCAAAACAAGGAAAACGATTACTTGCATATACACAAAGTGAGCACTTCCAACATACCCGAGCCTCATTGATTTATCAATACATTCTCTACAAAAGCGATGGAGGCATTCCATTACTGTCCTTGTCTTGCGTATTATTCCTGACAGTTATTATGAAACTTATCTTCAACGTAATATTATCACATGAAGAATTACAAAGACTATCTAAAATATAAGCTAGAGTGCAAAAAGAAAATAATTTCATCTTTGCTTCTCAGTCGCCAATGGTACCTGAAAACGGCTTCATAACAAAACGAAATAAAGAGCCACTATTGTCCTAATAAATAATAATAATAATAACAATCTTGCAATTTTAGTTTTACATTAATGCATTCGTGACCAGTATTTTGGTTGTCACTAAAACACATAATTCTGAATAAAAAATGAATTAAACCAATGAAATTGCTGAAAAATAATCACACTGATAAAAAAAATGAATTCCAACATACAGCACCAATGAATTAAAACCATTTTTTTCTCTCTCTCTAGTAGATTCTAGATCATATTCTGTAATTTCTTCTGAACTTCCCAGTCAAAGCTCTTGAGATATTCAATTTTTCAAAAAATATTGAAACGCCAATAATAGATGTCAATCAAACTTGGACCATGATATTGGTTTATGAGCAATTTGGAAAACCCTAGTTGCTTCTTAACCATTGAACCCTTTGACCAAGATAGCCAGAACTCCTATAGGAATTTTTTGTCCAGCCATTTTCACTTGAAAATTTCCATTTGCCTAATTTAAAAAACTTTGATTTTTAAAGGTTTGCAATAATTCACACTTGAATTTAATGTATTTACACTCTCATCAATAGCAAAATATCATATTTGAATAACACACTCCTTGTGGATTTGTAATTGAAAGTACTAAAGTTAAAAAAAAACGTTGATTGAACTGATTCTTAATGTAAAGCTATGGTAGCAAAATCATGACCCACTATCTCCAACACTAATCAATACATAATCATAGGTTTCTCTTTACCATAACAATATAATCACACAAATTTTGTCTACTCAGTGCAATAACTATCTCGGGACTATCACAATTTTTTCTAATAGATTATGTGGATAATTGATACTGATAGTTAATTCATTAGGAAATGATTGTTTCACCTATTTTACTTTTCTCAATGCTAATGCTCTATTGTTTTGCAAAATGATCTTCCAAGCAATCTTTAGTAAAACATCTAAAATACTTACTGACAAGCAGATGAGAGGGACTGTTTAAAAAAGTTTGGAGAGTTTTAAAAAAATTACCTAGCCGTCCAAGAGTCAGTTTACAAAACTGTAGATTAAAATTTAGCCAAGACAAACATGGAAGCTCAACTTTATTTCCTCACGTGTGAGCTTATAAAGGAGTGTCATAGGCTAAATGAATGCGTTATAATTAGCTTGGCTTAAACATTTTGCGCCAACCTAATAAATTAATAGGTTACATTAATTCTTTCATCTAAGCAGAAAGTGACAATTGATAGGATTGCCTAGGTGATGAAGTTATAAGTTAGAGTTTTAGATCTTGACGGAAGTTAAGCCTAAATGGTGAAGGTTGACACCCCACTTCAGTCTCATAATATGAGGTGTGAGTTAATAAAGGAGTTTATAGGCTTAGATGAGTGTTAAATATTTTAAGTTTGTGGACGAGGTTTACAATTCTCTCATGCAAGTAGAGGATAAAAATTTCATATTGATTAAAATGCAATTGGCTATTTATCATAGATTTCACCAAATTGATAAATAATAATGCAAGATTTCGGTGATCAACAATCAACTAAACAAACAAAAATAACCAATGGTTATATAAAATAAGCATTAATGTAAATATTCTTTTAAGAAAAATAGAATAAAGGAGAACAAAGAGCGCACCACCACAAGAGGGATAGAGAACTTAGGTCAGTGGATGAGTCTCATAAGTTAATTAGTCAATTTTCCCGTTTAAGCATGTTAGCGTGAGAACATGATTATAATATAATTGTTAATAGTATCTTTCCTCCCAAAGTTCTTAATCTTCTTGCTTCTTTTCAGCATCTTCTTCCAAGGTTAACACACTAGAAGTATAAATTATGTATAATAGTAGAACACAGAATGGTCAGCATCTGCAGAGATGACTGGTGATAGAACAATCTTTGCCTGACTTCACTGTCAAATAATATATCAAAGGTTACTCTGATAATTCCTAGGAGACTTGGTTAATTGACCTCAAGATTGATCCACATTGGAACAAATAACAGTGGTATCCACTGCTTCTCTCTAAGTTGCCAATTCATCTCTGAGTAACACTGCCTCATAAGTAATGCAGTGATTACAATGTCTGTTATCCTAGCTTACCACAAACATAAACATTTGCAAAGATCATGCTACAACAAAGAATCCATAGGGAGGAATTTACTGTACCTAAACAAATAGGACATCGCACTATTTCCCGAACATCAGCAAGTTTCACAAAAGCAAATCTGTGAACAAAAAACAAGAGAGTTGTGAACCAGTTGTATAGTGGGCAGCAACTTAACCTTCAAAAGATGTTTATTCAATCAAGCAAGAGAATACGACTGATAATGTGCACCATATCACTACTTAAAAAGTGAGGACTAACATTAAAAATACACATCGTTGAAACAACAACAATGTAAACTTGATTTTGGCAACTATTGAAATAGTCACGCATGACTAGTGAAAACTACCAACAACATATTTATGTTTTAACTCTACAGGATAAATAGACAGAGTACGTTGGCGGGTCCTATCCACAGGTTTTATCACTTAATATAAGGCAGAGTCACCCATAGACATCAAGTAGCGTGAATAAAGCATTGGGCATGAATTTACCGATCAGGTTGAAACCCAGCAGCATAGCAAGAGAAGTCTGAGACAAGTTTCATCAGACAAATTTTCAAAGGTGACTGCTTCAGAATTATAAACTACAAATGAATGCCCTTTCTCTTGATTGGATAACTGCTAGTAAAAAGAATGATGACAGATTATTCCCCACCATCAAGCTTAATGGGCAATAGTATTAAATCATTCAAGCTCAGTGTTTGATTCGTCCATAGAAATAAATTGTCAACCTGCTTGTGAATTTGCAAAATTATCATCATTTGAGGGACTCAGTACTCGTGTGCTTCCATTGCCTAGAAGATGAAGGAGGAGAGGCATCTCTTGGATTGGATTGGTTCAGCTGGAATCAGTGCTTCATTTGCACTTCTCAACAAAGACTAAGGTTCTTTAATGTGGTTCTAAACAACAACAACAACAACAAGATGACATTCATGATTAAAAGTTTTATCTTGTTGAGATGTTTAAGAGCTAAAATATCTAAGGAATTGAATACTTCTTGTTGCTTTGAGTGAAGTGTCAATTAAATTTTGCTGCCAATTATCTTTGAGAACAGTGTCAAACCAAACTAATCCATAAGCAAAATAAATTTAACAATTAAATCAATATAAAAGAGAAAAATTTTGTTAAGTGCCAAGGTAGAGTCAGGCGATTGGCGCATAGTAAGAGAACTGAAGAGAGAATTTCAGAGTAAATGCTTCCAACTATTTGAACAGATTTGTAGCAATATGGAAACATAAACATCTAAGGGAGAGAGAAATTATAATCAAAGAGAGAATAGCAGAGAGATTTGATTTTAAATGGAGAGAGAAAATAAAGGTTTTGTATTGCAAATCCAATTTGTCAGTGCAACTATCCCTTATGAGAAGGGACAATTGTCATAAGTTAAATTGCCTATGATGAACCAACTGATGAAAGGTTAACAGGTGTCGATTACTAGTCTGGAGAGATGAGTGAAGAATAAACAGTAACTTGTACTGACAACTAAATGGTTCAATTTCCAATGTGTGCATGGATTATTTTTGTGACTATTTTAATAGACTCCGCCAGAAAAACTTTAATAGAATGTTAAAAGAGTCTAGACAGAGAGGTATCAATGTATCCCTTGCAATGAGCATGGGAGCAACTTGACATAATCCCTAATGCCTATAACTACCCCTTAGGCCATGGTGTAAAGGGACTCTCCAGACTCTTCGTGCTTGTTTCCCTCTGACATGGACTCTAAAGGTTTTGCAATTCCACTCATCCAACACATCCAATTTGGTGGAAATTTCACTTAGTCCAACTCCAAACTACTTAAAGCACCTTGAAAAGGCATCCATGAGTTCTTCAAATAAAGATACAAACCTCTAGATTTCATTTAAACCAAGCAACATTCCAAGCATGGCCTAAAAACTGAACTGACCAGGGCTACAAACAATTTGAGTATGATTTAACCATGACAAGCACGACTGAAACTAAGCTTTAAGGGAATATTTCAAACTTGGGTATAACTCAACTTAGCTTAACTTATCTAGGGTGAAAATATAAAATACTTTCCCCTGTATGGTTCTCAACTTACTAGGCATAGTCATATTTTTTCAAATTGATCCCTTTTCTAAATGTTTCGGTTTTGTACATTCTATGAAAATTAGATTAATTGGTGGAAATGATCTAACAAGGGAACATTTGAACAGAGTGGGACATCAAATTATTAGCTCGACTAATTCAGGCCTACTTACTAATCATATACAACATCCTAAAAAAATTGAAAATTATATACGATTGAACCAAGAATATTTACAAGTGACACTATATTTCAATTATTAGCTTGGCGTGTAAAAAGGATAATACTCTTAAACCTAGAGATGATGGGAGTCAAGGCAATCATGTTTCAGGAATTTAACCTGTCTCATTTTTATAATAATAATAATAATAATATTCGGTCTTATAGACCTTGGTATCCTGGATCCTGAAGTGCAAATATGTACTGGGACACACTCACTTTCCAGAATGACAGAACGGTGTCAACTATTTAACCAAACTGTCCAGAATAGGAAACAATGGGCCTATATATGCTAAGAGCCTGAATTTCTGACCTCAACACATGCCAAAGCCCATGCTAGGTATTCATGAGTAAAAGGATCAAATCTACAATAAGTAGGATACGTGATGAACTTCCTAAGAATATCACTAGCTTAGCTTGAAGCAGAAGAAATAATTTTTAAATAAAAGGACAAACAAAAATGTCGGAGAAGCTTGCCAGGGAATGTTGACAGGGACAAAATTTACAGCTATATAATTTGATAGAAGATGGCTCTAACACAGGCAACTAGTGATGAGACATAATCCCAAGCTGAGGAGAGACATGCATGCACTACGATCACCAGAAAAGCGAATTAAGTAGAAAACTGTTCAAAGGTCGCCCAATTGTTGTATTTTCTCAGCAACTTTTAATCTTCAATTGCACCTAACCATCCATCCGGTTGAGTTACCAATATCCTGATCGATAACATAGGCCATTACACATGCATAACCATTAAAGAATCCCATTTCGTATCGAAAGAACGACCAATCGGCCACGAAACTGGCATACACGAGGCACAAAAAACATTGCTGTAGGTTTGGCAACAGAGGATGCCATCTCCAAGTGCATCATACGACAAATCCGACGCCGCCCTCTCGGCCGCTCCAGCCGGAAAACAACCATCAGAAATCCAGACCACAGCCGAGAGGAAGAGGCTCGCAACGAACGCGAAAGATAAAGAAACGGGGTGAAAATGGAAAGCATACTCTGGCGAATTCGCTTCGTCATACTCCTCGTCCGACGATGTAACCTCGCCAATCCGACCATAGATATCTGCAGGGAAACAGCAACGACGGTGAGATCGAAACGGACAAGGAAGAAAGAACGAGGACTCGTCGAGTTCCATACCCTCCCGCCGTTCCTCAGCCTCCGGCGCGAGCTCCTTCTCCTCAATCGTCTGGGCGTCATCGCCAGCTTCCTCGATGCCGGGATCCTGCTTCTGCTGCAGCGGCGCCAGGGCGTCTAGGCCGGTCGAGGAGGGCTCGTCAGAGGCGGCGATGCGGTGGTCGGGCGGAGGAGGGCGCGGTCGCATGTGGGCGGCCATTTGGTGCTCACCTTTTTGGCAAGGAAGAATGGGAGAGGATGGGGGAAGAAACGAGCGCTTCGCTTTACGTTCAAGGAGAGGAAGAGGGACGACGCGCAGCGCAGTTCGTGCTCGCTCTGCTTGTTCTTCTCGCGGTCTGACGACCAACCCGTACTCATCGACCCCCTTCTTCTCCTTCTGCGCCGTGGTTAACACTATCAACCATTTACCAACTTTGGTACCTGCCTTCTGATTTGTTCCATGTGCGTCCCTCGTCATTTGGACGCTGCGGGTCGCCGGCGGATAAATTGCGGTGCAGGAAAGCGTTGTTAGATTATTCCAAATAAACACAAACGTTCGATAAACAAATAGACAGCTTTTGTACGTTGATCAAACCAAACACTGCACTGGTCTTCAAGGAATTTTATAAACGAATAAATGAAATTATGTCATGACTTTTTGTTATTTACCACGGGAATCCCTCCTTTAACACAGATAATATTATCACAATTTCTAGCCATTTAAGATGCAAATATCAGAGAATATTTTTGTTATTTACCGCGTTAACGTTCTTACGGCTCCATCGTGCTGTTAAATTTTAACTGTACCCGAACCAATAAAGGGTCGAGTTCTTGTGTGTTGATTTGGATCTATTTTCTTATCATGAATCATGCTTTTCCCTTGAATGTCTATACGACAGTGGCAAAGAAATCAATGATTTCAAAGCAAAAAATCTTTAATATTAGGATTCCTTAACTCTAAGAGAATAGTTATACTATATGATGAATTTTAGTAAGCGTATTTTTTTTCCATCTGAAAATTATGAAAGTGCAGTTTAAGACGATGAAGTTTTTTATCCAAAATTTTAGTCGTGTACATAGGCTGAGTTTTTCAAAGACCATAGAAGTCTCCGTAATGGCATCTTTTAAAATTTATCAGACAAGCACAATATTCAAAACTTTATTGGACACTCAGCAATTGTGACTTCGGGTCTAAATATTTTTTCCCTCTTCAGCCACACAATCAAATGTTATGCGGAACGATTTTGTACTAAATTGTTTGCGCATTGACTTTCATTATAGCGGGATTTGAAATGTCATGGACTTTCTCAAAATCAAACATCGCTGCTACCGCGACGACTAATAGTAAAACAAAATAAATTAGAAAAGAAAATAAAAATTATCTAACCCTGGTAGCAATTCTGCCTCTTTTTTTTTTTTTTTTTTTTTTGTCGGTGAATTTGCTGCCACTGTTGAATTCTTTGATGGGTTGTGAAACATATAAATATATTTATTTTCTTCCTCTGATATCTTCCTGTTTCTTCTAACTGTGCTGCACTTTCAGAGAACTGCCAGCAGCTGCAGTTTTGAATCCCAATTTGGGATTCCACTGGGTGCCTGTATATGGGCTGGAACCTATAGGCTATATCAGCCTAACAATACTAATCTATGAGGCCTTCACTTCTCCATTTCATTCTCCGTTTGCAATGGATGATAGCAGCCAATTTTTCCCCAAAACGTACTGCAAACTTCTGCGGAGTGTTTTCTGAGGTACTCTGAACTGTGTAAACCTGCCAAACGAAGCATAACATCCTTTTTCCAATTCGTTTCCTTCATTGAGTGATTCTTTTTCTCAGTCGATCCTCAGTTCATATATGCTACGTGATTTCTGTCTATTGATGCGTCGAGTTTGTTGCTGATTCTTTATCCGTTCCTTCCAATTTTCTATGCATGCTACTCCATTTCTAGCCATCCATGTTGTGCCCAAAAGAAAAAGTCGTCCTTGCCTCCCTTAGTCCCTTTGGATTTCTTCCCATTCTACATTTTCCCCCCTTTCCGCTCCAACGTATGAATTGCCCATAGCTTGGTGTTTCTTTAAACGCGTCGCGCCCGTTATCATTCTCCTGTCAATACTCATCGCCTACGAGTGCTTAGCAGTGACATAAATTTAAAGAGGAACGTTAGGAAACGCAGTAGGCCTAACGCAGCAAGTCAGGCCCCTAGCCATTAAATCCCCTAATCGCTCGCCCCACAGGACTACAGCACACCTACCACCACACCGTGAGAAAAACCCAAAAAAAAAAAAAAAGAAGATGTTTAAGGATGCAATTGTGAAAAGTTGCAGACAATCATGTGAAAGTGAGAGAACATTAGAAATAAAAATCTATATGGAAATCTAAAAAATGCCCTATGGTTCAGACGACCGCGAGCAGGAGATATTTAAAAATGTTTCAAATCTTTCTACACGGTGGTGTCCCAATCTGAGGCATTCGTGCAGCGCTAGTCCACTGCTGCCCAGCAGCCTAATCGAATTGAGTTATGGATGGCTAGGCAGTGAGCTAGTCCGTTGCCTGGGTGGGGTAGTTATCTACTGGCTGCGGCGCAGCTCACACGAATCGCGTCGGCACACCCGCCTACGTAGTCTTTATGTGCACTGCTTCCGCGCACGGTAATTGGGCCGTCCGAAGTCAAGCGATCATATCCTTGTGTCTCACTTCTTCTCTGATTCCTACTTATCTCTCTAACTGCTAGCTGGGAACTGATGCAGTGCAATTACGTGCGCCTACAGGCACAGGCCCAGCACCGCAGCATCATGACCGTCCGTGGAGCGGACGGTGACAAAGAGCATGCCTAAAAACTGGACCAATTCCTCATGAATCGCGTCCAATCCCAGCACGTGTCGCCCTTTTGTTGGGGCTCCGTCTTACGTGACCGTCTGTACGCGGGAGCAGTTGAACGAGCCGCACCTGCACGCTGCACAGGGGCCAGTGCGAGGCCGGAGGAGGGAGATCGGGCCCTGGCGCCGCGATCCATGTTATGCGGCACGGAAGCGGCCGATGCTGACAGATGGTGGATCCCACGGCAACGCCGTTAGTTTCCACGTTGATATTGAATTATTCGCGTCACGCGCGCGCCGAAGGGACAGAGACGGCCTCATCCATTAACTACTGTGTCAGTGCGACGAAACGGGAGAGAAAGCCGTGCCGTCCTCCTCTCGACTCTTGGGGCGCCGAGCCTCGCGCCACGTAACCTCACGCCCGTCACCTTCGTCGACACTCAACCAGATTAAACGTCTTCACCTAAATCTCCACCCGAGGGCCCGATGGAGTTAGTATAGAGCGGTGAGAGATTGGGTTCAGAACGTGCATGGGAACGAGTCATGAAGGAATTTTGAGAGCGGTGGGCAGAGTATAGTCAAACAACTCGGTGACTCTTCCGATACAATCTCAAGTTCTCCTGATCACCGTCTAAATCTCGCTGTGATTTTATAAATAAATGCCTTGCACCCTTTCCCTTTATTCACTCGAAAGGAAAAGGAGCGTGGTCATACCCTTTCACCATGGTCGTCATGCCGATGGTTGGCGGCGGCGGGAGGATTGACGTTGATGGGGGTGGACGGAAGGATATGCATTTCCGAGGAGTGAGGAAGCGGCCGTGGGGACGGTACGCGGCGGAGATACGGGATCCCGGAAAGAAGAGCCGAGTTTGGCTGGGTACCTTCGACACGGCGGAGGAGGCAGCGCGGGCGTACGATGCCGCCGCGCGCCGCTTCCGAGGATCGAAGGCCAAAACCAACTTCCCGTATCCCGACGCTTATCTGAGCCCGAGCGTCGTGGTCGTCGGACCAACTTCAGCCGGCGGCGGGAGCCCGAGCAGCACGGTGGAGTCAAACGGCCACGATAACATGGTTTCTGCTGCGGAAGCTGTGCCGCCTATGGCGATCCCGCTCACGTCGTCTCTCGACCTCGATCTACTCCGACGCGGCCGCTACGCCGCCCGGTTCTCCATCCCCGCTTATCCCGTCGCTCCGGCCATACCAACGGTTCGCTCGTCCTCTTTCTTCGATTCTATTGTGAGATCAGAGAAACCCGCGCCTACGATGAATCGACACCATATTACCATCTGCCCTCCAGTGTTCGTCGCCGCTCTACCGAAAGCAATGGCCAGTGCTGTCCAAAGCGACTCTGAATCCTCCTCGGTCATCGATCTCCGCCCTAACCCCCATCCATCCATGCCGCACAAGAAACTCCACAATTTCGACCTCAACCTCCTTCCTCAGCCGGAGTTCGATTGATGCTGGCGCCACTTTAGCTGAAACAATTATCTAATCTTCCCTTGTTCATTCTCTAATGTTTTTTTCGGTTTGTACGAATCTCTCTCAATCTCTCCTTGCCTCAGAAGCAACGGCAGTGAATAGGGGAGTTTTTTTTTTTTTGTAAATTAGTTTAGAACTTTTTTTTTCTCTTCTTTTTCTCCTCTGCCACCAGATCGAGAAAGAAGAAAGCTGTAATGTAATCTTAAGAGTCCAGGTCCGGTCCCCGGTGATATTTTTTTTTTCTCTTATCGAAATGACTCTTTTTCTGTTAAATTATCAAATTTGCAAGCAGGTTCGAGTGGGTGCGGCTGCCTTAGCCGGCAGGTCCCTTGTCCCTTTCCTGCGCGCCACATTCTCACTCCAATTCATTTCGTCTCTACTTTTCTTTAATTATTTTAAAAAAAAAAAAACATTATTCCAGCCCTAAACTGTGCTGTGGGACCACCTCTCCTGCCCCGCCTTCAAGTGACGCTCTAGTCTGACGCAGAAGGCGATTCCCCGTTTTAAAACCGCCATTCCTTCGCTCTGTAAACTAACGAAATTTGGCATCCAGAGTTTGGTGAGGATTCGGGTAGACGGAGGTGGGGTCCGAAAATTTTCAGACTATTGCAAGCGTGTTGGCGACGTTTGTCCCGTATCTACGTGTGTTGCAGCCGTCGCCGACTCTGGTCCAAAAAGGCGTCCGCACCACCAATCCTCGCGGCGCCCCGCATACTGACAGACGCGCGTACGGCTGCGGGCGACTGCCCGACAGCGGCGGCCCCACAGCGAATTGGCGCAGGTAAAGCTCCATTGACCCGTCTTTACGGGATGAGGCTCGCCCTCGGCCGGGAACTTGTCCACTTGATATGTGGTATGTAAAATTTCAGACCTTATTAATCGATTCGTCGGACACTTCAAATTTCAAATCCTCCATGACTGGAGCCGGAGTTGGACACCCGTGGCTGTTCGGCCGGCCAAGAAATTTGAGTTGAATTCTGCGAATCTTTTACCGACGTCGGCAGGAATGGGGAGCTTGGCCCGTCGGAGGTGACCAGTAAGGTACTAAGGTGGTGCGGTTACCGCTGGGGCCACGCGCTCCACGCCTGCTGCAGCGTTGTCCGTCTCGAAACACAATTAATGCGAGTTGGTCGTCGGCTTGTTAGGGGCATCCCGGCCCCCACGCCGTTGCGCGCACCTCCGCCAATCTTGCTGTCAATTTTTTATTACTGGCTGCGTCGGATGCACCGCTATACGGGTTTCCGGACCCAGTGACGCGTGTGCGGTGCGGGATGTTGGACGTCAAAAATTCAAGATATAGGCGTACGCCCGCATAATGCTCTAATACAGGCAATCTACTTCCATTTGAAAGTCGGTGCTGTCCCACAGGGCACGATCCATGGCGGACCTCGCTTGGGGAGGAGCACACATGACTATTATGCAATCGGGATTTTCATTTTCATTTACTATTTTTCTTTTTCTTTTTTTTTTTTAGAAAAAATAATATTTTCGAGTAGGAGGAATATTGCACAATTTCGAGCAACACAGTCAGGGATTTATTTATGGACAAAGAAACCCTGCGACGGCAATTATTCAGGACTTTAATTGCTTTAGCATATATAAAGAGGGAGATTGGACTTTGAATAATAAGATTAGAATCGTCAATTTAATAATTTTTATCGATCTGTTCTATAATCATTACGAGGAAGATAAATTACGAAGGATCCTATGAATTTTGACGTAGTAATCAAAACATATAAGAATCATCTGAATTTAAAAAAAAAATTTAGATTTTTTTCAGAATTGATCCATGTCAATTGTATAAATACCGTCGTATCTTAACCATTACATCATCCTGTGAAAACCTCGGTCTCTCGATCCCATTTGGTGTTAAAAATTGTCACGCCATCACCATCATTGTCCATCAGATGTTTTTGTTTGCAAAGATCCATCTCAATATCTCTCATCATATGGATCTGTCGTTCTAACTGTAATACAACTAACTGTGCGAACTTGTGAAATTACAATGCAAATTTTCACATAAAAAAGATTGACACTTTAGCTGTAGACGTGTCGATGTTATTCTACGTATTGATAACAAGAGATAGACCATATTTGTATAAAATATAAGATGGGAACTTAAATAACATAAAATCTTTAGGGCAATGAGTAACAGCTGTATTCTCTTCCATCGGCTCCAGCTGGTTATTCTCACGCACTGATAATTATCAGTATATACAATGACATATTGGTGGGTTGAGGTCTCCTTTTATAAAGATATTTAAATTCTTCCTCATCTTAATTAAATCACTTTTTAAGATCAAAATTAATATTGCTACTGTACAACTATAACTCCGCCGCAAAGACAAATAACAAAATATAAATCTTTGTTCATAATCATATAAGAAATGCACCGAGCGACTAAGTATAGAAAAAAGCTGCGGTTCGCAAGAGATGCAAAACATTAGAATCTTTGAGAATTTAGTCGGGTCAAACCATCCAAAAGCTGTCGTGCACAACAGCCATCAGAGTCGCCTATATATCTATCAATCAGTGGAATTGGTCATTTCCAGCGTACGCTTCTACATATCCACTATGACTTAATTCACGGCTGCTGCTATATTCTAATAAAACCAGCGCTCGTACGTAGCAAAAAAGTGAAACGGGAATGTGAATTTTATTTCATAGGGAATCATCAAGTCAATTGCTATTTCTCAGTTTCAGTTCAAAACCAAAGATTCAAATTAAAATTATTCACGATTTTTGTCATATGGACTATCTTAAATAAATCGACGCCAATCACCTTGAGATAGATCGAGGGATTGCTAAAACTATCACTCCATTTAATTTGTCTTATCTTCTACGACTTTCATTTAATTCCTCATATTTTTATTAAATTTCAAATAATTAAACGCGTTATTCGTGAATATTTTGTCAAATTAAAAATGTTGAAGAATACCTGTCCTGATTACCTTCGGATACCGACAGTATCTTATCCAATGGCTATTAAGGTTAGCAAAGGTACCTGCCCCACACTCGAAGCCAGAGGCACAGAAAAAGCAAAAGTACTTTTCACTTTCCCAGTGGGCCGCTCTTTATCCTTTTCCGCCTCTTTATTCCGCTTTTTTTTTTTTTTTGTGCTTTGCTTCACGTGCACTAGAGGCTCCATTTGCTGTCGAGAAGAGGCAGCGCATTAAAGTGCGCCAGCATGCGGCCGCCGCACAGCACTACCGACCGACGCTTCGCTTCGCTACTTTTTTTTTTTTTTTTTTTTATTACTAAATAAAAAACCCACGGCATGCGCGCTCATGCTATTACAATTTTATAAATTTTATAAATCCCTGCACGTTAAAACAATACGCAAACAGCGGCATGGAAACGATTAAAATACGGCTAAGCGTCGTCATCCTGATTAATGGTTGATCCCTGTTAGTTATCCATGGATTCGGTCAGGAGCTTTGAGTATACTTTTATAGGACTATTAAACACAGGCCGAACTGTTATCCGGAAATTTTTTTATAGGCCTCAGTTTCAGCATGAATGCGCCATTGAATCCGCTGCAAATAATATAAAATTAAAAGGAAATCAAGGGATCTTAGTCAAATCTCTCCAATGTTTATATTAGGTCTCGTCGAGGAAAAATAAAAGAGCAAAAGGAAAACAAAAATGAAGTAATAATTGAAAAAATAATTTCTTATCAATGCACTCGCGCCCTTTTATATATATATATATATATATATATATATATATATATATATATATATATTCTTCCGATTTGGTCGTCAGGATTCCGATTGAATCGCGGCGAATTCCGCCGGTGCAGATCGATCGTCCGCGGACCGCCAGTGCCGCGTGCCGATTTCGGCGTCGATCGCGCCCGATCATGATGATTGACGCGGCGAGGATCGAGCGGTACGGCGTGCGGCGGCGACAGCGGCGACAACGACGGTGGCTCGGTGTGTCGTGGACATGCACGGATGATTCAAGCGTGCAGAAGATTTTCCCGTTTTCAAAGATGTGGATGAAACGCTCCTCCGGTTAGTTTTCCAAATCGGTTGAGTTGCCTTTAGGAACAAACAAAGATAAATTGAATTGCCCGTTTAGACCGAGCTTAAGTCGGTTTATCTCGAAGGCTACATTTAGTGCGCCGTCGCGTTGACTCATTGCCACATGGATTCCCATCTCTCTGCCATATCATTCATCGTCAACCACCACAGTCTGAACTTCTCGACAACAACTAATTAAGAAATAAATGTATATAATAATAAGGAAAAAAGAGAAAGTAGAAGAGAACGGTGCGACTGGTTGGGTTAAACCAGATCGCTGCTTAATTAGTTAGCTAATCATCCGCGACGACGTCGATGGTGATTCGTTCAGATCGAACGGAACATCGCAACCTAAATCCCGACACAGTCGAGGGCTAAACCTGAATAGCTAGAGGCGGTGGGCCTGTTCAGCGTGGGCCAAGGGGCCGAGAACGAGGACAGTCGAGGATGAGGTCGAGGGTGCGGGGGTGGCGACTGGGGAGGGATCGCGCGGTCTCCTCGGGCGTCTTCTTCCAGGAGTCTCCGTATGTCAGTGGCGTATCTCCGCCACTCACCCTGCCGTAAATAATGATGCCCCTCCCCGCGCGAGACTACCATTTTACGCTCGTTGTCTGGAAACTTAAAGTGCTGAAACTAGAGATCAGGAGAAGAGTGAGAAGAATTATTTGTTTTTGGATGATTTATCGCCTAATTAATTGATTTGTTACACAGATTATTTAAATAATATATAGAAGAAAAACACATTAAAACAGGTACAGTATACAGTTGTAAAAGATAATTATTATACATTAATTATAATTATAGCACTGGTGTAAATTTCAATCGATTGAAATTAGTTTTTAGGATCATTATTTTTTATTGGCTATTTAAATGAAAGAAGAAGATCCGAGAAGGGACGAAGAAGAAGAAGACAGAGAGGTAGCCGCCGCCTGATTTGACGCGACATAGTGCGTGGATGACTTGAACACTCTTCAATGCTCAATGCGTTGCCACATCCACCATAGCAGATTGGCGTCAGCGCTGCACACTTCTGCATCCCCTCTCCACTTGTCGTACGGCCTGAGGGGCGGCGCCTGCCGCCCTAGCTATTAGCGTTATGATTATAATAAATCACTTTAAAAACGCCTCACTTTTTTCCCTCTCTCTCTCTCCTGCTGGGAGACTGGAGCAATGGTGTGCATCGGCCGTAAATCAAGGCAGCAGGAACGGAATACGCGTCGACTGCTAGATGTTGAAGTGGCTCCGCTGGCGCTGCAGCCGGCTCTGCGCTCCACGTGGGTCGGGGAAAAACTCGGCTACATTATGCATGCGTGCTTCCTTCCCGGCGGCAAGAATAGCGCATCTTGCAAGTCACCGACGTGGTCGAACAGATTGAAGTGGGGCCTTAATTTATAAATGTTCACCGCCGATTTGGCAAGTGATTCACTAAATTATATACCCATTTTTTTTAAATACCTTTTTGCTTTATCCATTTACTCGAAGGCAGTAATTCTACCAGATGATTCTTGATGTACAGAGAAATATTCTTAATCAGCTGGTTGAGTCATGTCAGTAGCTAGGTAAACTGAACCAAAGCTCCTGGATTAAATTTGATCAAAAGTGATACGAATTTAATTTGGGTATGTCAAAAGATAATAGTATTTTACTTTGATTTAATCCTATCTCAATGGTGTATAGGCTCGACATTATCTTACTTTGACAGTATCTCGGCTCAACATTATCTTACCTCGATAGTATATCGGCTCGGTATTCTTACTTAGGCAATATCTCAGTTTAGCCTAGAGATCCAAGCTCAAGAAAGCTTTTTGGTCTAAGTCGACAAGGAGATAGTTATATTCCTTCACGATGGCCGCATCATATTCTCCACTGGGACCCCAGGTCTTTGCTGACGTACCACTTTTCTTCATTAATAAAGTCATGCCAATCATGATTTGAAGTTCGTATATCCGTCTATCCTTATTAATGATGTCATGCTTCCTCAGAGCCAAAGCTCGTACAATAGCATCCTTTTATTAATGAGATTGTATCTTCCAATATCTTCTCCGTACGACTACCTCCTCGTCAAGTCATATCTCTCATGATTCTTCCATTGAGATCTACGTCACCAGATTTGTATATATAAAGGTAAACGAGAGCAAAAGAGAATCTCCTCTGGAGCTTCTAGACCTCCCCTTAACTCTCTACTTGCAGCTATCTTTCTTTACATTCTTCACATCCTGATTTTAATGTCGGAGGGGTTTGGCCGAAAAGTATCCTGGCACCCTCTCTCACTCATTTGCTAGTCTCGTCAAATGGAGGTCTTTTCAGCTCGATTGCAGGAACACATCGAATTCTAGCATCATGAAGATAGATATCGCAGACCATTCGGGATCAAAACCTTAGTCCAACCAACCCCTTTTTCCTCGGTCACAGACATCTTATCTCATCGAGTCATCTCATCTCTCAATCTCAATCGCAAGAATTCCAAAATCATGTCAGCGCCTAGGACAATGCCAAAATTGTGCATCGTTCCAATTAATTAAGTTAATGGCTACTAGTCAAGCGGTCGCCTATTTATGAAATCATCAAAAGTTCAATGACTAAGTGGCTAAATGTCACAGGATAAATTCTGTATTAAAACTTTCCTACGCATCAACCAAGCCCCATGCTTGATTCAGCCTACAAACGCACCACAACTGTGCAAGAGAATGCACAAGACAATGGCACAACCCAAGCCACAAGCAAGAACGCCCAATGTACAGGAGAAAACTCTCAACCTTTTGTATTCACAATAAGGATTACAAAGTAGACTCTTGACACATTACTCCTTTTCCTAGCCATTGCCCAACATTGCCTATTTGTAATGCATAGACAGAAGTTGGCTTGCCAGTTACAAACAGTTGTAAGACAGTTTGCTCAACTACCATACCACATGTCTCATTGACAGTCCGCATTACTTGCTGCTTTAGCACAATGCCAAAGATCAGTTAGCATTCTTGTGCTCTGCCTAGGTCTGGCTCCATGGATTGTTGCTTTGGCACCGTGCCAAATGCTAGCCTGCGCGCCCTGTGCACGACTCTAGTCTTGTACAACGGACTTAGGCAAAAACAACCTTCTCGCTGCACCATCCCTCGTGCTGCATTGCATGCGCCCGTCACATGTCATAGCTCGCCTTTCTTGCAAGCTTTGCTTGACTAAATGCTAAGACTCTACACGCTCCATCTTTGCATCTCTTCATCACAATCCAAGTCAACCTCCTGCTCGACTTGGCTTGGACAACCCCCCGCGTGTTGCTACAAATTGTTGTTGTTGGCATGTTTTGTGCACATGCCAAATAAACTAGACCAAAGGAGCAACACTCAATTCTTTTGCCCAGCCTTGTCATCAGGTTAAGGGGCTAACACTAAGCAAGTGTGAAATTACAGCCACATAGTTTAGTGGTAATTGGGCTATAATTTTATGCCCAATCAAGTCAGTTGGCTGTAATTTTGTGATTGCTTAGTGATTTGGTTAAGTGATGTAGGTTAGTTGTTGATTAAATTTATTTTTGTAAGCGGATAAGTGGAGCGGCGATAAATTTTGAGAATCTCATAAATGATTTAGTAATTTAAGAAATAAATATATACTAATTTATATATTAAAAAATAATTACGTAATCAAAATGAAATTGCCCATTAAATTACTACCCCACCCCACCAGTACTCCCGCAAGCGAGTAGTGTAAGATTATGGGCGGCGGCGGCGTCGTCGTTGGATGTGGTGGGATGTGTCACAGGGTCAATTCTGTCTTAAAATTTTTCCTGCGCGGCAACCAAGTCTCACACTTGATTCAGCCTACAAATGCACGACAAATCCTGCAAGAGAATGCACAAGCAAAGGCAAAACCCAAGCCACGAACAAGAACACCCAATGTACAGGAGAAAACTCCCAACCTTTCTTGTATTCACAATAAGGATTACAAAGTGGACTCTTGACAGATTGCTCACACATTCTTCTCTGCCCAGCCAATGCCCAACATTGCCTATTTATCATGCATAGGCAGAAGTTGGCTTGGTGGTTACAAGCAGTTGCAAGGCAGTTTGGTCAACTGTCATGCCACATGTACAAACTGACAGTCCATATCACCCGCTGCTCTGGCACCATGCCTGATCTGTCAGCACCCTTGTGCTCTGCTCAGGTCCGCTGCATGGATTGTTGCTTTGGCACCGCACCAAATGCTAGCCTGCGCACCTTGTGCATGGCCCAAGTCCTGCACCACGGACTTAGGCCGAAACAACCTTCTCGCTGCACCATCCCTCGTGTTGCATTGCATACGCCTGTCGCATGCCATGGCTCACCTTTCTTGCGAGTCTTGCTTGGCTAAATGCTAAGACTCTACACGCACCATCTTTGCATCTCTTCGCCACGATCCAAGTCGACCTCCTGCTCGACTTGGCTTGGACAACACCCCGCGCACTGCCACAAATGGTTGCTGCTTGGCATGTCTTGTGCACATGCCCAATAGGCTAGATAAAGGAGCAACACCCAATCCTTTGTCTAGCCTTGCCATCAAGTTAAGGGGCTAACAAACCACCCCCACCAGAAGAAGTCGACGTCCTCGTCGAACGCTTCTGCAAGTATGCTTCAATTTGCTCCTCAAATTGCCAAAGTGTAACATCTCTTTCCCAAGTTGCCTCCGTTTCAGGTTTTCCCTTCCAAAGAACAAAGAATTCCGTCCTTCGATTTTTCTTGCTCATTCCAGATGTTCTGTGATCCAGGATCTCCTGAACTTCATCGCTAAATTGCTTCCGTATAACTGGTGGAGCTCTTTTCGCACTGCTTCTTGATGGATCTGTTTCATCTGCATGAAACTTCTTCAAGAAACTTACATGAAATGTAGGATGTACCTTTAGCCTTTTAGGTAGATGCAACCTGTAAGCCACATTGCCAACTTTTTCCAAGACTTCAAAGGGTCCGTCATATTTGGCAATTAAACCTCGATGAGCAGTCTTCTTACTAATTCTCTTCCAGATCTGAGGAGTGAGTTTCAGCAACACTTTCTCCCCAACAGAGAATTCTAAGGGTCTTCTTCTCATATCAGCATACTTTTTCATTCTCTTCACAGCTTTCCTTAAACTGTCTTTGGCTTCCTCAAGCAACTCTTGCTTTTCCCGTGCATACCTATATGCTGCAGGGCATTTGCCTCCAGATTTTTGTTTAGCGATCTCTACAGGAGTTGTTGGTTCTTCCCCCAACACAATCTCAAAGGGGCTCTTTTCGGTGGCTGAAGACTTGTGCAAATTGTAGCAAAATTGTGCACTGTCCAGTAATCCTAGCTAATTTTTATGACTTGTTGTAACATAATGCCGCAAGTACTCTTCAAGAATATGATTAATTCTTTCGGTCTGTCCATCTGTTTGGGGATGGTTAGCGGTGGAGAACTTAAGATCGGTCCTCATCATATTGAACAAGGAAGTCCAAAATCTCCCCATAAACCTTGCATCCCTGTCACTCACAATGTCATTAGGCAAACCAAAATATTTTACCACGTTCCGATAGAAGAGTTCAGCCGCCACATCCGAGGGACAAGCCGAAGGAGCCGCAATGAACACAGCATACTTTGAGAATCTATCCACTACCACCATGATGGAGGACATGTCATCAACCTTTGGAAATCCGCTAATAAAATCCATAGAAATCGAAGCCCAAGGTTTCTCTGGAATAGACAACGGTTGGAGTAATCCCGCTTCCTTCTTTTGCTCCGTCTTGACTTGTTGGCACACAAGACAAGTTTTCACATATGCCTCCACATCGTTGTCCATCTTCGGTCAAATGTAAGAACGGGCCAAAAGAGCAAGCATCTTTTCAACACCAGGATGACCAGGCCACTGCGGGTAATGAGTTTCCTTCAGCAACTCTTTGAATAGACCACCTACTGCAGGAACAAAGATTCTTCCCCCTTTGTAAGTTAAGAGATCATCCTCGGTCCAGTACCGCCGTATTGTCCCGTCTCTTACTTGCTGCACCAACTTTCCATAAGTTGTATCATCTACAGCAACATCCTTTATTCTTTCCCGCATATCTGATTCTACTCTTGTGATAGAGTCGAAAGTAGCAAAAACTTCTTTCCGACTTAATGCATTTGCAACATTATTGTGCCTTCCCGGTTTGTGCTCCCATGCAAAGTCATATTCTGCCAAGAACTCTTGCCACCGAGTCTGTTTAAGAAACAATTTCTTTTGAGTAGCAAAGAAAGTGTTAGCAATATTATCAGTTCTCACAAGAAATTTTGTTCCCAGCAAATAAACTCTCCAAACCTGTAGGCAATGAACCACAACAACCATCTCTTTCTCATGTGCAGAATACTTTTGCTCAGCTGAATTGAGTTTCTTGCTTTCAAAGGCAACTGGATGTCCTTCCTGTACCAACACACCACCGAGTGCATTGTCTGAAGCATCAGTATGCACCTCAAAGGGCAATTCGAAGTCAGGCAAGCGCAACACTGGTTCAGATGCTATAACAGTTTTCAACTTCTCGAAAGCAT
Organism: Wurfbainia villosa; assembly: GCA_025175895.1. Taxonomy (NCBI): domain Eukaryota; kingdom Viridiplantae; phylum Streptophyta; class Magnoliopsida; order Zingiberales; family Zingiberaceae; genus Wurfbainia; species Wurfbainia villosa. Next base: position 19,860,636 of record CM045991.1, on the reverse strand, counting down.
CATTGCATGCATCTGACCATTCCCACCGTGCACCCTTCTTCAATAAATATGTCAATGGGGCAACCTTCTTTGAGTAGTTAATAATGAATTTACGATAGTAGTTTGCCAAACCCAAAAATGATCGTAATCCAGGCACCGTCGAAGGAGTTGGTCAATCCACAATGGCTTGCACCTTTTTCGGATCCATCCGAACATGGCCCTTGCTGACCAAGTGTCCCAAGAACATTATTTCTTGGCTAGCAAACTCGCACTTTTCCTTCTTCACATAAAGTTGATGCTTCCTTAGATGATCCAGTACCACCTCCAAATGGTCCAAGTGTTCTTCCAGTGACTTGCTGTAGATTACTATATTATCCAAATAAACTACAACAAAATTGTCAAGGAAATCATCCAACACCTCATTCATCAAATTGCAAAAGGTAGCAGGGGTGTTAGTCAAACCAAATGGCATGACAAGAAACTCGTAGGAACCATAACGAGTCACACATGTTGTCTTTGCCTCATCACCTTCCGCAATTCTTACTTGCCAATACCCTGATCGCAAGTCAAGCTTTGTGAACCTTGCATAATCTGTCAAACAGGTCTTGCACCAAAGGAACCGGATACTTGTTCTTCACTGTTACCTTGTTCAATGCCCTGTAATCCACACATATCCTCAAGCAACCATCTTGTTTATTCTGAAACAAGACCGGAGCACCAAACGGAGCCTTGGATGCTCGAACATACCCTGCCTCCAACAAATCATTTAATTGTTTGCGTAATTCAGCAAATTCCAAAGGAGACATACGGTAAGGCAGATTTGCGGGAGGGACAACACCAGAGATCAATTCAATTTTATGGTCGACATTTCTCCTTGGCGGCAAGTGTTTTAGCAACTCCGATGGCTTCACATCTTAAAATTTCGCTAAGATAGCTTCGACACAAGCAGACAACTTGACATCCTTGTCAAGTTTGATGTCGATTAAGGTAGCCAAATAAGTTGTTTCACCTCGCTTCAAGCCTTTCTCTAGGGACCCAACAGAGATGATGTCTTTCTTCCCCTTGTTTAGACCCTTTCCATAAGGATGTACACAAGGAACAAAACATGGATCTGCCTCCTGCATCACCATTACCCCCATTCAAGTGAGGCATAGGCATTGTTTTTATCTTTCGCAAGAAATCCATACCAAGTATTAGTTGAAAATCCTCAAGTGGAATCACCATCATATTTGCCTTACCAACACAAGTGCCAATAGTTAAAGGAACATTGTAAGTCATACCTATCACCGCTTGCACCTTTGCATTTACCGATTTGATATAGCTTGGACATTTTCTTATTGACAACCCATATTCCTTCACGAGTTTGGAAGACACAAAAGTATGAGTGATCCCCGTGTCCACCATAGCCTGCACGTTTTTCCCATTCATTTCCACCGAAATGTGTAAGAGTAGGGAGTGTGCTCGCACCTTGTATTCTGTCATATTGGTTAGCAATTCGACATGAACAAAATCAATAATTGGATTCAACAATTGTAAGGGATTAACAAGAGTAGCAACTTCCTGTACTGGAACTTCTGCATTTTCCCCCACCAAGAGGGCATTTAACTTCTCACATTTGGGACAATCTTTAGCAAAATAAGGGTCATTGCATAAGAAGTAACCTTGATTCTTTGTATTATCCTTCCCGAAGCAGCAGTCTTTGCTTTCTCTTGGTCATTTGCTATACCCTTCTTTTTGCCAGCCTTTGTCCATTCCTTTTTCTTTTCCTTTCGGATGTTATTAGGTTTCGATGAACTGTTCTGATTATCTTTGTTCATGCGAAGGTCCACCAAGGCATCTGCAGCAACAATTGCACTAGGTAAGTCCTTCACATTTTGCCTCCGAAGTTCCATTTGTGCCTAAGGTTGCAATCCATATAAGAAATTGTACAACTTGTTCTCTTCCGACATATTCTCAATGTCCAACATCAAAGAAGTAAATTCTTTGACATAGTCTTTTACAGAACCATTCTGTTTGAGACGTTTTAACCCATCTCGTGCCAACCACGAAGTGTTGCCCGGAAGGAATTGAGCCTTCATCTCCTTCTTCAACAGATCCCAAGTGTCAATTCTTTGTCGGCCCGCCTTGGCATCATCCACCATGCGAGTTTGCCACCATAACTTTGCATCCCCCATAAGGTACATGCTGAAAATTGCCACTTTCTCTGTTTCGGACACTTTAGCAGCCACAAAGTACTGCTCCATATCCCACAAGAAATTCTCGAGTTCCTTGGCACTCCGTGTGCCTACAAAAGATTTGGGTTCAGGACCTTTTACTGAATGACGATCATGGCCCCTTTCACAAGTAGAAGCCATAGCCCGTCGTAAAACCACCAATTTCGAGCGCAAATCTTCATTATCCTTGCAGATTTACACCATTTGTTCATTGAGGGAGGCTTGAAATTGGTCCATACGCGTCTCCAAATTTAGGATCTTTGTAACCAAATTGTCAACATCCTCGCCCTTAGGAACAGCACCCATTAAGGCTTCCAGATTGGCAATCCTTTCTCTAAGTTCGTGGTTGCCTCCTCCAACCATCTTTTAGTGCTCTGATACCAGTTGTCACAGGGTCAATTTTGCCTTAGAATTTTTTCTGCGCGACAACCAAGTCCCACACTTGATTCAGCCTACAATTGCACCACAAATCCTGCAAGAGAATGCACAAGCAAAGGCAAAACCCAAGCCACGAATAAGAACACCCAATGTACAGGAGAAAACTCCCAACCTTTCTTGTATTCACAATAAGGATTACAAAGTGGACTCTTGATAGATTGCTCACACATTCCTCTCTGCCTAGCCAATGCCCAACATTGTGTATTTATCATGCATAGACAGAAGTTGGCTTGGTGGTTACAAGCAGTTGCAAGGCAGTTTGGTCAACTATCATGCCACATGTACAACCGATACCACATCACTCACCGCTCGCACCATGCTCGATCCACAAGACTTTGCTCTCGCTCAGTCCACGTGATGGATTGTTGCTTTGGCACCGCGCCAAATGCTAGCCTGCGCGCCCTGTGCATGACCCAAGTCCTGCACCACGGAGTTAGGCCGAAACAACCTTCTCGTTGCACCATCTCTCGTGCTGCATTGCATGCGCCCGCCGCATGTCATGACTCACCTTTCTTGACAGCCTTGCTTGGCTAAATGCTAAAACTCTGCACGTACCATCTTTGCATCACTTCACCACGATCCAAGTCGACCTCCTGCTCGACTTGGCTTGGACAGCACCCCGCGCACTGCCACAAATGGTTGTTGCTTGGCATGTCTTGTGCACATGCCCAATAGGCTAGATAAAGGAGCAGCACCCGATCCTTTGTCCAGCCTTGCCATCAAGTTAAGGGGCTAATAGGGTGCATGAATGAGCCTACCTGCTGCAGCATCCTTTGCCCTTCTATCGCGATGCTGCGCACTCGGTTTATTAATCAAGAATATTCTATAATATAATCTATGGTATTCGCCCTTCTTTCATCCGTGCGGGAGTGGATGAGACAGCTGAAGGTGTACGGGACACATAACCAGGAGAGAGATTGATCAGTATTCTCTCATGCATAAGGTTAGAATTTGTCAATCTAACGGTCCTTATCAGTCCGTCCTCGGACCATCATAAGGAAGATAAATCACGGTAGATTTTTGATCCTTGAGACTAATAACTAACGATCGCCCGGTTGACTAGAAGGTTTCTGCCAATGGTCTAACTAACTGGTCGACAATTCGAATCCCAATTGAGTGATCAAGTTGATTATCTGTGAAAAAGGGTCTATCAGTATTCTCGTGTTGGCTGTAGGGGAACTGCTGAGTTGAGAGAGATGCCACATAATCCAACCGATCGAGTCGTCGTGATGGTAAAGATTTGATGGGTGAGGAAATAATAGAAAAACAAAAAAAAACTTATGCTATTTGTTGCTTTGCTTGTGTCTATCGCCTTTCGATTTGCACCCGTTTGATCCATGCGTACTTAACCTTAGTCGCACATGGGAGTTGCATTCTAATCAAAAAATTAGAATTGTCAATTTAATAATTCTTTCGTCTAGACCCTTTAAAATTTGAAAGAAAATAAATTATAAAAAAATTATATCCACAGATACGATTGATAAATCAATAAATGATCATCTAAATTCAAGATAAAATTTTAAATCGCCTCCGAATTGATCATTATCTATTGTATAAATTTATTCATTGATTTATTAATACACTGTACCGTGGAGTCAACACGGGAGCTGCACTCGATGAATGGTCGGTTAGTTCACTAACTATTTTATGCAATAGCTCTTGTGCATGTCCTTGGAGAATAGGCCCATGGCCAACTACCTTGTTAACGCATCGATTTTATGCCTATACAATTGGAATAATTAATACTATCAACTTATATTTCAGGTATTAGACATCTTGATAAAATTTAAATGTCAAATGATAACGACTGACTTTTATGTGGAAGAATAACATGATATCTTTCCTAAGCTCTGATGTAAATAATTTTTAGCATGAACATAAAAAATAACCATGTTTTTCACGCATTACAAAACATTTGTGAGTCGTGTTGTGCATAATTTGACTGGATAATCAATTTAAATAACACTATTAGATGTGAACTCACATATAATTATCATAATTGTTCAATTGTGTCGTATTTATTCGAACTTGATTTAATGATTTACTTATTAATTTATGAGTTTCGATTATAGAATGTGGAATTTAATGTATAAAATTCGTTAAAGTATGAATCCGTTATTAATGGTGGACCGATAACGGATCTGATCTGATCTCTCCCGGAGGGGCTAGATATTATGATAAACTCTTCGCTTTCTACCAGCTAGGAGTTTACGACGTCGTCATCATAGAATCCTACGGAAGACCTGCCTCTCTTTTGTAGGAACTTCAAATTGATCTTAAAGACGAAGAACGATGAGTGCTTCGCTGTAATTATGTCTTTTTTGTTTGTCATCATTTCATTTGCTTTTTTGTATTCTACTTCATGAATCATAATGATAAGATTAGATCTATTTTATGAATCATATTGTATTCTATTTGATTTTTATATACATGCTTAGATTCGTAGATTTCTATCAATTAGTATTAGAGCTAGTCGTGTTTATAGATTTTTATGGCATTAAGTTATAATTTTCTTCTTTTTTCGTCGATTTTGCGCGAGATTCAGATTTTTTGTTGCAAAACGATGATTATTTGATGAAAACGTAATTAGAAAATCTACTTTTAGACATTATATCTTAGATTTTATATTTTTCCATGAAAAACACAAAAAACGACGACATAACTGTCTTCGTTCAAGGTGAAACCCTTGTGATTAACCTGGTAAAATCGCACTAAGTCGCTTATCAGTCGATTGATGTCATGCACTAGTCGACTACATGATCTACCAGTCGTCTGTTGCGCTTAAAATTGAGCTCCACTACACATATCAGTCAACTGCTATTGAGATCAGTTGACTGTTATGCTCAAACTTGGGCACATACTCTTGCCAAGTCGACTGATGTACATCAGTCGACTGCTAAAGTCGAATTTGCTCACAGTATTTTAGTTGACTGGAGCAATCGATTGATTTAATCAGTCGGCTGGTCTCTTAAAATCATCCACAGAAGGCATTCTAGTCAACTGAGACAGTTAATTGATGTATGTCAGTCGACTGGTGATGAGTATGGATGGCGTACTTCAAGCACATTTTGACATAAGAAACTTCTGGAGGTCATAAATTTTCACTCAGGATGAGTTTTGAGGCATTTTCGATTGTGTTTAGAAGCTCGTTCAGCGTTCTACGTGTGTTGCGCTATGGGGTAAAACCCCCTTAACACTTTGTCTCGAAACTTAAAAAACGTCGTTTAGAACCTTTTTGAAGGCTTCGAAGTTTTTAGTCCGATGTTATGGTTGTTTTTTACATCATTAGGTAGTTGAGTTTACTATATTTTCTAAAGTATATCTACCTATGCATATAATTCTATTTCAAACTAATAATTATCACTAAAGTGACAACTATTAGGGAGGTCTAGGATATACTATGTAGATAGATGCATATCTATACTGAACGTAATTGACCCAACGGGAAGTTATGTTTATGTCAGACATATGTTAGGGAATGATTTACATATAAAGAACATATTTTATTTATAAACTATATTGATCATGTACACAAGTTGTCGACCCAAAGAAAGACATTTTGTGTGACAAACCAATAGTTTAATGAATTATGTAGATCATGCGTACAAAATATCGATCCAAAGGAAGATATTTTGTATAATAAATCAAGAGTTTGCAAATCATAGACTCAAACAGATATAATTCATATAAAGGATAATTTAGTTATGCATATCATGTGTCAGCTCAAAGGAAGACACGTGATGTGACCAACTAAAATTATCATGAATTATAATTTAGAAGTACCACTAATAAGTTACACTGCAGTTCAAAAACTAGATATAATATTATACTTCGTATCTCATTTTGCCTATACATATTCATGGATGTGTATTATATGTATTATTTATTATTATCTCTTTATATCATTGGTATTATATGATATAATATTTTTATGCTTTCTTTTCTTATTCTGTGAACTCAGTAACCTCCCATATAGGTAACATTTCTATACTTACTGGGACTGACTTTGACCAGTAGAAAAAATACGTAATAGTGGTCTTTGAATGCATGAGCTTAGACTATGCATTGAGATATGATCGTCCTACATGTTGGGTCGTTGACGCGCTAGAGGGGGATGAATAGCGATCGCTTGATTCGATGCTTTGATCATGCATGTCTGCAATTGGTAAACACAGCGGAAACAAAATAAATAGAAACGAACAAAAAACAAGCACAAACAGAAAATACAACACAACACAATGATTCTACGTGGTTCGGAACTAAGGTTCCTACTCCACGGCGGTGGTCTAGTGATCTACCCTCACTAATATTTTCTCCTTCTCAATAACATGTACACCGTAAGTGGTGAAACCTCTTATAATACGATACAACCAAATAAATACAAATACAAGTATTAAGCGAAAGATGAATGCAAAGAACATTTTACAAGAAGAGCTTTTGATCGCTTGTTTGGTTACTGTGGAATGCTTTGAAGATTTGGAATTGCACCTGCACTTCCTCTTCAAATCCCCCAAAGAATGCTCCCTAAGCGAAAGATGAATGCAAAGAACATTTTACAAGAAGAGCTTTTGATCGCTTATTTGGTTGCTGTGGAATGCTTTGAAGATTTGGAATTGCATCTGCACTTCCTCTTCAAATCCCCCAAAGAACGCTCCCTAAGTCTCCACTGAGCTTCTTCTCTTATAGCTTTGCATCGAGCTAATTTCTGACGGTTACTGCTCAATGGTAACATACTAGTTGAGATGCTGCATCGACTGCAAGCCCAGTCGAGATGCTAGTTGAGCCTACCTCGCTTCTGACTTGTTGTTGTTAAGTCTCCAGTCGACTGCTCCACTACATGAGTCGACTGCGATGTCGGACCAACTGTTTCTCACATTGCCCAACCACCTAGGCTGATTCTCAACTTCCTTCGACCAGTCGAATGCTCTTCCTTAGCAGTCGATTGTTGAGCACCGCACCATGCCTCATTCTCAAGATGCACAGTACCGACCACCCAGTCTAAAATTCGAGCCCCACAGCGGGAGTCGACTTCCTATTGGACCAGTCGACTAGGCTAAACCACCAGTCGATTGTTGAGCACCTAGGCTAAAAATCGAGCCCCACAGTGGGAGTTGACCACACTGGACTAGTCAAATGGGCAAAACTTTCAGTTGATTGTTAAACCTCAAACATGAGGTTTGATCCAAGTATGATCCCTTTATACTTGATTAATCACCCTTGGCCTAGACCTAAGCATTCTATCCACCTCCATCATCCTCATGCCCTCAGGATCCATCCGAGTCCTCCACGACTCATTCACCCTTCACGCTAGCCTTCAGGTGCTTCCATCGGTTGTCATAACATTGAGTACATTTAGTCTAGACCTAAGCCTTCTAGCTACTTCCATCGGCCTCACACATCTATCATCCATCCGAATCCTCCACGACTCGTTCATCCTTGCGCTAGCCTTCAAGTGCTTCCATCGCCTATCGTTATGCTCTCAGGTCTATCTTTGTCAAGAGGTCGTGCCTCCGGGACTTCCATTGCCAAGACTCCACCCTTGAGCTTTCCCTTTGCCAAGTATTCATGCTTGGACTTCTCCATGCCAAGACCATTCTTGGAATTTCCCTTGTCAAGTCTCCAAACTTAGACTTCTCTATTGACAAGTATTCATACTTGGACTTTCTATGCTTGTCTGACATCCTGTCAACCGTGACCTACCAAGACTTTCACTGCCAAGCTCGATCTCCTTGATCAGTCGAGTTTTTCCTTGCCTAGTCATCCAATCACTCTTGATCTACCAGGACTTCACTCTCCTCGTGCAAGGTGTCTGATCAACCTAGATTGACCTGGACTTCCCTTGCTAATTTCTAGTTGAACTTTCCAACATCAAGTGTCCGATCACCCTTGATCGACTTGAATTTCACTCATCTCCATATGCCTATGGATGTCTCATACCATCCCATAGTCATACTTTCATCTACACTCAAATACTATATCAAATATTAAAATATTACTCGAGTTTCACTCCAATCTAGTCAATCGTGACCTGGACCAATTGCACCAATAATCTTTATGGTCCTGAGCCCTATCCAGACTTTTCTGAGCGCTCTCTGCTCTCTTGGATGACAGTGGATTTAAAGACTTTCTCACGTATTATGTATCCTTCAAAATGACATTTTCGAAGCACTAATGATCCTCGCGGTTATAATGGCTTACTCATGCGTTGTCTGACTTCTCAAGCACCCTTTAGTCTCCTGAGTACGAATGATTCTCTCAATTGCCTGGACAACTTAATGTGCCAACCTACCAAAGTCTTCTGCCCCTCTAATTACCATCAATTAAGCCCAGATATGGTTGAGTTTTTAAAGTGTTACCATGGTGTTTATCCCAATTAATCCACCTCTCCACATGACATATTCTTGTCTCCACGATATCTAACAAAGAAAAAGAAAATATAATAGACGGAGGCTCCTCACGATGCTTATCTCTTTCATCCTTACCAGTTGTCTCCTAATAGCCTTACAAAGGACCGGTTGAGGAAAAGGCAAGAGGTTGTTCTCTCTCTATTTTAGTCTCATTATTCGTTGTAAACTAATTCAATACTGTTAGTGCTTATAAGATTCACATATCTCCACAAATGGTATGATATTGTCCACTTTGGACCTAAGCACTCATGGTTTTGTTTTTGGTCTCTACCCAAAAGGCCTCACAATCCCCCCCTCAAACGAAGGGTCGCATTGACTCCCCCTCAAGTCTATCCGTCCTTGAAGGACTTGCTCTGCTTGATGTCCGATCCTCAACCCACCAGGACTTCTTGCTAACTGTTTGATCCTCTTGACCTAGTTGGACTTCCTATCAGTTGTTCAACCCTTCTGGCCCAACTGGACTTCCTGCCAGTTGTTCTGTCCTCCTGACCCAATTGGACTTCCTGCCTGGTGTCTGGTTCTCTTAATCCGGACATGGGAGCTCTACTTCCTTCATTCGAGGTTCATTGCTTGACATGGATCATGACTCCGATACCAATTGTTACTGCCTATAAAATTTACATATCTCTACAATTGTATGATATTGTCCACTTTGGGCCTAAGTCCTCATGGTTTTATTTTTGGGCTCTATCCAAAAGGCCTCATACTAATGGAGATATCTTCCATCTTATAAACACATGATCTTTTCCATGTCTTACCAATGTGGGACTTTGATTGTATTCTCAATACTCCCAACAAATACTTCATCATCTTTTTTTATCTGACTTAAGCATCGAAGGATCGTAGATGGAACATCAACGACCGTCTAATTTGTGTTGACTTTGACAGGATTATTACTGTAGCTGTGAGAATTCAATCTCTCCCGAAAACTCAACAAAAGGAGCTAAAAAGCGACCACATCAATGTGATATTGTTTACTAAGAAGCATGATAGAAATTACTTTAATTCACTTGCTATTATTAATGAAAAGCATGCTACTAGGAATAAATACTATTGTTTAGGTGCCAAGCATGTTATTTTACCTAAGGACAAACCTAGACACACTAATTCTAGAAAAATCCTACCTAAGGAGTCCATTAGGAGAATAGAAGAGAACTTAGGCATAAACCCTAAGAAGGGTAGACACATGCCTAAGAAGAAAAACAATTCCCAAAAATCTAATGATAGATCAAAATTGGGAAAATTAGAATTAGAAAATCAAGCCTTGAGGTCAAGGCTTGAAAAATTGGAAAAGACCCACAAAATTATGACAAACTCAATTATGGGGTCAAAGGATCAAAATCTAAGTCCTAGGAGACAAGAACCGGTTAAGGGCAAGAAATGTTTGGGTCACAAACCTAAGTCCTACCATAATGTTTCATTTGATTATGGAACTAAATCTAGGTATAGGAAAACCAAGGTTAATAGGGAAGTTATCCCTAAGATTAGTAAATTTAGTAAATTTATAAATCCTTATAAATTTATTTTTAATTTTTTTTAAAAAAGTCTCATACCAATGAAGATATCTTTTTCATGTTATGAGTTTATGATTTTTTCTATATCTTACCAATGTAGAACTTTGATTGTACTCCCTACTATCCCAATAATCTTCTCTCAAATGAAGGACATCAGATCCCCTCAAATTCATCCAACCTTGAAATACTTCATCTGCTTGATGTTGACAATTTTTTCTCAAACTAAAGACCACATTGGACTCACCCTCAAATCCATCCATCATCCTTTCTACTAGTGTCCCCATTTATTTTTTTATCCAAATATGATGCTTTCAATTCCTTCATTTGAAGCTTATGACTCGACTTGGAAGATTAACTCTGATATCCCTTGTTGGGTCCGATGAAATTTATATGTCTCTATAAATGATATGATATTGTCTAGTTTGAATTTAAATCCCGATGAATTTATTTTTGAATTTTATAAAAAAAAAATTTATATCAATGAAAAAACCCTGTAATCTTATAAATATACAATGTTCTATGAATGTGAGCCTTTAAAGGTACTTTTTAATGGCACCGTCAACAATTTAAACGTATCATATTTGCATTTATTCACAAAGTCATGCCCAATGAAGCTCCTGAATATTTTGGGATCGTGCACCCAATCGGAAAAACGCAACCCAATATTTATAATTATATGCAATGTTATAGTTAATAGCACCAAAAGTTTAATTTATATAATGAAATTAGTCAGAAAGTAATTTATTTTTATCATTCTGATAAATAAAAATTTATATCGCATTTAATAGGATATGTATCACAATAAAAAACTAAATAAAAAATAATAAAGTAATTATATTATTTAAAATCTGAAATTCTTTTATGGCAGTAATGATAGATTTATTTTTATGGCAGTAATGAGCTACGGGCCTAAGTTAATTTCATCGAAGGTAAATGATTGAAAGGGATAGACTAATATATTTCCCTAAATGTAAATGAGAAGTTGTTACACAATAGAAGGGGATCCTCATATAGTATTCCGAGGAGCCTTCGCTCTTCGTATCTGTAACAGAATGATTTTCCAGATGGACGTGGTGGCCACGTGTACGATGGAGAAAACTTACGAGGTAACAATTGATCAGAGAAGGGGAATAAAAAAGGAAGAGGAGGACAGAAGGAAGGGAATCCGCATTATTTCAACCGGCAAGAAACAAATACGCATTGGGAGAAGGAGAGCTACCACTTCGTCGGAGAAGGAGAGTGATGATCTTCACATTTCGTGTACTTTTCCTTGTATCTTGACTTGACTATAAGAGATTTTCTCCTCCACCTCCGGAAGTTCCTTTCCGTAAAGGAGGACGTTCATAGTGAAAGTACTTTGATACTGCATCCGGTGAGAGAGCTCACATCTGTGGAGTAGGAATCTTTATTCCGAACCACGTTACATCTAGTGTCTTATTTTGTTGTCTGTGTTAGAGCACGTGTGTTCGTCTTACGTTTTCATTTTTACTGTTGCGGCCGGAGAGAACCCCTAAACTTCATTCGTGCCCTATCACATCGAAAGGAAGTCAACGTATCTTCTTCCCTGTTAACTGCATTAGTATCACAATAAAAAACTAAATAAAAAAATAAAGTAATTATATTATTTAAAATCTGAAAATTTTTGATGGCAGTGATGATAGATTTTGATTCTGGGACCAGCGGAAGAAGGCAAGGGAGGAGGAGGAATGGGGCGAAATCATATCTTGCCAATCTCAAGAATAGACTTTAATACTGTCTTCCAGAAGTCGAGTTGATCTCCTACTGATTAACCACTGACTTGTGAGCAGGGCTCTTAACTCTGCCAGCTGCAACTGGGCAAAACACTAGTTCTTCAATTCATCTCCTAGTTTCTTCGAGTTAAAGCTCTTCTATCAGTCCCTCTCCGCATATCTTCTCGCGCACTGATACCGCGCTTAACTTAATCTGCTTTGCCGTTTAAACGAGCCTCTGTTCCTTTGTATATGACTCAAAAGGCACAGTCCTCTGCCACGGCACTTGTTCACGTGCTCCGGCTTCAGTTTATTCATTCACTGATGCTGCTGTCCTCAGTGCTACTTCTCTGTCAAAATGATCGGATAAATAAGATTCAGTAGCTCTGAATTCAGTGTATATAGTTAAAGCAAATGGTAAAAGTTTGGACCACTCGTGGATGGAGATGGCTATTGGAAGGGAAGTAGATAGCAGTAGTAGCAGCAGGCCGAGATTATATGGTCATAAATCTAAGGAAAATTCTTTTGTGCTGCCTTCCAGTGAAACAGAGCTACTGAGATTGGAAAGTGCAAGAGCAAAGGATCATTGGGGATTCTTTTGTATACTGCATGGATGCTATGCTAGCCTGCATATGTTAGCAGATCGAAGCTTTTGGTTTTAATACGAAGAAGAAATAGAGTGAGATATTGGTAGCTGAAATGGTGGGCTCGGGAGGAGGAGGGGACAGCAGGAGCAAGGATGCAATAGGGATGATGGCTCTTCATGAGGCTCTCAGGAACGTCTGCCTCGACTCGGATTGGACTTACTCTGTTTTCTGGACCATACGCCCTCGCCCGTACTCTCTCTGCTACGATCGCAAACTTTTCTTTCGTTTCTCTATTTGTTATTCGATTGTTTCCTTCACTTGCTAATCAGGAGGAGCAGGGGTGTCAATGTCTGCAAGGTGGTGGGAGACGACAACGGCACCCTGTGAGTTGTCACCGCTAATTCCTTCTAAACTTCCTCGTAATGATTTAAAATTTCGTCAAAATTTTAGCTAATTCCCGTAGGATGTTGATGTGGGAGGATGGATTTTGCCGAACAAGCGCAGCAGAGTGCACGGACGAGGACACTGTGAGGAAGGCCTTCAGCAAGATGTCGATTCAACTCTATAACTACGGAGAAGGGTGGGTAATCGGTAGGTGTTGAGGGATAACCATTAACCCTAGAAGAAACATGACTCCAATCTTAATTAGCACCTTTCCTTCCCTTAATTGACAGGAGCTCTTCGATCCTTTTCCATTCAAGGAACCAACAAAAAAAAAAAAAAAACTATATTTTTTCTGTTAAAATAGCGATTTTGATTACTCTCGTCAGTCTTCGGTCAGTGAATTGCCAAAAGATGAGAGCTTGCGTGGTTTTTCTTTTTGTGCCTTTTGTTTGTGTTTGGCTCGACCTAGTCAGTTGATTGCACTGTGCAGCTTGATGGGGAAGGTTGCTTCTGATAAGTGTCACAAATGGGTGTTCAAGGAACCTTCGGATCAATGTGAGGGCAGCATCGACAACTATTGGCAGAGCTCCTTTGATTCTGTAAGTAGTAGCCTCCTGCACCATTTTGTGCTTTTGTTCGTTGTTTTTACCTTTTAGTAGACAGCACACCACTGCACCAGCTGACAAAAGGGAGAAGCAAGTGCCGAAGAGCTTGCACTTTGCGCCATAATTGTACCTGCAAAAGAATGAGAATTGGATGCCCTTTTTAACTTTAATCGCGCTACTCGTTTTTGCCATTCATTTGGATATGCATTAAATCATTTCGACTGGAGCTTTATTCCTTGTTTTATACTTTGTCAATCCAGCTTCCTCCCGAATGGATTGATCAATTTGCCTCTGGCATCCAGGCAACACACATTTCCCTCTTCATTCTTTATAATCTTTAGAACTGGCTTTTAATTTATTTAATTTGTGACTTTCGGAGCAGACTATAGCTGTGATTCAAGCAGACCGTGGTCTCCTCCAACTTGGTTCCTGCAAGATAGTAAGTCTCAGTTGCAGATTTTTCCTTCCTAAAAAAAAAAAAATCACATTAATGAACTTCAAGATTCGGAACGTGTCAGATAGCAGAAGACCTGCATTTCGTATTGAGAATGAGGCAGATGTTTGAATCACTGGGGCGCCAATCAGGCTTCTTCCTCTCGCAGCTCTTCTCCTCCAGGAACAGCAGCACCACTTCCTCTGTTCCATTCAATCAAATACCCGCTCCGAATCCACCATCGCTCTACAATCGGAACCACTCTGCCTCTTTGAATTCTCCCTCAATTTACCAACCTTCTCCCCCCGGAGGATTTCCGAACAACAAGCACGTCACCCTCCTGATCTACCCCCCTCGCGCCGCCGGAGCTCAACTGGAAGAGCCGGAGGTAGACCGACGCTGGCCCAATGGTCTCTCCTTCTCTTCCGCTCTCACAGGAACCGCCGCCGACGCCAAGCTTCTATTCGACTCCGAGGTGACGGGAGAGAAGATAGATGATGCACGTCCGCATTCTCCTGTGAACCTCTATATCAATGGTGACGAGGAGAAGGGTGTTCTGGATGCTTCGAGCCACTCCGGCAAGGCTGCTGGACTAGGAAGGTGGAGAACTACGTGAACTAGATTGCTGTTTTTGTCTCAGGTTAGAATTAAGCCATCTTAGTTTGATCCATTTCTCACTGGCGTAACCAGCTTCCGCCGCTTGTCGTTGTCCAATGTACATTTCGATACATGTCAATAAAAGGTGGCTGTCTTAGAGTCACTAAACCGCGATGGCCGTCGTATTGAGTTGCTTGCCATCCCACCCACTTAAATTTTTAGGCCAATACACTATTTAACCCGGATCATTAAAATATTTGAATATCTTATGAGAAAATAAATAAATAAATAATTAAAAGTTGCTTTTAAATATAGGTACATATTTTTCTCAGCACTTTACTAAATTTGGCATAAACTTCCCTCGGTATTAAGCTATTTTCCTCAAAATATTCTATGAAATATATATATATATATATATATATATGAAATTAAGCAGCTAATAGTATAAGTGTAGTTTTAAAGCCCCAAAAAGGCTCATGATATGATACGTTCGTTTATTCTTAGTGGGCTCATCCGTAACCCGATGCAGCTCGGTCCACTAAGAGTGCGACAAACCGGACCCAGTGTTGTGCTCGCCTCCCATTCCGGCACTGCAATCCGACACCCATGGCTCTTTATCTATCGCCGCACCTGCTCAAACTGCCCGCCCTCCTCGTTCCGTCGCGGACGCCTCCCTCCTCTTCCCTCGTACTTAGCTGCCCCTCCGTCTCCCACCTGCCTCGTCTTTTCCCTGGCCACCGCCGACGCGGAGGGCGGCCTCTTCTCGCCTCGGTCGGCAAGGAAGAAACCGACGTACGCGTCTCCGGAGAGGATCAGTCCGAAGTATCCCCCGAGGATCTCGAATGCGTCCGGGAGATCCAGAGAGTATCTTTGCTTCGCCCTTTGTTTACTTCTTATTGTTTTTTTGTAGTACTTTTTCTTTGCGAAAATTGTTCGAACTTACGATTTGGATGCATTCTCCGTTGAGATTGTGAATGAATCTCATTTCTTTTTTGACAGGTTTTGGAGCTTCTGAAGAAGAATAGAGACATGATCTTTGGAGAGGTATGGTCATCTTGCCCCTTTGGGTCTTTACCTTCTATTTTCTTGCTATCGAATACTTTAATAGTTTTGATTTTGACGGATTACTTTCATGCTGTGTTCCATTTTTTGGTGTTTGTCCTATATATTTGTGAAATATAGGTTTTTAAACTTCGAGCTTCATAATTTCTCATTGTCGAGACGCGTATGGTTATGTTGATGCATCGCTTTCACACATATAGTTATGAAACTTGAGCATACGTTCAAGTTTTGAGGGAGATTCAGGATTTAAATTTTCCAAGTTCGTAGATAATTTAGTCGATTAAAGCTCTGGGATCTGCCTGTTCTTGATTGTTGTTATAGTTTTATACCATTTCATAAGAGAATGCCTTTTTACAATTTATGCCAGTAAGTTCTCAGTTTGTCAGTACAGATTGTGTTTCCATGCCTTCTTTTTCACTTCATACACTAGATAATGGTAGATGTTTAATAGGCTTCTCCTTGGTCGGCACATTTAACTTTTTGTTGTTTCTTGGACAAATTTGTTAGGATAATGGTTTCTCCCTTGTGGTTAAGTGTAATGAAGTTGTTTTAATAGATTGAAAGTATGACTAAAGTTATGTGTATATTAAATGAGTGGCGTGAACCATGCATGAGATTGGTGTTATCAAGTTTGAATGATGGACTTCGTGAATCAAATCTAGACTTGTGAGATGCTTCGAACTCGTGTATAGTCCAAAAAAAAAAAAAGAAACATTTGTGCTGACCAAGTTGCAATATTGGTTGTCACAAAAAACTTCTATTTAGAAGTGTGCTGACCAAGTTAACCCAAATTAACCGCTAAGCCCTTTAGCAGTTATATTTGGTAAGTTGGTCGAAACAAGTGCCTGCATAGAGACATTGAGGCTTTCCTGGACCATTATTGTTTCAGCAAATTTGATCTATTGGTTCTTTGTATCTCTTATACAAATGTAGTGCAGTTGGATGATTGATAGAAGAACTAAGCCTGGAACCTTAAATTATTATACAGAAGTTTTTTAACTTAGGTCTCCAAGAAATTTATTTGTGCGTCACATTAGTGCTGCATATCTGAAGAGGCACATTTATCTTGCATTCTTATATTTTGTTGCTTTGCTGGATCCCTAAAGTTTTTAAAACGGTTACTCTTTATTAATTTTTTATAGCGTAGCATGGTTAAATGTCTTAGCAAATTATGTTTGGAGAGAGTTGTGCTGGACTACCGTGGTTTTTATATTTTGTATCAATTACTTGCCATAATAATTTTGTCATTTATAAACAAAAAAAAATCTGTCTTATCATCTTAATAATAGAAACCTTGGAGTTTACTCCTTTTTTTTCGTTTGATCTAAAACTTAGCTGTATTTATTCTTCTTTGGCATTTCTAGGTCAAGTTAACTATAATGATCGAGGACCCTAGGGATGTTGAACGGAAGAGATTGCTTGGTATAGATGACACAGAGGATATCACCAGGGATGATTTGGTTACTGCTCTTGAAGATGTATGTGCTTCAGCTCAGTAAGATGTATGACTTTTGTAATTTGTATTGCGATTTGTATAGAACTCTTGTGAAGATGTATAGCACGGATTATCAGTATGCATCATTTCTCAATCTTTTGTGGTTGAACTCACAAGAGCTAATGTGTTTGCTTCTGTGGTTTGCTTGGCTTCAAGGTGAGACTGGATATTGGGACTATACATCTGTGTACAAACAGGTGGTGGCTTTGTTCAATCTATCGTCCACTAATATATATTGGCCCCAGTCATCCACCAAGATATTTCTAGATTTATAATAGTGGATTGCTATTGTTTATCTTTTGCATGCTTGATACTTGGACACATTGACACTTATTCTACCAAGAGGGTCAGCTGCTTTCAAAAAGTTGTCTAGGACATCCGTGCAGTACAACTACCTGAAGTTCACTTAATTAATAAAAGTATGAAACAATGCTTAAAAATGGCTTAAATAGACCATTGTGTGCAGAAGGGATTAACTTAGGGAGACAAATAAATTTATTGTTGTCTGCATTATTTTGTACTAATAGGGTGTTAGTAATTAGAAAAGAAAAATGAAGTGTATATTGTGAGTTCTGTTTATTTAGAAAGCTAACTTCGATTCTATTATCTGTAGGTGAATGAAGGGAGAATTCCTAAAAACCGGGTGGCTCTTAAGTTGCTTGCAAAGGAGATGACTGAATGGCCTAATCTTGAGGTGCAAATTTTAACATTACCTAGGAAGAACTTGTTGTTTACACCTGTTTCAATTATTATATATACTCATATCTGGGGTAGTTCTGCTTTATTGTGGCAGTTTTCTACCCACCCTGATCTCCAAAATTTAATTCCTCCAGTAGCCTGAATTTTAGAAGCAGAGTTTTGATGTACTTTGTATTCACTGCAGTCAATTCTCATTTTCATTTTTTGTCCATGCTGCATGTCTTTGGTGGTGGGAATGAAACCCCATGTTGCATTTTGATTTTTTTTTTCTCTTCTCTTGCATCATGTTAGTTGCCAATTTGTGGTCTGACTCACAAAAATAACCTCTTGCAATGCGGGATAAGACTATGTACAATAGATTCCTTCTCGGGACTCTGTATTGGCGGACGTTTTGTGCACTGGATTGCTCTTTTATCATCTTAGTTGGCAATATGTGGTTTGCCTAATGATTGATAACTTTTAGTTAAACGGTTGATAGAGATGTATAATTTTCATGTTATTGGCATGTTGGTTTTAATATTGTTGACATAAGGGTTTATGTTCTTGGGCAATATATATGTTAATCGTTTTTATTAGCAAAAGTATATCCATTTATCAAAGATCCATATGTAAATGGGATATGTCAGATAACACTGTTTTTTTTTAAATTTCCTTTTTGCATAAAGGTTGAATCACCAAAGAAGGGTAGCCCTAGCAAATCTCTATATGCAAAGGCCACAGATACAGGAGTTGATCCCCAGGTTGCTAAGAGACTTAACATAGATTGGGATTCAGCTGTTGACATAGATCCTGAAGAGGAGGAGGATGTTGATAATATAGATGTGCCCCCAGCTGTGGTAAATATTTTAGATCATTCTCTCTCATGCATTCATAGATCTATAAATCACTCATGCCTTTGAGAATGGTGATCTTATTTGTTTCTTTTTTTTTTTCAAGGAAGACTTCTCACTTAACTGCTTTTCTTTAGTTTTTATTTTAAAATTTTCTTTTGTAGTTTAATAGACTTGTGAAATGACTAGGTTTTTGAATATAATTTCTGTTATTTTTATTATTTCCTCTGTTAGTAGAGTTTATTCCTCAAGATTTTAGAGCATAAAATATTTTTGCAAAAATAAACAGCTGCCCATAAGTTGAGATTTTATTGTTCTTGGGTCATTAACTATTTTACATTCTAGGATTCGGCAAAAGAAAGTATTGTATTGCATGTTCCAATAAGAAACACTGATGGTATTTACAGGACATGATAAAAACACATTTATAATATTTATCAGACAATAAATTTCTAAGTCATAAAAATCTAGAAGCATCAATGTTGGAATAAACTGGCTACACTTAATAATTCTAATGCCATCATCAGTCTCTCCAAGCTTGAACATAGATTCTATCTATGTTCGCTTGTTAAACAAATTCGTAAAGGTCTTACAAACATTAATCAAGACCTTGACAATGAATTTTTATCAAATGATGCAACATGGTGGCGATGACTCCCTCATATCAGCATGTTGATGAAGAGGATGAGGAGAGATTAGGAACAAATCTCTTATGTTTCTGTTTGAAGTGCCACATGGAATAGCACATAATAGACAAAGAAAAGTATTGGTGCAATCGGTCCAGGTCACAATTGACTAAACTCAAGTACTATTTTGATGTTTGACAATGGGATTGAGAATGGATGATAATATGACTATGAGATAGTATGAGATATTCGTTGTCATATGGAAGTTGAGTATGAAAAGTCTAACTAGAAGTTGACAAGGGAAGTCCAGGTCGGTTAAGGTTGACCGGGCACCTGACACGAGGAGAGTGAAGTTCTGGCAGGTTAAGAATGACCAGATGACTAGACAAGGGAAGACTCAACTGATTAGGGAGATTGAGCTTGGCAGAGAAAGTCCAAACATTGAGGCTTGACAATGAAGAAGTCCCAGAGGCGCAATCTCTTGGTAAAGATAGATCCATTAGCATGACGAAGTCGACGGAAACACTTGAAGGCTAGCACAAGGGTGAACGAGTCGTGGAGGACTCGGATAGATCCTAGAGGCGTGAGGCTGATAGAAGTGGTTTGAAGGATTAGGCCTAGACTAAGGGTACTTAGTAGCATGACTAAGTCAGTGGAAGCACTTGAAGACTAGTGTGAAGGATGAAAGAGTCGTGAAGGACTTGGATGGACCCTGAGGGCGTGAGGTTGATGGAAGTGACTTGAAGACTTAGGTCTAGGCTAAGGGTGAGTGCTAAGTATGAAGGAATCATACTTGATGTGTTAAACATCGGTTCTAAGGTTTAATAGTCGACTGGGGATTTTGCTCGATCGATTGGTCCAGTGAGGCCGACCCTCACTATGAGACTCAGTTTTTAGACTTGGTGCTCGTCACAGTGCGACTTGATTTTCAGACTGGGTGCTCGACACTGTGCGGCTCGGGACTCAGCCTAAGTGCTCGACACTTAGTGAGTTGGCAAACGAACACAATGTTTGGAGTGCAGTCGATTGTTGTGGTAGAGCCATAGCCGGTCCTGATTTTAGAATTTGAACTTAGGGCCTCGGGCGACATTTGAAAATTAGGCCCTATTTCCATTGCAAAATTTAAAAATTAGACCCTCCTTAATTGTAAAATATTTTTGGGCCCTGGGCAAAAGCTCCAACAACTCTCCCCCAAGGCTGGCTCTGGGTAAAGCAGTTGACTGGTTGTTGTGCAATGGGAAGTTTGACTATGCGACTCGGCACTGCGGTGCTCGGGAATGGGGCATAGTGCTCGGGCAGTCGATTGCTATGAAGAGCAGTCGACTGATAGGTGCTCGGGAAACTTGAAGGGTGCTCAGGACGAGTCGAGTCGAGTAGGAGAAACAGTTCTCTGATGCCGCAGTCGACTGCTGTGGTAGAGTAGTCGACTAGGGGCACTGTAGCAGGCAGTCAAAAGTGAGGCATGCTCGACTAGCACCTCGACTACGACACCTCAATTGGTGAAGTTATCGTTGAGTGGTAACAGTTAGAAATTAGCTCGATGCAAAGCCTATAAGAGAAGTAGCTCGAGGAGGATTTCGTAGCGGTTTTTTTGGAGACTTTGAAGGGGAAGTGTTGTTGCATTCCAGACATTCAAGAGCGTTCCACAACAACCAAGCAAGCAAAGCAAAAGCGATAAAAACTTTCATCGTAAAGTATTTCTTGTATTTTATTGTATACCTATATTTGCTTGTTGTTCTTACTGTTGTAAGATCATATTGTAAGAGGTTTCTCCACCTCCGATTTATTGTCGAGAAGGAGAAGGTGTTAGTGAGGGTAGCAATCGTAGATTTCGAACCATGTAAATTTGGTGTTGTGTTGTGTTTTTTGTTTGTTCTTGTTTATTTTTGTATTCCACTGCGTATTATTAACAATTAGAGACAAGCATGCTAACAAACGAATCGAAGAATCGAGCGAGCGCTATTTAACCCCCCCCCCCGCGGCGTACTAGCGATCTTAACGAGCGGTATCAGAGCGAGGACGCTCTTCTACGGACTGATAGTCGAAGGAGCACAGAGTTAGTGGGAATAGAGTTTGGAGACGGATTTGGACTCGACACTCGGTTTCCACCGCCTTATGAACTTGGAGGATTCAACTAATGGAGGGTGAGGACTGAGGTGTTCTTCCAGATGAACCTGGAAGAATGATTCACATTGACAGAAGGGTTCAAAGCTACTATCGACAAGAAAGGGAAGATTCTGAAAAGGAGCAAGTGGACCGAGGACCAAACCCAAAGATTTGAGGCCAATGACAAGGTAACCAAAATTTTAAATAATTTGGTGCCTAACCATATTTTGTGTAGATTAGATAAATTTAGGAATGCGAAGGAACTGTGGAGCAAATTGATCAAGCTCCACGAAGAACCTTCCTCAGCCCAAAATGAAGATGATGATGAGTCCAAAGAAGAGGAAGAATGCTCATCATCCCAAGCTCATGAACACTCGTTGGTTGAGAGATGCTCAACATATGAAGGTGAAGGAGTTGAAGAAGTCTCTACCTTAAGGATTGAGGAGAGGATGGATCTTCCATGCTGGAGCAACTAGAGGCATCAACTCTAGAGCAAATGAGGAACAAGCTTAAGGTTCCTCTATAGGTAACTTAAATGCATGCATTAAAAATACAAATTATATAACTTGCTTTGAGTGTAGGGAAGTAGAACACTACAAGAGCAAGTGTCTAAAGAGTTAAGATAAATGCTCAA
The DNA here is from genome assembly GCA_025175895.1 of Wurfbainia villosa. Classification (NCBI taxonomy): domain Eukaryota; kingdom Viridiplantae; phylum Streptophyta; class Magnoliopsida; order Zingiberales; family Zingiberaceae; genus Wurfbainia; species Wurfbainia villosa. The sequence continues at coordinate 19,838,297 of CM045991.1, read as the reverse complement.
ATAGCTCCAATGGAAAAGAAGAAGCCCAAGGAAGTTGGAGACCCGATACGCAAGAGCAAGGAGCACATAGTGTGCTTCAAGTGCCAATAAAGGGGGCATTACCAGACCCAATGGCCTAGAGGGAGTCACCCTAAGGAGAGCAAAGGGGAGAGCTTAAATGTAGGGAGAGCTAAGACAAATTCTAAGGTAAATTTTAATAATGCTCTTTCTTTATGTAATAATAAAAAGCATGCTAAGAATTTTTTTTGCTATTGTTAATCATGAAAAGCATGCTAATAATCAATTTTATTGTTTAGGGGCAAAATCTTATGAATTTAGGCCTAAGGACAATTCTAGAATAATTAACTCTAGGACTACTGCACTTAAGGATAGGAAGGTGGAGAACAATTAAGGCATTAACTCTAAGAAGGTAGACATATGTCTAGAAAGAAGAACAATGTCCAAAAGGATATTGGACAATTAAAAATTAAAAAGTTAGAAATAGAAAATAAAACTTTAAGGTCTAAGCTTGATAAAATGGAAAAGATCCTTAAGAGAATGGAATAGATGCTTAGTGGGTATAGTAGTCAAAATCTAGGTGTTGGTGGGAAGGAATCAACTAAGGACATGAAAGGTTTGGGCTACAAACTAAAGTCCAAGGAATCAATAGGATCCTATCACAATGCTCCATTTAACTATGGAACAAACCTTAGGTCTAAGAATACCAAGGTCACAAGGGAGGTCATCCCTAGACTAACCATGGTAAGAGTCAAGTGACTAAGGCTTCGAAAAAGTCTAGCAAAGTCACTAGGAAGGTCACAAGGGAAGTCATCCCTAGAATTAACCTAGGTAAGACCACAATGATCAAGACTTCTAAGCCTAGGAGGGTCATTACGAAAGTACTAAGAGAGGTTATCCTTAGTGAATACCTACAAAATTCAAGAAACTTCAATAGGTATTGGGTTTCTAGGGGCGTGATCCCCTCACGCTAGATGTGTTTAGGTTGTGTCAACTCAATATGAAAAGGTAGTTAACCTAATCTTAGTGAAGTTGACACTTTAGGGTATTTTCAAGATATTGTTATACTTTGGAAATGAAATTAGAATTATATTTTAAAAGAGTTTAGGATGTGCCTATGGATTTAATGGAAAACAAAAATTGATCAAAAATTGACACAAATAGTTTATAGTCAAAAGTGTGTCAAATTTGGGATATTGGCATACTTAAGGGATTAGGATAAGCATTATGACAAGTGGATATCCTAGCAAGTGTCAAATTAGGTTTAAAATTAGGTATTCTTATATCTTGATATTATACAATTTACTATGCTTTGTTTGTCATATGCTATGTCATAACATTATATTTCATATGATCATTTTATAATGTCACGATAATACTTAGATTAATTTTTAGTATGTTATGAAATCATGCATCATTGACACATGCTTTAAATTATGTCTAGATAGTAATTTGAAGTCCCAAAATGAGAGAATCAAATTGGATATGTCTAGATAGTAATGCATGAACTCTTAAATTAGGAAAGAACCAAAACTCACATCTCACAAAGACTATAAGGAGACATGTGTGTATTGATACACCATAAACACATGTGAGATGCTAGGTGGATGAGTTAAGTTCATATGCTTATATGGTACACCAAAATGAATTTAAACTCTTTCAATCGTAAGGTCAAATTATGAGGAAAGCTAGTATACAAGTCATGTTTACTTAGCCCATAGACCATGATTGAAATTAAGGCTTGAAAACAATTTTAAAATTATTTTGAAAAACCTTGATGAAGTCTATTTTTTTATAGCAATCACCATTGAGAAGATTGATACAAAGATAGACAAAACATTAAAGTTTTCAATGCTTTTGAACTTTGTATCATTCTTTAAATTTAATGGGTATTTTTATAAAAAATTATTTTTCCCCAATTGTATTTACCATAAGTAATATATGTATGAAATTTCAAGATTTTTCAAAATTCGTATATTTACTTATCCATTTTTGAAAAACGTCGAAAAACTTTAATTTCGGGAAAATTAGAGTCCAGTCGACTGTTGTATGCAGTCAGTCTACTTGTGATGGTTTGAGTCGAATGTTTACTGACAGAGTCGACTGTTGGAAGGAGAGTTACTTCAGAAGGGATGTAAGCTCAAGATTGAACTTATATCTATATTTTTGAAAATTTAGTTTTCCTATAGGCTTAGGAACCCTTTAAAGGATATTGTTGGTGCAATGGTCAAGGGGAGCAAGCCTTTAGGGGGAGTTTGTCCATCAAGAGATGATGGGTGAAAGTCGAAAAGGGGGAGAAATAAGAATTGCCTTCATTTAGTGATAAGGGTTGTATCACTAGGGAGAATGAAAGTATGCAGGATGAATTTTGACGTAAGGGAGAGAATAAAGGATCTCATTGGAAGATGAGAAACTTTTTGATGTGTGTCAAAGGGGAGAAATAGAAGGGTTTAAGTTAAAAGTATTGTCAAACATCAAAAAGGGGAAGATTGTTGGTGCAATCGGTCCAGATCACGATTGACCAGACTTCAGAGAGACTCGAGTAGTATTTTGATGTTTGACAATGAGATTGAGTATGGAAGATAATATGACTATGGGATGATATGAGACATCCGTAGTCATATGGAAGTTGAGTATGGAAAGTCTAATTGGAAATTGGCAAGGGAATGTCAGGTCGGTCAAGATTGATTGGACACCTGGCACGAGGAGAGTGAAGTCCTGATAGGTCAAGAATGATCAGATGACCAAGCAAGGGAAGACCCGGCTGATCAGGGAGATCGAGCTTGGCAAGGAAAGTTCAAGCATTGAGGCTTGACAATGGAGAAGTCTCGGAAGCACGGCCTCTTCGTAATGTAGACCCGTTAGCATGACGAAGCCGACGGAAACACTTGAAGGCTAGCGTAAGGGTGAACGAGTCGTGGAGGACTCGGATGGATCCTAGAGACGTAAGACTGATGGAAGTGACTTGAAGACTTAGGTTTAGGCTAAGGGTATTCAGTAGCATGACTAAGTCGATGGAAATACTTAAAGGCTAGCGCGAAGGGTGAAAGAGTCGTGGAGGACTCGGATGGATCCTGAGGGCGTGAGGCTGATGGAAGTGACTTGAAGACTTAGGTCTAGGCTAAGGGTGAGTGCAAAGTATAAAGGAATCATACTTAATATGTTAAACCTCTCGAGGTTTAATGATCCCATGGGGTTTTACACAATGACCGTCCGATGAGGCCGACTCATTGTGGGGCTCGATTTTCAGACTGAGTGCTCGGTATAGTACAATTCGATTTTCATACTGGGTGCTCGATACTGTGTGGCTCGGGACTCAGCCTAAGTGCTTGACACTTGGTGAGTCGGCAAACGAGCGCAGTGCTCGGAGTGCAGCTGACTACTATGGTAGAGCAGTCGACTGGTGGTCGGGTGATGGGAAGTCCGACTGTGTGACTCGGCACTGCGATGCTTGGGAATGAGGTACAGTGTTCGGGCAGTCGACTGTTGTGGAGAGCAATCGACTGACAGGTGCTCGGGAAACTTGAAGGGTGCTTGGGACGAGCCGAGTTGAGTAGGAGAAACAGTTCTCCGACGCTGCAGTTGACTGGGGGCACTGTAGCAGGCAGGCAGAAGTGAGGCAGGCTCGACTAGCACCTCGACTAAGGCTCAATCGGGGTGGCACCTCGACTGGCGAAGTTACCGTTGAGTGGTAACGGTAAGAAATCAGCTCGATGTGAAGCCTATAAGCGAAGGAGCTCGAGGAGGATTTCGTAGCGGTTTTTTGGAGACTTTGAAGGGGAAGTGTTGTTGCATTCAAGACCTTCAAGAGTGTTCCACAACAACCAAGTAAGCAAAACAAAAACGATCAAAGCTCTCATTGTAAAGTGTTTCCTATATTTTGTTGTATACTTGTATTTGTTTGTTGTTCTTACTATTGTAAATGTGGAACTGCCACATTAGCGGCCCTTTTTGGCTGCCCTTGCCGGTGGAGGAGGTAAATCAGGATCCCAGGTGACAAGTGCAAAGGAGGAGGTCGGTCGATAGCTCAGAGCGGTGAAATCCCCGTGAATTAACCCCTGCCTACTTAAGAGTTTTCCCTTTGCACTTACCAACTAAGACAGCGCTGGGGGCTAATACAAGAGTTACCCCTTTGTTCTTACTGTTGTAAGCTCATATTGTAAGAGGTTCCTCTATCTCTGGTTTGTTGTCGAGAGGGAGAAGGTGTTAGTGAGGGTAGATTATTAGACCGCTACTGTGGAGTAGGAACCGTAGATTTCGAATCACGTAAATCCGGTGTTGTACTGTATTTTCTATTTGTTCTTGTTTATTTTTATATTTCGCTGCGTATTACTAACAATTGGAGATAAGTACAATAACGAACGAATCGAAGAATCGAGTGAGAGGCTGAGAGCTATTCACCTCCTCTAGCATACTAGCGGTCCTAACAAAAAGGAATACACTTGAGGGTCCTGCATGAAAGATAATAACTCAACTTGTTGGAAGTAGAGCTGAGAACAAGATGTTTTTCTCATCTGGTCTTTATCAGAGATGGATAGTTCAACTCAAAACTTTCTACTCAAAACTTTTGTTAGAAGTTGCAACCTAAGAAAAAGGAAGTCGCTACTGGATCAATGGGTAGAGAAGAATAGGTGAAGGAAATATAGAGAGAAAGGGCGTGAACAAGATGATTGGAACACATGAAGTCGAGCCATTGAAGCCCTCTTGCTGCTTAGCTCAAGAAGGAAATAATCTTGAAAGGAAATTAAGGAGATGGATAGGTCTGTATCTAGTGAGCATATCTTCTCCACCTGAAAGCAAGCAATCAAGATCACGTCAAGATGTATAAGAAACAAAGGAGAGAAATAAATCTTCAAGAAAAAGTACATTTGGAATGCCAACAGACATTAATCTAAAGACAAAAATGAGTATTATACTCCATGTTGAGAAATCGAGGATAGCAGGAGCAGATTAACTAGATTAGACAGAGATCGAAGAGAAATTCGATGAGGGGAAGTTGTTGTTGAAGTCAATGACTTCCACCTTTGGGATATTCTTCATAAAACCTAGAAGTACCAATATGGAGCACCTACTGTCTTTAATACTTTTAACAGACATCTTAGTTAACAATTGAAGTCTGCCAATATCATGATATTATCTTAAGAACAAGTAAAACTGACATGCATACTAGGTTTACTTGTAATAGGTTTCACTTGGATCTCTATCCTGTTTGCTGTGTCCATGTCTTAGCAATCCTTTTTTGCTCTTTTCACTGACCTGAACTGTTTGTCGGTGCAGGGCTACGGTGCCCTTTACTTGGTCACAGCATTGCCAATTATAATTGGAGTGTCAGTTGTGTTAATCCTCTTTTATAATTCTCTGCAGTAGTAGCTTGTCTCAACATGTTGTAAGATAAACTGTAGTTCAAGTACCACATTTTCCCAACTATATTATTTATGATCCAGATATCAATCTTTTATAGTGTCTAGATGAAGTTATTTAGCCTTGTTTGACATTTGTGCCAGACCAGCTTGAAATGTATATGACTGTTATTTATTCAATTTAATCTATTTGTTCAAACTGGTTCCTTTCAGCCAATAGCGATAAACTGTGTTGTGGAACACAAAAGTGATATGATAAACTCGCAGATTGGAAATAGCATGTAAAGCTTAACATTAGTTATTCTTTGGGGACAACTGTGCAGCTACTCGCATACTTTGGACAGAAGCATTAAATCTAGAGCTTACATTGATTGAATACATTGTCTGCATGAGTCATTATTGAGACCACAGCTAGCTCTGCCTTGCATATTCTCATTTATGACAACTATGTACTAAAAAGAATTAATTGTCCCTTGTTAACATTTCTCCCCAGCTCACAATTATTAAGCCAGGGTCCCTTAGGTTTTCTGCTATTAGAGTAGGAGACCAAACACAGAGGTGGATGAACCCATCAATATCTCAATATTTGTCTCCTATCATATATTTGGAAAATGTAGACTGTCATACTGCTGCGTTCTCTCGTTTCGTGTTCTTTGTAGTTGAACTGATGACTGTGTTTACCAAAAAGTTTCATGAAACTTGTATAGGAAATGCACCTTATGAACAAGCTAGTCTGTGTGGTAAATTACTGATTCACAACATGTGCTTTGCTATTGTTTATCTTGTAAACAAAATTTGTCGTGTTAAACAAAGAGGTAACAAAGATCTTTTTTGTGTGAAAGAGAATCATCCTACTTAAGGTGGGAAAAAAAGATAAGCAGCTTTTTTCTGTTTACTTCCTGTGCCAATCTCACCAACTTCTGTAAATATTTCCAGAATGATTCATAAAAATTTGTCAGTCTGCACATTACTTTCATTTGATGCATTATAGATATTTATCAATCCTCACATTACTTCAAACTGCATATGACATTGCGGGTAAGCAGTTATAACCTAATCCATGCTTCCAAAAAGATTAGAAAAGAACTCAACATGTACCTGCCATTCACATCAGCTCGTTCGTTTACTTCCAAAAACATCCATCCTTGGGCCAACCTCCAGTGAAGACATGGCATGTGAGCTCTAACACTGTCTGGCACTATGCATTCTCTTGACAGGACACGTTTTGTCAATGGTTAGATCATCCTCGGCCATTCAGCGATTGATTATGTGACACAGACTGCCACATGACATGTGTCCAAAAGAGCACAATTTTTTATCAGGGACATGCATATGCTTGCATCATCCAGATTGATGTTGTTATGAAATGATGGAGGAGAATTTCTATCGAATTTTCAGCGGTGACATCGAGATAGAATATCTCAATCAAGAAAAAGAAAGCTATGAACCTATGCGACAACAACTGGCATGCCAATCAATAACGAAAAATGCTTCGTGAGGCTTTTTAACTGTTAATCTTGTTTTTTTTTCTTTGTAAAACCTCCCACTGAAGCCTTTATTAAAGACTTTGATTCTTCGAATAAAGTTATGTGCTCGAAAGAGCAGTGGATGATTAGGTATTAAAAAAATTGAAAAATATCTTATTTACATATCTTAAAATAGGCAAAATTTTCAATAGGCGGATCCAAAATTTAAAATATTTTAAACAATTTTTTTTTTTTTACATATTACGTGTCTCTTCTACGAAATATCTAAAAATTCCTCCACTAAGCATACACTCTAGGCCCATTGAAATGGTATAGTTTATCTCTTCGATTAGAATGGTATAAATACTGTTATAGATGGATAGAGATCGAATTTCGATGTGAAATTTAAAATTTTCATTCGATTTCAAAAATCTTTAGTCGTTTCTAATCAATGGGATAGAAGATATAGCTCTCATAATTTATCTTTTTTTACTATTGAGGAATCAATGTTGAGAGAAATTGAAAGTAATCAACTTATGCTGCTACATAGATACTACATAGAAATCGTATAAATTAATATCTTAATGATAATTCTATACACTTTATATATATAAAAGAATTAATTTTATTTTTAGCCTTACTTTTACATCACGACATGTTTCAACCTGTCTCTTGCATGAATATAGAAGGTCATTACTATATTCTCGAGATGATATTGTTTTTAATCCCCGTATTACTTCTCTTCTCTAATATATTTACGTTTATCAAGACAATTTAAATTCAATCGCCCTCCACGATTTAGATTAGAAGTTTTTTTTTTTTTGAGATTTCATCTGCAAAAAAATATGTGATCAGTGAAAATCTTTTACAGACGGAGGATATGCGAATGAGAATTTTGGCTTTAAAATATAGAAGAGCGATTTAAATATTTTCCGGTGCTGCACAATTGCTGGATCCACACTATTACGGCACCCTTTTCTTTTCCCTGATCCCCAACGCCCAGAATTGAATGGACCATGGGGAATCACTGCCACTTTCCCAGCCTTCACCTCCTGCTCTGGGTTGGGAACGAATAAATTAAAATGGCTTGACTGCTAACCCTACAGGCATCTGCTGGCAGGCCTACGACCCCCGACTCTGAGTCCCCCACGATCACAACATCCCATCCCCCGATTCAGCTTTCGTCAACCCCAACCCTAACCCTAACCCTAACCCTAACCCTACAAAATAATCATAAATTCCAGAACTATAATTTCAAATATTACAAATGTTTAAAGTTTTACTTCATTAAACTGACAATACGTTATTCCACATGGAGCAAGCATCTAAATTAATATTTAGTTTCAATTAAATGATAAAAAATATATATATAATTCAACTGAATTTGTTTATTGAGTAATTGAATTTTGAGTTCTATTCCCTTTGTGAGTCTGTCAGTACATGGAGCAGCCCTAGCCCTTGTGGGCTGTCCTTGGCAGTGGCAGACCCGGTTCCTTATCCCTTCGCTCTCCATGTTTCATTGCTTTCCTCTTTCTCCGTCTAACTCTAACGAGTTACCTGTCCCTTCCTTTCGCTCCGCCCTATATATAAACAACCTTCCATCCTCCATCCTTCCCATCTCAACTGCGATCTCTGGATCGATTAGCCTCCGTTTCTTCAACTTATAATCCCTCCGACGACATGTGTAATTCCAAGATCAAGAACGCCCTCGCAATGGAGGTGGCGGAGATCGACGGCCGTCCGGTCCTGCAGCCGCCCTCCAACTGCATCGCCCCGCTGGAGGCTGCTCGGCCGCTGAAGAAGGCCTTTCTGAAGTCCCTCTCTTTGCCCTCTTCCTTCGCCAAAAATGCAGCTCGACCTGATGCGGATCGCATTGCTGCTGTGACTCCCACTAAGCTCTCGCCTCCGGTCTCCCCCAAGCCGAAGCAGACCAAGGTTGCACCTCCGCGAGGCAGTGAGTCGAACGGGTTGAGTACGGGCGGCGATAAGCTTGCGGGGCCGAAACCACTGCGCCCAGTGATCAAGCGGTCGATGAGCTCCGTTGGAGCCGGCGAAGTCGTTGTGTCGCCGGAATCGATGTCCTTGCTTCGTTTCGACCGGGCTCCTGGCAGCATCGCCGCGGCTCAGAGGGAGCACGCCGTGCTCGCTCAAGCGCAGCGCAAGATGCGGATTGCGCACTACGGGCGCACGCCGACGAAGCTTGACGGAAAGGCGGTTCCTGTTGATTCTTCCACGCCCAATGATGCCAACGGCCAAGAGGAGAAGAGATGCAGTTTCATCACATCGAACACTGGTGACGAGCTGACTTTTTCTTCTTTTTCGCTTTGCGTGAGGTCTTTTAAATTGTTAATACTTTCTTGCTTTGCGTTTTAGATCCTGTGTATGTTGCATACCATGATGAGGAGTGGGGAGTGCCCCTCCATGATGAGAAGTAAGCTTACTTCTCTCCTCTCTTTATCTTTCTGTTTGTGCATAGACTAAACTAAAGAAAGCTGCTTGTTTGTTTTTCACAGGATGCTATTTGAACTACTAGTTCTGGCAGGAGTTCAAGTTGGTCTGGATTGGACAACTATATTGAAGAAAAGGAAGGAATTCAGGTGAGGAGAACACAATTTACTGAATGCAGAATCTGTAAAACAAATTAAGATTCAAGTTTGATGGTACGCCCTACTGGCTTTGCAGGGTTGCTTTTTCCGAGTTCGACGCAGAGTTGGTGGCTAAGTTCACTGAGAGGCAAATGGTCTCAGTTTGTGCAGCTTGTGGGTTAGATATAGGGAAGGTTAGAGAAATAGTCTGCAATGCGAAGAGAATTCTTGAGGTACTTGAATAACTGCACTGCTATTTTTGTACTCTTCTGCATGTCTTCATAATATAAAATTCTACATCAGCCAAACAACATGTTCTCTGAAATGACACTTATCCATGTTTTGTCGAGTAATTATCAGAACAATCCAAATCAAACTCAAAAGAAGCCTCTTAATTCCCTCTGAAAATCGCTAATGGAGGGGAATAAGTATCATAATCAGTGTTGCCTATTTACAAGATTTACTATATAGAAACTTGGTGAATATAACAAAAGGTTATCCCAAAAAATTTGTAACTGGACCTCAAAGAAGCACCCATTTGGGTTGACAACTAATTAAATTATACAGGAGAAAGCAGCAACTAGTTGCCTCCTTTAGCCACCGATCAAAAGAACGTGATTGATGTCAGAGGACCTCAACCCACATTAAAGTTTTTGTCGTAATATTTTTTGTTCTTACAATTTTGCAGCAAAATCTCTGAAAATTTACAAGCACTCTGTTAAGTATTCTAGGTTGCCTATTTTAACAAGTGATTGTTTCTATCATTGATAACGATATCCATGGCATGAATTCGTAGGCGCCGCTAAAACTCCCTTCACCATTGTGTGTTTCTTTGTAGAAGATTTTGGTTAAAAACGTTTGTGACAAATTACTATATGCGTAAATTATATCTGTGCTGGGTTCTTAAAAGTTATTGCCTTGGGATTATATTTGTTAAATTTCAGCTTCTCTTCGATTTGAATTTTCTAATCAGACAGCACATGTGGCTGGTTGGACAGGTCAGAAGAGAGTTCGCATCTCTGGACAATTATTTGTGGGGGTTCATCAACCACAAGCCCCTCTCACCTAACTACAGGTCATGCAGGAAAATCCCAGTTAAGACATCCAAATCAGAGTCCATTAGCAAAGACATGGTACGCCGGGAGTTCCGGTTCGTTGGCCCGACTGTGATCCATTCCTTCATGCAGGCTGCCGGTCTCACAAATGACCACCTAGTCTCATGCCCCCGCCACCTTCATTGCTCCCTAACGACAACCACCAGCATTACCACCAATGCCAACGATCACCCTGCTTCTACTCTGACTATCACTTTGTAAATTGATTAACTAAGTGAGATTAGGTACCCTCTGCATATTTGTAATAGAGGAATCTAGTGAGCTGTGACCACTTGTGTAACATGGTTGTCAAGAGTGTGATTGAGGTGTTCTTTCTTTCTTTTTCTTAAATCCAATGATAGGAATGCTAGGGAAGGAGATTCCATAATTGCATGTGCGGAGGGGGCATGGCATGTGAATTGACAGCAACGTCTATGTGTTGCCATGTGATCTGATCACTACAACCTCAATTATTTCTCGAGTCATCATCCAACCCACCTTCCTTACAGATCATGCCATTGGGGAAAAAGAACATTTAATAACAAGCAAGCAATTGCTTTCCTTGCCCATGTAGTAATCTGTAGTTCTTTTCTTCTGTTTAAGTTTGTGTTTGTGTAACTTGCTTGAATGTTTGGTGGAAAGACAGCGAAATGCCACCAATCTTGTGAATTTGTGGCTTAAGAAAGGATGAGAAAAAAAAAAAAAAAAGTAGAATGTGAATTTCAATTTGGTTTGGCATATAAATGTATACTTTTTTCTCTGTTTCCCTTGTTTTCTGCTGAAGAATCATCATCTCTTGTTCACTTTCTTTGGTTTTTGGTACTTTCCAGCTCTAGGTGATTTACGTTTACGGCGTTTCTTAAATATTTGAGGACTTTTGTTCATCCGAGAGAATCCATGCAGAACTTCCATCTTCGCTTCCCTCTAAAAACCTTTACTGTAAGCTCGTGCATTTGCTCATGGGGAACTTTATAAATGAGTCAACATCGTGAAGAATTTAATTGATGGAACCAGCCACGTTAGTTTTAAGAAAATAAATTCGAAAATGGGATGCCAAATTTCCAGACTAATTATTCGAACCAATAAATGGATTAGTAAAATGTTCTAACAGATAAACTGGAATGATGGATTTTCTGTGTAGCATTCATCAAAATTAATTTTGCTACAAATTCAAATTGCCCAAAGTCCACAGAACTATAAGGTTCTTCAGTAACTATGAAGAAGTGTTTTGCACAATCAACTTTAACTTGCACACTAATATTTGATGTTTTGTACTCGTGAGAAACATGACAATTGATCAATAAACTTTTCTAGAAATATTTCTTCGGATAAGAATCCCTACCATATAGAGAGGATAATCTGCATGGTTAAAGGACAGAACTCTGAGGATTTATGGATTGCTTTTTTATGTCAAAATATAACAGGATTAGTCACAGGTCCAGTTTAATTATCTTAGGAAAGAAACTACTATTACAAACCAAGTTGAACTTAAGAAAACTTGCATATGCTTTAGACACATTAGTGAAGTTTAACCTACAGTCGTAATTTCTCAACTTCATTGATCTACCTTTGGCTCCCTTTGGTTCTTCCCATTTAGTTGAGAAAGTACCATCAAATGCTGATGCAGCATAATTATCATACTTTAAGAACTAGCAAGAGAAATTATTAACAGTCACTGAAAGCTAAGATGGTCAATTGAAGATATACTTACAATCCCTATTAGGTTTGGGAAATTGCAAATCATTGGGAGGGGCATTGTTTCTTTTGACGTTGTCAATTAGTTCATTAACCCTGTCCATTCCCACTGGCAAAGGAATAGAAGTTTGGACAGGATCAGAAGATAAAGACGACGCGTGAAACTTACCATCATCAATCCCGATCTCTAGCTTCAAGTTGCAGAAAGCAAACTTTCAATGGAGAGAATCGTTTCATAAAGATATCAGATGCCTTCATCTCCATGAAAGATGTCCGATTCTCGAAGGATTTACTCTTAAGATCAGTCGCCATGAAGCATAAACAAGTTACTGACCGCCATCGATTCTTCTTCTAATACTGCAAACTTGTTGTACTTGGACGCCTTCGTCCGTACGTAATTCTTCTTCGGATTAGAATTACTTTCAAGTCTTCTCGTCCATTGTGAGGTTCAACTTCACTAATGTCAGCTAAGCGAGGAGGGCAAGTCCCAGTGCCTGGAGCTCTTGCTGAGCGACCACCCCCATGGATGCTCCACCCCTACACCGAGGAGCAAGGGTGAGCAAAAAAATTCGATTAAACTGTTCTGTTTATTAGAAAATTTGATTTTAACGATTTATTTCGAAATGTTTAAATTGAATAAATTGATTAAATCGAATTAAAATCTATCGATCGACTCATAAATTTGTCCCATGGAGACGGCACGATGATAAGACAGATTGTTGCTTGTAAAATGGGTAGGATTCGATGTCGGATGAAGAATCTAAAATCTCTTTTGGTTTCATATGGATCTTTCTCTGTTTTGCCACCGTATTAAAGGGTTTTATTTCTCCGTGATTTATCCTTCTTCTCATCAGTGTTTTGGGACGGATGGTTGACAATCTATTTCATTTTCAATTTCATTAATTGATTTTTTATTGATTAATTTTTTTGAAAAATTGGATCGATTCAATTTATTAAAAAAAATTATTTTATTTGATTTTGATTCCATTCAGTTATTAATCAATTATTTCTTTAAAATATATGATATGATAGGTGTTAACGGTAGGATTGATTGACGGAGATATTGAAGTACAACTATGATGTTTCTATTTTACTTCATTTAAAATAGAAGTTATATAAATCATTGCAAAGTTATATCCATCGTTTTATTGCTTAGGACATACCCTTAATGGTACTTGATTTTTTAATGGTTGTTATCCCTCGTAGTTTAAACAAATGACCTTTTCTTAGCTCTTTGTTGGGAAATTTAGCTGTTAGTTACGAAGAATTATTTAATCGAGTTGAAGAATATATTAATGAAGTAGAATGATTAAAAGTGTGTAGAGTTAAGAGAAGGATGATCGCTACTTTAATAGACAGAAATCAACCTTAGATTTAACAAGAGCCTTCCAGAAGAGAGTATGTTAGGCTTTTATTCTAAAGGTTCTCCAGCCTTGCCTTTGATATTGAAAGCTCCTCGTAATCGTCCCCTCCATATCTTGACTACTGAGATCATATCTCTGCCCCAAATTTAGAATGAATAAGAATTAAAAATTTATGATAGATAAGACATTTTTGTCCCGACGGATATAAAAAAGTTTTCTATAATTCTTCAATTCTATTCTTCTATCCGTATTACATGGAGTATGAATATTCTACTGATTGATATTTTAGATTACAAAGAGAGTGGAATCGATTGACGAATGAATGACTCATCTTTTACAGTAACGATCCGATGGGATTGAAATAAAAATTTTAAATTTCTTAAGAAGGGTGATTTGGAATAATAGTTATATCTATATTTTAAAATGTGGAACACCAAGTCCACCCCTTCTGTTTCGGTCATCTTTCAACATCCACCAAAATCTTCCACCCGCGCAAATCAACCATCCCTCATCGTCATCGATCGAACCAACCTCTCTCTGCCGCTCCTCCTCGATAAGCAAAATCCATGCCCTCGCTCTCTCCTCCACAAACCCAATCCCCCTTTTAACCCTCTCCCCCTTCCGCGCTTCCCATCTCCGTCTTTCGCCTGCGCTCGCCATCCATGTCTTCGACTGCCGCCGCTACCCTTTCCATCCTACCGACCTCCTCGTCGCGCCGGCGTGTGGCCGCGGCGTCTGCCTCCGCTTCTGTTTCTCTCCGATCCTCTCTCCGACGGCTGGGCTTCACCTGCGTCACGGATGATCGTTTGCTGACCGCCCACGTTGCCGACAGGATCCAGGCGGTGGCCGGGAAGAGCGGGAGAGGGACGCGTGGAGTGGTGTCCATGGCAAAGAAGAGCGTTGGTGACCTCACCGCGGCTGACCTCAAGAGGAAGAAGGTGTTCGTCCGAGCGGATCTGAATGTGCCCCTGGATGAGGACCGTAACATAACAGATGATACAAGGATCCGGGCGGCTGTGCCGACCATCAAGCATTTGATCAGCAATGGGGCCAAGGTCATCCTCTCCAGCCATCTGGTAAGCGTCTTTTCTTGGTCGAACTATTTTGCAACTCGGGTTTATATCTGATATCATGGCGATTGACCCGTTTGCATAATCACGGACGTTCTTAAATGTTATACCTTTTGCTAACCGGTCTGCAATGGGCATGCTGTTAGCTCGATATTTACTGTTTATATCTTTTACAACTTGTTTGGAACCATCAAGGTTTATGGTATTTAGAGACAGAAGGAAAAAATGAAAATTAGAACTTTGTTACCAAAAAAATTATGTTAGAAACCTATGCATTTACGTTTGAGAGTTCTCAGGAATTTTTTAGACTAAAGAATTTACAATATAATGCCAAGCCTATCCTTAATCAACGATTCCAGACGTAAGAACTAAGAAAAGGAATTTCAATTCTGTTTTTCTCATTTAAATTCAAACACAAGAGTTAGAAGTAAGGAATTTTATTTTTTTCAACCGCATTGTGATTCTTTTCGATAGAAATTGTTCCAAATATGCAGTTAATCCAGCTTTAATGGCAATTATTAGTTTCTTGTCTTTCTAATTCTACCAATTTTGTAAAAATGTCTTCAAAGTTCAAAGGTGTGAGTTTTATTAGTTTCTTGTCTTTCTAATTCCACCATTTTCTGACAAAATTGACAATCCTAATTCCTAAGTTTGATATTTTAGTGGTCTTTATGATGTCCTAGCAGCCATGATGTTATCCACCTCTGCAGTCTCATGGTTCTGGAAAACTGAATTATAATGCTCCTCTCTTTTTTTTTTGAAACATTTTAAAAATTTTATAAATTTTTATTTAATTTATAAAATTTATATGATTCCATCTTTTCATAAAAGTAGATGCACTTTGAGGATTTATTATTTTAATATTTTTTGGATGTTATTCTGTTTTGGATATGGAAGACTATACACTGACTTTCTTTCCTTGCTGGATTATAATACCACAATTAACTGCAATTATCAAGCCTCTGCAATGTATTATTATTTGTTGCCAATATTATTGTCCTTTTGGATTATAAAAAAGTGTATTCTGCTTTGTTACATGCTATAGGAGATTATGTTTACACTTTGACATTTGGTTACTAATTAGTTGTATAGGTTTTAGAGTTATTGCCACTCTACTTTTATATTATTTATTTGGATAATCAGGGACGTCCAAAGGGTGTCACACCGAAATTCAGCTTGGCCCCTATTGTGCCTAGGCTTTCTGAACTTCTTGGAATCAAGGTTTGATTGAGTTCTAACTTGTATGGTATATTGCAAGCACACAGTTCTACCAATGGGTATTTGTTACTTCAAACTATTCTTTCTTTGCATGAACAGGTTGAGAAAGCTGATGATTGCATTGGTCCAGAAGTTGAGAAATTGGTCAATGCACTTCCTGAAGGCGGTGTTCTACTTCTTGAAAATGTAAGATTTTATAAAGAAGAAGAGAAAAATGATCCTGAGTTTGCAAAGAAGTTGGCAGCACTAGCGGATCTCTATGTAAATGATGCATTCGGAACAGCACATAGAGCACATGCATCAACGGAGGGTGTCACCAAGTTCTTGAAGCCCTCTGTCGCTGGTTTTCTAAAGTTGTAGGTTTTTGAAAGTCATATATTATAGGTCTGTTACTGTGAAAAACTTGATTGTTTGCATTTATTGAATTGCAAACCTGAATTGATACCTGATTATTTGCTTCCTGAAAGTTGCTTCCTGTTTGTTGATTGCATTCCATATATTTGCAGGAACTTGATTATCTTGTAGGTGCTGTTTCAAGCCCCAAGACCTTTAAGATTTTGTAGAGGTTAAGGTGTCATCTAAAATGTGATTCTCTTTTGGGTGAGAAATTCTTTTCTTGGCTTTTGGTAGAGAATGACAAATGTTTATTTCAGTAGTTCTTTTCAAAGACAATGTCTCTCTTTTTCTTACTGATGCAGCCAGCAAGGTTTGCTAATCCCATACTAGTTGCTCAGGAAAACTATTGTGGATCACATATCTCATCCTCTTTATCCTAGTATAGCTTTATAGTTTTTGTATGCAAATGGAATAGCATAATCTATGTATGCAAAAACAAATCTATCAATGGACAACTAATTTTGTTCAGGTCAAATTCAAAGAATTTTTCAATTTGATTTAATTTATTGGTCCATTCAGTTACATGATAGTAACAAGACATTATTTGGAATGGTCAATTATTTGAATGGTCAAGTTTGGGTTGAAATAAGTTTGATAATCTCATTAAGTAAATAGTTCTTTTATATAAGGAGTTTCCATTGGCATTCTCAAAGTAAAAATTTATTTTCTCGCTTATCATTATGGCACCAAAAAAACTTCTCGGCAGGAGCAAAAAGTGAGGCTCACAATCAAAGGCGGCGGAGACTCTGTTGCGGCTGTTGAGAAAGTTGGAGTAGCTGATGTAATGAGCCACATATCAACTGGTGGAGGAGCTAGCTTGGAGCTGTTAGAAGGAAAAGAGCTTCCAGGAGTTGTTGCATTGGATGAAGCAGTTGCTGTAGCTGTCTGAACTTGATACCAGAGTGATTATTTCTTCCATGAACTGCCTTACATGTCAGAATTGGTGGCTTAGAATTCCATTTAAAAACCATATCATTGTGATGATTACGATTTCTTTCTCTCTTTCCTCCCTAGAGAACCCCTCAAGACTCGGAAGAGCTTCCTGCAAGAGTACAAGTTCTGCTTTCAAATTGCCTTTCAATTGTCAAAGTTCTGGCACTGTGTTGGTGAAACAACCTGTTTATTTTCGAGTCAGATTCTATTTGTACCAGATTATGATAATAGTTTTAAGTTCTTCAATCCGTGAGTCACTGACTGAGCTTGTGTAATGCCATTTTTTTGTTTGCCTGAACTTAATATAGATATTCTACAAAAAAAAAAAAAAAACTCTCTTTAAATCCTTTTTGGCTATTTTTTTATATCCAATATTATTATTTCACTCTGATTCTATTTGATTTCTCAAAAAACAGTCGATCTATCCCTCATCGAATATAATGTTAAAAATACACCATTAAACTAAAACGCAGTTTTAATTAAATTTATTTATATAATTATATAAAATTAAGCAAGGATTAATCGATGAATATGACCAATCGAGTTATTCGAATTAAATTTAACAATATATTTGATATTTCTAGTTGGGTTGTAAATAACCGGTTCGTTCGATGTGCTCTTGAAGATCAAAAATGCGATTCGGTTTAGACGTCGATGAACCGGACCGTTTACTTTCCTGTTGGTTCAGTTCTGAAAGTCGAACGCCAGCGCCGTGCTCTTTCTCTAGCTTATCTTATCTCCGTCCAACCATAAAAACACTTTGAAGAGAGAGAGAGAGAGGGAACGATGAAGACGTACAAGCGAACAAGGGCCGAGACCGCGACTGTCGCCTTCCGCATTCAGAGATGTCCGCATCAAGGCATCCATGATCGATGCCACCTTCATCCGTGGTCCCTCCCTCAACGGGCTCGCACTCTCCGTCGAGAAGCCCGGCGCCTTCATCCTTGACTACCACCTGCCCAGCAACGTCTGTCTCTTCTCCCTTCTTCTTCTTCTTCTTCTTCCATCGCTCGCCTTAAATGATTCATCGAATGGCTCTTTTATGTTTATCTCGCTTTAGGATGTGCGATTCCAATTCATGAATTCCGTCCGTTTGATGGAAAAGACGGTGAATTTGACCTACACCCACGCCCAGGAGAGTAAACAGACGACTCTCGACGGTTCCATTGCCTTCAATCCCTCCGACAAGGTTAACGTGAGCTACACCTTTGGTAAGCCGAGCGCCTGCCAGGTTAAGTACGTGTACGCGCACGGGGAACTGAGCAGGACAGTGCTGAATTATCAATTAACGGATATTTATTAAATCAAATCTAATCAATCAATCTTTGTTTAAATTTGAATTGGGTGGATCTTTTCTTTTAATTTCGTTTAATCTGAAAATTCTTTATTTCATTTTCTGATTATTTAGAAAAAAAAATAAATCTATCATGTAGATTATTTTGGAAATTAGAAAAAATAAAAGCTCGTTAAATAATTGAATATTTCAATTCTCGTTCGAATCGATTTTCGAATCGAGAAAATCGAATCGTATCTAAAACTCAGTTCGTTCAAGAATCATCGAGTTAAGACCTCAACTTCACGTTGGAAGTTCGAGAATTTCTCATGTGCTGGGATCCCAAGGACTGTGGCTCCTTCAAGGTAACCCATTCTGAGAGTCTGAGTCCTTTCCAAATCCTCCACATTTACCCTTTTTTTTCTTTTTTTTTTTGCATAGCAAATCATTTTAATATTTCTAGTTCGGTAGTTAAGAGTTAGTTTTGGACCTTTTGGTCATTACTCGATCATTTGGTCGCCCTGAGAGCTAGAAACAATGGATGAAGGTCTTAAAGATTGGGTAAATTAGGGTATGTATTCAACTATGAGTTGACTCAGTAATAAGCATTAGAAAAAGCGGTATCTATTAAAAAACTCAAAAGTATTTGAATTATGCAAATTTGAAGTTGGGTGAGATCTTTTCTTTTCAAATTTGCTATTAGTTACATCTAGAAAACTTCTTTATTTCATTTTCCTGCACACCATTATTAGAACAATAAACCCAAGTCATAATTAGAATGCTAAAACAAGTAAAATTATTTAAATAAAATAAAAAGTGCGTTCAAATAGGAGATAACTAAAGGTTCATATTTCTTTCAGCAAAGACTGATTTTTATTATTCTTTGTTCAAGTCACATCATCGATTTGTTGAAGTATTCTTTCAACTTACAGCTTGTTGTGAAATATTCTTTATTTAACATGATTGTTGAAATGAATGAGAAGTTAGAAAATTTTTGCTAAGTTCAGTCTCAGGACCCAACCATCATACTTCTTTGATGCATAATCACATTTTGTTAATTGACATTTGATCTATGAACTAGGCATTCTTAATACCTAGAATCTTTTGAAGTTCAAGCTAGGAAATAAATAATAGAGATGGATTTGTGTAGAATTTATGATAAAAAGTTAACATGTAATGGCTCTGGAAAATAAAATGAGAAAGGAAATATGTTTTGCAGATATTGATTAGCTTAGATATAGAGTGTTGGTTTGATGAGAAAAATATGAATATTCTGTTATAGTTGAACATGAAAATTTTTGATGATAAATAAATTTATTGTTATAATAAAGAAGATTCTTGATCAGATTATTGGATCGTAGATAGATATTATTTGTGTTGTTGTTCATTATTTTTCCTTGAAAATTTTGAGACGTGTTGTTGTTTGCAAATAGATATTATTAATGGTAAAAGCCTTGCGAAGAAATCTAAAATGACAAAAAGTTCAAGGATTTAAATGGGGAATGAAAAAGAGAAAGAATATCATTATTTAGTGTTCATTGGTTACATCATTAAACTGGATTATGTTTCCATCTTGTTGTTTTCTTGTCTAATTAGCTTCATTTTTCTGTATAAAGTATTTGCATAAAGACAGTTAAGCTTTGCGCTTATTTTCTTAGCTAGGTGAACATCATAATGGCTCTAAAATCATTTGGAGAAAGGATTTCATAAATTTTGCAAAATAAACTATTTTCTGATTTCACCTTGTAAATTAGCTCTCTGTTGGGTTCAGTTAATAAATGTTTTGCTTTGAATATCTTAGTTTTGTTTCAGGAAAAGCTGTTAAATCTATTTGCCTCTTCAGTTATTGATCTTAACTTAAGAGCAACAAAAACTAAATGATTGGAGAGCACATGAATTATGAGATTTGATTAATCATTTGTACATCATTAAATTGTTCATTATTTGCATGGATCATAATAGAACTTGTTGTCTGACTTAGGACATTAGAAACTTTATTTTTGGCACTATTCATTTAAATTGCAATGCCAATCAATAAGGAGGGTGTATTGGGATAGAATGGTGAAAAGATAACGATGAATCAACTAACAACTTTTGTAATATTGTGAACTACTTTTCTTCCAGAGCTAATAGTTGCTTAACTTCAAAAGTTTGCCTGTTTTCTGACATTAAATTTGAGGATGCAGAGAAAACTAAGAGAAGCGTTAATGCTAGTTTATTTATGTTACAGATATGGTTTTCTTGCGAGTGAAACTAAAACTGATTTCTCGCTGCATTTTCGATTATAAATGCATTTTTCACCTTATTTTTAATTTGCATGGATCATAAGATACAGAAAATTGTTTGTACATGGAGCATTTAAAACTTTTATTTTTAATTTATATGTTAATATAAAATATGATGTGCATGATAAATGAATAATAACAAATGTAATATTTTTATTTGATGTTTTTCTGCTAACTCTAATAGCTATCTGACATTAAATTTGATCTGACATTAAGAGGATTGTAATTAAATTGTGATCAATTTTAATCGATTTATTTAAAATTGAATTCTTGCAGTGCTTAATTCATTAAATTCTATTTTCATTAAATTAATTGTGATGATCCTATAAATGTTCGTATAATTGTTTAAATGTGACATTTTAAATATTTGAATTATCTCCGATTTGATATGTTAAGTGTCTGCTATTACGGTAGACAACTCTATCAAATTCAAAAATAGATGTGCTGAACGGAAATATTATATATATTTTATTATTATACAATTTTATTGATGGCACGATTAAAAATACATCGCCCTCAAATCGCACAGGAAGAGACATCAAAACTCTTAGTCGACTTATTATTATAAGACCGACCCTTTTCCTATATTTTGGAGTTCTACTTGTGGTCGTCGCCTCCGGGGCTGCGCAGGCGAAAGATTGTACTGGTGGTGGCCTGTGGGGGCAGAACAGGCGGCGTACCAGACGGGAGGTAGAGCGTCTTCTCTCGACAAGACACGACAGGCATCGCGTCCCGTCCCCAACGCCTCGTCATGTTACAATGATGGTTCATCCTTTGACAAAGAATTCTTATAATTAACAAACATTTGAGCATGCTTAACTAAATCATGCAAACTAAATGAAAATTACACCACCAATTTAAAAGCAATCTGAAGGACAGAAATTATTATGAAATAATTATTAATAGGGCAAAAAAGAATAATTCTTAAGGACATCTTTAAAAGTATATTAAAGTACATCGGCCTAATTGAATATATTAATGCAATAAGTTTTCGTATAATTAAAAAAATGCGGCTGCACCAGAATTAACAAGCGCTTCTCGAGCCTCCACGCGTTCCTCTAATTAAAAAAGGCGGAATTGCAATTCCACCGACGACGCGCAGTTGCATATTTCCATTATTAAGTTGCAATTATTTAGTTCGTCAGGACCCAAAAAGATCACTTGGTTGATTCCACGCAATGTATCAATTTCATCTCTCACTGACTAAGCTAATCGACGCCAGGCTTCCACCCACTCTGCTGCGCTCATCCTAATCTCTTCTTCGATCACGGTGACTTGGACATGCTGAATGATCCCCGGCACAGCAACGCCTCCGCCGACCATGAAGACGCCGCCTCCGGCCGGAACAGCCCCCAGTTCCGGGACATCCACGCGTTAGCGACCCCGGGTTCCTACCCCAGCTTCGGCCGCCACCGGGACGCCTGGGAGGGCGGCAGCGTCCGCTCGTTGGCCTCGCTTTCCATCGGGAGCGTCGACGGCGTCAGCGAAGGCGGATTCACGGCTGTAAGCAGGGAGTTCAACGCCATGGTCGTTGCAGGCTCCAACTTCCAGCAGCAGATCAGTGGCGGCGGCGGCTCCGCCGCCGCCGCTTCTGATGAGCAGCTCAACCGGATCGCGGATGACGAGCTGGAGGAGAACAACCCGCTCGCCATCGTCCCCGATAATAATCCTTTCCCCTCCCCCCGCCGGCCTCCCCAAGCAGTCAGCAGAGGCGGCGAGTCTTCCTCCTCCTCCTCCGCCGCCGTCGCCGATGGGCTGCCGGTCCACGTGGTGAAGAAAGAGGAGGTGGAATCAAAGATCGCCGCGTGGCAGACTGCGGAGGTGGCGAAGATCAACAACCGATTCAAGCGCGAGGAGGTGGAGATCAACGGATGGGAGACCGAGCAGGTGGAGAAAGCCACGGTTTGGCTGAAGAAACTCGAGGTAATAAGACTTTTATCCGATCAAACAATCAGTTCTTGTCCGACAAAGAGAATCAAAATTTCATTCGTTTCCAAGTAAAAAATAAAGATCGAAACTTTATTGTCCTCGAAGATAAATTTCTAATGAATATTTCGATTGAGCTGGAACAGAGGAGGTTGGAGGAACAGCGAGCAAAGGCGATGGAGAAGACGCAGAACGACGTGGCAAAGGCGCACCAGAAGACGGTGGAGAAGCTGGCGTCGGCGGAGGCCAAGAGAGGAACCAAGGTCGCCAAGGTGCTCGAGCTCGCAAATTTCATGAGAGCCATGGGCAGAGCTCCATCCAAACGCCCTTTCTTCTAGTTATGGATCAACGAATCACTTTGTTAAATTTCCAAAATCAAAGATTTGAATCTGTTTATGTAAATATATGAATAACACTGTGTGAATTGTAAGCATGATGAAGTCCGAATTGTCCTGTAATATATCGACGCAAGCCTGAGTTGCTTAAATTAGATCAAGCTCTTCTTTGGTTTGTAAAACATACCGACAAGATGTGTTAAAACTAATTGGGTATTTGAGCGAACGTATTCCTCCCAATTGTTCTTTTTTCTGGAAAAAGGAATACTGTCAGTGAACAAAATAGAAACAGATGCATAGAAAAATAAATAAATAAACTTGTTACTGAACAACTTGTATGAAAGTTGAAAAACAAGTCAGTTACGAAGAATGATCTGTTACTGAGCTTGTGTAAAGAAAAACCAGTTACTATTATTGCAGTATCTGATCTCAGAAATAAGATACCAAAATATGCAATTACTACATTTATAACTCAAAAGAGAGTTCTATGTGTTAGAGCAGGGAAACTTGGATTGGTGGAAGCTGCAGCGAGGAACAATCCCTCCGACATAACTGCAGTTATTGCCTTCCCTGGTTGAATTGGAACCTTAGCCAAGATGTTTGAGATTCTCGCCTTGATTCAGCTGGAAAGAATTGGTTCCAAGTTTCAAGTTCCTTTCTTTGGAATTACTGTTCGTTTTACTCCGAGCCATTATACTTCAGAGCTGACTGCGAAGAATGGGGCATGACTTCAAGAGAAAAGGCTGAATCCTTGTGGAAGGTATGCCCCTGGATTACTTGGAGGAATTTTATGGACTTCCTCGACACAGAAGCACAATGTGATTAAAGATGTAGAATGACTTTGTAATCATGTAATTGGAATGATACCTTCAATAATTGAATAAGCTAAGACATTGGTTTGCTTATGATGGCTTAAACTGTCAATAGAGATTCGGATGTCCGATAGAGGCACCTTGTTCAAAAGGGCACAGTGTACAAGTGATCAGAGATGATTTGGTGCAAAGAGAAGACCTTATCAATTATCATGCTTAATAAGGGAAAATGAGATTGAAAAGAAAGAAGACTAGCATGAGAAAAAAAGGAAAAGAAAGGATAAGTAAAAGAACTTCTATTGATCGAGTGGCACGGCAAGAATAACAAGTCAAAGTTAGAAATCCTTGACCTTATTTAAAGCTAAAAGGAATTTTTTTCAGAGAGTCTAATGAAAGAAACCAGAGACCAGGCATTACAAGAAGCGCCTGAACTATTAGCATAATAAATAGAGTTTCAGATGTTGCATGTTAATCACAATATTTGACAACTATATTGTTTTTTATATCCACACAGAAATCCCAACAGTTACACACTTGTAAAACAATCAAACCTCGGCACTCCTCGGACAACCGAGATAATAAGAATAGTAATAGAGACGACAATAAAAATAACTGAGTGGCATACATAGCAAACCTTTTCATCTTTCTGATATACTTTTAAATTTCTATGCGAACTAATACCAGCATGAATCTAGGGGTTTTGATATTAAACTATTTGGCAATCACACACTTTACACCTCAAACAAACCCAACAACACAAAACCTACAAGTGGAATTTATATTGAATCTCAATCACTGTGCAAAACCCAGTGCGTTTGAAGACTCTTTTAACTCTGGATTTATTGAATAAACTTCTTGTTAGCCTTCTATATTTAACAATGCATAGAATGCACCTAACATGTACAACTCTCAATTTGTGTCATACTCGCTGGCTGTAGTAAAAGCTTAGTCCTAGGGAAGAGGGAAAATTATATCTATGTAGCAATTCCTGCATAAAGCAATTTCCAGTAGTCAAAATGTATGGAAGTTTTTTCTCATGTTGAATAAGAGGGAATTCCTAATCAAACAAGAGGAGAAAAAAGTGTGTACATTTTCACACTAAGTATGCTCCATTCTTGATAAGAACGAATCTAACAGGGAAAATATGCAGGCGAGGATCTAGGTTTCTGCAAAAATGAATTATAATATATTAGATGAGAAGCAAGGAAGTGCAACTTGAGGAGAAACTCACAGAGAAGCAACAGAGAATGTTGCAAAGTTTTTTTTCCTTGTTACTAATTAGATTTTCTTCTATTGTGAGTTGAGTATGCTGCCTGATTTTTAATATAAAAGTCATTTGGTAAAAATCGAAAAAATAAAGTAAAAATCATGTGGACTTTGGTAGAACTTGAACTTGAAGGCAAATGAAAAATAAGACACCAATCAAATTAGATGCTTAGGAAAAGAATGATAATTAACATGAACTTAAATTTCTTGGGGTTAAATCAGTGTAATCCTGAGTTTCTTAAAATAATTATATATTTCTAATTAATTTCAAGAAAAAAATTCTGATCCAAAAATTTGAACAATAATAGCATATGAAATAAATATCACGTTCCAAGTGGAACCACTCTGTTGCCTGGTTTGCCCAAGCACTGGTTCAACCAAAAGCAATAACTAAACAAACTGTTTTACAAGATTTGAAGGGCATTCCACATTCTATAAGATATTGACCTAATTGTTAAAATAATTAAAAAGTTTAGAAGGGACATCCAGTTCAGGAAGGTATTATAGAAAATGAAGCAGTTGTGACTACAAGTGCATGCTTTATGTTCTTCGGTGAACCAAAAAAAAAGAACCTCAAAAATCTATTTGATTTGTTCTTGGTCAGGTGTTATGACTACATGAGCACAATGAAATAGAAAACGATGCTTCGTGCTATTGCCTTGTTAAAAGTTTCAACAGTTAGTTGATTATACCAAAACTTTGGCATGGAATGACAAACATTGATCCTAACATCGATGAAGCTTTACAATGAAATTATTTTTTTCCTTCACCAAGTACTTTGGAATTCTGTACTTTGTTCACTATCTACTAGAATAACTATTTTACTAATTGGATCCAAAATATATAACTTTCTTATGAAACTCTAGAGATAGATTTTAAAGGTCTACAAGAATTCGAATGAGACCAAAAAACTAAAAAATGGTTTGATATGAACTATAAGTTAATAATCAAATTGTATAATTATTAGGAAACACATCTTTAAAAAAATTATATTTGATCTAGACTAATGATGACATATAGCATGGAACTGTAGCAAATGTCAACCTCATCTTGGTATTCTCTTTGTTGAGATATCTCTTTTCTGCAAAATAAGCAACTATACTATGTGAAAGTTTTAAATTCAAGAAATTACCTTTAAGAAAAAGCGACTAATAAATTTCACCTTAATAAACCAAGATACTCCATAAAGCCTAATATGTATGACCTTTATAGAAGTGTTCATAAGCTAACTAATTATTTGTTGATCTCCAAAGAAATATCTTGTATCGCCTTAAAACAGTTTAGAATACGCATGCTACTAGTTTTACATCTGAGGCAATATATGCACATAAACTGCTTACCTTGATCTGGTTGCTTATTCTTCATTTTATAGCTAGCCAAATAATCTGCATAACTTTTGTCTGCTGTATCTGGCTCAGATTACCAAGCTTATAACTGAATGGGACAGTGCTAACAAGTTCCAATAAAGATAATTGCCACGTTGGGTCTTCATAAACTGAAGTACTATCAAACAATTTTGTATAAATCCCATGGTATCCCGAAGTTGTAGTAAGCTTAGCATCAGGAAAGGCAGGAGAAATTCTTCGTTCATTAGTTCTGCTACCAAAGAAAATATAATCCCTGCCTTGGTAGTCTGGATTCCCACTATTTTAGCCAGAACCATTCCCTCCTAATTGAGATGAAAACGAACTGTCCCAGTTCAAGCTACCACTGCCAGACCCAACAATACTCCCACTCTCAGATGCTCTGGAAGCATTTGAAGCGGCAGATTTATTAGCATTGTTAAGCATAAAATCTACCCACGCATTGCCATCTATTGAGCTACTATTTTCATTATGACCACCATATGCAGTGGAACTACTGTGCCCAATTGAATTTCCATCATAGTAGGGGTTCAAAGTCTGCCCGTAACTAGGATGGTTAGTGTACACTGAATGCCCTACAAATTTGAGTTCATGGTCTGCTCATAATCTGTTTCCATTCCAAAGCCAGAGGCAACTGAACTCAATCCATTCCTGCCATTTGCATTCCATAGTTATCGATCATACTTGGCTTATATCCCTGAATGTACCCATTTACGAAGTTTGCATGATTCATACCAGATCTATATCCATTGATTGGCAAGCGAATGGTAGCCCCATGGGATAGCTCCTTAGGAACAGCCCTCTTGACCTCCACTATCTTGCCATTTAACTCATGGAAGGTTTTGACCAATGCCCTGTCCACAGCATCCTCGGAGTCAAAAGTGATGAATCCGAACCCCCTTGGCCTCTGAGTGTTATGATCGTACATCACAACAACATCAGTGATTTTCCCAAACTAATCAAAGTACTTCTGGAAATCACTCTCCATTAGCGTATATGGAAGACCTCCGACAAAAATCTTCTTCGTACGGCCAGGGACGGGAGATCCTGGAACACTACCGTTGTTTTTGGTAATCATTCGCTGATCGTCTCTAGGAACAGCCCCCTTCGCCTCCACCTGACAAACTACCAAGAATCATCAGCAAAAACTAAGTGCGCCCTAAAGGAAACGAATAAATGTGTCGAGGAATAGTCGAAGGAGTTACCATCCGACCATCTGTCGTGTGTTTTTCCATTACAACTCTTTCAGCAACTGCAGGGTCTGCAAATACGATGAATCCGAAGCCACGGGCACGGCCCGTGTTGCGATCCTTCATGATCACCGCCTCTACAACTTCCCCGTACTTGCTAAAGTACTCTAGAAGCCCATCCTCATTGGTCTGCCGTGAGATTCCACTGACGAAGAGCTTCCCGTCATCCATCTACATTCCCTTTCCTGCATCAACCACCGCCAAAAGACATCAATGTCTGATTCTATCAACCCCGAATCCCTGACACTCAAATCCAACAATTCCCGCCCCCGCGCACCCCCCAACAACAACAAATTCTCCTCATAAAATCAAGTTTTTAAGCTGAAACGAGTCATGAGGAATTGATACAATCTGGCGCCACAATTCGACGATAGCAATGATTTTAAGAACTAGTCAACAAGTCGTATAGTCCTCAACAGAGCAAAGCAATGAATCAAACACCAACATATTCGCGGATCCGATGGTTCAAGGAGCCAAATAAACTAAAAAAAAAAAAAACCCACTAAATTGATAAAACCACGAGAAACATAGAGAAATCTCACCGGGAATTGGATCGAACCAAACCTATCCAATCAAAAACCGATCGGCGAGGATACCAAGCATAATCAAACAAAGAGGGACGAGAGGCGAGATCGCTCACCGATCCGAACGCAATCTTATCAGATGCGGAGACGAGAAGAAAGAGGAATCCGCTTCTAAGATCTGCGAGGAAGAGACACCACAAGGAAACCTCTTAGCTCCTCTCTCTCTCTCTCTCTCTCTCGTGTCTTCTCGTCCTCCTCGCTTATAAATGAGTTTGATTTCTAGACGACCTGCGCTAAACGATAAATGTCCCGATCTAGTTTTGCTGTAATTTACGACGTGGCTCGGGTATATTTTAGGGTAAGGTCAAGAGGTGCAAGTAGGCATCGGTCTGGTATTTGCTGGGCCATAATTATGAACTCTAACTCTCTAAGCCGCCCGTTTCAAATGACGACACTCTTTTTGCTCCTCCACAGTACCACCGAAGCTCTCTCGATCGCCTAGCTGCCACCTAAACCGTGGAGCCCAGCACTCGCCCCTCAGAAACTTTCTCATCAAACACGTTCCAATAAGAAGCTGATACGCGAGACCATCTCAACTGTTTACGCATTTTTGCCAAATTAATCCAATCGCCTGTGAGAACATACTGTACGCATATATTAACATGCGACTTTGTTTCTTTTTCTTTCTTTTTTTTTTAATGAGCATATATATGTTCTGAAGAAGTTCTTCCTGTTCTCGGCTGGTTACCTGTATTTTTGTTTGTGTGGAAGGTGAAGAATCCACGTGTGTGTAACAGTACTTATCAATAAGCATTATTGATTAATTGGAAACGCATCGAATATATAATCAGGTAATTTAGTTTAGTTGTTTTTATTGTTCGCCTAATATACAAGTTGATTTTAACTTCTGCCTCTTTACTACAAATTAAACCAGTCCTCATTGAACTTAAACCCTATGCATAGCTTTCTTCTCTTCAAAGTCGATTAGCCAACAAGCACATATACAAGAATGAAGTACTGTAAGGATGCTGAGTTATGAACCTAGAGTTGCTTGAATTGATCATCCAAATACACTCAGTGTGCCACAGATGCCTTTTTGCGTTGCTTCCAGTTCTACATCTGTTATAAAATTCTGCATGCAGTCGTCGTTCTTCTCGACTTCAGTTGAATGAATAAGTGAACACAATAAGGATCCTCTCTTGCGATTATAAATAATCATAACCTCAGTATGGGAGGGGAGAACAAGTTGCTTGCTAAATATTATCGACAAAGATTTAAAAAAAAAAAACATTATTTTTATCACGGGTGGTTACGTTTGCTGCTTCTTCTTTTTTTCCAATTATTCTAGATGCAATTGTGAAATATTAAGATTATTTTTATTATTTAAATTGCTGTGTTCGAGGCAGTGCATCCTAAATTCCTCTCGCTCTTTCTCTCAAAACTTCACTATTGCAAATGAGGCAACATTTTGAATTCCTTATTTAAAGTTAATTTTATCTCGTCCATGTTCTGCTCTAGGATGGTACTCCTAGTTTTGTTTGCAAAGAAGTGTGCCCAGAGCAATTTAATTCGTGAAACTCATCTTCTACTGGATGAATAATTCCATGATATATATCATGTCTAACGATCATTGGATTAATCCAAGTTCTCGAGTTAAGTTTTCCTTGGAAAAGCTCTCGATGCATCTAATGGTATTCATGCCTAACAATCATTCGATTTAAACCGATTGACAATGAGCATGGGAACAAGTTGGATGACAAGGAACAGGCAATTTCCAGAATATATTTAAGCAAAAAAAAAAACAAAAGAGGTCATCAACGGATTCAACAGTTCTGGTGCAGGAGAAGTTCCTAGCTAGCTACCTCTAGTCATTCCAGTGGAGAGGAAGTTTGGTGACCATGATCGACGAACTCTAGGATTATTTCCCTGCATCGTCCCCAAACTCGAATGCTTCCTTTTCTTACGCAGATACATAATAAGAAAGAAAGATAAAAGAAAAAATAAAAGAGAGAGAGAGAGAGAGAGAGACAAAGGAAAAAAAAAACTGAGTTGCTTTGGACGAGCCAATAGGATCATTTTTACAGGTGCAGAGATGTGTCAACCTCTGTTTCATTGGACGTCGTAGAGGCATGCATGTTAACAGTATTGGACATCACGCCTGATGGGAACGAGGGATCGAGTGCTAGGAATTCGGAATAGTCGAGATGGTTCTCCATCTGAAGGGATAGGGAACAACATGGAGTAGGCCAGGAATAACGTGCCATGCACATCACCATGCAAGGGCAAGTGGCGTCGCTGTGCAGCTTCAGCGAGCACTTGCAGGATCTGCCTCTCCTCCCTCATCTGTTTGATCTGTTGCAGCCGCCTGAACCTCTCTTGCAGCAGTGCAATGGACGAGCGGAGGGTACGCGAGAGCATCGATCGTTATTTTGCCTTGACATTGTTCATGCAAAAACTGATTCAACAGTGCTTTGTGTGGCTGCGCGAGTGTCTGGAAGGGTGGCCTTGTATTTTATAGGCAACAGAAGTTTTCTTTCTCTCAGCTATTACAAATTTCCCCTTTGCACTCGGTTTGTGAGAATTCCATGCATGGGGTGCAAGGAGCTGAAAGTTTTGGTCGAAGTACCGCTAAACTGTTCGACCGAGTTGCAACTTGCAAGGTAAAATCCAAAGGCCCGGCCGATGGATTAAGCATTTGGATAGGCTCTTCCACGGAATAACAAGCGATAATTTGACCGCACTTGTGTTTTGATTGTGCCCGAAGGAGATGGAACTTTGTTGTTAGCGCTAATGACCATATTTGGTTGGTAACTGCAGCTTCAGGAAATAAAGAGTTCTATGGATTTGATGTGATGATCAAAACACATTGGATCATCTGAATTCAAAAAAAAAAAAATTAAATTAAATTTCTTTCGAAATCTATCCCTATTTTATCAGTAAACTCACGTCATTCAAACTTATTCATATCTGTCTTCGATCGTGCATGTTAGCGTGTATATATGCATTTAAATTTGAATGGCGTAGGTGATAATAATATGTAGAAATGTAAAATTAAATGGATTGGGAGGGGAATAGTTCTTGAGTCCAGCGATGTCTGTGTGCCTGGAGAAGAGACAAGTAGGCTAGACTCTAGAGTAGGCTATTTCTTCTATACATGGACTCACGACTTTTCTCCTACTTCATTGTCCTGATTGATTGGCAGGGAATGGCATGCTCCATCTGCAGGCCGGCCTTCATGATCTTGGCAGTGCACTGTGAAAGCTCACTTCTTTTCTTTTCTTTTCTTTTTTAAGCTTAACATGTAAAAGTGTCGTCGTTGCCTGTGTCCTAATTAGCCGTAGGTCTGACTCTTGTCTACGTTAGCGCCGGCTTAAGGATGTGGGTATTTTTAAAAAATAAAAATAAAAATAAAAATCATCATTTGCATTTTATACAATTTGATATAGCACCAACATTTTAATTATCAATATTTCATAGATGAATAAAATATATATTTGACCTTATGTATCTTCTTTTTAAAGGATTATATTTATATCCCAAATAGTTCTCGTCGATTCTCTTAATGCAGTGGCTTCTCTTAAGTTAGCCTCATTTTCATCAAACTTAAATGTTACAATATCCGTCCATAGTTTCAAGTCAATCCTTCAAACAAATGCATATTTCCAAGCTCTATTTATTCAAATAATTCCTCCTGTCATCCAAACACAATTCTTAATTTTATGCTTTAGATCCTAAATACAATTGTCTACACTTGAACAGAACTCTAACACTATTATATATAGACACTAGAACCTTTAGAATATCATCATTAGCTATGATAGCTAAAATAAAATAGATGACTCCTCTTGTTTTTTTTAATCAATTTAATATATCTAAATCTTTATAATTTTTCATTAACTTAAAAGGTAAATAAAAATATAGACATATATTCTATTTTTTTTAAAATAAAAAAATAGGAGGCTTTGACAGTGAGCAAACGAGCGACGGCGTCAATGGTTAAATAGATCCTCCATGAATAGATAATTAGAGAATTAGTGTCATATTGATAACAAATGCGCCTACAGAGTGAATAATTAACCAGAAAACTACTAACCCTAATCATCTTTCTTCCAACGTTGCACCCATCCCTCTTCCTTCTCATGTCATTCAGATCATAAGGCTCCGAAATCCCAGAGGTGCAATCCAGTATCGTTTGCCCACGCAACCACGTATCTGTCGCTGGCGGCCATGGCGGAGGCCATCCCTATCCGCTGCCGTAAGATGTAGAGGTATTCGCCGGTGATAGCGTCCCACACGTGAACTCTGGGCGAGATGCAAACCAGCGCGTAGCCCCAGTTCATGCACCCTTCCAGGCTCGGCGACCCCTGCTGTCTCTCCGACCGACGGAGCGTCGTGAACCGGCTAGCCTCCGTAAGCGCCGGCACCTCCCTCACTTTCGCCACCCCTCGCGAGTCCACCACCATCACCCGCCCATCCCCCGTGTCGAAAGATCCCACCAGCGCGCCGTGCCGGAGCTCCCTCTGGTTTATAATGGTTCCTGTGACGCCGTCGAGGTCCAGCACCTCCATGCTGGATGCCGTGCACCCCACGACGACACCCTGCTCCAGAATCCGCGCGCGGCCGACCACCGGCTTCAATACGTCGGTGAGCATGTGCCAACCGACGACGGCAGCGGAATCCATCAGGTCCCCGCCGACGAACATCGGCAGCTCCGTGGCCGCGTCCCACACGTGCCACGAGTTCCCGGGTGCGCCGGCGAAGAGGCCCACCCACCACCTCGCGTTGCCGGTGAAGTCCACCATCGTGCCGTCCACCATGAGGTTCCCGACGAGCGCCCGCCGAGGGGCGGCCCCGGGGGAGCCGAGTTCCGCCACGTGGACATCGCCGTCCTGGGAAGCGAAGGAGAGGCGGTCGTCGAAGAGTACGATGCCGGAGATGGCCTGGGAGAAGCGGCCAAGGCGATCGCGGTGGGGGTCCGCTCGGAAGGTGGCGAGGAGCCGCCCGGCAGGGACGTTGAAAAGGCGGACCGAGCCATCAAGGAAGCCAGCGGCGAGGTGACGGTCGGAGAGGGCGAGGCGGCAGCAGGGCAGATCGTCGGAGGAAGGGGGAAGGAGGGAGAAGTACGCGGAGCGGCCGGCACGGAAATTGGCAGCTGTGCGGTGGAGATGGACGTATTCCTCGCGCCAGGAAGGGAGGGAGCGACGGCGGCAGGACCATATGCGGCGGCAGAGGGCTTGCCATAGGAACTCCGACCGGGAGACTGCTCTCCACGTCGAGCACACCTGCACCATATTTCCCTTAATTTTAACCAATATTTTGAGTAGAAATAAATGGCACAAAAAACTTAAAACTAAGCGATATAAATTATATATATATATATATATATAAAATGGTCGCTATTTATATAAATATATATAAAGAAAATAAATAAATAAAATAGAAGTAAGAAATTGCCGGCTAGAAACATTTCGAGCCTGAGAAGAAATAAAAGCATCAGAACTGCTACATATTTAATGAAGCCTTCAGCGTAAGAACTGAAGTGAGTACTGCAGAATGCAGCGTTGGTAGGACTGCTCGGCCAGAGATATATAATTCAAATTCCCTAAAATAAGGATTTAACAATGACAATGGAGACTGATGATCAATAAATCTTTTGGAGATCCATAACAAGCTGAGAAATAAACGACCAAAACGCAATATTACTAAGAAAAGGGACTAAAATTAAGCGAGGAACAAAATCCAGTTCTTATTTGAATAGGAATGAAAAATGATATATTTACTACGTGCTAACATATGCAAGCAAGAAAATCCGAAGCAAATGGGCTACATATTTCGCGAAAATACACTTGCATACAAGTACTTTAACCAAATTCTCCAGGTGGACCCCTCCATGCTTCTTAAAATATTACGACAAATGGGATGAAAACCGTAATCTTTATACAAATAGAAGTTCGATCCATGAAACATTAGTTAATACAAATTTGGTTCAAAATGCAATATTTAAAGGAAAACAATTTCTATTGCCAAACGTGAAAATCTAATTAACCAACGTTCACAAAATATGCTTGGAATATATAGTGTGCTGTGCACAGAAAATTTGCTTTAAAATGATAATTAATGCCTGCAATAACAAATTGCCGAACCGTATATATCAGATACATTAGTGTTGCTTTTTACGTACATGCTGAGATAAAGATCATATATTCTTATTATCGATGAAAAATAATATATACTGAGATAAGATCGTATTTGCAAGCAAAGTAGCTAAAAGATCATTCAGTAGCCAATTATACTTTGCATGCAAATACAATCTTAAAGGTTTACTATCTTTCAATGAAAAGGGACAGCACAATCATATCAGTTCTAGCATTAATGTGGAAAACCCTAGTTTCTAGCATCCTCCATTACTTGCCATTTATTTCTGCACCCTGGTTTGAAGTTAATATTCTTTTCAATAGTTGTCCACTTTGATTTTTTGAGATAAGACATCAAATTCTTCAATGGTTATACGAGATATGGGCAGTACCATCTGAGGATATAAAATCTTCAATAGCTATCTACAATGACTAAACTATATATAACAATTCACTCGGTCATAAAATCTAATTAATCGAATATTTCTAATGAGTTATAATATAACGTATTTGCAACGCATCGAGTCATGATGTGCTTATATCTTAATTACATCCTTTTGTCTAATCATAAGATTTTCAGTTGCCCAAAAGTATATCCCTTAATATGATAAATGTTTTCTCATGTGCAGGATTAGAATATCATAATCATCCTTGTCAACCTGAGTTTGCCTCCTTGTGAGTATACGATATTTAAGTGGAATGCCACTCAAATATTTTTCATACCAATTAATACATTCAACTACGACAACAGACAATCTGAAGACAGTTATGATCATAGGCTAACCAACTCATGCGGATTAAGTGACTGTCCATAATAATTGCAATTAATAACTCAATAATGGAGTTTTCATTTGCTAACGCACTTTTTCATGAAGCTAAAGCTTGTCTAATATTTGTTTAGACACTGCTAAAGTTAATCACGTTTGGGTTGATCATCAAGCAATACACTAATCAAAGCCACAGTGGCACAGTATACTAAATCAATGGCAGATTTGCATCCTACAAAAATTACAAGTTATTTACCTATGCAATGAGAGAACCAAAATTCCAAACTGATAAGAATATATCGATATTATATATATGAGAAAGCAATGACAATAATCACGAATCCATTTGTCAAACCATCGAAAGGACAATTTCCAATAATCCCAGAATTTTTAATATACCCCTTAATTTGTGTACCAAAACAAATGTATAGGAAATACAGTTAAAGATACCTAAATATACAAGTCGGTGAAATACATTGCATGACAGGTAAGATTTCTAACATTTAGATATTAAACATAGTATTGGTGTTTGGGTCATACAATTTGCAATTTTACTCGCAAGGAATAGTTCCGTGCAAATGAAATAAAACCGTCTCACGTAACAGTTTGGTTGTTTTATATATATAGAATATGCCTTCTTGAACTTATAGCTGTTTAAATAAATGCAAAGTGCGTAGAAAGTTTATATTTATTCTTTTTTACAGCAGTTAATACATTATTGAGTTTATGACATCATACTATATAGTACTTGAAGCTAATTAACAATCATATTTATAAGTTAAGCAAATTTTAAAATCAACTTGAAAGTTGATTCTGAAATCAACTTGTGACATTCATGGGAAGGTATATTGGATATAAAAAGTTCCCTACGATTTGATCATAAGTTTGTAGATTCAGTTTAATCAGTTAGGCCTTAACGTAACATGAATTGATCATACCAGGAATTTGTCTTTGACAAGTAATATTACAAATGTTAAACAAATGCATTAACATCAACTATAAAGTTTAGTATTATTGCATATAAAATTTTATTCATCGTAACATGAATTGATCATACCAGGAATTTGTCTTTGACAAGTAATATTACAAATGTTAAACAAATGCATTAAAATCAACTATAAAGTTTAGTATTATTGCATATGAAATTTTATTCAACTATGTCAATTAAATTTCAAATGAAACTGTAATTAAAAATATATATAAAAGAATTTAGTCGATTTTACATAAAATATATGATAAAATAAAGTTTGGGAATTACCTATTTGCATTCCAAACTTTTTATTCAATATCTGTAGCTGATAATGATTGTAAGACAACCAGTAGAAATTCATAATAGTTAAATGAATCTTTAGAATCTTATTGTTCATGAAGAAAATCATCTCTTGTTTTTTATAATCAGTTATTTCGTCACAATTGGAATACAAGCATCACTGACACTAATATTTTTAATGAAAATAAATACACATGAAATTTCAAGCAAAAGAGTTATGATAAATGATTTCAAAATCAGCTTTTGCATTCTATGCAAATATGTCCGATACAAGATGATGCTAATTAAAATAAGTTGCTTTGGCACCTTTGGGATACAATTGTCTCCAAAATGTACAGTTTGGATGGAGAGGAAATAGCGTGTAAGGTTCCAAGAATAGTAAAATATCAAGGAGTGAGTATCTGCTTAATAGTGTAGATTATGGAGCCTCATATATTGTTAATTAAGTATAATTCTGAGTTATAAGATAGACATTGAATTCCACAAGGATATCAGAGAGATATTTGCACCCTGATTTAGTCTTATATGATGAGTTTTAGGCTAATGTAGAAGCTTTATAAATTTATATAAGTGAACTATTATTAATTTAGAAATAATCATTTGAGATGATAAGCTACTGATAGATTTTGTCATATCTAAGTGAGTCAAATAGCATGCAAAATATCCAATAAAATAAATTAGTAATTATTGTTTAGCATTAGTTCGCCATATTTAATTAATACTAGAGAAAGCGAAGATTAACCCGCTCCTGAACTCATAAATGACATTTTTGTCAGCATGGGTTGGGCTGAGTCTTGGGGATTCTCTTGGTTATGGATGTTTAAATAACGACTGTAACGTCTTTAATGATAAAAAAGAAACTTAATGTACTATTGCAAAGGTCGACTTTGGTAAATGTTTAAAGCAGGTATAAATTGGCAATTTCTTATATAAAAACAAATATCGTATGTTTTAAATAAATTATGCAATTTTTAAGGATAATATATATACTTGACTAAGAGAAAATACCTAGATTTATCTCGCTATATATAAATCTAACGATAAATTAGGACATGGTCGTATTCAATTTATTAACAGTACCATGTATGTATTGATGCACGTCTGTCTTGATCTACAAAGAACAAAAAGAAGCCCTAAGTCCGACGATAAAGCACATCAGCTTCGCATTCAAAAAATAAACATAGTGATCTTCCGATTGCGCTCAGAAGATAAATTAATAATCTAAGTGGTAAGTATAAAAGAGAGGAACGATAGTTCAAAATCATGGTCTCTTCGAAAATTAATCTTGATCTTTTTAAGGATTATCCCTTGTATTTAACAACTAAGCTAGCCCTGAGATTCGTCAGCTTCGCATTCAAGATTGTGAGGCTCTCGCCACGTACTTGCAAGCTTCAGCAAACGAAACGAAGCTGGACCTCACTTAGCTAACCAAATCACTCGTTGAACCAGCAGATCCTCTGCTTCCACTTGGCTCCATAGATGGTCAAGAGACGAAGCTCATCGTTCAAGGTCCAGCGTAACTTGTGATTAAATATGGGGGGCATCAACGCAGGCAGCAGCTGCAGCAGCAGCAGCAGCAGAAGCAGTAGTAGCAGCAGCAGCAGCTTTTAATATCTTTCCCCATTCGTGCCGCTGGAAAGAGAAGAGCCAGGACAGGCTAAGGACATAGACGGAATGCTCATTAAAGTAATCTTTTTTGGCATAAGAAGAATCCACTCGCTACTTGCGTCGATTTGTCACTGTTATAATAGGACCCCGTGAATCCCTCTGCAACTCCTTGTCAGAATGCCTCAAAGACCCGAGATCACCCACACCTCATCACAGCTCATCTACACTGCACTCCACCGTCTCTTCTTTATATTCTACGCTCCGAGTTCAATCATGGAGCGAACAAAACAAAGAGCAACAGCAAATGAAATCGAAAGCACATAGACCGCAGCTTTCAGCCTTGCCTTTGCCACCTTTAAACCACACCATGCCGTGACGTACTGCTACGGTTCTTGCACTCTTCTTGTTCCAGCAATCCATATCTCGACATCGTGCAGGTCGTCGTACGTTGAAAATCCTACTCCGTGTGTGCGGCTGATTTCACACTTTCGACAGACGTGAAGTGGTGGAATCGCCCAAAAGGTATTTGATGTTTTGCTTCTTAGAGCTCCCTTGGGGCGTGCTCAGCTTCGTCGCTACAGCCATGCTGGCCTGAGAAAGGAAGCCAAGCCCAACCACCACAGGCCGCAGAATTCACAGACCATAAATGGTGGCTGCACCTCAAGAAAACGGTACCGAAGGCATGTACAATCTCAGTCCATCTCTCCTCTGTGATGGACACTATTGCTTGGTTGATGGGCATTACTGCATCCCATCAACAAAAAGCAAGATTGCTAAACGACAACACTCCGCAGAGTTGGATTTCGCGACGAGACAATGTACACTGAGACCGTGATGGGACTTAGAACTAGCTATGGTGTACTGGACTACAAGACCATTGATTTGCCATTACACATAATCGATCTTCTGTAAAATGAACACCCACGCTACCGCTATCACCAACGGCACATTAGAAGGAAAATAAGCAGAGGGGAGGCTTAAAAGAATAACGAGGCATAGATGCATCTTAAGATGTGATGTAAAAATACGCTCTGTGGTGGTAGTAGATACTAAAGAGGTAACAGCAAGCAGTAGGATAAGAAATTAAGCAGGGATTAGAGTGACGGATTTGGCTGACCAAGAGACATGCCATGTCAGCGTTGTGTGGAGATGGGTGATGGGAGGACAAAATGGGAACTCCCCGGTGCCGAACTGCCCTGCTGCAGTAACCTATGGCTTCTCGATCTCAGAGAAGAGCCAAGGCACGGAGACAGGAGGAGGATTGAGTATGTGCGCAAAGAAAGGAACCCATCAAAATCGTCGGAAGCAGCGTAGGTTTATTCCGCGCGCCCATGCGAGAAAAAGCACAGCCCGTGCCGCTTCTTTCCCCCACACTTTCATTTCCAATGAACGCCATAAAAAAGAAGGCCAATCCCTCCAATCCACCACACCCTATTATTTCTTAATTCAATTGACACGGAACAACAAATCCTCAATCCGTAAACCTACTACGAATTGAGAAAGAAAAAAAAAAGATTTTTTTTATCAATTTGAACTCGGTCAAGACAATTATTATAGTATTAGAGTGAGATATCACTGTCACGTATACTATGAAGGTGCATGCAGAGCATTAGCGGGACAGTGGTGAGCAAAATAAAAGAGGCAGGAAAAGATGGCCTGTGTTTGTATCCTTCTTCCCCTCAACCCAATAAAAAAGGACTAAAACGGAACTGAAAGGGACGCGCGTCTGCTGACGGCGCCCGGGCCTGCGCCTTCGCAGATCGCTCTGCAGCTGCTTCTTACTTCTATCTAATCCCATCACATCGCGGTGTGACATCCCCGAGCTTGCTCTCTTTTTGTTTCCTTTCTTCACGATGCGAGGCCGAACGCGAGTACCTCAGAAGGCGAAGCATGAACGCGAGTACATAAAGCAGCGATGGGGATGGGTCAAGGCCGAGTAAAGGCGGGTGCAGAGCGAAGCGAGGGTCAAAAGAGAACAGAGTACCACACGCTACCCACTCACCTTCCCCTCCACCTGCTTCTACTGCTCAGTCCCCTCGTCAGAACACAGAACCTCTTCCACCCACACACAGATAAAGAGAGCAACCAACAACATTAATAATGAACAATGGCAGAGGAGAGTAGTGGAAGACGCGATGCAGTCTCGAATCCCGTTGCCAAATAAATCCAATGTGAGGGGTATGCCGAGCAGCGAGAGCTAGCCATTTATGATTTAACCAACCACAAATGCGAAGAAAGAGAATAGAGAAAAAAAAGAAGGAAGAAACGCAGACGAAAAGTTAAGGCGGAGCAACAGCTAGTAGCTATGTGGGATGGATATCAGAGAGAGTAGTTGGAGCAGAAGGAACTCCTCCTTCTACTTCCGTAGCACAGATAGGGAGGTACTGTTCCCCACAAATACCGACCAAACTCGAGCCACAAACCCAAAATAAGGAAAGAAAAATATCGCAAACAAAAACCCAATCTTATGCACGCCTAAAATGGAAGCATTCCGTGAAAAAGAACCTCACCGTCGTCGCACAACCATAGTTAGGTTTTATTCCATCATGCGAATAGAATATTCATCTGGGTTTCATTCTTTCAAAACTATTCGACGACGAGAACAAATTCGAGATCCTAAACGTTAAAAAAAATAATGATGAACAGAAGGAACAATAGAGTTTGGGAAGGGATTGGAAACCTGAAACATGGCAACGACGGCGTGGGCAGCGGTGAGTCGGCCGGTGAATCGGGCAGCTTCGTCAGCTACACGAATGGAGACGGATTCGACAAAGTGCTCCGGCCAGACCGCGTCGGCGGATCGCGGCCGTGACGAAGAAGGATAGTCGGTTCGGCGGCGACCGAAGCGGGATCTCGAGGAGGAGGCGCCTTCCTCTTCTCCCACCCCCCTGCCGTGGCGCTGCGGCGGTGGCCCCGACGACATCGGTGCAAGATCTGCGGATCGAACTTCGAAGGAGAGGAGGAAACGGTCGAAATTGAAAGGGGAGGGAAGGCGCGAGGAGGCGATGCGACGAAGTGTGCGTGGGGTTAGGCAAGAGTACAAAATGAACCGTTTTATAGAGTCATAATAATTTACCTTCCGTTTTTTTTTAAAATGTCGTAGCACGTTATTATATACTTATCAGTGATATGTCATACATTCGAAGTATTGCTTCTATCATCCATCTCACTTCTCCAGCTTCTTTAAGCTTTTCTTTCTTTCTTTTTTTTTTTTTTTTTTTTTAATCGTATCATATGTCGGAAGGTTTTTAGTCGGCGCTTCGACTCGTAGCCATCTCGGGGAATGACAGTGGCAAGTGGCAATTATGGAATTATAAATGAATCCATAAAATATTAAAAAAAAAATGGAAGCGCACGTGACGCTGGATTTGCGTGTAGATCGAGTTGGGCCCACTAAAGTAATTAGTACGAGACGAATGCGGGCCCAGAAGCATCATTGTTGATCCGCCAATCGGGTCTTCGAGCAAATGGGCCACAGCAAACAAGTGGACGGACCCATCATTTTCCCACGGAATATCAATCCGATTGAAATATCGTTCAAAAAGTGGTATTTCAATGCCCCGGACGACGGTGCGAGGGTGATATATAATACTTGGGGCATCCATCAGAATTCGTATATATATGCTTTTCAAATTTATATAAAACTGAATTGTCCATTCTAAAATTAATCAGCTCGAATATAAATTATTAAAAAAAAATTGACATTTGAATCACTTTGGATATCACACTGCACCAAAGAACGAAGAGATTTAATGCGTTTAGGTTCGTGAATGCAAGAGCAAGCGGTCCATGTATATTTAGAAAATTATCAGGCCGCAGCCTTGATATGATGGATATTGATGGGGAAGGCTTCAGTGTCTCGCCACAGGGCACCTCAGTAC
Organism: Wurfbainia villosa; assembly: GCA_025175895.1. Classification (NCBI taxonomy): domain Eukaryota; kingdom Viridiplantae; phylum Streptophyta; class Magnoliopsida; order Zingiberales; family Zingiberaceae; genus Wurfbainia; species Wurfbainia villosa. The sequence goes on along the minus strand of CM045991.1, from coordinate 19,796,424 downwards.
GTGCACGAATCCTGCATCTGCACGCATGTCTTTCTCATGTGCATGCATACAGTGTACTACGTACACAGTGCCTCATCCAACCTCTCTGTGCGTGCATGGATTCGTGCATGCCTTGATCCTGTGCGTGCAGTGTACGTACGTGACGCCAATATCCTACAGTATGTACGTGCGTGAATGCAAGCATGACAGCAGACATTATTATAGACGTACCACGTCGTCGACCTCGGCTTAAGGGAGATCTCGAATCCAATTGCCAATCAGATATGACGCCCGGGGATTGAATCACGTGGGCACATGCACGAGCAAGTGATGTAATTGATCGAGTTAACGATTATATATGTTTGATTCTAACTTGAATATATTAGTTTGGTGATTTAGAATCATCACGAGCGAACTTAAAAAGAGGATGCGAGTGAAAAATATAAACACCTGAAATGTCAAAGCAATTATAGCAGACTAGTGATCAGAGGAGTAGTTGGGTATTAATTAGTGTGTGCAAGGTAATTAAGAGAACTAGAAGGTGATAAGACGGAGCGAGTACGTGTACTAAACGGATTGAGGTAATAAAATATATCAAACAAATTAAATTAGGTAATTAGTCAAAGAAATAATTATTTAGAAGACTAGCTATGTGAGTTGATAAGTAAGTCATGTGAGACTATAGCGATTGGAGGTGTTGAGTACAAAGCAAGAGGATGGAGCCAGTAGAGGAATTAACTAGAATTAAGGTGAGGGAATCAAGCAATTAGTTCATTCTATCCAATTATAAATTGAGCAAATAAATTAAAGTATATCAAAAAAATTAGATGAACTGAGAAAATTTTGGCAATCGAGAGGGTTCAATTAACACCGCTAATTGATATGATGATCTAAACAATCAGAATAAATTAAATAATTGTGCAAATTAAATGTGGCAACTAATACAAAAAAACTTAGCAAGCTGTACATACACAACACCCAAAGTGAACTTGAGTGATTGAATGGATCGGACAGGATAGGCCAAGTAATGACTTAGATTAAAGATGATTATCATATATCGGACGAGTTAAATAAATTGCATTTTATAATTAACCATTTTTTAATATTCTAAAGATTAATCTTTTCATTACTTATAAAAAAGGATATTTCTAAAAATGGTCACGCCTACATTTACACAGGGAGAGAAAAAAAATATAGAGAAATAATTATAGAAAGAGAAAGGAACTGATAAAAGGAAGAGAAAAAGAAGGAGATCCAAAATGTTTTCTATTTCTCGTTGCTCTTTTCTATCATTCCAAGTAAATATTATATTAAGACCCTAATCTTTCACACTCCCTTTTTTTATCTTTATTTTTCATATTTGTTTCCCTCCAAATAAACACAAACAATATGGCAATATTAATCAATAAGCAAGTGCATGCAGTAGCTCACTAATATCTCAGTTCTCAACTCTTCTTCAATCGCCAGTGTATCAAATTAAAGCAACATTGAACACTCAACGAAGATCAGAAAACATGTGTGCTTGTTCTGCTTTGAACAAGAAAGACCGAAATATACAAGAACAATATAATTTTACAAACCATGAATGCCGGCACAGGTACATGTTCATCTCCAACTCCAGTATTGGAGAACAGACTTGCTGGAACCAGTCGAAATTAATTCAGCTACAAATATATATTTCCATCTCGATCTGGCTTAATTGTTTTTCCCTCGATATCAGCTCATGCTAGCTTGTCACCTCACTGGGACCTTGATCCAGCCATTGGCAAAGGCAATGGCTAAGATAACAAAAGGAGTTGACATACCAAAGATTACGATGTAAGGCTAGGGGGTCTTCATAGGGTTCTCTCCTTCCCTCTCCCCTGCTGTTTGCCAATATCTGCAACATTCAAATCCAAATTTGTTTCTTCTTCTTTTCTTTTTTTCAGGAGACAGAGAGTGAATTTACTGATCCGGTTCTTCTTCCTTGGTGATGAACTTCTTCTTAGCAGGCTTTGTCTCTCCATCTTCTTCCCCTACGTATCAATGATCGGAAAAATAAACCTTGAATTCTAAGAGAAAGAGGAGGAGCTAATTTAGCTGTAATGTACCTATCTTTGCTTGGATTTTGCACGGTTTGATGATTCTCCCTGCTGTCGTAGGAGCAGGAAGGGGATGAGAAGAGAAGAGAAGCTAGGTGTGATTTGGTGACGAGAAAGGCATTGGAATGCGGGGAGATGTAGAGATGAGCTACTGCAATAGCCATTTCTATGAGGTGCAGTCGTGCAGGAGGAGATGCCATGGATGACCTGCCCTCTATCCATTGCTAGGCCTGACTGGATAAGGCTGCAATGGCCCAGCTCTAGCCCTTATCTTTTAAGCAGATAACCCCTGGGGATTTAAAGAAATTCTACTTGTGTAATGCTTCCTTCCTCTTTTTTAGTTTACTTTATTTTGCAAATTTTTGGGTAATTTAAAATATTTAACATATTTTTTTTTTAAAAAAACACGTTAAAAATGTCTCTTAATATATTTATTTTACTATCAAAATACCTTCCTTCGTTAGAAAATAAATGTTTTGATTTTTTTTTAAAAGAAGAAAATTGGAAAACATTTTAGCTAGAACTAGGGTGTTCCATTACAATTCTATCTTTGCAACTTTAGCCCATCATTTACCTCATTGTTTTCGACAACAATCATTTTTTTAATAAACAATTATTTAACACAAAGACTAAACATGACTATTAAGTGTGTTGAATTATTTTTTCTGGTTTGATCGAGAGAGTGTTTAATTGATTAGGCCATTTGTCAAATGAAAGTCTCTGATCAAGAAAGCGGATGAAGTTGGAATTATTTAAAGGAAGCGAAAGATTTAGATAAAAACTTAAATTTTAAGATATTTTTAATTAATTAATTAAACCTTCAGAGAATTATAAGAACTGACCGATGAATAAAGGAATTAGGTTCTTATTTAAAAAGTAGAAGATATGATTCGACAAACACAGTCTGTTAATAGGATTGTATAAATTTTATACCTTACTACACTATTATCTTAGTGGAAACAAAATTCCCTCTCCCAACGATGCTTCCTGGTGAGAGTGATGTTTCACCTAAACTAAATTATAGTACGGAGAAAGCGCCTTTATTCGGTGTTGAAAATTCTCGAGAATTTTTTTAAATCCGAATAAAGAAATACGTAAAACAAAGCACTGTTCTTTAAAAACTTACTTTTATATTCCTAAAATTCGTTAAAAGAGAATATTCTAATATAAGAAAATGATTTTATTTATTTTTATAAGAGAGGAAGACTCTCCCTTGTTTGAAAATAAAAAAAAAAATAGAGAAAAGGACTTCGTAAGTTTTTTTTTTAAAGAAGAGTTTCATCGTTATCACAAAAAGAAATAAAATTTTCAGTTTATATAGAGGATGGGATGGGTTGATTAATTAATCATTGTAAATCGATACATTACCGTCATTAATGACAAATAAATCACTCGAATAATGGCTGATTGGCCAAATAAAGAACGATTGATATTTCTTAAAAGGTATATTATAATTTTAGAATTATTAAAAAGTGCACTTACGGACGAAGCCATGTACAATTTTACTCGGATTTTAACCCCAGGATAATTTTTTTAAAAAACTGTTCATTTGATTAAATTTTAATTTTCAAATAAAAATGTTATCATCAGTTTGGGATCATTTCGTTAAAAAAATAGTCTAGATCAATTATACTTGTCGGTTCTAACGTGTTCTTAGTATAATTACATATCTTCTTTATATTTTTAAGGTTCTTTTCGGGATTTTAAATTTAATAAATCCATCAATAATAAATATTCGATCAAAATTTATTGATGACTTTAACTAACTCTAATTGAACTCAATTCAAGTGCGATTTGTTTCTATAGTGATCCTAAGTTTAATCGCTCCTAAATTTTCAATTTCAAAGTCGTTATAGTCATGGATAGTATATTGATTAAAATTTATCTTATATGATAATTGACACATACTCATAATTAAATAGGAGATTCAGAATTAATGTTACATATCATATCTATTTTTTTCATACTTTAATTTTTTATTCACCCCATGCCTAGTTTCATAAATTCATATTCCCTAAGTCGAGTTTTGACCAAGATATATCAATGGTCTTAATCAATTCTGACATAACATAATTCAAATTTGATATGCTTCTACGATCCTCCTTAGTTTCGTTGTGACCAAAGTTTGAATTTTAAGGGTACCATAGCATTGTCCAATTGTGATAATATTTAAAGGATACATTAAAAGTTCTAATTTTTTAATAATAAATTGTGCATAGCTGAGATATATACCTTTAAAGTTGAACATTTGGTCATAATGAGACTAAAGGCACCGTATAAATATATCAAATTTGAATTATGTTCGATCAAAATTGATTAAAATCATCAATAGATTTTGACCAAAACTTACTGATAAATATAGAAGATTTGAAATTATAAAATATATCAATTGACACAGGCTGAATTTAAAATATATATATATTGTGTATGAATAGAAAGACCTTGAAGATAAGACTTTAGAATATAGTTGGACTCAATGTCATTATAAAAATTTATCGGATTTAAATTGAGTTAAATTAGAGTTGGCTAAGACAATTAATGAATTTTGATCGAAATTCATTGATGACTTAAATGAATTAAAATTCTAAAATCAATACACAAAGTGGAAAAGAGGGATTTTAAGAATATAAAGAAGATCTGCAAATTTACTTTGAGTCTTTTACTATGTCCAAAAGTTTAAAATCTCAGTGATGTTCACTATGGTGTAGAATTTTTTAAAAAAAGTATAATAAAATTTTAAACTGTAGTAGAAGAATAATATAAAATACGTCATAAACAAGCTGGTGTTACTTTGATTTTTTTTTCTTCTTCTTTTTTTGCTACACGATCGTGCTCTAAACACCATCAACAAAGGTGTGAGTAAGATCGAAAGGCATCAGGTATGACCTTTCACTAATTCACTCACTCTGGTTTATCAATCACCTCTGCGCAAAGAGGAAAAGTATACGAGTTCTAGAAAACTACTGCATCTATGAAGGACAGCTAGTTCTCTATAAAGGGAGATCCAGCTCTCATGCATCCTCTTCTATGCTTTCAGTCTTAATTCAGATTCTAAATGTCGCAAAAGATGGCAGGGAAAGAGCCAAAGGTATTCAATTCCCCAGTTCGATTCTCTGCTTTGGAGCTTTTAATTCTGATAACTTTGTATCGTGATCGGTAGATGTGTAATCTACTAATTTGCTACATATGTTTCTGTCTCGCCAAGCGGCATTTATGGTTTTATGGATGCTCTGAATTGTCATAGATTGCTACGGTTATCATAAAGGTCGACCTCGAATGCTGCTGCTGCTCCAAGAAGATCAAGCGCGCTCTCTGTAAGCTCCAGAGTAAGCATATATATACTACTGGCTTCCTATGTTTCAGAATACTTAAGCAAGCAAAGTTGCTCTTTTGAGGGATTCTGTAAATTTGTTTTTAGAACGATTCAAGATCAATTCCATCGTCTTCGATGAGAAGAAGAACACCGTCACCGTCTCCGGCGCCTTCAATCCCGACTGCTTTATCATGAAGATCCGCTCCATGGCCTGCAAAGCGATCATTGAGATCACGATTCTCTCGTCGCCATCGTCATCGCCGCCGCCGCCGCCGCCGCCGCCGCCGCCGCCGCCTCCTCCTCCTCCTCCTCCGCTGCCTCCTCCTCCTCCTCCTCCTCCTCCTCCGCCGCCGCCACCGCCCGTCGCCACCCGCTGCCGCCCGCCGTCACCGCCCGCCGCCCCGCCGGAGGTGGCTGTGAGATTTCCTATCTGGCCCTGCTCCTGCCAGGCGTGCCGCCCCTGCTACCAGCCGCACCAGGGGTGCTGCAGCTGCTGCTCCTGCCAGCCGTGCCCCTGCTACCAGCCGCACTTGAGGTGCAACCCCTGCTGCTCCTGCGGCCACGTGTCCTCCTGCCCTCCGTCACAACCCTCGTGCTCCGGCGGCAACCCATGCTACAAGATCGTCTGCGAGGACGAGCCCTCCTACGGCTGCTCCACCATGTAATGCGAAGTGATTGATAATAACTACATCTCGAGGCTGATCAATGTCATCCTCGTATTGTAATCCTAATAATTTCACTTCGAAAGCAAAAGCGAGTCCAATCAAGTTGATCTGTAATCAAGCAATGCTAATCTTCTGCCATTCATCACGGGGGGAGCCGGGGAGGCAGCTTCCGAGCGAGGTGAACTTTTAGCTAAAAGTGGTCATTGATGGAAATCCAAGAATTTAATCATGTATATAAAAAATTGAATATATACAATGCGATTTGTAAAGTAGATATAGTTTTATTCAATTTCTATGACAATCAAAACATAAAAAAAAACGATAGCATGAATACAAAGAACCTGAATACAGCGGAGTGATCATCGTTCCTCATTGGTGAGATTTAGTCTGGAGATCCTATGAAAAAGTAAAGGGTAGATCTTTCACAAGGTTCTAAGTTAATAGCGTCGTAAACTTCTCACCGATAGGATGCGAGGAGTTTGTCAAAATGTCTAGCCCCTGTGGAGATCATGCACTATATATAGATATCGAGTCGGATATATTATCAACCCATCATCAATAATGGTTCTGTGATCTAATGGTTTCTACACATTAAATTCCACATCAAATAACCGAAACCCTTAAATCAATAAGTAGATCACTTAATCAGGTTCAAACCAATACGACACAATCTGATGGTTACGATAATCACATGTAAACTCACATCCAACAATCTCCCAATTGGATTACATGAGATTCTGAATGTAATTTATGTCTAAAATTCTTTAGTTGAGCTCATTATGTCGTATTGAACTAAATCAATCTGGTCCATCAACTTCATTGATATAGGACTAAAGTGATCATTGCTACTCCATATATGTAATCGGTAGCAGAACTCATCAGTAATCACAATACTAATGTCATCAATGACATAGATCAAATGTGAATGTGTAGGATGAGAATTGCATAAAGTGTGATCTACATATGTCAATTCTCAAATGATCCTTTTTATGACCCATAATAGGATCTTGATCATGTTTGCAAGTGCATTAGCAAACTATGATTATAATCTCATGACTCAAAAATAAAGTCCTACATCACATTTATAATCATCATATGCTAAACCGCATTAGTACATGATGTCTTTATACGGAGTGTCAAATATAAAATACACATGTATTTTCTATCTTAATGTATACATTAAAATAAAATATACATGTGTCTTAATTATAGAGCATCATAAATAACAAAGTAATGTATACTCCCACTTAATGGTTACTTCATCCATATGAAGACCCCCCGTTTTCAACCCACGCTGATAATGGATATGAAGTCTGTCCTAATATGTTATATTAATGCTTGACCACTCTGAATTCTTTCTTTTAACCACTTGACACTTTATGTCGATGTGCTATGAAGTCGATATGTTATGGTTGTTTTTGACCTAAAGTTCCGCAACTTTATTATCACAGTTGATCTCAAATAGCATCAAGACCCCAAACGATCTTTTAATCCTGTGATAAATTCTGCAATCCTTTTGGATGTTCTGTTGCAGTTTACTTATTTATGCTTCATTATTAAGAGGGCTATCAACATCTGTTTAACACTTTTCTAAATGATAGTTCTTCCTAACAACATGAAGAAATATCCTGATGCAAACCTTTCATCGTCCAGACATCCATCAAGATGCGAAGTTTTGATATATAATCATCTCAAGACAATCAAATCTTCGCTATGTAAGTATTTAAAAAATTTATTACAAATACTGCAAGACTCTCTTTACGGTGCATTTATTTATGTATCTATCTAACATTCATATTATGTACATTTTAATAAATATATACATATTTATGCATACATGAGACTTTCTACTACCAATGCTTAACGAAGTATCTTTATCTCATTAATTTCAAGTTCACAATGTGGATATTGTTACAAGCTAGATTTGTCGCCGAGATCTTTCATTTCAAATTTACCTGATAGAAATGATTTAATCTCATTCAACAATTATTCACTTGCCAACAAAATATTATCCACATATATGATAAGTATTATAGACTTGCTCCCACTGAGCTTGATATATATATATATTAATCAATTGGATTTTTCTTAAAATCAAATGAAGTAACTACTGTTGGATCGAGAAGCGTCGCTAGAGGGGGGGTGAATAGCGATCGTAAGTCTTTCGTCGAATTCGTTCGTTGAGACACAAGTAAATAAGTAAGCACAGCGGAAAATAAAATGACACGTTTATTTTACTTGGTTCACAACCCAGCAGTTGCTACTCCAAGGCCCTATCGGTCCTAGACCGCGTACGGAGGGCAAAGCACTATAACGTCTTCTCCTCGTTGGAGGTAGGAGACAACGATCATAAAATCCGAGAATATGAGGATGAGGCAACAAGCCTACCTCACCTCGTTACGAATAAAAATAATGAATATAATATTAAAATAAATTACTAGATGTTGCTGCCGACGAAGAAGATCTGAGGTTGTCGTCGCATCGGCGTTATGACGGTGTTGGAGCGTTGGCGTTGTAGGAGCACTTGATGAATAAATTTGATGTATTTTGGAGATGGAATCCTCCCCTCCTTTTATAGATTTTGGCCTCTGAATTTGTCTCCTCTTTTTTCGGAACGGATCATGAAGTTGTCCAAATTTTATCGCGAAGTGGCCGCGTCAAACGTTATCCGTTTTGACCTAGCGCAAAAGCTGAATCGTCGCCATCGATCGATGCCTCCCATCGATCGATGGGCATCATCGATCGCTCCATGTCCAAAGCGATGACCGACCACTTCCCTGCATCAAGAGGTTAGCTCGGAAAATGATAAATACGACGGTTTCTAACCGTCCGATCTCGACCTAGACTTTCCACAAGAAGTTTTAGTCGGATCGCCGCCTACGATCGTCCCCGTACAGAGGACACGACCTTACCATCTCTCATTCACACGAGCTTACCTCGATTCTTATTGTGTCGCTTTCGCTTCCGGCCTTCCACTCGATTCCTTCGGCTCCCTCCGAAGTCACTCGAGTGTCGTCCGACCACCACGGCTTCCTCCGGGTGTCACTAGCCTTCAGCTCTAGCTTTAGTACTTTTCTGCTCACTCGATTTAGCTCGTGAGATAACGATGTAAACTTAACTTTGTGTCTTTGCCATAATCAAAACACAGGTTCGATTATCTAGTGCCCCTGCACTAACAACTACTTGATCAAATTTTTTGTACCATTGACGGAATGCATACTTTAAATCATAAATGGACTTCTTTAATTTATATCCTAGGTGCTTTGAATAATTAGATTCAAAGTTCTCTGGTTGCACAATGTATATTGATTTTTCAATGTCTCTATTGAGGAATACAATCTTAACATCCATTTGGTGTACCTCTAAATAATAATAAACTATATATAAGTGTCATGATTATCTTTAGGAAGTCTTTCATAGATACAGATGAGAAAGTCTTCGTGTAATTTATATCCTCCTTTTGAGTGAATCCCTTAGCTACAAGGCGTGTCTTATATTTTTCGATATTCCCTAGCGAATCCCATTTGATTTTAAAAATTCATTTACAATCAACAGATTTCACTCCTTCAAGCAATTCAACTAGTTCTCATAGACTATTGTCTACCAGACTTCATCTCATCTTTTATGGCTTTAGTTCATTTTGCAAGGTTAGAATACTATTTGACTTTCTGAAAAGATGAAGAATCATCTTTCAACCCAATGTCAAACTCATATACATATTATTGGAGATAAACCTAATCACGTGAAAATCATAGATCTCCTTTCCCTAATTGATCGCCTTAGTGTCACTTATACTTGAGGTATTTGAGGTGCTTGAGAAATCTTCTCAACCACAGGAGGTATATCTCAATCTGAGCAGACAGTTCTTGTACTTGCATAGGGGATGACACAGGGACATTATGAAATACTACTCCCATCGAATGTGCAACCACAATAATATAGGGTATGGTAACCATACCACTACTAGTTACACCTGTAGTAATAGAGGTAGGATGGTGAGTACTATCCTTCTCAAAAGGTATGTCCCTAAGTTTAGTGCTCCCACTGTCCTCAATGAAATTGACATTTTTCATTTCGAAAAGAACCCATTTTAGAGGGTCATAATATTTAAAACAAAACCCCTTGACCTTACAGAATACTCCATAAAAATGGCAGTTAATTAATTCTTAAGTCCAGTTTCCTTTTATTAGGCCTCTAGGGCCTAGCCTCAACTGAACGACCCCAAACATGTAAACATTTAATACCACAGGAGTTTTATTCACTGCCTAATTGGGTACTTTATTGAGTAAGTAAACTACAATCTTGAGTGTTTCATCCCACAAGGACTCTAGTAAAGAAGTAAAGACATCATACTTCTCACTATGTCCTTCAGAGTCAGATTCCTTAGCTCAACTATACCATTCTGATGAAAAATATCAGACATGGTGTATTGAGCCACAATCCACACTCACAAAAATAATTGGTAAAAGGTCCCGGATACTGTTCACTGGATCCATTATAACGACCGTAATATTTACCTCCGCGGTCGGATCTGACAGCTTAAATCTTATTGCCTAGTTGATTTTCAACTTCAGCTTTGAAGAACTTAAACATATCCTAGGACTCTAACTTCTCAAGCAAAAGCTTATAATTAAGCATATCGAAAATAGTCATCAATAAAAAAACTGATAATATATATTTGTTCATTCCAAAATGCCTTAGAGAATGGTCTACATATATATGTATTTATCAGTTTTAAAGTGTCACTATATTGATTTGCATCTTTATTTCTTTTTTTGGTTATATTCCCTTTGACATATTGTATGATACATCAAAGTTTGACATGTCAAGGGAATATAAAATTCCTTCTGACATTATCCTTTTTAGGCATTGTCTGGATATACGTCCTAAATGCTTATATCACAACATGAATGAATTCTCGTACGTCAAATTTTATTTTTGTACCTATACCGTTGTCTGTGAGAGCTATAGTGTTAAACTATATAACTCATTAAATAGGAACTTGTTCTAATAAGTATATATTGAATTTTAGAAAATGCTAAATGTTCCATTTTAAAATGGGCAAGAGTATCATAATTTGTCCAAATAAAAAATAGAAATTAAGTTTCACCTAAATGATGAAATAACAAGTATATTTTCTAAAACTCAAATTACATTGGTCCCTAAACAAAGCTGAAAACAACTATAGTAGTCACTGTATAGTCTTTTTGTCGTTACCTATATAGATGTATATTTCACTATCAATAGATAATTAGCTACTAAGACAATCATGCTAAGTGACACCAATGTATGTGGTTACTTCAATATCTATCTACTAAGTGTCTGTAGGTACAATGATAAAATTGACTTCTAAACTAACCTAACTGAGAAGTTTGATATCGAACATTGCAATTTTAATACCTTTATTCATATTGATAGTCCTTTTAATTCAGTGATTTTCAAATTTTAAGTCATTGAAATGTTGATGTTATATGAAGATACCTTATGTACACTAAATATAAAAGAGAGTATAATAATATAATCTCACATATGACCAAGAACACAAAGAGATAATAATAAATAAATGACATACATATTATATGCATGTATGAATATGTACAGGAAAGCAAATGAGATACCAAATATAATATTTACACTTAGTCTTTGGACTACAATGTAACTTATTAGAGGTACTCTCTAAATTATATTTCATGATAATTTTCGTTGGTCACATCATGTGTCTTCCTTTGGGTCGACACACAATATGCATAACTAAATTATCCTTTATATGAGCTATATCTGTTTGAGTCTATGGTTTATAAATTCTTGATCTACCATATAAAATGTCTTCCTTTAGACCGACACTCTGTGCGTATGATTTATAACAGAATTTATCAAATTATTGATCTACCATATAAAATGTCTTCTTTTGGGGTTGACATCTTGTGTGTATGATCAATAAAATTTATCAGACTATTGATCTGTGACACAAAATATCTTCCTTTGGGCCGACAACTTGTGCGCATAATCAATAGAATTTATAAATAAAATCTATTTTTTTATATGTAAGTCATTCCTAATATATGTCTGACATAAACATAATTTTCCTTTGGGCTAATTATATTTAGCATAGATACACATCTATCTACACAATATTTCATAAACCTCCCTAATGATTCTCACTTTGGTGACAATTATTAGTTTGGAATAGAATTATATACATAGATAGATACTTTAGAAAATCTAGTAAACTCAACTGTACTTTAGTAGCCCAATGATGTAGAAAACACCCATAACCCCGGACTAAAAACTTCTGAGCCTCCGAAAAGGTAGTAAACAATATTTTTTAAAGCCTGAAAGAGGTTGTTATGGGGTTTATCTCACCATAACAAACGTAGAGCTCTTAACGAGCTTCAAAACACAACCGAGAATGCCTCAAAACTCATCCCGAACAAAAAGTTATGACCTCTAGAAATTTATTACATCAAAATGTGCTAGAACTCATCCACTCATTACCAGTAGACTGAGAGTTAAGGAAGTTGACTGACATACATCAGTCAATTTTCTCAGTCAACTAGAATACCTTCTGTGGACGATTTCAAGAGTACCAGTCAACTAGCATTTGACAGCAGTCAACAGATCAAATCAGTCGATTGCACATTGCTCCAGTCAACTAAAATATCTTCTGTGTGCAATCTCAACCACATCAGTCGACTGATGTACATCAGTCGACTACCCAGTCGTCTAAAAAAGGGTTTTGTGCTCGAATTTGAGCACATCAGTCGATTAACCTCAAGGGCAGTTGATTGGTATGTGTAGTTGAGCTCAGTTTTAGGCACAATTATCGACTGGTGCTTGACATCAATCGACTGGTAGACCCTTCAATAGACTGGTGCAAGGCATTAGTCGACTGATAGACGATTTAGTGTGATTTTTCTAGAGCAAACACGATGATTTCATCACGAACGGTGACAGTTACGCTGTCGTTCTTCGTGTTCTTCACGGAAAAATGCGAAACCTAAGATCTAGCACCTAAAATTAGATTTTTTTACTTACGTTTTCATCAAATAACCATCGTTTTGCGATAAAAAAAATCCAAAACTTATGCAAAATCGATGAAAACCGACGAAAACTACAACCTAACGCCATAGAAATTGATAAAACGACCAAAGCTCTAGTACCAATTGATGAAAATCTACGAATCTAAACATATATATAAAAAAATTGGATATATACAGTACAATTCGTAGAGTAGATCTAGTTTTATTAAATTTTTATGGCAACAAAAGCATAAAAATGAAACGATAGCATAAATACAGAGAACCTATGTGCAGTGGAGTGGGCATCGTTCCTCGTCGGTGAGATTTGGTCCGGAGATCCTATGAAGAAGTAAAGGGTAGATCTTCCGAGGGTTTTGGGTGACAGCGCTGTAAACTTCTCACCAATAGAATGCGAGGAGTCTGTCAAAGTATCTAGCCTCTGCGAGGATCATGCCCTATATATAAATATCGAGTCGGATCAATTATCGGTCCATCATCAATAACATATCCGTGATCTAATGGATTATACACATTAAATCTCACATCAAATAACCGAAACTCATAAATCAATAAGTAGATCACTTAATCGGGTTCAAACCAATACGGCACAATCGGACGATTATGGTAATCACATGTAAACCGACATCCAACATTGATGGCATACGTGAATAATGTAGAGGGGTCAGCTCCATCGTCGGTCGGTCGTCGAGAAGGAAGACAGTTGACATAATTGAAACGCGGGTGGGTGAGGAAGAGATGGGTCAACCCTGGTTAGCTGAAGATGGCCCGGAGAGACAAAGGTGAGCGACTTCAAAGAATTGTATAAGAAAGTAATAGTTTTTTATATTTAAATATAAAATTTTAAAAATAGAGAAACGGACGTCTCAAGTTTTAAAAGAAGAGTTTCATAGTTATTACAAAATAAAATAAAATTTTTACTCATACAAAGGATGGGATAGGTTGATTAATTACTTTCCATTCGTATTAATTTTTGATTGGATAAAAATATATTTACTTTTTTTCATCTAATTATGAGATCAAAGCCGGACATAAAGTGAAGCTCTGGAGCCGCTTGTCTCATATCCACTTTCTAAAGAGGTCTAAATTATATATTACAAGGGCCAAAAAATTAATATAAGAATTCAAAAATTAATCTATTAATAATATTTTTTAAAATTTGATTCAGATCATCAAAAATTTAGGTATGAGGACGATGAAGGATACTTGGGGTGCGCACATCACTTTTTGTCCCAAAAGATGAGTTGATTAACGAATCATTCTTGGATAAAAGGTTAAATTCGTCACTCTGATGACCTCTATCAATTGGTCCCACAAAGGTAAATCAAGAGGAGTATTTTGCCTAACTAAGAATTAGCATGACAAGAGAATACACTCGGAGAAGCTTTGCAGTTGTGATTGATCCTTGCTTCTTGGGACAATTATACTGTTTATGCTAGTCACTTGGTTCTCTCGTTGGAACTTTTAAAAATAGGTGCAATACGAGGACTTCCCAAGGGGTCACCCATCCTAGTACTGCTTTCTTCCAAGCATCCTTACTTTAGAGTTCTGATGAGATCCAGTGCATTAGTGTTGGTATTAACGAATCATTCTTAAGAAAAAAAGGTGATGCATGCACTCGCCCTAAACGTCTCTCATCGTCGGTCTCACATCTAAAGGAAGGAAAGTAAATCACGAAGGGTACTTTTATCCGATCAAAAATTAGTACGACGAAAGAGTAGGCACTCTGAAAATTTTTGTAGCTCTTAAAGATTAACTTTTACTCATTGAGATAATTATACTGTTCATATTAATCATTTGATCATCTCGTGGGACATTAACAAATCATTCTGAATCAATATATTAAGGTCAACAAATAAATCACCCAAATAAAGGTTGTTTGGCCAATATCTAATTAAGTTGGTTTCTAGCTGGATTATGTGTCTCTACCCAAACACGTTGACTCTAGTTGACATTCTAAATAAAACAAAAAAAAATAGCATGATTAATAACAATGAATCACTGTCCAAACAGATGATAACTACTCAACGAAGTTGAGACGGTTGAGATTATCTTCACGAGTAATTTTTTTTAAATTTATCTTTCTTTTTTATATATGTAACGATTTTATATTTTTATTTTATTAATGATTAATAGCTAGACAAGGTTAGTGCTCTAGGTTTGTTGCCAAAATGATGCAATCTAAAGGTCAGAGGTGATGTCGACATCTTACGCAATTAAGGCTATTCCAATTGTTCAGCTCCAAAGCACAGTGATCCTTAATTATTCCATCATTATCAATTAAAGAGGATGTAATCATTAATTTCTTTCTGAGTAACATAAACTAGCTGGTCTTTGATTTTTTTTTCCCTTCTCTTTTTGCTACAGGTTAAAAATTTAATCTGTTGGTTTATTGCCGAATAGAAGCAGCTGCGATAAAAGCGAAGCTATATGATCGAGCTCTGAACACCATCAACAAAAGTGAGAATAAGATTAGAAAGGCATCAGGTTAGGGCTTTCACTAATTCACTCACTCAGGTTTATCAATCACATCTACGCAAAGAAGAAAAGTATATGAGTATTAAAAAACTACTGCATCTACGATGTATGTTTTTATTGATGCTCTGAATTGTTGGAGCTGAGCGTAGATTAGCGGTTTCAATGTTACACAATTAATGCTCTGAATTGTCATAGATGGTCATGGTTATCATCAGACTTCTAAGTTATTCTAAGATCCGAACAAGATCTTGATAATTGAGCCTTATTCATAGTTAATTTTAAAATAATTTTTTTTTAGCCCTATAAAAAAAGCTCTAATAATATTAAAAAATTTTGGGCCTTGAATGGTCGCCCCAATAGACCTGGCCCAGGGCCAACTCTGGTTATCATAAAGGTCGACTTCGGATGCAGCTGATGCTCCAAGAAGATCAAGCGCACTCTTTGATAGCTCCAGAGTAAGTATATATATACTGTTGGCTTCCTATGTTTCAGAATACTTAAGTAACTAGTCTTCACGAGATGATCAAATGTGTAGAATTATTTTAAAGAGTAAAGGTCAATCTTCGGAGATTATAAAGTTTTTCGAAGTATCTACCTTCCTACCGTACTAGTTCTTGATTGGACAAAAATATTCCTATTAATTTATCTCTCTTCGTTTAGCTGTGGAACAAACGATGAAAAACGTTTGAGATTAATTGAATGTATCATCTTTTGTCTTAAGAATACTTAAATAAGCAAAATTGCTCTTTTGAGGGATTCTGTAAATTTGTTTTTAGAGTGATTCAAGAGCAATTCCATCATCTTCGATGAGAAGAACGCCATCATCGTCTCCGACACCTTCAACCCCGATTGCTTTATCAAGAGGATCTACTGCATCACGTAGAGAGAGAAGCTCTCCCTTCTCTCTAGAATTTCTTGAGAGTGGGCAGTGGAGGTTGGTTAGGAGGGTAGGCAAGCTCCTTCTAGCTGCCAGGTGGTTGTTTGGCTCTGTCGGAGTGCTATCTGGTGGACCGCTTCAGCGCAGGTGCAGGAGCGGGGTGTGGTGAGCAAGTAATTGTAGCGGTGGAGCGCGACGACTAGTGGGCGCGGTGCGGTGTGCATGGTGTGCGAAGGCGCGGCGATGTCGCAAGTGTGTGTGTCACGCCCCGAGGGAGTCCCCGCCAGACAAAAATCCGGCAGCATCTCTCTTGTACGGGTGACAATACCAATTTTATACAAGGTATACACGACCACTATACATCGGTCAACACGACCGGAACATACCACAACACACTATACATAATATGCGGCCTCAGGTCGTCAACCAAAATAAATAAAGAATCTAAAATATCGAGACCTACCCCTTCTGCCATCTGAGCAGGAATATACAACCAACCCAATCGAATAGTCCATAAGGACACAATAAATATCTCCAAACTTCCACAAGTACATAACCAAAACATTAGGACCTAAACATATCTTCTATACAAAATCCAAAATCATAACTCAAACAACTCATAAACTATCACGACGAGGAGGGGTATGGCAACATGACTCTCCTGACAGCTTCATCCTGAAATAAATATAAAACCACGGGGTAAGTTCAAAGAACTCAGCGGATATAGTCGATATGCAAAGTAAGATATAGCTAACAATACTAATCATGTCAGTACAGTCTCATAGATATAGGGTATGCAATAAAGAAAAACCAAAGGATTGTACTTACCTAAATCTCCTACCCTGATACAGGAGCATGTATCATACTAGAAGAAATAAAGTCATCACCACATACATATATATATCCTGTATGCATGGCAATCATATGCAACATCCAAGGCAGTAATAAAAATGCAACAAACACAATACAAATGCTATCCATGCAAAATGCATGTCGTGCAAATGACATGGTCACCCCTGACGCCAGTCAGCCGCCTCACACGCGATGGTGAAGCCGAGTGGGTAGGGCTGTGACAACTGTGCACTCTGTCATCACTGCTCCTGAGTGACCGAGTGGACAGGATGCTGTCGGAGTACACCTATCCTCTTGCCCCAAACAAAGTGGGAGAGCTAAGCTCTCATCTCCCAGTGTCATAGACCAGAGGAGGGATCCCTGCCCGCTACCACGCTGCCTCATCGCTACCCATGAGCGGACCAGCGGAGCCTGACAGAGCAACTGTACACACCCTCCTGATGTACCACTAACCCATGAGTGGCAGCGTGTGCAGGCCATGTAACTAGCTGCGGGCTCAACTATAAAGGAACCTCGTCCAGCCAGCATGCAATCATGCAAAATGGTGCATTATACTAAAGCATGTAAATCCAACCAAAAATACCTATCCGAATAATATGCACAATCAATAAGTGCATATCTATAATCCAAGTAACTATGATCCAAATAGAACAGGGAATGTATAATCATAACCTATCACATGCATGTATCAAGTAGGCACCAAAAACATACTAGGCATATAAACATGAAAATTATTGCAAGCTATCCTAACTAGCATATCAACTTGACTATATCTAAAAGATAAGTCAAAATACCCGCCTGATAAAATGTCTGCAAAAGAATCAAATCGTCACGACCGTGAACCTGCCTCGTGACCGAAACCTGCATACAACATAACTATTGTTAAGCCCAAAATGCAATTCACCGACAAATCGAATACTTAATCGATTTCTTACATAACCAATTAACCCAAATCAACTTCCAATTTCACTAATTTATCTAACCCTTTCACAACCCTCACAACTCCCAATTACACCAATTTAGGGATCTAATCACCCTAATTGAAATCTCATCACAAACTAAAATAGATCCACCCCCAAATAGAGCCTAAATCTTGATTAGCTTTAGATCTAACATCATAATCATAACAAACACTAGACCCCTATATAATAGTGTATATCCAACCATCCAATATCAACCGAATAACACCAAAAAATCGTGCTTACCGGTTCGATCAACTCCCCCAAACAGCTTGGTTCGTCGGAACACCCAACGCCAGCCGCTGCCCTAAACTTTCACGGAAATCCCCTATTCACCCGATCAAATCTTGACTGCCCTAAACCACTGCCCAATTCGCAGATTGAGCTCAACCACAGAGATTCATAGATATCAACTAGGTCTCGCCCAAGGTCAAGGAAGAGCAGTGTTTACCTACCTCCGGCGATGCTCGGCCAGAAGAGGCTCCCATGGCGACACAGAGGGCTCGCGACGGCAATCCGGTGGCTGCAGGCAAAACCAGCGGCGTCAGTAGCAAAGGAGGGCGACGCCGGCTGCTGCGGAGAAAGAGGGGTGCGTCAAGGAGGCCGGCGGTGATCCTGTGGCCGCGGAGGAGAACAACGTCGGCTGTGGCAGAGGGGAACGGTGTCGGCTGTGGACGGCGAACGCGCGGTCGATGCTGTGGGTGGCGACGCGAGGAAGAAGTGGCTCGGTGGCTTCGGGCAGCAACGGCGGAGAGGGGAAACTCACGGAAAGAAGGTCGGGTGCGGCGCATGAGAAAACTGAGAGAAGGAGAAGAAAAAGTTTCGGCGGCGTCGGGTGGAAACGGATCGCGAGAGAAAAGAACTGCCTGCGGCGCGCGGAGAAAAAGATCGAGAAATTAGGAAGTAAATACCTAGGTTTATTAATCCTATTAACTAATCTAAACAGATCCTTTAAAAGTCTGTTTATTTTATCCCCGTAAAAGCCTCTTACAATCTCCGTTTAAATCCAGAAAAATTCTGGAAAAATTTCTAAAATTCCCTAAAAATATCGAAAAATTTCCAGGATTATTTTCTTAATTATTTGTCCATTTAATTTAATATTTTAAATTTTCAGTATTTAACATTCTCCCCCACTAATATAAATTTGGTCCCCAAATTTCCTACTCAGATGCACAACGAGTAAGAAATACCACAAGTACTGAAAATATGCCTCACGTATCTTAAGTAAATAAGTGGGGGTATTGAGCTAAAATCTTTTCCTCAAACTCTCAAATAGACTCATCATCGGTGTGGTGACTCCACCCGACTTTAACAAGTCGCACAGTCTTGTTCCGCAACTGTCGTTCCTTGTGACCCAGAATCCGTACCGGAACCTCTGCGTAAGTAGCATCAGGTTGAATGGAACCTGATACATCTGACAGAATATGTGTAGAGTCTGGCACATACTCCCTCAGTATGGACACATGAAACACATCATGGATACCAGCCAAAGACAGTGGTAGCGCAAGTCGGTAAGCGATTGCTCCGATCCTCTCCAAAATCTCGAAAGGCCCAATGTACCTTGGAGCTAACTTACCACGGAGGTCAAATCTCTTCACCCCTTTCGTGGGTGAGACTCGCAGGAATACCTGGTCACCAATAGAGAACTCCCCAGGTCTCCGTCTCCGATCTGCATAACTCTTCTGACGATCCTGCGTCTCGGCCATCATTTGTCTGATAGTACGGACCAACCCTGCCTCATACTGAGCTCTATGGGTCTAGTAACTGGTCCTCCCAGTTGCCCCCGAAATCCATAACATAGGACCTCAGCAAATCCTCTAGTGTCTAAATGGTCCGCTCAGACTGTCCATCTGTCTGCGGATGGAATACAGTACTAAAACGAAGTTGCATGCCTATGGCCTGCTGCAGACTCTGTCAGAACCGAGACGTGAACCGGGAATCTCTATCGGATATAATACTCAAAGGAACACCATGCAATCTGATGATCTCCCGACAATATAACTCTACCAAACGATCCAAAGAGTCGGTCTTTCGAATCGCTAAGAAGTGTGCGGATTTGGTTAGTCGGTCAACGACTACCCAAATTGCGTTATGGCCTTGATGTGTCCTAGGCAAACCCACCACAACATCTATAATAATACGCTTTCACTTCCATTCTGAAATCGGAATTTCCTGAAACATCAGTTCCTTAAACTAATGCAACTCCGGAAACCATTATCCTCCTCGGAGTCAGAGACGGTAGTCCATCTACCGTCCAAAATCTACTCCACCACATACCCTGTAAGTGCATGGGAGGCTATCGCGACCAAATTTCCTTATTACAACCGTTCGTGTTCCAGCTACTCTATGGTAGCTATCCAGTAGCTAGCCAAAACCTCATGAGCATTCCCTCCTCACCTCTACAAAACAACATAATAACTGCTAAGTCCACGTCATATATATGACGGCTTACCTCGCAGTTCTTTAACTGTCGTAAGCTTAGGATACGTCTTATTCAATAGCATCAGAATCGCTCCGATCCCCGAAATGATGCATCCCTATACATTACTCTTCCATCCACACCAGAATAATTACTCAACACTGGCATAAAAGTCAACCATCGTCTGAGCCCTGAACTAGTTTCACAAGTTGCAGACCAAATAAATTTCATCACCTTCCTGATCCAACCAGTCAGCGATGTAGTACCGCTAGAGCATCCTATCCATATTTATGATAATAATCAAAACAATACCAAGAAAACTACCATCAACAGTGACCGAGTGCGCAACTCCAACTACCACCCTCAGGGCTGTTACGCAATCCAACGACCACAACTGAGCCAATCGTGTCCAGAATACACGACTTCCCAAATCCCTGGACGACTAAGTCGTCAATAAGTCTAATAAGATAACCATAAGCTCATACAATTCATACCAAGTATGAAATTGTCTTCGCTACACACCTGCATTCTCTTTACTCTAGGCTGATGGTATAACAATCATCATAATGACAATGATAATTGTATGACACTATGTCACTACAATATCAACAAGCCAGTCATAAATCAATCCTAAAGTACACAGGTGTCCTAAGCTGATCTAAATAGATCCTCTATCCACAATGAAGGATATTCATTTCCTTCCACTCTATCATCGATAATCGATGCATAACCTCAAAAGTTCGTCTCTCTTTTAACAAAGAGTTCCGGATCTTCTCTAGAAAAATACTGGGACAGATAAATATCTCATCCAACACCTCCTATAATAAGGTAAAATGATCTTTCATCGTCTTGACCAGTGTAGGCATACATGTCTTATCCATAACCAAATCACTATTAGTATGGATTGATATTTTCTGAGGGTTTACTCCTTGTCCTTCAAATTGGTGGCTAGCAGGCCAAATCCCTAGTTTCTTAATTCGTCATCAGTCGACACCTCTAAAGAGTCCGTACTTCTGAAATAGTCGTTAGGTTCCGCAAGATCACTACGTCATCAACCTCGTCCCCGACCATGAGTAGGGGCAATTTCACTAAGTCAATACTTTTCCTAACCATTAAAGTACAGTAACCACTAAAGACAATACTTTTCCTATAGCTCAGAGATATCCTTCAGCTTGCCTGATCCCAAAACACGAGAACTCCCAAAAATCCAAGGAAAAGTAAATCCTCGATACACCAAAACCCACCAACCAAAACCGCAAACCAATAAAATTGTCACGTCCTGGGGGCATATCCGTCATCCAAATGATGGAGGAGCCCCTTAGTGACAATATTCTGAAACACATGGACCCGATCTGGTAAAAACCTCCAAATAATAATATAAATACCAATATTTTATTAACTGCATACATGCACGACTAAACATATATCAATTAAAGTAAAATAGTTTTATGACCCCAAATCCAATTGCGACAAAAATCCAAAGTGCATTAACAAAATGCAACACAGATAAAGTAAACAAATCGGCATCTCGACGATGCAGTGGAACAAGCACGGCAAGGAACTCTCTGAGCTACACAAAGGTAGGTCAACAGGACACGTCCTCCATCAGTTAACCTAGAGGATAAGTGAGGAGGGGATAAGTACAACCACTCAGTGGATGGATATATAATAGTGCATAATCATAATGCACATAATGGAAGTCATAGGGAACAAGCTAGTGTAACCCAACCCTCAGAGTATCAATATCAGTCCACTACTAACTTGGTCGGTGGTATAACAAATATACCCATAACATACACAACCACTGCAACAAGCAGTGCACATCCGGATACCACGATAAAGCTTCGTGGCTCTCGAGGTAATACAAAGTGAACTATCTATGAGCTACCACGAACGGAACTCGTGGGTCGACACTCAATAGTACTGTCTACGCGCAACTACATGCTACCATGAATGAGACTCGTGGATAGACAGACAGTATATAGATATTTAGTTATTGACTGCACGCGCTAGCATACTACCACTAATAGGTCGCGTGGGCAGTCGATTATCCTAGGTTGTTAAACCTATGGTTATCCAATACATCCAGCATAAAATGACCATCAACGTCGACAAAGATCATCCATCTACCATTAACCCATTGAGGCGTCAAGCGAGAGTTTCAACACCTCTAATACGAAATGTTTACCAAAGTCGATAAAGATCATCGACTTATAAATAAAATACATCCAGATGGTTAAGTCTAGGATTCCAACCCTTCTAACATGATCAGTTATCAAGGTCAATAAAAACCACAAGTCCACTAATAAACACGTCGAGACGATTCATCATAGGGTTCGTCCCAACTAACAGGAAACGCCTATCAAGGCCAATAAAGACAACCCCTCTACTAACAAACACGGCAAGAGGGTTAAGTCTAAATTATACCATCCTACCAGTTCAATCATGCATGCTCCAACATGCTACCACGAACAGATCTCGTGGGTACTTAACCTGTAAAGTAACTATCTAGCTACATACGTCATACGAATCCGATTTTCACCAACTCCGAGCGGATAACGCAAAAATATGACCTTACAGTAGATTATCTCAACCATGCATGGGAGGCATGATTGACCATAAATATACAAAGCACCTACCTATAGAGAGACTCTACTGCAGACTCTCTCTCAACCAAGAATGGGAGATATAGTTGACAGTCGAGATATGAACAATGTTATATATACCCTCGAAGGATTAATCGCATCCTAACCATACAAACTCTACTAGTCCGATCACCGTATCACCGAAACAGTAAATGGATAAACATATTTCATTTAGCCCATCTGGGTTATTACGCCTAGGGTTCTCACACCTAGGGTTCTACTAATGTTGTTTCATTCCTGAGATCCGCTCCTACAGAATAACCTTATCTAAGTTATTCTATCTCTACTAGTCTCAATCATGGTATCCACCGCAAAACTCATAACCATATAAACATATAACATGCTGTCTAATAAACGACAGCATGGTCATTGAAATTAATTAGGGTATAACTAAATAGTCATACCAGAACAAAGTCAAGGCAATACTCAATAAAGCATCAGGTGGCTATATATACCCTAAACTACGTAAGCAATGTAATCGTGTCATCATGCACTAGGATCAAGAGAGTCAAAGAACCTCAACATATACCTTCTACGAATTTATCCACCTCAGTCATATTCAACTAGTCTCATCCTAATACTAGTCCAAAAATTAAGAGGTAAACATCTACCAATTATATCTAATCATTTATATCACAATGATAACTAGTTACGTATAGCAGTAATAGCAGTTAATAACCATATGCTAACGATAAACCAGCAATCCTAAAAATTTAACAGTCTAACTGATATAAAGTTAAAACAGTACCAGACAAAACATGATACCACCGCATAACCAATATAACCAATACGAATATGCACTAAATCTAGAAAATTTTCTAGAATTTATTTACCTATTAGCCGTCTGGAGATGTCTTGTTGCCGCCAAATCCCCCATATTGACCTCGTCAATAATACCTCGAATTTCCGAAATATAAAAATCGTCGGAAATCTGTACAACTCTGAAAATACCCAGTTAACCTGCCAAACGTGGAAAACTCCGAAAACCCAAAGACCCTAAGGAACTCGGAAACCTATGCTCTGATACCAAATAAATTGTCACGCCCCGAGGGAGTCCCAGCTAGATAAAAATCCGACAGCATCTCCCCTGTACGGGTGACAATACCAATTTTATACAAGGCCTACACGACCACTATACATCGGTCAACACGACCGGAACATACCACAACTCACTATACATAATATGCGACCTCAGGCCGTCAACCAAAATAAATAAAGGATCTAAAATATCGAGACCTACCCCTTCTGCCATCTGAGCAGGAATATACAACCAACCCAATCGAATAGTCCATAAGAACACAACAAATATCTCCAAACTTCCACAAGTACATAACCAAAACATTAGGACCTAAACATATCTTCTATACAAAATCCAAAACCATAACTCAAACAACTCATAAACTATCACGACGAGGGGGGTATGACAACTGGACTCTCCTGACAGCTTCATCCTAAAATAAATATAAAATCACGGGGTAAGTTCAAAGAACTCAGCAGATATAGTCGATATGCAAAGTAAGATATAGCTAACAATACTAATCATGTCAGTACAGTCTCATAGATATAGGGTATGCAATAAAGAAAAACCAAAGGACTGTACTTACCTAAATCTCCTACCCTAATACAGGAGCATGTGCCATACTAGAAGAAATAAAGTCATCACCACATACATATATATATCCTGTATGCATGGCAATCATATGCAACATCCAAGGCAGCAATAAAAATGTAACAAACACAATACAAATGCTATCCATGCAAATCACCTCGACGCTGGTCACCGCCTCACACGCGATGGTGAAGCCGAGTGGGTAGGGTTGTGACAACTGTGCACTCTGTCATCACTGCTCCTGAGTGACCGAGTGGACAGGATGTTGTCGGAGTACACCTATCCTCCTGCCCCAAACAAAGTGGGGGAGCTAAGCTCTCATCTCCCGGTGTCATAGACCAGAGAAGGGATCCCTGCCCGCTACCACGCTGCCTCATCGCTACCCATGAGCGGACCAGCGGAGCCTGACAGAGCAACTACACACACCCTCATGATGTACCACTAACCCATGAGTGGCAGCGTGTGCAGGCCATGTAACTAGCTGCGGGCTCAACTATAAAGGAACCCCGTCCAGCCAGCATGCAATCATGCAAAATGGTGCATTATACTAAAGCATGTAAATCCAACCAAAAATACTTATCCGAATAATATGCACAATCAATAAGTGCATATCCATAATCCAAGTAACTATGATCCAAATAGAACAAGGAAGGTATAATCATAACCTATCACATGCATGTATCAAGTAGGCACCAAAAACATACTAGGCATATAAACATGAAAATTATTGCAAGCTATCCTAACTAGCATATCAACTTGACTATATCTAAAAGATAAGTCAAAATACCCGCCTGATAAAATGTCCGCAAAATAACCAAATCGTCACGACCGTGAACCTGCCTCGTGACCGAAACCTACATACAACATAACTATTGTTAAGCCCAAAATACAATTCACCGACAAATCGAATACTTAATCGATTTCTTACATAACCAATTAACCCAAATCAACTTCCAATTTCACTAATTTATCTAACCCTTTCACAACCCTCACAACTCCCAATTACACCAATTTAGGGATCTAATCACCCTAATTAAAATCTCATCACAAACTAAAATAGATCCACCCCCAAATAGAGCCTAAATCTTGATTAGCTTTAGATCTAACATCATAATCATAACAAACACTAGACCCCTATATAATAGTGTATATCCAACATCCAATATCAACCGAATAACTCGATCAACTCCCAAACAAATTTTCGTTGATCCAACGCTTAACGCCACGCTCTAAACTTTCGCGGAAATCCCCTGTTCACCCGATCAAATCTTGACTGCCCTAAACCACTGCCCAATTCGCAAATTGAGCTCAACCACAGAGATTCATAGCTATCAACTACGTCTCGCCCAAGGTCAAGGAAGAGCAGTGTTTACCTACCTCCGATGCTCTCGGCCAAAGGCGCTCCCACCGGCGACTGGAAGGGCTCGCGGCTCCGGTGGCTGCCGAGCAAAACCGGTGGCGTCAAGCAAAGGAGGCGGCGATGCTGCGGAGAAAGAGGGTGCGTCGAGGCCGGCGGGCGATCCTGTGGCGCGCGGATGGGAACAGTCGGCTATGGCGAGAGGAGCGGTGTCGGTGTGGGCCCGGCCAGCGTGGCAGTCGTGGGTGGCGACACGAGGAAGAAGTGGCTCGGTGGCTTCGGGCAGCAACGGCGGAGAGGGGTAACTCACGGAAAGAAGGTCGGGTGCGGCGCGTGAGAAAACTGAGAGAAGGAGAAGAAAAAGTTTCGGCGGCGTCGGGTGGAAACGGATCGCGAGAGAAAAGAACTGCCTGTGGCGCGCGGAGAAAAAGATCGAGAAATTAGGAAGTAAAAACCTAGGTTTATTAATCCTATTAACTAATCTAAACAGGTCCTTTAAAAGCCTGTTTATTTTATCCCCGTAAAAACCTTTTACAAGCTCCGTTTAAATCCATAAATTTTTTGGAAAAATTCCTAAAATTCCCTAAAATTCCCGAAAAATTTCCAAGATTATTTTCTTAATTATTTAGCCATTTAATATTGATATTTTAAATTTTCAGTATTTAACAGTGTGTGGCGGAACGTGCTTTGTCTAGGTTAGGCGACGACTCTGAGCGGTGCGGAAGGTGTGTCTGAGTCAGGCTTTGCTGCGGGGATCCTGGTGTGCTGCTTTTTCGGTGATCAACGAAACCAGGATCGGCTGCTGGAGGAAGAAGAAGTGCAAGGACAAGGTGGTAGGTGGAGAGCAAGTGCCGGTACAGTCCTGCGCTGCTTTCTGGCGTGGGACTCGAAGTGTAGGCTGCCTTAATTGGAAGTCTGCTGTTGTCCTTCGTGCGTGGTGGTTGAGTGTACCTATCCAAAATGGGAAAGAACAAGCACGGTCAAACACAAAACATGCAGGGAGTCTAATCACTGGCTGACAACAGGGCTAAAGAAGGTGCTGGCATTCAGAATAAGATGGTGCCAGCCAAGAAGGTGATGAGCAAAGGCAAGCAGATTGTTGGAGTGTCTGACGTGGCTGATGAGGTGGATGTTCAAGTCATTATTCCGCTGGATCAGGTGCGGCAAGCTGAGGTGGCAGAGGAGGTCCAAGGGGTTGCTGATGTGGAGGTCAATGGGGCTGCTGATGTGGCGGTTGGGCAGGCATCTAGTGTTGGACAGATTGGGAAAACTACAGCCGGAGCGCAGTGTGTGCGAACTGCTGGTCACAGCTCAAGTGCGCCTTGGACGAATCTCTTTCGCGACAATCGGAAGGAGACGACGGCTATGAAGCTTGATCAGTACGAAGCAACCGGGGCTACTATTCAGATAGGATATGGAGATATCGATGCGGTGGAAAAAGTGCCAGGTCCATGCTTGGTTGGGTGCTTCATGGGCAAACATCAGGGCTGGCAAGGAGTGGAATTGGCGATCAAGAGATGGGGGGTTCCGTGCAGCTTTTATCTACACGACAGAGGATGGGTTGTGTTCAAGTTTGATGCGGAGGGGGACCGGGAGAAGGTACTTATAGGGGGGTCTTATTTCATATTTGGCACGCCGCTCTTCTTGAAGATAATGTCGTGATGCTTCCTCTTT
Source organism: Wurfbainia villosa (assembly GCA_025175895.1). NCBI lineage: Eukaryota > Viridiplantae > Streptophyta > Magnoliopsida > Zingiberales > Zingiberaceae > Wurfbainia > Wurfbainia villosa. The sequence goes on along the minus strand of CM045991.1, from coordinate 19,768,479 downwards.
GCAGAGGATGGGAGGCATGTGTCGGCATGGGTGCAACTTCATGGGTTACCTCCGGATTGTTGGACTCATAGGGTGCTTAGCTGGATTGGATCGGAGATAGGAAGACCTCTATACACTGATAAGATGACAAGAACGAGGGAACGGGTTTCATTTGCCCGCATACTTGTTGAGGTAGATGTTCAGGGGCCGAGAATCACGAGGATACCGGTGGAATTACCGATGGGAGCCAAAGTTGAAGTCAGAGTTACCTATGAAGTGGTACCAGATTATTGTGATATTTGTTGACGATTGGGCCATAGGACGGATAAGTGCAAGCCAATGACTAAACCAACAGCTCACTCTTCGAAGCAGACAGTGGAGGCATCACCTACAAATGAGTGCGACGATCAGCAATAAGCTGCCCCGGATCTAGCGGCACAGGGTGAGACGGCCGCCAATGCTTTAGGCCCTGTGACGACTAGGAAGGGGCATTCGCGCTCAAGGAGTTGTCATCGCAATTGCTCGCGACGGCGGGCAGATGATCTGAATGGAGAAGGGACAGGACGTGGTGCACAGATTGGCACAGTGGGGGAGGCACACATACAAGGGGAGACTAGCAAGCATAAGCATCAAGGGGGAGGGAGCCAGGTGCAGGACAGGAGACTGGATGTGCGTGGCATGCAATCTGGGGGCGTGAGCAGCAAGCCAGCTGTGCAACAGGGTTCGTGTAAAATACTGAAATTTAAAATATGAAATTAAATGGCCAAAATTTTGGGGAAATAATCCTAGGGATTATTTTCGAGATTTTTAGGAATTTATAGGAATTTTTCCGGAATTTTTCTGGATTTAAACGGAGGTCGTACGAGATATTTACGGGGATAAGAAAAACAGGCTTTTAAAGGGGTCTGTTTGGTTATCAGTATTGAGGGGTTAATATTTACTTTTTCTTTTTCCCCGTCGCGCCCGATGCGTCTTCTCCATGCGACGCTTTTCTTCATGCCGCACCTTCGGCGCCTCTTTCTTTCCGCTCCCAAATCACCGCTAGCCGATTTCGAGCCTTCTTCCTCGCCAATACCGCCCGACGGTTTTTCCTTCGGTTTATAGTCGGCGTGGGGCGCCGCAGCGGATCGCCGCGAGCTCTTCTTCGCCGGCGACTTTCCGCTCCGACGAGGCGCCGCCACCACAAGATCGCCCGCGCACATCTCTGGTTTCTCGCTCAGACGACGCTGCGCAGACGGTTTCGCCGCTTTCTTCTCGCCGACCATAGTCGGCAGCTGCATGGCGACAGGATCACGTCGGCCTTCGCCTAGACGACAAACACCGGCCTCGTGGGTTACAGATCACCGCTGCCTCGAGGCACCCTCTTTCTTTACGATGACGCCTCCTCCTCTGCCCTTCGCCTGGTGGTCCGGAGTAGGTAATAGTTGTTCCTTTTCTATCTTGGGCGATAGTGAGTTAGGGATTTTGTGTGTCGTAGGTTGTGTTCGGTGTGGTGTGAGGGTCGATTAGCATTAAATTGGGGTTTGGGTGAGTTAGCTATGAGGTTTCGTTTAGGGATTGATTGTGGAATTTCCTCATCCTAACTTGGATCTATGGTTTAGGCGGTGAGTGCCTGGAGCTTAGGTTGCTCGGTGTAAAGGATCGGGATATGTTAGGTTGGTGGAGACCCAAGTGCAGTAAGTGTGAGCAGTTGCAAGCTATGCACGCCTAGGTGTTTGGAGGTTAGTTAGGCTGTGGATGTTTGTAATGAGATTGATGCTTGAGGTTTGATGTGTTGTGATTGGTAATGTAGCTATTTAGATTTGGATTCGGCATGTGGATGGTTATAACTTGCAAATGGTCAGGTGTATTTTGCTCGATTGTGTGAGTGAGAAAGGACTAATGGAGTGAGTGTTCCATTTAGGGTTGGTTAGAGCCCTAAATCGGTGTATTTGTGGACAAGGAAAATTGGAAATAGTTTGGGTTAATTGGGATATAAAGGAAATCGATTAATTATTCAATTTGTCGTTGAATTGGATAATTTTTGTGCTTGACTATAATTATGTTATATGCAGGTTTCGGTCACGAGGCAGGTCCCCAGTCGTGACGATCTGGTTCTCTTTGCGGATATATTCAGGCGGGTACTTTGACTTATCTTTTAGATATAGTCAAGTTGATATGTTAGTTAGGATAGCATGCAATACTTTTCATGTTTATATGCCTAGTATGTTTTTGTGCCTACTAGATACATGCATTTGATCAGTATGTTTATATCTTCCTGTTTTACTTGGATCATAGTATTTGGATTATGGATATGTACATATTGATTGTACATATTACTCGGATAGGTATTTTGAGTAGGATTTACATGCTTTAGTATCATGCACCATCTTGCATGATTGCATGCTGGTTGGACGGGGTTCCATTATTGTTGAGCCCGCAGCTAGTTACATGGCCTGCACACACTGCCACTCATGGGTTAGTGGTACATCAGGAGGGTGTGTGCAGTTTGCTCTGTCGAGCTCATTGGGCCGCTCATGGGTAGCAACGAGGCGGCGTGGTAGCGGCGAGGATCCCTCCTCCGTCTATGACACCGGAGATGAGAGCTTAGCTCCCACTATGTTTGAGGCGGGAGGATAGGTGTACTCCGGACAGATCCCGTCCACTCGGCCACTCAGAGCGATGATGGCGAGTGCAATTGTCATAGCCCTACCCACTCGGCTTCACCATTGTGTGTGAGGCGGCTGACTGGCGTCAGGGGTGACCATGTCATTGGCACGACATGCATTTTTGCCGATTGCATTTTGTATTGTGTTTCTTTGCATTATTGTATTGATGCCTTGGATGTGCATATGATTGTCATGCATACAGGATACATGTTTATATATAGTCAGACTCTATTACTTCTAAGTCGAGCACATGCTCCTATATCGAGTAGGAGATCTGTAAGTACATCTGATCATTTGTATTTCTTGCTTGCATACCCTATTTATGTGAGTATCTGGCATGATATTTTTATTATTAGCTATACCGATTTTGCATATCTACTATACCCATGAGTTCTTTGAACTCACCCCGTTGATTATATCTATTTCGTGATGAAGCTCAAGAGAGTCCATTGCCAAACCCCCTAAATCGTGGAAGTGTATTTGGTTATTTGTTTTTGGTTTTGGATATCTTGTTTAGAAGATATATTTAGGACTGGAATTGGATTTATGTATTCGTGGATTTTTGGTGTCCTTATGGACCTCTATTCGGAGTTTGTTCTGGATTGGATTTTGGTTGAGTATTCCTGCCCAGATGGCAGAAGGGGTAGGTTTAGTTATGATATTCTTTTGTGTATATCATTTGATTGTTGGCCTGAGGCCTGATTTATATAACTGCGTGTGAGTTTGGATTCCGGTCGTGTTGACCGATGTATAGTGGCCGTGTAGGCCTTGTATGTAAAATTTGGATTGTCACCCGTACAGGGGAGATGCTGCCGGATTTTCGTCTGGTGGGGTCTCCTTCGGGGCGTGACAGTTCGGCTAGCGATGTGTGTGCGAGCAGCGAATCGGGTGGGCAGAATGGTGCATCTGTGGTGGAGCTGGAGAGCAGTGCGGTGAGTCAAACCCTGGGTTATGTGGACACAAATCAATGGGCTCAAGGCACAAGCAGTAGGGATGTGGCGTCGATAGAACAGATTGGAGAACAAGCATGGATACCTGTGGTGCAGCGCAAAGGGGACAATCGACGGGCAAGAGCAGCCCGAAAGCGGTGCACATGAAGATAGCGACATAAAATATCAGGGGCTTTCACAAGCCTCTAAAACATGGAGGGGTATAGCACCTCCTCAGGAGCAGATGCATTCAGGTGATGGTTCTCCTCGAGACCAAACTTGGAGTGGAGCGATTGCAAGGCATTGGACAGCAGTATTTTGGTGGTATGCAAATGGTCCATAATTTTGATGTTTCTAATCGTGGGCAGATTTTAGTGTTATGGGATTCACAGCGGATCACTCTGGAGATGCTAGAGGTGGAGCAGCAAATTATGCATTGTCGTGTTACATGTGGTGTCACGCATCGGTCGACCTTGGTCACGTTTATCTACGAGCTACACTCCGTAGTCACACGTAGGCCACTGTGGACTGTGCTTCAGCAGCTTGGTGAGCAGATACGGGAGTCATGGATTGTCATGGGAGACTTCAACTCGATACTCTCAATTGGTGATCGAGTTGGGGGGCAGTCGGTGACAAATTACGAGATGAGGGACTTCACACATCTTGTTCATACGTGTGGCCTGGTTGACTTACATTCTATTGGATGCCAACATACATGGACAAAAGGTATTGTATCGAGCAAACTTGATAGAGTCTTGGTCAACTCACAGTGGCTCTTGCAGGATTACGAGAACTTTACGGAGTTTACGCCGCCGGGGTGCCTGTCGGATCACTTGTGTGCGATCATCACCACCTCCACAAGGGAATTTGGAGGTAAAAGGTCATTTAAGTTTTATAACATATGGACTTTGCACAGTGGGTATCAAGCATTGGTGGAGGAAGCTTGGGCATAGCCAATACAGGGATACGCCTAGTTCGTGTTGAAGAAGAAATTGAATCGTCTCAAGGGACAGTTCTGGCAGCTTGATAGGCAGCACTTCCACCATATTTCAGAGAAGGCAAAGAGGGCAGCGGCAGAACTTGAGGATGCCCAAGGAAGCAGGATGGGTGATGTTGGCGGTATCAGTGCAGCAGGACTTGGGCCAGATGAATATGCTGATCTTCATCGTCGGGCCACGCTTCTAGCGGATGCGAAAAAGATGTTCTATCAGCAGAGTGCCAAATCGACGTACATCAAAGGTAGTGATCGGCCAACCAAATTCTTTCATGATCTAGTGAAAAGGAACAGCAAACGGAATGTCATTATCACAATAGCCAAGAGCTCTGGAGAGCAAACCTCCGGATTGGATGAAGTGGCAGAAGAATTCGTTCGCTACTACCGTGGATTGTTGGGTACCGATGAGCAGTGTCTTCCGCTTGATGGTGTTCAGCTGGACAATGTGCAAGCTGGGAAGGTTCGGCCGTGAACAAGGCTGCATTAGGCATTGGACGGTGAGGAGATCATCGTGTTCGCTTTTTGGGAAGGAGAAAGGCCACCTTTTATTGGGCTTCATGGGAGACGGTAAAAGTAGATTTTGGTGAAGCTGTGCAGGAATTCTTTAGAACCGGCAAGTTGCTCAAGGAATGGAACCATACCGTTATAGTCTTGATCCCAAAGGCCGATCATGCTCCGACAGTTACTGATTATAGACTGATATCGTGCTGCACAGTATTCTACAAGGTTATAGCAAAGATTCTAGCAGGGCGGTTATCGAAAGTCATGGACTTCTTATTGGATCCGGGCTAAGCCACTTTTGTTCCGGGTCGGAGTATATCTGATAACATTCATTTGGCACAGGAGCTACTATGGAAGTACGCTAGGAAGAGGATCTCCCCCAGATGTATGATCAAGGTGGATCTTCGGAAGGCATTTGACACGGTGGATTGGGGTTTTCTTAGGGGGGCACTAGTTGGTTATGGCTTCCCGCCTCAGTTCTATTCCTGGATTTTGCAGTGCATATCGACAGTCACATACTCAGTGAGCATCAACGGGGGTATGTATGGGTTCTTTAGCGGGCGCCGAGGATTGCGACAGGGTGACCCCCTCTCACCGTTATTATTTAGATTATGTCTTGAGGTATTCTCGAGGCACATGAGGGCGGCAGTGCAACATGCAGCATTCCACTATCACCCGATGTGTGAGGAGGTGCAGCTCACTCACTTAGCATATGCAGATGATCTACTGATGTTTGCGAGAGCGGACCCCCCCCCCCTCTCTCAGGGTGATTTCTCAGTGTCTGTTGGATTTTGGAGACATGGCTGGCCTAAGGGCTAACCCCCTTAAGTCCAACATGTATATGGCTGGAGTAGACACCCGGACACGAGCAGAGTTGCTACAGATCACAGGGTTTCAGTAGGGAACGTTCCCTTTTCGATACCTTGGGGTTCCACTAGCGATGGAGAAGCTACGCATAGCAGATTACTCGCCACTTCTAGCGGCGACTAGTAGGAGAATAGGATCGTGGCCGAAGCACACCCTGTCCTATGCGGGCAGATTGGAGCTTGTGAGGTATGTTCTGCAGGGTATTGAGTGCTACTAACTATCCATCCTCCCAATCCCTTGCGGTGTGATAGATAAGTTATATGGCATTTGTCGGGCTTTTGTCTGGACCACAAGTCATCGGTGGCTTCTTGGCGATCGCTATGCTTGCCAAAGGAGGAGGGTGAATATGGACTTCGAGACTTGAGAGCATAGAACTCTGCATTGTTATGTCGCACACTATGGAATATCCACACCAAGGCGAATTCTCTTTGGGTCCGATGGGTTCATCATAGATATTTGCAGCATCAAGATATATGGAATTGGCAGCCAAAGCATGCAGATTCACCATTGATGAAGCGGCTGGAGCTACTTGCGGCACAGATCATGCAGCGTGTTAGAGGTGCAGCGGCTGTAGCCTCTGCACTTGGGCAGTGGCATGTGCAGCAAGGCTATAGATGATCGGGCGCGACGATGGCATATGACTTCTTCCGACCGCGTGCATATTTGGTGCGGTGGGCGTCAGCTATCTGGAGACCGGACATACTGCCCAAGCACAGATTTGTGTTCTAGCTTCTAGCACGGGGCAAGTTGCGGATAGCGAAAGTTGTCCCTTATGAGCTGCAGAAGGAGTGCTGCCTATGCAAGGTGGTATTGGAGTCGAATGAGCATCTCTTCTTCCGTTGCACATGGACTCGGCGTCTATGGGATCTTGTTCGAGATTGGCTCCATATCCGGCTACAGGTCTTCAGCGCGGGGCGACTTTTTAGGGCTTTTGGCGCAGAGCTACAAGGAAAGGGAGTTGTGAGGAAGCGTAGGGATTTGGCGATCTCATGTATGGTATTTTGGTATGGCAAGCCCGTAACAGATGTCGTTTTGAGGGTTATGAGTCATTGGTCGAGAGGATCTTCCTCAAGATCCAAACTCATGTCTACCATTTTGTAGACATCTAGTTTGTACATAGACTTTTCCATATATACACTCTTTACCATTCCCAAAAAAAAGAAAAAAAAAAAAAAAGAGGATCTACTACATCACCTACAAAGTGATCAAAGACATCGATATCCAAAAAACAGACCCACCTAAACCAACATAGGACACACCAAAGCCGCTGCCCGGAGTTAGTTGTGAGATTCCCTATCTGGCCATGTTGCTGCCAACCGTGCCCCTGCTACCAATCGCACTAGGGGTGCTACCGCTGCTGCTCCTATGGCCACGTGTCCTCCGCCCCGCCGTCACAAACCTTGTACCACGACCGCTAGCTACCCATGAATCAAGGTCATCTTAAATAAACAAATAAAAATTTTATCATAAAAATCATTTCAAAGCGATTAATTTTTCAACTAAATTAATTTCATCATGAAAATCTAGAAAAAATTAAGCTTTCATCATAAAATTCCAATCTCTTGGCATCACTATAGTGGGCACGACCACCAAGTCGTGGTGCTTACTGTGGTGACACCAAGAGATTGAAATTTTATAATATTTATTTTTTGTAACGAAAAATAATTTTCATCGTAAAATTCAAAATTCTTAGCGTCGCCACAATGAGCACCATAGTTTGGCCATTGTGGCCACCACATCCAAGCCATGGTGTCCATTGTGGTGGCTAAGACGACCCCACAATAGGAATTACGATTAGGTCATGATGCCTATTGGCATAGATCAAACGACGCCACAGTATAAACCATAACCAATTACGATCATTGTTTGTGACAACCCTTGAGAATATAAAAGACAAGCCTTCGAGGAGTATAAAAGATAAACCCTGTACTATCATACATCTAACTTCATAAACAATTAACCATCCAATCATTATCAATATTAAATTTATATTGTCTTTATTAATCAATAGAACATTTAGTTTGATAAAATTAATAAAATAAAATTCAACAATAAATCATCACAGTAGTAATAAATATTAACAAAGCATTATCAAATTATAATGTTTGTATATTAGACATACAGAATTAAAAAAATCAATATAAATAGTATCAAATTTAATAGTCAAATAATATTTATATATAACAATTTCAAACATAACAATCACTACTATTATCAAAGAAATCATCACCATTACGAGCATCATTGAGAGGAGATAGAGAAGGAGGAATTTAACTTGGAGCGTTGGAGGCTAATTGAAGGTGATACATGATTAACATTTATTATTTATGGAACTTATTCATCTGTTAATCGAATTTCTGATCCCTTTACCTCTGTAGTGTGTAGATCTCTTGAAGTTTATTGACTTTTTGCATTAGTAACTTCTTTAAATGACTAACATTTTCATTCAATTGATTTATTTATACCCTTATTACTGATGGAGTGGAAGAAGATGTACAAATGACTCTACAATTTTTGCTCAAAGAAATCAATCAAAATACAAATTCGACAGTATCATCACTAGTATTTGAACTTCTTTGTGATAGTTCATCACATCTCCCATGCATTACCAAATTAAACAAACTTGACCTCTTCCCTTTAGTATCATCTACATTTAATTTTAATATTTTAAACCACATTAATATTAATTAAGCAAAACTTTAATTGAAAGTTTTGAAATTATAAACCTTAATTGTTCTAACTCTCTCTCTCCTCCACCTTTTATCTTTTTTTTTTAAATGTACACGTGAAAGTGTTTATGAATAATAGCTCGATTCTCATTTCCTTAGCCTAAAAAAAATACTATTAGAAATAATGAAATAGTATGGATTAGATTAAAAAATAGTGTTTGAAAAAAATTACCAATCTTTATATGCTCATCGATATTAATCGAGCCTCCAATCCTACATCTGTCGCAGATGAATTGCCAAAAATATCGGTTTGACTTTTTTTTGTTCACTCCTTTGTTTTCTCTCCTTAGATTCCAAAAATTTCACGATCATACTTTAATTCTCCTCGGTGATATAGTTTAACTTTTAAACCCTCGCCTTCGCATGTCATGTCTTAATACATTTTTGATGTGATTGCCAATTTTTTTCCATAAAAATTCTCCTTATTCCCAACTCTTAAATCTCATCCTAAGTGAATACTTGCTATAATGGGAAAAACAATTGATATAAAAAAAATTGATTATATTCACTTTAATTTCATATATAATTGATTGTGATAGCTTACCTTGAACTCATTCTACCATAGATCTTTCGTTTGTTCTAGAGTGCTTGTATAAATCATCAAAGCTCCTCTTCAATGGTTATTCACTATTCTTTTAAGCTCGTGAATAACATGTATAGAATTTATAAATCTATCATAAAGTTACAAACAAACAATGTTAAATAATTAAGATAATTGAAAAAATAATATGTTCTATAAAAAATGTAAACTTTAAATATTTAGTAATTATGAATCTCTGCGAGGGACTATCAACTCTCGATTATTTTCCTTCTCAACGAGTGTTGCATCGAAGGCAATGGGGAAAATATATTACTAGGCATTTGTTCTGGATTGGAAGGTCCTGTAACTGAAACATGTTGCAAGAATGTCATAATCATTAATGTATTTTGATGTTTGGATAATCATTTAAAGTTAGACAATAATTGTGATTTAACCATGAATATTTAAGTGAGAGAAAAATCCAATGGTGAAGACTTGGTAAAGAAAAAGTCAAGTGTAAATCTTGGCAAGGGAAGTCCAAGGTAAGGTCTTGACAGCATAAGTCCAAGTATGTAGTCTTGGCAGCGTAAAGTCCAAACAGACTTTGGCAAAGGAAATCCAAAGGCAAGGTCTTAACAGCGTAAGTCCAAGCATATATTCTTGGTGGCGTAAAGTCCAAGCGAACTTTGGCAAAGGAGAAACCCAAAGTATGACGAAACCGAGGAAAGCTTTTAAAGGCAAGTGCAAGGATGAAGGAGTTGTAGACTCGGAGGGATCTTAGAAGCACAAAGCTGATGGAGAAGCTAGAATGTCAAGTATAGATTTAGGGTATGTGTTCAAGTATAAATTAGTCGTACTTGAAGTATACCAGTCAAATGGTGGCTTAGACAAGTCAACTGGTCTTGAGTGTTCAACACTTGAGGGTCCAGAAGGCTTGAACATTCGATTGGGGTTATGACCCAGTTGACTGGTCAAGCAGTCAACTGAAGTTGACTGTCGTCTATCGCTTTATAAGTCGACTGCTAGGGTTTAGTAATCAACTGGTCTACAACAGTCGATTGTCATGTATGGGCAGTCAACTAGTTTAAGTGGACATGAGCACAGAAGCATTTTTAGTTGGCTAATCGCTTGGGGCAATCGACTGTTGACTTGATCAGTCGACTGATCAAGTGGGCGTTGAGTTGTGACGACCACAGATCAAGCTTCCTCAGAAGCCATTGTATTCGATCAACAGTAGCAGCAATCAACTGCTAGTATGCAACAGTCGACTGATGTCAGGCTTAATGGGCAAAAACAACCCTGTTCTATAAAAAGAGGCTTTGGGAAGCTTGAGAGGGCTAGTGCTCTCATTCAGATCTTTACTCTCAAGCTCACCAAGTCTTCCTATAAGTTTTCAGGTGTTCTTAATCTCTTCTTCTCAAACTTAACTTTATCATCTTGTAAGAAGAAGAGTGTGATTGTAAAGAAGACTTCTCCACCTTGATGTTTTCATCAAAAGAAGGTTCTAGTGAAAGTTTGCTAGGAGTGATCCACCTTGCGGATTGTTGTGGAGTAGGAGCGTCATCTCTGAACCACTTAACATTGACTTTGTTATCATTGTTTTCTTTGCTTTTCATTTTAATTATTGTTTTGCTTGTATTGCTTCCGCTAACGAACTTGTAGATATCAAATAAGTGTTATTCACCCCCTCTAGCTAATCCTCAAGGATCCTACAAATATTTCATCCTAATTAGCTCTCCTAATCATTTTTAATGAATATTCCACTCTTTCAATGCTTTTATAAGCATATTATAGGGTTAGGAGACATTATGACATTTAAGAGTGATGATAATTAGCTCAAAAATCCTTGTTCAGTCGAAATCATCACTAGCAGTTGACTCAGTCAGAGACCAATCGACTGCCACTAATCCCAGTCGACTTCTCCATGCGACAGTCAACTATTTTTTGCAATTGCAGAAATCAAAGTTCAGACATGAATTTCGAAAATTCAAAAGTAATGATACATTTTTCTAAAAATCTTGAAATTTCATACATATAATACTTATGTCAAATACTATGGCAAAAATAATTTTATATAAAAATACCTATTATTTTGAAAGATTGATACAAAGTTCAAAAGCATTGAAACCTTTCAATGTTTTGTCTAACTTTGTGTCAATATTATCAATTGTGATTGCTATCAAAATATAGACATAACCAAGGTTTTTCAAAATGATTTTAAAATATTTTCAAAACCTTATATTGAATCATGGTCAATGAACTTAATACGCATGACTTGTACATTAGTCCTCATGATTCATCCTTATGAGTTAATGAGTTTTAAGTTCATATTGATGTACCATTAGAAGTACATTAAATTTAACTGAATTTCTTAACATCTCATATGTGTCTATGGTGTATCAATACACACACATGTCATTCTATAGGTTTTGTGAGATGTGGATTTGTTCTTCCCTAAATCTAAGGGTTCATGTATTATATCTAGGCATATCCATTTGATTCTTTTATCTAGGATATCAAATAATGTCATGGTCTTTAAATTAATTTTAATAGCCTTAATGCATGAATATGATCATGACATAAATGATTGTATAATTTAAAGTATTTACCATGTGATTCATGATATCATAACATGATATAAAATAAGTATTAACATGATATTAATTAATCTAAGTACTATCATGACATTTTAAATGATCATATGAAGCTTGATATCATGACATGACAAATGATAAGTAAAGTATGACAATTTCATAATATCAAGGTATAGAAATACCTAAGTTTTAAATCTAATTATCATTTTATAGATTATATCATGCCATAATGACCAACTTAAATCCCTCAAGTGTGTCAAAACTCAAAAATGATACACTTTTAACTCTAACTTAAATTGTGTCAATTTTGATAAAAATTTCAAACTTCTTAATTCCAATGACACATTCTAAAATCTTTTAGGATATATTTCTTATCTCATTTTTAAGGTATCAAATTACCTTAAAAATATTCTAAAATGTCAACTCTATCATGGTTATGTTAATTACCCATTCATTCAAGGTTGACACACCCTAGCCGATCTAACGTGAGGGAATCACTCTCCTAGAAATTCAAAATCTATTTGAGCTCCTTGGATTCACAAGATACTCACTAGAGATACCTCCTTTATTACTTTCTTAATGACTCTCCTAGGCTTGGAAGTTTTGGTCATTTTGATATTGTCTAGGTCAACTCTAAGGATGTCTTCCTTTGTGATATTCTTAGTGGCTTTCCTAGGTTTCTTGGAAACCTTAACCACTAGACACTTACCATGGTCAATTCTAGGGATAACTTCTCTTATGACGTTGACTTTCCTAGACTTAAAGGTGGTTCCATAGTCAAATGGAATACTATGATAGGTAGGCTTATCCAACTTGGACTTAGGTTTGTGACTCAAATCTTTCTTATCCATAGTTTTTCCTTGCCTCTTAAACCCTAGGTTTTGCCCACTAGACCCATTAATCAAATTTTCCATTTTTTGAAGGTTTTTTCCATTTTCTCAAATTTTGACCTCAAAGCTTGATTTTCTTTTTCCGATCTCCCAATTTTTATATTTTCATTCGCCTTTTGGGCATTTTTCTTTCTCCTAGGCATATGTCTATCCTTCTTAGAATTATTGTCTAGGTTGTTGTCTTTAATTAATTAGGTGTGGTAGTCCTAGAGTTAATTATTCTAGAATTGTCCTTAGGCCTAAATTCATACGATTTTACCCCTAAACAATAATTATTATTATTAGCATGTTTTTCATGATTAACAATAGTAAGAAAATTCTTAGCATGCTTTTTATTATTGCACAAAGAAATATCATTATTAAAATTTACCTTAGGATTTACCCTAGCTCCTTCTACATTTGAGCTCTTCCCTTTGCCCTTCTTAGGGTGACTCCCCCTAGGACATTGACTTCGAGTAATGTCTTTTTTATTGGCATTTGAAGTATAAAATGTGCTCCTTGGTCTTGAGAATTGGGGCACCGACTTCCTTTAGCTTCTCCTTGACCTTTGGTGTCGGTTGAGCATTCTTGACACTTTTTGGGCATTTGCTCTTATAATGTCCTATTTTCCTACACTCAAAGTAAGTTATATGATTTTTATTTTTAACAATTGCATTTGAGTTACCTAGCTCGGTGGTAGTGAATTGTGGTCTAGTTCTTCATTTCTTCCAAATGTAGATGATTCCTCTATTTACTCTGGTGTTGAAGACTTATGCTCCTTCCCCTCAATACTAGAAGTGGAAGCTTCCTCAATTTCTTCTTCGGATGTTGAACACCTATCAACCTCTGAATCTTCATAAGCTTGAGAGAATGAGCATTCCTCTTTAGACTCCCTCTCTACTTCTTAGGTCGGTGAGGGTTCTTCATGGAACTTGGCTATCTTGCTCCATAAATCCCTTGCATCGTCGAATTTCCCTATGTTGTACAATAAATCCTTAGGTATAGAATTAGCTAAAATTATGACTACCTTGTCATTTGTCTTGGACTTTTGGATTTGCTCCTCGGTCGACTTCTTCTTCTTGAGGAGTTTTCCCTTCTTGTCCATGAGAGGTTCAAATTCATCCATAATGATGAACCAACAAGAAAGTCTCCAACCTCGCCCTCCATGTCAGAAAATTTTCTCAGCCAAATGATGGAGGGATCTGGGTGTCATAGCTGAATCCATCACTTGGCTCCATCTTCCTCTAGCGTTGCTCTTGCGGCGATGAATCCAACGAAGAGTGCTCCACTCTAATACCAATTGCTGGGACTGATTTGACGCACTAGAGGGGGAGTGAATAGCATCATTCGATTCACGTTTTGATTGTGTTTGTCTCTACAAAAAATGTTAGTAGTGGAATACGAAATGCACAAGACAAAAAATACACACAATCACAACAAAGAGATTTTATGCGGTTCGGAACTTACGATTTCTACTCCACGACAGCGCATAGTGATCTATCCTGACTAAAACCTCTCATTCTCGACAACATGTCGGAGGTGAAGAAACCTTGTACCAGAGTTTACAACAATACTAGCAAATTCAATGTAAAGAAGAAATACAAATATAAAAGCACTTTACAAATGAAGAGAACTTTGCTTGATCTTATTGGTTGCTTGGATGGATCTTGAAGGTCTAGAATGCAATAAAACTTTCCCTTCAAAATCTTTCAAAAATTGTTGTCGAAATTCTCTATATCGAGATCCATCTAAAGTTGCATCTAATTAGTTTCGCATTAAACAATCAACTGTCAAAATACCCCAGCCGACTGTCCACCTATCCGTTGTCTAACAACGGACTAATCAACATTGGATTATGCCCAATGTATACCTGAGCAGTTGATTGCTAAGTCAGTAGTCAATTGTCCAGTCGACTACAAGACCTTTTGTGTCAAGTTCACTTATGGTCAGTCAACTACTCGTCCATGGCAATCAACTATCAATGACCAGTCAACTAGTGAAAGCTATCAGTCGACTACCAAACCACAGCAGTAGTCGAGTTGCAGTCGATTACATGGCCAGTTGACTGGATCATAACTCTAGTTGACTGCTTGAGTCAACTAGGTCTCTCAAGGATCAAACACTCGACCAATCGACTGGCCAAAACCATCAGTCGACTGGTCAACCTCAAACATGAGATTTAATCCAAATATGATCCTTTCATACTTGATACTCACTCTTAGCCTAGACCTAAGCTTTCTATCTACTTCCACGCTAAGACTATACACTTGTACTTACATAGCCAAGACTACACTCTTGGTCTTTTTCTTTGTCAAATATTCATATTTAGACTTTCACTGTTAAGACTACACCTTTGGACTTACGTGGTCAAGACTACACCTTTGACTTTTCAATTATCAAGTATTTATACTTGAACTTTCGCTTGTCAAGACTTCACCTTTGGACTTTTTCATGCCAAGTATCCATACTTGAACTTTTGCTTGCTAAGACTTCACCCTTGAACTTTTTCTCGCTAAGTATCTATACTTAGACTTCACCATTGCCAAGATTCCAATCTTGGACTTCTCCATTACCAAGACTCCAATCTTGAATTTTTCCATGCCAAGTGTCCATATTTGGACTTTTACTCGAGTCTCACTCGAGCTTAATCAACCTTGATCTGAGATAAATTGCTCCAACAATCTTCTCATCACAATCTCTCCCATATAACATTGGATATCTCAATCATCCACTAGTCATATGGTCAAATCATATTGACAAACATCAAAATACTATTCGAATCTCACTCGAGTCTGGTCAATTGTGACCTAAGCTGATTGCACCAACAGAGAAGTCCTGGAGGTGCGATCTCTTGGCAAAGGTAGGTATGTTAGCATGACGAAGCCGATGGAAGCACTTGAAGGCTGGCGCAAAGGTGAATGACTCGTAGAGGACTCGAATGGATCCTAGAGGCGTGAGACTGATGGAAGTGACTTGAAGGCTTAGGTTTAGGCTAAGGGTACTCAGCAACATGACTAAGTCGATGAAAGCACTTGAAGGTTACCACAAAGGATGAAGGAGACGTGGAGAACTCGGATGGACTCTGAGGGCGTGAGGTTGATGGAAATGACTTGAAGACTTAGATCTAGGCTAAGGGTGAGTGTCAAGTATAAAGGAATCATACTTAATGTGTTAAACCTCAGTTCTGAGATTTAATAGTCGACTAGAGGATTTGCCCAATCGATTGGTCCAGTGTGGCCGACTCCTATTGTGGGGCTCGGATTTCAGACTGGGTATTTGGTATTATGCAGCTCGGGAAACAGATATGGTTCTCAGCAGTCGATTGTTGTTGGAGAGTAGTTGACTGGTCGATGTGTGCTCAGGAAACGACTGCGATATTCGACAGTCCACTGCTGAGGAAGAGCCGTCGACTGCTTATAGGTAGTCGAGAAATTGAGTAGTTGCTCAGGCGATTAAGAAACAGTAGCTCCGACAAGCAGTCGATTGATGTGATAAAGCAGTCGACTTGAGGCTTGACAGTGATAGATCAGAAGTAAAGTGCACTCGACTAGCACCTCGACTAGGGCTCAGTCGAGGCGGCACCTCGACTGTCGAAGTTACCGTTGAGTGGTAATGGTCAGAAATCAGCCCGACGCGAAACTATAAGAAGGGGAGCTCAAGGAGGATTTCACAGTCGATTTCTTGGGAGAATTCGAAGGGAAGTGTTGTTGTATTCCAGGTCTTCAAAAGCTCTCCATCACAACCAACAAACAAGTGATCAAAATAAAGCTTCTTGTAAAGTAGTCTTTACATTTCTTTCATACTTGTATTTGGTTGTGTATTTTTATTGTAAATTCATATTGTAAGGGATTTCTCCACCTCCAACGTGTTGCCGAGAAGGAGATAAGAATTTTAGTGGAGTAGACACTAAATTCAATTGTGGAATAGGAACCATAGGTTCCGAACCACGTAAAATACTGTGTAGCTAGCGCTTGTGTTGTTTTTGTTTGTGTTTATTTTTGTATATTTTGTTGTGCACTAACAATTATAGATAAACAAGCACGAACCGAATCGAAACGAAATCAAACGATGTTATTCACCCCCCCCCCCTCCTAGCACACCAATCGGTCCTAACATACACCCCACTAAATTTCCCTGTGTCATACAGGAGTGGCACCCCCCACAGCGCACCAAGCCGCCCCACCCCCACCGTGCGCCTAGGCCGCACTATCCCCCACTGTGCATCCATCAAATCTGTGTAGATTTGACAATGTATTCGTCAATTTTTGAGAGAGAGGGAAAGTTATCGAAAGGAAGAGAGAGAGAGGCTGTGAGCGAAAATTGACCACTGGGATTATAATTGTAATTTTGCAATGAAATTTTTTAATCACAAATTTCGTAGCAACTTTTGCAACAAAACTGAATTTCATTGTAAATTTTACGATGAAAAAGGAATTCATAGCAAATTTTTGCAATAAAAATGAAATTCATCGCAAAATTTGAGACGAAATAAAATTCATTACAAACTTTGTGATAAAAATAAAATTCGTCATAAATATTTGCAATGAAGGGAACTTCGTTGGAAACTCTACCACCAAAATGAACTTTGTGGCAAATATTTGTGATGAATTTCAATTTTGTCGCAAAAATTTATGATGAATTTCACTTTCTTCGCAAATTTTGTGACGATTTTAATTTTCGTCATAAAATTTCACAAGAATTTTACTTTGCTCGTAAATTTTTGCAATGATTTTCAAGCTTCGTCACAAATCTTTGCCATAAATTCCAGTTTCATAGCAAAATATGCGATAAATTCCATTTTTGTGGCAAAATTTTCTATAAAATTTTATTTTGTCACAAAATTTTACCATGAATTTCTATTTCATCACAAAATTTACGACGAATCTCACTTTCGTCCCTAAATTTGTGTCAAAAATGAAATTCATCGTTGTTTTTCCATGAATATATTGCGATGAAAGTAATTTATTTGTTGTAAATTTTGCGTCAAAATCACTAATTTTGCTATGATTTTTTTTTTTGCAAAATTTATTGCTAATTGATGAGGATTTATTTTTTCGCTAATTTCGTCGATCATAGATTTATGATGAATTTTTTTTGTCGTTGAAATTCATCGCTAAATTCATATTTTTTTTTAGTGATTTAGATTTAAAATAATTTTTAACTTAAAAAAGTTTTTGTTTATAATTTATATAAATTAAAAAGAAATTTATTAAATAATTATAAATTATTATTTTTTTTTTAATAGACCAAATCACTTACAGCGGCCGCGCGCTTTGGCCGTGCGCACACAACTTAATCTTTTACAACGTTCATTGTGGCCTTGGTCGCGGTCATGATCAAATCGCATACGGCGGGCGTCGTATCTTATCAATGCGTGTGTAACCAAATTGCTTGTGACACACATCTGTTGCACACAATCATCGCTGCATGGATCGAGCATATGGTCGATCAATTCTCTTAATGTACCATTGACAAGTGGTTTTTAAGATTTGTTAAATTTAAATACCTAGCTAGCCTCTTATTACACCACTAATCATATATATAATACAATACATAGCCTCTTATTTCATATGCTAAGGGGTGTGGGACATATTTGCTATGCGCCTATGAGATCCATTTACAACTTAGAATTAAGCCCTGGAATGGAAAGTATGGGTTAAGAACAACATGATTTTCCCAAGGAAACAAGTGGACGGATGCATCATTTTACCAAGGAATTTAATATTAATCCGATCGAATCAAAGATTTAAACATATGAATTAGTAAAAAAAAAATTGACATTTCAATCACTTTGGATAAGATCCAGATATCATACTGCACCAAAGAACACAGAGATTTAATGAATCTAGGTTTGCATTTGATTTGTAAAAATTGAAAATCTGTCCAATTAACAGTCCTTTATTATCCATCCTAAAACACTGAAGAAAGGAAGATAAATTGTGAAGGGATAAATTTTTTTGACAAGATGATAGAACACGATAGAACATGGAGGAGTCCATGCATATATATTTAGAGAATTAGCACCCCGCAGCCTTGACATGATGGATATTTATTGATGCTGAAGGCTTCAGCCACAGGGCACCTCAGTCCTGCATCTGCATGCATGTCTTTCTCATGTGCACGCAGTGTACTACGTAGACAGTGCCATATCCAACCTCTCTGTGCGTGCATGGATTCGTGCATGTCTTGGTCCTGTGCGTGCAGTGTATGTACGTGCGTGAATGCATGCATGACAGCAGACATTATTATATACGTACCACGTCATCGACCTCGGCTCCAAGTGCCAATCAGATATGACGCCCGGGGATTGAATCACGTGGGCACATGCACGAGCAAGTGATGTAATTGAGTTAACGATTATATATGTTTGATTCTAACTTGAATATATTAGTTTGGTGATTTAGAATCATCACGAGTGAACTTAAAAAGAGGATACGAGTGAAAAATATGAACACCTGAAATGTCAAAGCCATCATACCAGACTAGTGATCAGAGGAGTTGAGTATTAGTGTGTGCAAGGTAATTAAGAGAACGAGAAGCTGAGAA
Organism: Wurfbainia villosa; assembly: GCA_025175895.1. NCBI lineage: Eukaryota > Viridiplantae > Streptophyta > Magnoliopsida > Zingiberales > Zingiberaceae > Wurfbainia > Wurfbainia villosa. The sequence goes on along the minus strand of CM045991.1, from coordinate 19,749,303 downwards.
GACGGAGCGAGTTAAGTGTACTAAACGGATTGAGGAAACAAAAATTATCAAACAAATTAAATTAGGTAATTAGCTAGTCACTGAAATAAATTTAGAAGACTATGCGAGGTGATAAGTAAGTCATGTGAGACTATATATAACGATTGGAGGTGTCGAGTAGAAGGCAAGAGGATGAAGCGAGTAGAGGAATTAACTAGAATTAAGGTGAGGGAATCAAGCAATTAGTTCATTCTATCCAATAAATTGAGCAAATAAAGTATATAAAAAAAATTAGATAAACTGAGACAAATTTGGCAATCGAGATGGTTCAATTAACACCGCTAATTGATACGATGATCTAAACAATCAGAATAAATTAATTAATCGCACAAATTAAATGTGGCAATTAGTACAAAAAAACTTAGCAAGCTGTACATACACAACACCCAAAGTGAACTTGAGTGATTGAATGGATCGGACAGGATAGGCCAAGTAATGACGTAGATTAAAGATGATTATCATATCGGACGAGTTAAATAAATTAAATTGCACTTTATAATTAACCATTTTTTAATATTCTAAAGACTAATCTTTTCATTACTTATAAAAAAGGATATTTCTAAAAATGGTCACCCCTACATTTACACAGGGAGAGAAAAAAATATAGAGAAATAATTAATTATAGAAAGAGAAAGGAACTGATAAAAGGAAAAGAAAAAGAAGGTGATCCAAAATGTTTTCAATTTCTCGTTGCTCTTTTCTATCATTCCAAGTAAATATTAAATTAAGACCCTAATCCTTCACACTCCCTTTTTTCATTTTTATTTTTATTTTTCATATTTGTTTCCCTCCAAATAAACACAAACAGCATGTCAATATTAATCAATAATTAAGCAAGTGCATGCAGTAGCTCACTAATATCTCAGTTGAAACTCTTCTTCAATCGCCAGTGTATCAAATTAAAGCAACATTGCACACTCAACGAAGATCAGAAAACATGTGTGCTTGTTCTGCTTTGAACAAGAAAGACCGAAATATACAAGAACAATATAATTTTACAAACCATGAATGCCGGCACAGGTACGTGTTCATCTCCAACTCCAGTATTGGTGAACAGACTTGCGGGAACCAGTCGAAATTAATTCAGCTAAAAATATATATTTCCATCTCGCGCGATCTGGCTTAAATTTTTTTCCCTCGCCATCAGCTCATGCTTGTCACCTCACTGGGACCTTAATCCAGCCATTGGCAAAGGCAATGGCTAAGATAACAAAAGGTGTAGTTGACATACCAAAGATTATGATGTAAGGCAAGGGGTGGGTTCTCTCCTTCCCTCTCCCCTGCTGTTTGCCAATATATACCTGCAACATTCGAACCTATTTTTTTTTTTTCTTTTATTTTATTTTTCAGGAGCAAATTTTGCAGGAGACGTCAGAGAGTAAATTTACTAATCCGGTTCTTCTTCCTTGGTGATGAACTTCTTCTTATTAGCAGGCTTTGCCTCTCCATCTGTTCTCCCTACAAATCAATGATCGAAAAAAAAAACCCCTTGAATTCTAAGACAAAAAGAAGAAGCTAATTTAGTTTAAATGTACCTACCTATCTTTGCTTGGATTTTGCATGGGTTGATGATTCTTCTTGCTTTCGTTGGAGCAGGAAGGGGATGAGAAGAGAAGAGAAGAGAAGGTGTGATTTGGTGACAAGAAAGGCATTGGCATGCATGGAGATGTAGAGATGATCAGCTGGAATAGCCATTTCTATAAGGTGCGCAGCCGTGCAGGAGGAGATACCATGGATGACCTGCCCTCTATCCATTACTAGGCCTAATAAGTGGGATAAGGCTGCAATGACCCAGCTTTAGCCCTTTTCTCTTAATATTTTTATTTTACTATCAAAATACCTTCCATCATTAGCAAATAAACTATTTGAATTTTTTTTATTATTTAAAAAAAAGGACATTTGGAAAACATTTTAGCCATCACAATTCTATCTTTAATTTGCAACTTTAGCCCGTCATTTACCTATGTAAAAACATTGTTTTTAACAACAATTGAATTTTTTTTTTGATAAACAATTATTTAAGATAATTTTTCTAAGAAAACTAAACATTACTATTAAGCGTTGAATTATTTTTTTCTAACTCCAGAGAGTGTTTTAGAGAAAAAAATAACTTTAATTAATTAGTTAATTAGGTCATTTGTCTAGAAGAGTTCTAACAAATTAAATTTTATAATCAAGAAAGCAGTAGGAATAATTTAAAGTAAGCCAATAGATGAGGACAAAAATTTTAAGATATTTTTAATTAATTAACCCACCAGAGAATTATAAGTCTCCAATGAATAAATAAGAAATTTGGTTCTAATTTAAAAAAAAAAACTTATATGTCATCAGAAAATCTACGTACGTCCTTCGCATTAATTATCCGATGGAAATTTTTAATAAATTAATAAAATTATTTTTTGTAACTACTACCGATGATGCTATCAAAATGTGGACACAATTAAGTCCGCGGAATTCACAATTAATCCAAGTGAGAAGCGAAATGAATTGGAAGAGCGACTCAGAAATAAATAGAAGTTAGAAGCATGTCGAGTTGGAAAAGAGGCTATTCGAAAAGCTGGGAACAATTGGAAAACTGGAAACTTAGAAAGTCAAAAGTATATCGAGTCGAGTTGAAAACTCAAGAAGTCAGGAGTCATGAGATCGAGCATGAACACTCAAGAACTCGATAATTAAGCCAAAAAGCAAGGAAGCCAGAAGTAATAAATCAAGTCGGTCGGGAATGTGAGTGGTTGGAAAATGCAAGAGTGAGGAGACAGGAATTGAAGCTCGAGAATCGAGAGCTCAGTAGAATAAGAAGTCAGGGATAGGAAGTCACGCGCGCACCTGGGAATCAGACTATATATAGGGGAGATTGCTTTTAATATTTGTCACATCTCGTCTCCTAATTTAATAACCACCTATAACAATGATAATTCTATGACTCGTGGCAAACCACGTGGAGAACAACGGGATGAGGCCCCCATATAAGAGTCGACCAAGATAAAAGAAAATGGCTCGTTGGCTCTCTCTCTATGAGATACCATTTTCTTTTCTACAAGTTACGTGCTTCATCTTCTTCTCCGATTCTAATTTATACATAGGAGGGATATAAGTCGGAGCATCGAGTAAAATATTTTTTACGGTAAACCAATAGCATTTTCTAGATTGAATCGATTAAATTTATTCTAGTAAAAATTTAAATAGGTAGAAATAATAGATAGGGCGGCACGATATATGTGATAAATAAATCTGATCAAGGGAGATGAATCAGAAAACTCGAAGACTAGCTAGCTAGCCGCCTCTCAAATTAATGATTGCTTAATCAATTAGCTTGCCGGTGAGAGTGATGTTTCACCGCCGCCTATCAAATGATTGCTTAGCTTGCCGGTGAGAGTGATGTTTATCCAAACGAAATTAAGTCGCTTGACTTCGATGCGTCCCAAGTCCCAACTACATTGCTGTGCAGATCTGGGTCATGCCGTGCCCGCTACCTCTCACGTTTGAAAGAATAAAGAGACTCTGCGTTGAAAATTCATAAGGATTATTTTAAATCCGGAATCTTTATTTTTGTATTCATAAGATACGTTTAAAAAATATTATAATAAAAAATAAAATAAAATAAATTTCCTTTTGTAAGAGGACGAGGAAGATTATCTTCTTTTTTTTTTGTTCTTCGAGAATAAAAAATATATATTCAGTATTTTTTTTAAGTAGAGAATAAAAGAATTTTTTGATTGTTAAAAAGAAAAATAAAATTTTTATTTTATGGGAGATGGGACGATTAATTAAAAATGATGGATTTGATTAGTCAAATTAGACCGAGCTGGCTTCTAAGCTAGATTATGTATTTTATTTTGTTAGGCTCGGCCTAACTCCGCACGTACAACTGGCATGAAGTAACGTGACCGTGTATATATTATTCAATTAAACTCGTTGAATGAGTTGCTATCATTAACAAACTGTTCGTAATAAATTACTTTACTATTAATATAATCAAATCACTTTTATATATATAGAGCATATATATCCTGGGCACCAAATTCATGAGCGGCTGTGCGTTCACTGTTCACTGGAGCTGTGGTGAACAGTGAAAATACTGTTCACCGATGAATTCTGTGCCCAGGCGCTCAAGAAATCGACGCGCAACATATAAATCTCGTATGTATATATATATATATATATTAGTTTGATATGTTATGTATCATGATATGTGCAACTCGCATGTATCTAAACACACACAGAATAGAAAATGAATAATATTTCCCGTCGAAACTTTTGTCGCTCGATATTATTGTCTAACAATGAGATTTTGGTCGCAATTTGCCCGCAGTTCGATCAATACCAAAATCCGATAGGATCGAAGCCACCAGTGTGACCGTTGACGGTTGCAATTGTTGTCACTGGCAATCAATAATTCTAGCCGTGATTTGGTCAGAATTCGATAGCAATCCGATCAGAGTCGGAGTTCGATCGTCCGATCGAAATTCAACTGAATTGCAGTCGTCAATGTGATGACTAATTCCGACTACGATCCGATCAGTCTTCGATGTGGATTGGACCACAATCGATTCCGATCGAAATCAATAGCGATTTGTGGTCGCCAGTGGCTACGGCATTGATGACAATAATTCGATCGGATTCCGATTGAAATTCAACTACGATTCGCTCGGAGGGACACCAACGTCAATCTCAATGGGTTCAAAAGGTGAGTTGTAATGCGGATGACTGTCAACGACGAAGAATTTCGTTGAAGATTGCAGAGAGAAATACTGTACATTTTTCATTTATGGTGCAATCCTGTAAGATCAGACGGTACACGGTGCATCGCACATGGGCCACATTGATCAGTCGCAGTCGAATTGCGGGTGCTAGTGGTCGCACGTTGACGATGGAATTCGATCGAATTTCGATCACAACCCTAAGTGGTTCGATCGGAGGGATGTCGACAATCATCTCAACAAGTTCAGGAGTTTGACTAATATGGATGATTATTTTTTTTCTCATTTGGTGTTGGTGTCGCTGCGATGTTGATCTAAAAACCAGTAAGTTGGTGTAGATGTTGGTCTTTAAAAACTAACGCTAGTACGATGTTATCTTTCCAAAAGTTGGGAATCTGCCCAACTAGCAGCCCCCTGCCATCCGTCCCAGAGCTACGGCGAGAGGGAGGTAAATCACAGAGAAGACTATGTCCCTTGGCGGTGTGAAGCGGTGGAAGTCATCCGAGCCCGGAGGGATTTTAGATCCCCTGAATCCCACCCGTATCCAAAGTCAATATCACTTTAGTATTATATAAATTAAATCGGTACCATCTTAGTATTGATTTTGAATATTAATATGGTGATAATACTGATGTTGAAGTGTATCAATTGTTTATTTTCGAGGATAATAATTTTTAATTTGGATATATATGTGAATCAAAATTCATTCAGAGATGTATATTTGTTATAAGATGAAATATATAGTAGTTCTATTTTAAGTTTAAAAAAAATGATATTTAAATTTTTTTTCGAATTCATCGAGGGTTTCAGTAAAAATCTTTTGATAGACATGAAAAGTTTCCAACTCATTCTAAATGTTATAGATTTTAAAAATATTTTTTAATTTATATGTGTTCAAAAATATTAACATTATTGAAATATCGGAACTATAAATAAATATCTTTATTAGAATCTTATTAATTTTTCAAAAATTCACATCAATTAATGGATTTCGATACAAAAAACTCCAGCTCTTCTAATCATTACCGCTATGACGGACAGTTGCAGTGTTCCACAACAATTCTATCCTTGCAACTTTAGGCCATCATTTATCTAACATCGTTGTTTCCAACAACAATCATTTTATTTTTGGATAAACGATTATTTAAGATAATTTTTCTAAGACAAAAACTAAACATTGCTATTAAGTGTTGAATTATTTTTTCCTGGCTCGAGAGAGTGTTTTAGAGAAGAAAATAAACTTTAATTACTTAGGCCATTTGTCTAGAAGAGTTCTAACAAATGAAAGTTTGCAGTTAAGAAAGCGGACGAAGTTGGAATAATATAAAGTAAGCGAAATATTTAGATAAGAAATTACATTTTAAGGTGTTTTTAATTATTATAGGAATTGATATCGAGAAAAATTAACTTATGATTAGACATATAACAACCAGTGTTGCACCACATCTTATGTCAGATGCTCCGTGTCTCGACTCGGCTATATCTTATGTCAGACGTCCTGCGTTTTGGTTCAGTCACATCTTATGTCAGACGTCTCGCGTCTCGGTTCAACCACATCTTATGTCAGATGTCCCGCGTCTCGGCTCGGTCACATCTTATGTTAGACGCTCCGCGTTTCGGCTAGGTCATCATCTCATATCTCAACAAATGCATATTATCTCGGATGTATGACTTTTCAACACATGAGTTATTTTATTTAGTCAAAGGACGTCACAAATATTTTTCTTCAGAAGGTCCACAGACAGTCCTTGTCAGTATTTTGCTCCGATCAGGGAACAGATGCTCATATTGATTTTCAGAAGAATGTGTACTTCATTAATGAGAAGTTGTCTCCCATCAACCACACGATGAGCATTAATGATAATCCACGCGCCGACAATATTTATGAGGATAATGACCTGTATCACTCCTCAAAACAAGCATAAGATCAGTGAGTCATACTGCCCATACCGACCGTACTGCTTGACAGGAGGATTCTTATCTATATATAACCCTCCTGAAAGAGACCAGAGGTTCGCGCATCCTTAACTAAACCTCTCCATTGTTTTCCTCCTCTTTCCACTAATTTTCTCCCTTGAGCATCGGATGAGCCTTGTCGAGATCTATATTGGCGTTCTTAATCGCTCTCTATCTTACAGGATACGTCATTCGATCCGTTTCGTTCCATTCGGTTCGGCTCACAGTCGAGACGTCGTTTCGATCATCACCACCCTCCCTCCGAGTCATCTCCTTCCATCCGAGTTATCAGCCCTTGCTACACTTGTCACCGAAATACCTCACCATCTCGTGATCTCCATGGGCAACCTGAATAAAGGAATTAAGTTCTTATTTAAAAAAATGAACTTAGATGTCATCAGAAAATTACTTTGTTTCCTGTAACTACTACCTTAATTACTGTAACCAATAGCAATTTTTGGATCGATCAAATTATTTTGTCAGACGGGAGTGTGTACAAATTTAAACAGGGAGACATAGCACGATATATGTGAGAAATAAATGTGATTAAGATGGATGACTAAGAATATTTTAAGACTGCCTCCCAACGATTGCTTGCTGGCGAGAATGACGTTTTAGACGAACTAAATTAAGGCACTGGACTTGATTTGACTGGTCTTGAGAATGCCTTTAATGCGTCCTAACTACGTACGTTGTGGGGGAGACCTGGGCCATGCCGAATTGTCTCTCACGTTTTAAAAGGATTCTGTGTCGAAAATTCATGAGATTTTTTTTAAAATCCGAATAAAGAAAACCTAAAATAAAACCACTGTTCTTTTAAAAATTTACTTTTATATTCATAAAATATGTTAAAAGAGAATATTATAATATAAGAAAAATGATTTTTGCTTCATAGTTATTACAAAAATAAAATAAAATTTTCACTTTATATAATCGTCGTGAATCGATACATTATGTCTCCATACATGCGGTGGTAAAAAGTAATGTGGTTCTTTGAATACTAATGAGTCGATTCCTGGAAGAGATCTAAATCCAGGCTCGGATGACCCTCATTTTTCCCTTGCCAGTGTCGAGGACATAGTCTCTCAATTTACCTCCCAATGGGTGAATCGATACATTACGGTCATTGACAAATAATTAAATCACTCAAATAATGGTGGACGTCAGACCGAATAAAGAAGATCTAACTAGATTGGTTTCTAGCTAGATTATATTGTGTCTTTGCCCATCTCCATCAATAAATCTGATCATTCACAAAACTTTATCACACTGAAAGCAAAAGATGAAACTCTCTAGAGAGTCTTCGTCAATCAATTTAAGAGGAAGATAAATGATAATATTTTTGAGATTAGCAAGAGAAAGAGATAGAAGATTCGTAAACTAATTTGACTATAACTGACTTTTGCTAGAATTATATGTTTATTTTATTCAAGGCCAAGCGAAACAGTCACTCTAGTTGGCATTGTCAAATCTAAATAAAAAAAAAACAAAAAAATAGCATGATCAAGTACTATGAACAACAGTCCATGTTTCTCTTATCAGTGATATTATTATCCAATAGAGAGGCAAGGTTAGTGTCACAGGCGGAGCTAAGTGGAAGGTTAGCCGGATGTTAGTCCGGGAAATTTTTTTTATAGTATAGCATAGTGTAAATTTTTTTTTTTTCACATTTTGCTCGGATTTAGCTCGGGATAAAAAAATTAATCTCGATGATTAATCCAGAGATTAGCCCAGCGCTGAGCCACCCGTCTTTGGTCAGTGCTCTACATTTGTTTCCAAAATGATGCAACCTAAAGGTCAAAGGTGATGTCCAAATCTTACGCAAGGCTATTCCAATTGTTCAGCTCCAAAACAAGATGTAATCATTAATTTCTTTCTGACTAATTACATAAACAAGCTTGTCTTATACTTTGATTTTTTTTTTTCCCTTCTTTTTTTGATACAATACAAAAAACGTGAAGCTCCGCGGTCGTGCTCTGAACACCATCAACAAAAGTGAGAGTAAGATTGAAAGGCATCAGGTATGACCTTTCACTAATTCACTCACTCTGGTTTATCAATCACCTCTGCGCAAAGAGGAAAAGTACACGAGTACTAAAAAACTACTGCATCTATGAAGGACAGCTAGTTCTCTATAAAGGGAGATTCAGCTCTCATGCATCCTCTTCTATCCTTTCAGTCTTAATTCAGATTCTAAATCTCGCAAAAGATGGCAGGGAAAGAGCCAAAGGTATTCAATTCCCCAGTTCGATCCTCTGCTTTGGAGCTCTTAATTCTGATAACTTTGTATCGTGATCGGTAGATGCGTAATCTACTAATTTACTGCATATATGGTTTTATTGATGCTCTGAATTGTCACAGATGGTCACGGTTATCATAAAGGTCGACCTCGGATGCCGCTGCTGCGCCAAGAAGATCAAGAGCGCTCTCTGCAAGCTCGAGAGTAAGCATATATACTACTGACTTCCTATGTTTCAGAATACCTAAGCAAGCAAAATTGCTCTTTTGAGGGATTCTGTAAATTTGTTTTTAGAGCAATTCAAGATCAGTTCCATCGCATTCGATGATAAGAAGAACACCATCACCGTCTCCGGCGCCTTCAACCCCGACTGCTTTATCAAGAAGATCCGCTGCATGGCCTGCAAAGTGATCATTTGTATCGAGATCCAAGACGACAAGCCGTCGAAGCCGCCGGCGCCGCCGCCGCCGCAGCCGGAGGTTAAAGTGAATGTCTCGATCTGCTGCTGCTGGCCGTGCCCCTGCTACCAGCCGCACTTAGGGTGCAACCGCTGCTGCTCCTGCGGCTACGAGTCCTCCTGCCCTCCGACAAAACCCTCGTGCTCCGGTGGCCACGTGCCCTCCTGCCCTCCGACAAAACCCTCGTGCTCCGGTGGCCACGTGCCCTCCTGCCCTCCGACAAAACCCTCGTGCTCCGGTGGCCACGTGCCCTCCTGCCCTCCGTCACAACCCTGGTGCTCCAGCGGCCACGTGTCCTCCTGCCCTCCGTCAAAACCCTCGTGCTCCGGCGGCTACCCATGCTACAAGATCGTCTGCGAGGAGGAGCCTTCCTACGGTTGCTCCATCATGTAATTAATTTGCATGCGAAGTGATTGATAATAAGTACATCTCGAGAGTCGAGACTGATCAATGTCATCCTCGTATTGCAATGCTAATAATTCAATTCGTAAGCAAATTAATGTGAGTCCAATCAAGTCGATCTGTAATCAAGCAATGATCATGATCTTCCGCCCTTCATCACGGGGGAGGCGGTTTTCGAGCTAGCTTTTAGCAACAGGTGGTGATGACCTGCGTGAATAATGTAGCCGGACCAGCTCCATCGCCGTCAGGTCGGGAAGGAAGGCGCGCAGTCGATGTAACTGAAACGCAGGTGGCCGTGAGGAAGAGATGGACCGGGTCCGGGCGGCTGAAGATGGTCCGGGAGAAAGGGACAAAGGTGGCCGGGCAAAAATTAAGGCTTCACACTTTCTAAACGAAGATCTGACTCATGGCACCGGGACGATGCTACAATTTTATATTTAAACATAAAATTAAAATAACAAAAATCCAATTAAATCTTATATGAGCTAACGAATAAATTATTCATAATTATGTTTGTCGAAGTTAATTTATGTTTAGTTGTCGAACGAGCATGAATTTAAAATTTAGGATTTAGGAATATAGACCTTGTTAATATCTAATTTTTAAGATGCAAGATAATTTTTTCATTCAAATGTTATATTTAGTTGATAACCGTTAAAATATCTTTTCGTGCGGACCGAAGTTTTCGGTTGATAATCAATTGCAGCGGACTTAATAAATGTGGGTGTTCCGATACCGCAGCGCGGACTCCAGTCACCTACTCGCCTGTTCGATCTCTAGACGAAAGAGTGAGTCCCACTGAGATTCCACGAAACTCCATCCGGGTAGATCATAGAGTTATTGGAAGCAACGTCGCCTTCTACAAGCACTCCCAGTAGCCATTGCTTTGCCTGCCTTGCCCTTGCGGGCTGCGTGGTAGGTTTCGACTTTCGTGCCCACCAAGCAGTTGACGACTTCACCTGCGGTCGTCGCCGCCTCTTGCTCTCCGCCCTCGCTCGATCGCCGTTCAGATCTCTCATTCCTCGTCTCGCAGCTGTTTCGAGGTCGATCATTCTCCATTCTCATAGCTTCTGGGGATCGATTGCTTTCTTCGGGTTACCAATTCATTTGCCGTTTTGGATTTCCGAGATATGAATGATAGCTGATGCGGAATCTCTTTAATTTCCCTCTCTCTTTTTTTTTTCTGATCTGTCGTATCAAATTGCGTACTCAATCCAGCTGATTGATTCTGCTTCGTCGATGAAGTAGCTTCTGGGTAAGGTATTTTCTTGGTCGTTCGCCGTGCATTCATAAGCCACAAATTTGAGATTTGAGATGCCTTTGCAGGATTAGGGTTCCTAGGATCAAAAGTTCGATGGCCTTTAACAGGAAGCCTCGCGCTGTGAAAGAAGCTCTCCCGTGGCGGCGTCTGCTTCCGCTCCTTCTCTCAATCCTAGTCGCCGTTATGCTTCTAATCTTTGTGCTGAAACATGGAGTAGTTACTTCCTATGCTTCCTTTGCAAAATTGGAAGAGGCCGTGGCTTGGGAAACTGACCACCCCGCAGTGAGGCATCTCAAATCTGAGCTCAGGTTACCAGAACAGAATTCGCTATCCATTTCTCTGGATCAGAGGAACAAACTGCCACCTAGGAACCTGAATCTCTTTCCTAACCTCGCTAAAGACCACATTAAGATCGTCCTTTATGTTCATAACCGCCCCCAATACCTCAAGGTGGTCGTCCAGAGCCTCGCTACAGTGGAGGGGATTGGGGAGACATTGCTAATTGTAAGCCACGATGGATACTTCCCTGAGATGGATAGCATTGTCCAAGGCATCCGGTACTGCCAGGTCAAGCAGATCTTTGCGCCATACTCTCCACACTTGTTCCGTGATACCTTTCCGGGCATCTCACCTGGTGATTGCCGCAATAAGGAGGACCCTACTATGAAGAAGTGTCATGGGACAGCGGACCAATATGGCAACCACCGGTCACCAAACATAGTGTCGTTGAAGCATCATTGGTGGTGGATGATGAATACTGTGTGGGATGGGATGGATGAGACCAAGGGATTATCTGGCCACATTCTGTTCATTGAAGAGGATCATTATATCTATCCAAATGCCTACCGGAACCTCCAACTTCTCGTAGGATTGAAACCCTTGAAATGTCCCGAGTGTTATGCTGCCAACCTGGCACCATCAGATGTGAATTCTAAAGGAGAAGGCTGGGATATGTTGATTGCTGAGAAGATGGGCAATGTAGGGTATGCCTTTAACCGGACAGTTTGGAGGAAGATCCACTCAAAGGCAAAGGAGTTTTGCTCATTTGATGAATATAACTGGGACATAACTATGTGGGCTACTGTCTATCCTTCATTTGGAACCCCTGTTTACACTCTTAGAGGTCCTAGGAGAAGTGCAGCTCATTTTGGAAAATGTGGGTTGCATCAGGGACAAGGGAAGAGCAATGCGTGCATTGACATCGGAGAAGCAAATATACAGTTAGATGAAATTGATAAAATTCTGAATATAAAGTCCAATTGGCCTGTGCATGTTTTCAAGAAGCAAACGGGTTACCAAGCTGGTTTTAAAGGTTGGGGAGGTTGGGGTGATGAGAGGGACCGGGATCTTTGTCTGAGTTTTTCTTATATGTATCATCTCATGCAATCATCATGATATTTTCTAAGTTGTTAGAGCATCACGTTGTCTTCCTACTAATCGGATTTTGTACACGGTAAATGAGGTACAATACACTATTGTCTGTACCATTGAAAATTTTTAATGCATATCTTTACCCTGAAATGGATTATTTGTTGCTTGAGCAAGTTTATTTTAATGCTGTTCTCACTGGTCTTTGATACTGCCTTATTCTTGTGCAAATCTTCTTCATATCGAGTTGCGTATGATTATGATTTTGAGATGACATTTTAATTAGATTGAAATATGATTATGATTTTGAGCTGTCATTTTAGTTAGCTTGAAATTGATGGGACTATGCTACAGATGAGACATTGTAATTTTTGCTGTACAGTGGTTATCTTATAATTTGTGCTTATCTGCATATGGCTTTAGTTCCCATATGAAACCTCCTTTTCTATTGATAACATCTAGTATCCTTTCAACCATCTACTTTTGTTTTAGAAGTGCTCCGATAGATTAATGCTGGTGATTTTTGTCCACTTATTTTGGTGGATTAAATTATTAGATTTATATTATAAGCCAAAAGAAAATATTTGCTTCATACTGATTAATGTTCATCCATGATAAATATATGCAGTCGTTGGGTTTGGCAGTACCAACAGTGACATACTTAAGTGGATCGGTGAATCTGTTTGAACTGCTACTATTTTCCAATGCTGGCGTTGCTGGCCATTTTGTTGCTCGCATGATCACAAAAGTAGACCTGTATAATTAATTTCCTTAAGAATCTGAGCTATCCAGTATTTATTCTTTTCCTGCATTGAAACACCTGTTTCTTTGTGTCACGTATGTATTTCTTGATATTGTTCTTTTCTCTTACATGGCTATAATACTACAAGTAATCTCTTTGAAATCTATCAAAGCTATGGAGATTACTCATGGATAATATTGGAGAAGTTACGATTAGAACCATCAATGGTTGGTGTCCAGGAATATGTCCAACAATCTTGACATGGATTTGTATGGTTCGCTTTTATTTGTTCCGTGATCATTTTTCTTTTCTTTTTCAGTTTTAACTTTACTTTTATTCAGTGGTGATGTATGCCATCTGACGATGTTATCTATTCTTGCTTTAATTGGAAAATTCGTACAAACTAAATAACATGTAGTAGTTAAAAGATGGGCTTCATGAATCTTAAATCTGGACAAGATCCATAGAATATACCTCAAATATTTCAAAAACGTAGTGTTAATGTACTTTAGATGTTTCCAAATATTTTGTTAAAAGTAAATGTGTACTTGAGGCTTGTATTTGGCTAAATAATGAGTATTGAGGATATAATACGATGATAGATTTTTATCATTGGCTGTATTTTGGTCCTGGTGTTTATGAAAACTCGGTGTGTTGATATTCAATTCCGTCACCAGATGAGATGAGAGAACTGTGAAGGTTGCATGTTATTCCACTTCTAGCCTGCAAAGTTTGATTTATTTGGTATGTCATTATCCTTTAAAATGTCAATTAATATATTATTCAACTAGAATGCAGTGCAATGTCCATATCATTGTGAAGGCATGTCTACTAGCCAACTCCGTGAGGTTAACTCTTTCAGTTAAATGTTTTCCCCTTTTTTTATACCTGGTAAATTGGCATCAGTTCAACATATTCCATCATTGCTCAACATTTTCCACAAAAGAAACTTGATATGTTGCAACATATTTCAGCTGAATTCAATTATCTATTTGTTGTCAAGCTCAGGCATCAAATGCAGGCAAGTTGTGTGCTGCAAATTATTGTGAGTTCAATTTCGTACATTAGAATTTGGTACAAAGTTATGCAAACCTGGTTCATTTAATTTTGATCTTAATGTTGTTTTGGTTGTTTGATGGAAGGAATTTCGAATAGTTTGATATTTTATGCTATTTCTCTCAGATTAATGACATTTGATGCTATTTGAGTTCATAACAATAGCAGACTGGTTTTAAATGTGGATAAGGAAATTCTAGATTATCTCCATTAATTTTCCCTAGTAATTTGATATACCAGTGTTTCCTTATTTCATTGTCATGTTCCACGGAAGCGAGTTATTTGATTTGTTTGCCAGTTCTCTGAATCTCTGAATTCTCAACATTTAGAAGATAGACATTCTGTAAGTCACTGTCATCTTCATAGTGTCATCTCTAGTGCAGCAAAAAGGGCAGATCCTTCCTATCTCAAATTGAATGTGCTGAGATGGATATTTACATAAAGCAAACAGCAACTTTATTCTCTCGGATCTACTGGAGAGTAGTATTTCACTGATATTCAGTCATGCCAAAGAGCAACATTCTTCTTCTAGGGACTTCCTTTTGCATTGGATCATCAAAAGGAAAAGAAATCCATGTTTTGATATTGCTCTTTAACTATGTTTATGCCTACTTTTTTCTCTTGAATTCTTCATCGGTATATTTCATATTAGAGTAATTGAACTTTGAGTAGGCACTTTGTCCTTTTCTATTTTGACTTGAAGTGCTTCAGAAAGAAACAGCTGTTTTTTCCCGTCAATAAATGCTGTGAAATGACATATAGCTTCATAGATTGACTCACGATTAACAAGCTTTCAGTAGAATTCACTGAATAAATGTTTATGCATATTTTGCAGCTTTGTCAGAAATCTTGATCACCTAATCTGAGACATGCTTCCAATTTTCAGAGCTGAAGCTTTTATTCTATGGCATCAGAGCTGTGGAAAGCAGGAAAAAATTGTAGATATAATGTTGTCCTCAATTCAGGTCAGCATATAGCTGTGGGTTTATTTATAGTTTATTTGAATTCTAAATACGTATGGTTCTTTTATTTTATTTTCCCAACTACTGCAACTGAGATGTTTTTTTTTCAAAGAAGAAAAAGAAATCAAAATTATCTAACGGGATTTTTACAAGTATGTTTTGTGTTTTTCTCTGGCATCATTGGATTGAGAGTAAACAGCAGATGGTAGATTCCAGAGTTTGTGGAAGTCAAAGTTGTCTTCCACTAATAAAGGAGCAAATTTATGATACGAGGAAGGCAAAGTCCACAGTGCTCCTGGTCCATCGACCTCGCCATTGCATCTTCTGGGTTGAGGCAAGCAGTTCTTCTTACTTTAACATTTGACATTTTAATATATCTCTTTTTAGTTTGTTTCCCTTGTAAATAAATGATTGGGATACTTCAATACATATTTATGAATAAATGACAGAACAACAAAGGGTTATTCCATAAATTAAAAGAATGAATATATATATATATATATATATATATAATGGAAAGGTGAACATAATGAAAGCAGTTCGGTGCACGAAGCTCCCGCGATGCGGGGTTCCGGAGAAGGATCCATTGTACGCAGCCTTACTTTATTTTTTGCAAGAGGTTGTTTCCAGGATTCGAACTCATGATCTCTTGGTCATAAGACAACAACCTTACCGTGAACATAATGAAATATTTGAAAATATATACACAGTTTACAACATGAGATTCCAGAATTCTTTTACCTTTACTCTACATAATCGTGTGCTAACATGACTTCCAAACAGTTATATGGAACTGAATTCTGTTGAATTTAACCTTGGTGAAGCTCTGGATGCAGTAGTGAGCCAAGGAATTATTCTAAGCAGAGACCGTCGGTTGGCAGTTGTTCAAGATTGGCCTGCAGAAGTAACTTCTATGTATTTGTGTGGGGATAATTTGAGGCTGCTGCAAGTGTTGGTTCGTGGCAGTTCCACGAACTGCACAGAGGCAGTTCGTGGAACCGCCTCGAGCACGCAGAGCGTGCGTCCAAGTTGATTGATCGGCTACGAAAGTTGCTGTCGCAGACGAAGAGGGTGAGGAGCGTAGAGGCATTCGACGGATTTGGTTTGTGGAAACAGAGGAGTTTTCCGGCTGTGATCACTCCTTCGACGCAAGTTGAACTTCCACCGGGCAAGCAACAAGAAGGAACAGGTATATTATACTACAGCAAGTTCTAGCAGACTTCTTGTCAAGTGCACTTCAGTTTGCACCACAGGCTGAAGGATCAATGATACTCCAAGTCATTCCAAGAAAGGAACGTATAGGTACTGGAGTGCACGTTGTCCATCTTGAATTCAGGTAAACTTGTTTCAAATAATCATCCTGGAAATCAAGTTGTATTTTTTTCCCCTCTATTACATGCACGTTGATCGTTTGGATAAACTTTGCTTGATTTAACACATACTTGAAATAATCACCAGACAGTGAACAAACAAAATATTTGCTCTATTTGCAGGATCATCCACCCCGCACCTGGAATTCCAGAGGCTCTGGTGCAAGAGATGCTCCATCTGTAGTTTTAAAAACCGACCCGTGCCGCCCGAAACCGACGAATTTTCCCATTCCAATGGGATCAACACTGGTACGCCAAAATCTTGCAGCGGCAAGGGCGAACGGCGGCGGAATCGCGATCGCGATCCCGTGCGATTCCGCCGCAATCGCGATCATGGCATCCGCGATTCCACAACAATGGCAATTTTGCAAGGGTAGTGGCGACCACGAAAAGATTCGTGTGAACCTGCGGTGGTTGTTTGCGGCCTCGCACAAACCTGTGGTGGCCACCTGCGACCTCACGCAAGCTCGTGGTGGCCGCCTGCAGCCACGAGCGACCTCACGTGAGCCACTTTGGCAGCAAGTTTCTTGCTCGAGGCCGCGGTGACTGTCGGCGGCCTTGCACGCGGCCTCCACAGTGGTTGCAGACGGCCTCGCATGCAACCTCGGTGAAGCTGGGACATTGGCCAGCGAAAAAAAAAACATCTCAAACTATAGTTTAACTATATGTTAATAAAATCAATTAAAATTTAATAAAATTATTTTATTAATTTACATATTATAAATAATAATTTTATTAGTATTAAAATTTATTTTATTTTTTAATCCTATTTAATCAAAAATTAATTAAATTAATTTTATTATTATAATTAATTTTTTGGTATTTTTTCCTTTTTAAATCTTTTTTATTTTTAATATTTAAATTAGAAATTTCATCTTTTAATTTATGTATTTTATATTTAAAAATTATTGGAATTTATCGATACAACACAATACGATATCTTAGGCGAACCGAAGCCTTGATACGGGTAGAAATTTTAAACCTCGGTTCCATTATAGCCAAGGTGTCTCCTAGGAAGGCCTTGGTCTCTACATCAGCCAAAAGCTTGTAAAGATCATGAATGGCAATGTACAATATCTTAGAGAAGCCGAGGGATCATCTCTTATGATTTTCATCGAGTTTCCTTTGGTTCATCAGCACCACAGAGGTAGGAGAAAACATCAATTAACATACGAATCAATTCTAAATATTACTGATTACATTGGTCTGCTTGCTATACAGGGGCAGGGAATCAAGGTTCATCAACCATTCAGAAGAGAAGTCAATTAGCATAAAGTTCAATCACTTAAAACATGGAGAGAGACCGTCAATGGTTGCTGGAATTGGCCTCTGTCATAAAAATCTCGCATCATGCATGGAGCACACAAGGAGAATAAACACAGTGGTATTTTCCTACGATTCTAACCATTACCATTTAAGATAAAATAAGTGGCAGCTTATATACTGCAACTTATTTTTCAGTTTGATTAGTTTTCAGACTATCGTGGATTGCGACAATTAAGAAGAATGTCATGCTTGCATCATAGTTGTGCGCATCAGCTGGATTCTAAGGAGACCTTTCCATGTGACTCGTGTTTGATGTGCTCTTGATGTGGAGTTTTTAACAATAAGGATCTCATTCGACAGTTTGTTTCTTTAGTCGACCAAGGACTTGTTTAGGATTTCCTCTTGGGTGTGTATCTGAATGGAGGGGGAGGAAAGTGGTTTGGTCTGAGATCCTTTTTCTAATTTAGTGGTATTGCAGATTTATTATCAAAGATGCAATGAGTCGCAATAATGTCATTATTACTCATCAAAACAAATTAGATCGCCAACTAGGAGTCTGCTACCGGTGAAAGTGGTTAAATATTACATATTCTGGTATCTGGTCTGATACTAGTGATTTTGCGTTCATGTAAGAGAAGCAATGGACGTAATAAATTTGATTTTATATGACCTATCGATCTACTAAGGGTGGTTTTATGTAATTTTATGGGAAGCTACGAAATGGAGGGAGAAGAGGAAAAGTGTTACAGAGATGTGTACTTTGAAGCTTCTACGTACGATTTTGTGAATGTTCTTCTCTACTCTTCTTAACTGTATATCTATCTAAGTGAACTAATCTTAGAATATATTTGCTTCAAAAGATGAAGAACATTAAAGGCATAGTTGGATCCTCCTTGTGTACTTTATGAATGTATAAGCGCAGGGAGTTATTCATTTCGTTTCATTATCTAGTGAGCATGATCGAGTCCCCTTCTTCCTCTTTCAAAATCAACAAACCTGTTAAACTCCCTTGATTCACCACTCTTAACAATTCTTCTTACTCGATCTAAATTGCATGATCAACGATTGACTCACTCGATCGGTCCACCCAAACCAAATGCCCCATTAGCTGATTGGTTTCGTAAGTTGATGACTCGAGAATTTTGATAATGGCGCTTACAGTTGAAATCATGGGAGCTCACGTAGATGAAGGCAACTAAAATTCTAAAACCGTTTCGCTCGCAATAAATTACAGGTGATTGCCTATTATTTAGTAAACAGTCATAATAGGATTTTTCTTTTTTAATAAAGAAGGGTGATTTTATTTTCATTAAATTAGATTTTTGACTATTTTTTTTTCAACCTCTCTAATATTACTCCATTTTGCCATCATTTCTAATATACTTCTGCTCAATTTCCTGTGCAAATAAACAGACGTTTGCCATACCTTTACTTAGCATAGTTGGGAAGAGGAAATGGGAAAGAGACAGAATTACAAATAAAAGAGGTCTATCATTATGTACAATTTTTTTTCTTCTTACCATCCATCCAAACAAATGCACTGCTATTGTTTTGTTGAGTTCACTAGTTTTTATATCTTCATTTGTGGGATTCCTTGTGTTTCTGAAAAAAAATTGGCATATTGTAGGCTTTAGAGCTTCATAAATAAATGTTTTTGGTTCTAAGATAGACAAGCAGGATTTAGCTTTCTTACTCCAAACTCAAGCAATTTGTGTCAATTGTATAAACTCTTGGTGGATGGATGATTAGCAGTTCTGTTCAGTTATCATTTAGTGACTACAGCTAGAAAATCAAATATCGGAAAAGAAATCCATTGTACGCAGTTTTACCTTGCTTTTTTTGCAAGAGGTTGTTTCCAAGATTTGAACATGTGACCTCTTGGTCACAAGACAACAACTTTACCGTTGTGCCAAGGCTCCCTTCTACAACTAGAAAATCAAATATAGCTTAATTA
This sequence comes from Wurfbainia villosa, assembly GCA_025175895.1. Taxonomy (NCBI): domain Eukaryota; kingdom Viridiplantae; phylum Streptophyta; class Magnoliopsida; order Zingiberales; family Zingiberaceae; genus Wurfbainia; species Wurfbainia villosa. The sequence continues at coordinate 19,729,530 of CM045991.1, read as the reverse complement.
ATAAACCAGTAATTCTCATAATAAAGCTTTTACCTTCATTTTTCCTCTCTAATTTGCATGGAGAATTTTAGCATTACTCTTAGGGTGCGTTTGGTTGGGGGTTATCTGTGATTACCTTAGTCATGTGATTACCAAGTAATCACATAACCAAGGTTATGGGGAATAAAATATAATCTTGTTTGTTTAATATTGTTTGGTTTAATCCTAGGTAATGAGACAAAACCTTGTTTGTTTGAAGGTTTTAATGTACTATTTACTTTGACATTTACAATATTACTCCCAATCAAGCACATGGTGACCGGTGGCGGCGGCGGCCGGTCGACGACCGGTGACAGCGGTGGCGACGGTCGACCGGCGCCCATGATCGAGGACGACGATCAGCTGGCCGGTGCCGACGATCGGCGATGGTCGACGACCGACGATCGGCAATGGTGGTCGGATATCGACGACGGTGATCGGTGATCGACGACGGCGATCGGCGACGGTGGCCGATGATCGGCGCCAGCGACCGATGATCGGCGGTGGCGGCCAACCGACGACCGACGGTGGTGGTGGCCGCCCGGCGACCGACGATGGCGGTCGATCGGCTACCGATGATGGCAGTGGTCGGCCGGTGACCGACGATCGACGACGACGACGACCAACGATCGACGACGACGACGACCAACGATCGGCTACCGATGATGGCAGTGGTCGGTCGGTGACCGCCCGTCGATCGGCCGTTGGTCGCCGCCGATCGCCGCCGGCCGGTCATTGGCGGCTACGGCCGGCCACGATCACGGCCACCTAGAAGTAATTAGAAAAAATAAAAGAAAGACATATTTGTAAAGATAAATATTGAGTCCATAATGTAATCGGATTACATCGCTTTTCCTTCGTAATCGAGATTACGGATCTTGGCTCTTATTTTGTAATGCGATTACATTACATTACATTCTTAAAAGGCATTGGATGCTATGTAGCTTTCTACCACCTCATTATGACCTGAACATTTTATCCTTTTACTGGACTTTCTATTCTTCAAAGGGAGGGACTCGACGGAAGATTTTGAAGAAGCTGGGCACAGCAAAGATGCTCATGAACAGATGAAAGCATTTTGTGTTGGGGAGTTGGACCCGGACCGTGCTGTTATCCCCGAGCTTGAAGTTTTCAGCAAGGACCAACCATCTGGTTTTACCAACAAGCTCAAGAACATGACCTTCGAGTACTGGGCTGCAACTGCAGTCATCGGAATTGCAGTGGTCGCTGGAATTCTGTACTCACGCAAAAGTTGATTTTAAAGTTCGCATCAGACTTCTGAACGTTTAAGATTGCCTAATATTATTATTTTAATTAATTCTTAAGCAATTTTGTGGTTAGGCGATAATAGAACACCTGTTCAATCTTCTGCTATACACTAAGAACTGTTCGCTACTGGTTTCTTTATTCAAATCAGTATATTCATGTTGATCTATCTTTGAGTTTTATTGCTATTCTTGTTAATTGGGGAAATAAATAATGAAAAAAAAATAGTAATGAAGTTGTGAAAAATTATATCGATGAAATTTTATTAATTTTTTTTCTAAGAGTACTTTTGGTTTGTCTAGATTATTTTAAAAGTCTCAAGTGTTATTTTTTTAATCAAAAATACTTTGATAATTTGTTACATCTAGAGAGAGAAAAAAAAATGGAACTCAAATTATGATTTTGTTAAGTTTTTGATATGATTTTTTATAAAATGAGGTAGGCATATTTTTTGGCAAACATTTTAATAATTTACTTTAATTTGGTCAAAGTATATCTTATATGTAGCAAAATGGTGCATATATATTTTAATAATTTCACTTGACTTTTAAATTTATATAAACTAAGTAGGGAAGCCGGTTATCTAATATTATAATGTAGAATTACTTTCTAATTGACTAGTTTTTATCATAAAAAAATATTTCAAAAGAGAGATTTTACTTGGCCAAAGTATAGATTATCCATGTGTTATGATTTTATAGTGTTAAACGGAGAAGAGTTTTTTTTTTTGGGGTTGGTTACAATGTGGATGATTGAAGTAGTTGAAAATATACATAAATTTGTCCATAGTTTCTCAATATTGTTAATTAAGGGCGTTTGTATCCGTAAAAAAAATATGCAGAATAGGATGAGCTTTTTGAAAAGTTAATGGGCAAAATAATTATTTCAGATGAAATGATGTATTTTACGGACAGAATTAGGTTGTCGGGGCACAATTGTATATCTACATATGATGATGATGATACTTCTACTGATTAATTGTTTGATTTTAAATATATTTATTTAGTTTGTTATTTATTTGACTTATTAATTATTAACACTTTTTGATTTACAATTCGTTCGATACGTAAAGAAACACGAGACACACATTCTGATCGACTCCGTCGCCAAATCGAGTAACGGAACAGAATACTTATTACTTTTTATAAGAGCGATGACCATCTGATTGGGCCAAATATAACTTTTTTTTATGACAAAATTAAGACTGTCATTTAAAAAATTCACTTCCTTGCATGTTAAGAATTGGAAGCATATCCCCATGGATAATAAAGAGATGATTTACGATAGATTATCAGTAAGTATAAGTAATTTGATATTTATATAATCATCCGCTCCTTCATTAATAATTTCAATATTGGTATTTTTTCAGGCTGCTTTTGATATCAGTTTGGAGGAGGAGACAACGTCAGTAAGAAAAAAGACTGACAAATTAATGAGTGCGAGGTATAGAAACAATAAAATTAAAATGCACACTCATTATAAGAGTCTATTGCATCTTCCTCCTACTGAGCATCAGCGTCATATGTCGATCGAGTTTTGTGAGATATAGAAAGATTGGGACTATATGTACGATTTGTTTGAATTAGAGAAATTTTAGGTAATTCAATTTATACCAATTATCTATGTTATATAAAAAATAAAATATTTGTTTTATGTTTTATTTTAATAAATTTTTGTATTGTAGACACGATCGACAACAAATACTCAAAATCGATCACACCTCCCATATAACCTTCAAGGTGATTCAAAATCATTCATTCAATACAGTTATGATGGTGTAAATACAAACTTTGTAGTTATAGTATATTGTTTGTTAATTATAATATTAACACATTATAATATTTTTTAGACCGATTATTTATAGAAAAAAAATTAGATTATTATTTTTAATATAACTCATTGTAGCTTATCAAAATGGTGGATTGAGGAGAGGGTCGAGTCTGCATATGTATGATATGATAGATATAATTTAGTTATTTTATTTTTAATTTTGCATAATTCTGTTTAAAAATATTTTTATTATGTTTGATATGGTAAGACTGAGAGATGAGTACATTCAATCATAAGAAATCGGAGATGATATCGATACAATCTAAGTTGCAAATCAAGTTTGTGATCAGGTCCTCGGTGTTTGTTCTGGATACATTATAGTACCTCGAAGTGGGTCAAAATCAATTAGATCCGCTTCTTCGGATGTCACCTCCTCCAGATTAACTAACGTAGCACTACGTGAAAAACTCGAGTCTATCGAACAACGATTAGAAGGGATGCAAGAGGAGCTAGCAAACACTCGAGTTCAATTAACAAGCACCCAAGATGAATTAACATCAATGAGATCAAGATAAGATATGTTTGAAGCAATTCTGAATCTGCTTGCACTTGTAGTTTTACAATCATTAATACATAAGTCATCTTCAGCTCCACCTCCTCCTCCATCTTAGAGTTTGTGAACATTTATATTTTGAGTTAGTGAAATTGTGAACTTGAATGTTTTTAAATTTGGATACTATGAATTTATGAAATTGGATGTTTTGAACTTGAAGTTCGGTTTCTAATGATGTATTTCAATTATGTTATGTGATTAGTTGTGGTTAAATATAATTATTGTTAAATTGTTTGAGTTGTATATATGTTATTAAGTTAGCTGTTGAAATAAATTGTGTGATTGATATTGTATTACAGGATATCGAATATAAATAAAAGGGGTTCTGGAAAATCATATTTCGATGGTCAGCGACGAATTTTAACGATTTCATCGCTAAAAAGGTCATTTTTTTTCTTTATAAGTAATGCACAGTCGACTGCGGCTTCACGACGGGTCAAATTTCTACGTATCAATCGATTGCATAAAAAAGCAATCAACTAATAAAATATATTAGCAACGAATACTATGACACATTCGTCGCTAACTCTTCAATCAACTAAAAAGTATTCTGTGGCTAGCTAAATTATGACAGTCGATTGATATTTTGCGACAACATATACTATTGTCGTCGCTAATATCAATGATTTCTGCCCTTACCGATAATTCAGTTTTAGTGACGAAACCATTAATTTCTTCGCCAATGTTAATTTTTATTTGTGGCGAATATTTTATGGTTAGTGACATTATTTTTTCTCGTCGTTAATATTAACGACGAAATTATGATATTTCGTCGTTAAAATCTCTTAGCGACAAACTTATTGCGACGAAACCTTATTGTCGTTAATGTAATTTAGCAACGAATTTTGATGATTAGCAATGAAAAAAATTCGTCGCTATTTTATTGATTTCTTGTAGTGTGACTATCGATTCCACCAATGGTCTGATCATAATGATTCCCCGTCGATCGATTAAAAGAATCATGCGATCGCCACAGCGCAAATACATTGGCGGCGATAATTTTTGGACTCCGATCGAAATTCAACTACGGTTCGACCGGATGGACACCGACGCCAATCTCGATGAGTTTAGGAGTTGAGTTATAATGTGGATGACCGTCAACGGCGAAGAATTTCGTCGAAGATTGCAGAGAGAAATACTGTATATTTTTTATTTACGGTGCAATCTTGTAAGATCGGACAGTGCACGGTGCATTGCACATGACACACACTGATCAGTCGCAGTCAAATTGCGCCCACTAGTGATCACGCGCTAGTGATAGTAATTCGATAAAATTTCGATCGCAATTCTACAGTGATTCAACATGAGAGATGTCGAGGATGATTCCGATGAATTTAAGAATTAGAATATAATGTGGATGATGATTAATAGTAATTATTATTTTTTCTCATTTAGTATTGGACCGGTAAAACCCAGCACAACGCTGTGGGTGTTGGCCTAAAAACCAACACCACAGTGTAGTGTAGTGTTAGCGTGAGAACTGAAAGTTTATCTGCATTTGAACAAGGTATTTAATCTAAACAGTTTGATTTTTTTTTACGATCAAAATAATAATATAAGATGTAATTTAATTATAATATTTCGATAAATTTATTTATATTTTTTACTTTAGTCACCATAAATTATTAACATTTCAATAAGATATTGATCTTTAAAGATTAGCACGGTCACCATGCATGGCATGATGTTATCTTTAGATATCAACATATCATCACTGTATGGTGTTAGTTTTTATCAATATCAATACTATATTATGGTACTGATTTTTAAATATGAATATCATTTTGGTATTGATATAAATTAAATCGATATCATCATGGTGTTAGTTTCGAACATTAGTACGGTGATAGTGCTGATGTGTTATCAATTATTTATTTTTGAGGATAATAACTTTTGATTTGGGTATCAAAATGATATATAATTAATTTTTTTAAATTGAAATTCATTTAGAAGTGTATATTTGTTATCAGATGAAATATTTAATAGTCCTATTTCAAATTAAAAAATAATATTTAAATTTTTTTGGATTCATCAAGGGCAATCAAAATCTATTGATAGATCTAAAAAGCTCATATTAGATTCATTCTAAATATTTTTCTAATTTATATGTGCTAAAAAATTTTAGCATTGTCGAAATGTCAGAATTATAAATAAACATCATAAATATTTTTACTATGTATCTTTTTCATTACATATTAATTTTTCAAAAATTCAAATCAATTAGACTCATTAGATAATGGATTTCAGTACAAAAGAATTCTAATCGGAGTCTTCTAATAATTACCGCTGTAACGGGCACTTGCACAGTGTTCCACAACAATTCTATCCTTGCAACTTTAGGTCATCATTTACCTAACATCGTTGTTTCCAACAACAATCATTTTATTTTTCAATAAACAATTATTTAAGATAATTTTTCTAAGACAAAAACTAAACATTACTATTAAGTGTTGAATTATTTTTTCCTGGCTCGAGAGATTGTTTTAGGACTTCTAAATTTGTTAGAAGAGTTCTAACAAATGCAAGTTTGCAGTTAAGAAAGCGGACGAAGTTGGAATAATTTAAAGTAAGTGAAAGATTTAGATAAGAAATTACATTCTAAGATGTTTTTAATTATTAAAACCTTTAGAGAATTATAATTAAGTCGCCGATGAATAAATTAAAGGAATTAGGTTCTTATTTTAAAAAAAATGAACTTAGATGTCATCAGAAAATTACTTTGCATTAGCTAATGGAAAATTGTAATAAATTAATAAAATTGTTTCCGGTAACTACTACCTTAATTAATTACTGTAACCAATAGCATTTTTTTATATTGTATCGATCAAATTATTTTGTCACGCGGGACTTGCACAAATTTAAATAGGTAGAATAGCACGATACATGTGAGAAATAAATGTGATCAAGAAGGATGAATAAGAATATTTTAAGACTGCCTCCCAACGATAGCTAGCTGACGAGCATGACGTTTTAGACGAACTAAATTAAGCCACTTGACTTGAGGATGCCTTTAATGCGTCCTAATTAACTACTTTGCGGTGGAGACCTAGGCCATTCCGAATTGTTCATGAGAATTTTTTTTAAAATCCGAATAAAGAAAACCTAAAATAAAACTACTCTTCTTTAAAAACTTATTTTTTATATTCATAAAATATGTTAAAAGAGAATATTATAATATAAGAAAATGATTTTTTCTTAAGACGGGAAGAAAATTTTTAAAAGTAGATAATTAAAAGGACTTCTTAATTAAGTTTTTTTTTTTTTTTTTTTAAGAAGAGCTTCGTAGTTATTACAAAAAATAAATATAAAATTTTCACTTTATATAATCGTTGTGAATCGATACATTGCGGTCGTTGACAAATAAATCACTCAAATAATGGTTGTCTGACCAAATAAAGAAGAGATCTAACTAGGTTGGTTTCTAGCTAGATTGTGTCTTTGTCCGCCATCTCCATCGATAAATCTGACCATTTACAAAACTTTATCGCATCGAAAGCAAAAAGATAAAATTCTCTGAGTTTTTGTATCAGTCGATTTCGCAATCAGATAAATGATAATATTTTTGAGATTAATAGGAGAGAGATAAGTGAAATTTGATATCTATTTTACTCAGAGCTAACTTTTGCTAGAATTATATATTTATTTTATTCAAAGTGGGCAAGCGAAACAGTTGACATTGTCAAATCTAAAAAAAAAAAACTAAAAAATAGCATGATCAAAGTGCTATGAACAACTGCCCATGTTCTCTTATCAGTGATTATTCGCTAACAGCGAGGCAAGGTTAGTGCCACGGGCAGAGCCAAGTGGAAAGTTAGTCGGGCGTTAGTCTGGAATTTTATTTTTAATTTTTTTATTTTTTTAATCCGGGATAAAAAAATTAATCGCTGATTAACCCAGGAATTAGCCCGGAGCTGCTCCGCCCTTGGTTAGTGCTCTACGTTAATGATGCAACCTAAAGGTCAAAGGTGATGTCCAAATCTTACGCAAGGCTAGCTATTCCAATTGTTCAGCTCCAAAGCAAGATGTAATCATTAATTTCTTTCTGACTAACATAAACAAGCTTGTCTTATACTTTGATATTTTTTTTTTCCCCTTCTTTTTTTGATACAGCTGGTTGAAATTTTAATCTATTTGTTTATTTCCGAATAGAAAAAACGTGAAGCTCCACGGTAGTGCCATCGACAAAAGTGAGAGTAAGATCGAAAGGCGTCAGGTATGACCTATTTCACTAATTCACTCACTCTGCAGGTTTATCAATCACCTCTACGCAAAGAGGAAAAGTAAATGAGTACTAAAAAACTACTGCATCTATGAAGGACAGCTAGTTCTCTATAAAGGGAGATCCAGCTCTCATGCATCCTCTTCTATCCTTTCAGTCTTAATTCAGATTCTAAATCTCGCAAAAGATGGCAGGGAAAGAGCCAAAGGTATTCAATTCCCCAGTTCGATCCTCTGCTTTGGAACTCTTAATTCTGATAACTTTGTATCGTGATCGGTAGATGCGTAATCTACTAATTTACTACATATATGGTTTTATTGATGCTCTGAACTGTCACAGATGGCCACGGTTATCATAAAGGTCGACCTCGGATGCTGCCGCAGCGCCAAGAAGATCAAGCTCGCTCTCTGCAAGCTCGAGAGTAAGCATATATACTACTGACTTCCTATGTTTCAGAATACCTAAGCAAGCAAAATTGCTCTTTTGAGGGATTCTGTAAATTTGTTTTTAGAGCAATTCAATATCAGTTCCATTGCCTTCGACGATAAGAAGAACACCATCACCGTCTCCGGCGCCTTCAACCCCGACTGCTTTATCAAGAAGATCCGCTGCATGGCCTGCAAAGTGATCATTTGTATCGAGATCCAACAGGAAAAGGAGAAGCCGAAGCCGCCGCCGCCGCCGCCGCCGCCGCCGCCGGAGGTTAAAGTGAATGTCTCGATCTGCTGCTACCGGCCGTGCCCCTGCTACCAGCCGCACTTGGGGTGCAACCGCTGCTGCTTCTGCGGCCACGTGTTCTCCTGCCCTCCGTCACAACCCTGGTGCACCGGCGGCTACCCATGCTACAGGATCGTCTGCGAGGACGAGCCTTCCTACGGTTGCTCCATCATGTAATTAATTTGCATGCGAATTGATTGATAATAAGTACATCTCGAGAGTCGAGACTGATCAATGTCATCCTCGTATTGCAATGCTAATAATTCAATTCGTAAGCAAATTAATGTGAGTCCAATCAAGTCGATCTGTAATCAAGCAATGATCATGATCTTCCGCCCATCGCCGTCAGGTCTGGGGGAGGCGGTTTTCGAGCTAGCTTTTAGCAACAGGTGGTGATGACCTGCGTGAATAATGTAGCCGGACCAGCTCCATCGCCGTCAGGTCGGGAAGGAAGGCGCGCAGTCGATGTAACTGAAACGCGGGTGGGTGAGGAAGAGATGGACCGGGCCCGGCCGTCTGAAGATGGTCCGGGAGAAAGGGACAAAGGTGGCCGGTCAAAAATTAAGGCTTCACACTTTCTAAACGAAGATCTGATTCATGGCACTGGGACGATGCGAGAATTTTATAAGATTATATTAGTATTTTATATTTAAATATAAAATTAAAATAACAAAAATCCAATTAAATTTTATATGAGCTAACGAATAAATTATTCATTATTATGTTTGTCGAAGTTAATTTATGTTTAGTTGTCGAACGAGCATGAATGATTATTTTGCCAAATACATACTAAGTTTAGAATTTAGGAATATAGACCCTGTTAATATCTAATTTTTAAGATGCAAGATAATTTTTTCATTCAAATGTTATATTTAGTTGATAACCGTTAAAATATCTTTTCGTACGCGGAACGAAGTTTTCGGTTGATAATCAATTGCAGCGGACTTAATAAATGTGGGTGTTCCGATCCCACAGCGCGGACTCAAGTCACCGACTCGTCTGTTTGATCTCTAGACGAAAGAGTGAGTCCCACTGAGATTCCACGAAACTCCATCCGGGTAGATCAGAGAGTAATTGGAAGCAACGTTGAATTCTTTTACCTTTACTTTACATAATCATGTGTTAACATGACTTCCAAACAGTTATATGGAACTGAATTCAGTTGAATTTAACCTTGGTGAAGCTCTGGATGCAGTAGTAAGCCAGGGAATTATTCTAAGCAGAGACCATCAGTTGGCAGTTGTTCAAGATTGGCCTGCAGAAGTAACTTCTATGTATTTGTATGGGGATAATTTGAGGCTGCTGTGAGTTCTAGCAGACTTCTTGTCAAGTGCACTTCAGTTTGCACCTCAGGCTGAAGGATCAATGATACTCCAAGTCATTCCAATAAAGGAACGTATAGGTACTGGAGTGCACGCTGTTCATCTTGAATTCAGGTGTTAATTGAAATGATTTGTATAGGTACATAATTGAAATGATCACCAGACAGTGAACAAACAAAATATTTGCTCTATTTGCAGGATCATCCACCCTTCACCTGTCCTGGAATTCCAGAGGCTCTGGTGCTGGAGATGTCCCATTACAGCCAAGGTGTCTCCTAGGAAGGCCTTGGTCTCTACATCAGCCAAAAGCTTGTAAAGATCATGAATGGCAATGTACAATATCTTAGATCAGAAGCCGAGGGAACATCTCTTAATGATTTTCATCGAGTTTCCTTTGGTTCATCAGCACCACAGAGGTAGGAGAAAACATCAATTAACATACGAATCAATTCTAAATATTACTGATTACATTGGTCTGCTTGCTATACAGGGGCAGGGAATCAACGTTCATCAACCAGTCAGAAGAGAAGTCAATTAGCATAAAGTTCAATCACTTAAAACATGGAGAGAGGCCATCAATGGTTGCTGGAATTGGCCTCTGCCATAAAAATCTCGCATCATGCATGGAGCAAACAAGGAGAATAAACACACTGGTATTTTCCTACGATTCTAACCATTACCATTTAAGATAAAATAAGTGGCAGCTTATATACTGCAACTAATTTTTCAGTTTGATTAGTTTTCAGACTATCGTGGATTGCGACAATTAAGAAGAATGTCATGCTTGCATCATAGTTGTGCGCATCAGCTGGATTCTAAGGAGACCTTTCCATGTGACTCGTGTTTGATGTGCTCTTGATGTGGAGTTTTTAACAATAAGGATCTCATTCGACAGTTTGTTTCTTTAGTCGACCAAGGACTTGTTTAGGATTTCCTCTTGGGTGTGTATCTGAATGGAGGGGGAGGAAAGTGGTTTGGTCTGAGATCCTTTTTCTAATTTAGTGGTATTGCAGATTTATTATCAAAGATGCAATGAGTCGCAATAATGTCATTATTACTCATCAAAACAAATTAGATCGCCAACTAGGAGTCTGCAACCGGTGAAAGTGGTTAAATATTACATATTCTGGTATCTGGTCTGATACTAGTGATTTTGCGTTCATGTAAGAGAAGCAATGGACGTAATAAATTTGATTTTATATGACCTATCGATCTACCAAGGGTGGTTTTATGTAATTTTATGGGAAGCTACGAAATGGAGAGAGAAGAGGAAAAGTGTTGCAGAGATGTGTACTTTGAAGCTTCTACGTACGATTTTGTGAATGTTCCTCTCTACTCTTCTTAACTGTATATCTATCTAAGTGAACTAATCTTAGAATATATTTGCTTCAAAAGATGAAGAACATAAAAGGCATAGTTGGATCCTCCTTGTGTACTTTATAAATGTATAAGCGCAGGGAGTCATTCATTCCAAAATGTCTTAGGGAATAATCTACATATTTGTATTTATTAATTTTAAAGTGTCACTATATCGATTTACATATTTGTTTCTTTTATTAGTTATTTTCTCTTTGACACACTTTATGTATACATCAAAATCTGACATATCTAGAGAATGGAGAATTCTTTATGACATTAGCCTTTTTAGGCATTATCTGGATATACATCCTAAATGTCTATGTCACAATATGAACGAATTCTCGTAAGTCAAATTTTATTTTGTACCTATATTGTACTTTATATTGTTGTCTGTATGAGTTATAGTGTTTAATCTAGCTCGTTAAATAGGGAACATGTTCCAATAAGTATATATTAAATTTTAGAAAATATTAAATGTTTCATTTTCAAATGAACAAGTGTATCTTTATTTGTCCAAGCAAGAAATAGAAAGAAAATTCCGCCTAAATGATGAAATAATAAGTATATTTTCTAAAACTAAAATTACATGGGTCCCTAAACAAAGCTGGAAAACACTTATAGCAGTCACTATAATTTTCTTACCATTAATCTATAGATGTATATTTTACCATCAATGGGCAATTGTTACTAAGATAATCATACTCAGTGACACTAATATATGTCTATCCACTAAGTGTCGACAGATACAACGACAAAATTGACTTTTAAACTAATCTAACTGAGAAATATAATATTAGATACCGCAGTTTTAATACCCTTACTCATATTGATGGTCCTTTTATATTCAATGGTTTAAAAAAAACTTAAGTTATTAGAATTTTAATGTTCCAGGCAGATAGATACATTATGTATACTAAATATAAAAGAGAGTATACCAACATATAACCTTACTTTATTGCCAAAAACATAAGAAGATAATAATAAATAATGTGTATAATACACAAGTCTAAATATGTATGGACTAAATGAGATACTAAGTATAACATTGCACTTAGTGTTTAGGCTGTAATGTAACTTATTAGTGGTACTCTCTAAATTATAACTCATGATAATTTTCGTTAGTCACATCATGTATCTTCCTTTGGACCGACACATGATATGCATAACTAAATTATCTCTTATATAAGTTATACCTGTCTGAGTCTATGGTTTACAAACCCTTGATCTACCACACAAATTAAAATGCCTTCCTTTGGGATGGTATTTTGTGCATATGATCAACAAAATTTATTAAGCTATTAATCTGTCATACAAAATATCTTCCTTTGGGTCGACATCTTGTGTGCATGATCAATAAAATTTATTCTTTATATGTAAATCATTCTTAACATATGTCTGGCATAAACATAACTTTCCTTTGGACCAATTACATCTAGCATAGACGTACATTTATCTACATAGTATGTCCTAAACCTCCCTAATAGTTCTCACTTTGGTGATAATTATTAGTTTGGAATAGAATTATATGTGTAAATAAATACTTTAGAAAACCTAATAAACTTAACTGTACTTTAGTAGTCTTATGATGTAGAAAACAATCATAACATCGGACCAAAAACTTCGGAGCCTCCGAAAAGGCACTAAATGATATTTTTAAGGCTCGAAACAAGCTATTACGGGGGGTTAACCCCACGGTAAGACATGTAGATCTCTAAACGAGCTTCGAAACACAATCGAGAACGCCTTAAAACTCATCCCGAGCGAAAAGTTATGACCTCCGAAAGTTTCCTACGTCAAAACGTGCTCGAACTCATCCGCACTCATCACTAGTCGACTGATAGTTATGACAGTCGACTGACAGACATCAGTCAACTGATTCAGTCGACTAGAGTACCTTCTGTTGATGATTTCAAGTGCACCAGTCGACTGATGCTTGACAACAGTCGACTGATCAAGTCAGTCGATTACTCTACTATCTCAGTCGACTAAAATACCTTCTGTGTGCAAACTCGGCTTCACCAGTCGACTGATGACTTATGGCAGTTGACTGATGTGCATCGGTCGACTAAGAAAGGTTCTTTGCTCGAGTTTAAATACATCAGTCGACTGTCATTTATAGTAATCGATTGTTATATGCAGTCGAGCTTAATTTTAGGTGAAACAGTGGACTGATGCATGCTTGGCATCAGTCGACTGGTGCAAGACATCAGTCGATTGATCGGCGGCTCAGCACGATTTTCTTAGGGCAAACATGATGGTTTCACCATGAACAGCGGCGGTTACGCCGCCGTTCTGTGTTCTTCTCGGAAAATGCAAAACCAAAGATCTAGCGCCTAAAACTAGATTTCCTACTTACATTTTCGTTAAATAATCAACGTTTTGCGACAAAAGATCTAAAACTTGCACAAAATCGACGAAAAATAATGAAAACTACAATTTAACGCCAAAGAAATCGATAAAACGACCAAAGCTCTAATACCAATTGTTGGAAATCTATGAATCCAAGCATGTATACAAAAATCAAATAGAATACAATAGAATTCGTGGAGTAGATCTAGTCTTATCGAATTTTTTGGGCAACAAAAGCATAAAACAAAACGATAGCATAAACTTAACGGAACTTGATTGCAACGGAACCATCGTTTGTAGTCAACGAGATTCGATCCGGAGTTCCTGCGAAAATGCAAAGCATGGTCTTCCATAGGGTTCTGGAGTGATGGCGCCGTAAACCCTAGCCGATAGGATGCCGAGGGTCAGTCAACCCCTATGAAAACCAGCCTTTTATATAGAAAACGGATCAGATTCGTTATCGGTCTATCATCAATAACGGATTGGTTCTATAACGGATTCTACACATCAAACTCCACATCAAATAACATAAATCCGCAAACCAATAAGTAGATCATTTAATCAGATTTGAATTAATACAGCACAATCGAACGATTACGATAATCACATATAGATCCACCACCAACAATTGTCTATTATTTAGTAAACAGTCACAATAGGATTTTAATATATATATATATATATATATATAAAAAGAAGGGTGATTTTATTTTCATTAAATTAGATTTTTCACTAATTAATTTTTTTTTCATCCTCTCTAATATTACTCCATTTTGCCATCATTTTTAATATACTTCTGCTCAATTTCCTGTGCAAATAAACAGACGTTTGCCATACATTTACTTAGCATAGTAGGGAAGAGGAAATGGCAAAGACACAGAATTACAAATAAAAGAGGTCTATCATTATATACAATTTTGTCCTTCTTACCATCCATCCAAACAAATGCACCGCTATTGTTTTTGTTGAGTTCACTACTTGTTTTTACATCTTCATTTGTGGGATTCCTTGTGTTTCTTGATTCCACAACAAAGATGAGGTCTGTGGTTGATAAGCCGGGGACTGGTACTAGAATCGCACCAAGTTTTTGATAATCTGCTAGGTCTAGAAACATTTTTACGTCAGTTAATTAGTTCGATTCGATATTTTGAATATTTCTATTCATCTGATAGCAGATACACGTCTTCTATAAACAGATTCTTCCTATCAAGATGTCAAAGCTAATGCTAAGTTCTAACTCTCGATGGCTCCACAACAAAACATGGCATCAGTTCTGTTCTCATCTTTTGGCTGGAAAACTAGTCTACCTATTCAACTGTACAACTCCTTCCTAGCCATCCCATACGTGGATGCGCAGGCCGTTTGGAGCTTGAACTCTAGGAAATTTTAGTATTTCATCTCCTCCAACCTCTTCCCATCTGCAATCAGAAACAACAATCTGTAAGCATTAGTTTGTAGTGAAATTGTGCTTTCTTGCAGAGTGGAGTAAACTTGGAACCTGTATCTAGTTACAAAGTAGTGAAGGAATGTGGCAATTTCAGCAGTGCCCAGTTCTTTCCCAGGGCACATCCTTCCTCCTCCTCCGAATAGCATGAAGTGCTGGTGAGATTCTAAGTTTTTATCCTGGGTTTGGTCAAATTACACAAACTTAGCTCTCGGAACATGTCGACGAGGCACAGATTTTATTGGAGATCACTCACCAACCATCTCCATGGGTTGAATGCTAGAGGCTCTTGATAGACATCTGGATCATAGTTAATCTCTCTAGTGTACACATAAATTCTCCACCCTTTTGGTATTGTGAATCCTGATGCACACATAAGAAAGTTACTTCAACTGAGGTTAAGGAAACAAAATTGTAGTAGATTTAGCTCACCTTTCATCGACACATCTCGAGTTGTCTTCCTAAGCACCCCATTTACGACTGTAGCCATTCTTAGTGTCTCCAGTATTACCTGCACCATAACAACTGTTTTCAGTATGCAGTTGTACAACTAGTGCACTCTGAATTAGTAGAACTAGAAATAGTTTTTCTTACCGAACGCGTAAATTTCATCGACTTGTAGTCGTTCCAATCGATGGCATCCTCCCTCGATTTCCCTTTTCGGATCTCGAAATGTTCATTCTGCATGAAAAGGATAAGAGTCATGAGGAACAACTATTTGATAAAGAAGGTATCACAAAATATCAACTGTGATGCCTACTCGGAGCTCTTCAAGAACTCTAGGATGGTCATGGAGGTATTTCACAGCCATCATCGAAGTGGTCGAAACAGTTTCATAGCCTGAATAGACGAGGGCTATGATCAAGTCAATAATCTGCTCATCGTCAAGTTTAACTTTGGTACTGCCATCCATTCTCAGGAGGGAATCAAGCATGTCATTGTAGGAGCATGAGGAGGTCCTTCTTTCCTCTATTAGGCACCTCAACATACCCACAAGTCTTTTCCTTGCCTGTAGAAAAGAGACTGATCAGATATGGTTGAATTCACATGTGCTGATGCCACAGCTTAAAATATATATATATATAACATATATTAATAACATTTTTGGTAGCTACCTTGAATCCCTGATGATAATTTGTGCCAGGAATATTGATGGGCAACGAAAGAGTACCAAGAACAAGCTTGAAGATCTCTGATTTCAGGGCTTCAGAAACAGGCCCTGTCTCAATGCTTGCAATTTGCTTCAAGGAAGACAGCAATGCCATCTAAACAAGATGAAGATTACAAGTGTTAGATGTTTGGTTAATAGAGACAGAAATTGGATGTCCAAATTAACTAAGAATTTTAGCCAACCTCCTTGGTTTTCTCTTGGATGTCAATGACTCTTCCACCCCAATTATGAATGTATGATCTCATGAACTCATCAATCTTGGGCAAGAGCTGGTCCCTGATCATTGGGGGGCTCACAAGGCCAAGCATGGCACTCCTCATGGTCTTGTGCAGCTCACCATGAACGGACGCAATGTTGGATCTCCCTAAGATATCAAGCATGGACTGTGGGTACCCAGGAACGAAGCCTTTCCCTTCATTCATCAGTATGAACCTGTTGAGCTCTGCATCCATGCACACAATTGTAGGGCACCCCAATATGTGTGACTTGAATAGACTTCCGTACCTTGAGAAAATGAGGAAAAAAAATAATCAAAAGCTTGGAAGAAATATTTTTTAAGGATTTTTCAATCTCATGGACATGGATGATTAAAAAGGAAACAAGGAGAAGGGAAACAGCAGACTGGAGAGAAAATGTGACATCACATATCTAGTACTCGAGAAGCCAGTGTTTAGCAGACATAAACAGAAAGAAAAGGAACTCGAGAAGCAGCTTTTTTTCTCCGAGATACCTTTCAGTAAAAAAATCCACTGAATCAAGAAAAACAATCCAGCTTTTTACTCCCTAAAGTGGTTCGTGTTTAAGAGGGGGAAAAAAATCATCTTCCCATGCAAAATCACAAAAGAAAAGGCAGCAAAAGAGTCAACTTTGCTTCCAAAAAGTGACCTTTTCTTCAGCTAAGAAGAAATCTTATATCCAGGGAGCTCTCATCTCACCTAACCCTTTGGTTCTTCATGAAGCTTGGGCCTTGCTTGAGGAACTCAGTGGTCTCCCCAAACAAAGGCCACCCCATGGTCCCTGGAGGAAGACCCTTCTTCCTGTACCTCACCTCATTCCACCTCAACAGGGCACCACAAATGAACAGAAAGCAAAGCAGGGGCAGCATGACCAACACCACCATCTTTGCAAACAAGCAAATATCAGGAGAAGACACTGCCCCTGCAGCTCACATCCCTTAGTTGCATGGCCTTATATAGGCGTTCCAAGGTTAAAACTCGAAACAACTGGTTAAAGGTTACTAGTCTTTGACCAGGCCAAGACCCCATCTGCTCTTGAAAAACAAAAACAAAAAAACAACCACCTTTACCTGTCCAAATCAAAGACTCGTGTGACACAACTTAAAGGCAAACAGAGAAGGTAGACGGAGAATCTGCAAATGTTTGTGATCTAAAAATTTGGTGAATTTTGGAAACTTACGGGCACAGGATTGCAATTATGAGTTGGGGCATGGAGATGTGGGAGGAAAAAGAAATGTTGTCAGCAATTACCGGCAATTTAGGTGCCACATGGTGGCCACCAGATTGGACCAAAGGTGGAAAAGGTGGCTCATGGTACTCGCTAGTCGCGACTGGAACAACTAAAAAACCAGGTCCTCACATGCCTGTGAATTAGAGGAGTAGATCTGCCAAGCTTACAGCGCCATTGCAAAATATTCCGGCAGCACAAGAAAACAGAAACTTATAAGTTTTATAGCCTGGCAACAAACTTTCGGATCCATGTGAACTCGACTCACTCCATTAAACCTCTCCAAATTTTGTTGTTTAATCTGTTCGCTGTCAAGAATTGGCTTCTGTAAATAATACCGATGCTGCAGTGTTTGAGTTTAGCCTTTCTTTTTTGAGCTTTGGATGCTTGGACAAAGAGGGGGAGGCAGTAAATGTCCAGTAAAATAAGGCTGCCATAGTTCTAGTTTCGACGGCAATAGAGCTCGAGAGAACTTAATTACCATCTTCATTATGGTTCACCCTTCGCACTTGAGAAAAACTTACAACGGACGACGAGCTCACTGAAGAACTCAACATGAATATACAAATTGTACGAATTAAGCTCTAAGATCGAAATACCAAACTAGATAAAACAGACGAGGCGAGCAGTGAATACCAAACTCAAACTGCTTCGTGGTGAAACACAAGCTCAGAGGGAGAGGAAGAGAGAGAGAGATGGAGAGACCACAGATTGCCTGGTAAATCTCGTGTCTTTTTGACTTTGGCTTGCTCGTCTTGAAGTTGGGATAAAAAAGAAGGGCAGGACAGTGTACTGAACAAAGGGCATGGTCCCAACAAGATCCTTGGATGTTGATTTGACAGCAAAGATGGAGTTGCCCCTTTGCCCTTCTTTCTTCTGAAATCTTCATAGGATAATGGCACAATCTATTTAATTGTCATGAGGTGGTGGCTCAGTCGGCAGAGATAACATGAGAAGACTTATAAAGAGGTCGATAAATAAATGAATTAGTATATTTGTTTTTTGTTTTTCTCAGTATTAATGTGCTAATTTGATTCGTCGAGTGAATCGATTGATATGATTTGATCCTATCTCTCACTTTCCCTGGATGAATGCACAGGAAGACTGATACTGATTCGTTGGGCTGTGTGCCTGAGACGAGATGGAATGAGGAAGAAAAAGTGGTTGGAATAATTGAAGCATGAGCTGTAGAGAAGAGGCATGAATGCTCACCCACAACCCCTCTTTCCACTTGTTTCTTTCACTAATTAATGGGTTTTGATCTCATCTCATTGTCACTTTTCTTCATTCATATACAACAAACCATAATGAATCAGTAAAGTATGTACCAAAATATAGCGAAATTGGATTCATTTGATTCCAAATTTATTCAAATTTTACAAACTGATAAACTCAGTTTCAGAAACTCTTTAAGCTCGGCTTAGTTTTTCTTCTTTTCCCTCCTCCTTCCCGCTCTCTGTGTTTTATCATATCTCTCATATGATCTCTAACAGTGTAAAGATGATTGGAAAATGATAGTTTGGATCTTTTGGAAACGCACAGACGTGTGAGAAATGGATAAGCGATGAGGAAATTGACAAACTGATAAGCTACTTTTTTGGTGGCGCATAAATATCATATTCTTATCATTAAAAAAAAATGCAATTATTTAATTTGTTGTCCTTTCTAATCATGCAATGAAATAAACAGCTCGGTGCAGATTTAACTATGAAAGCAATATAAATTATTACCGGATTTTCGGAATTATACTTTTTGGAAATTTTAAATTAGTATTTCAGAAAGAAGAAGAAGAAGAAGAAGAAGAAAAAAAGTTTCTCAACATTCCAGGGTCTTTTTGGGCATTTGACCACTCAAAAATAAATAATGAACACGAGCGGGCGGGGAGGAGAATGTCCAGCGCAGTGAGGTGCAGGCCAACCCCCACGTGATGGCATTCATTCAAACAACCCCCTTAATTAATGAAAATTAATTTTTTTTATTTTTTATTTAAAAAAAAAAAAGGGGAATGTACGTGGGGCTCTCAATTCAATCAATCACTTAAAATGGTCCTCTGCGTTGCACGAGGGCTCCTCTTTGTCTTCTTCTGCCTCCTACTATATTTTATTTTATTTTATTTTGTTTTGTTTTGTTTATTATTTTTACTGATGATTCCACTCTCTCACCTACTGTTAGCATCTATCGTTTTCCCATGATAGATATTAGAGAGAGAGGGCACAAATTATTAATTTATTTATTTGTTTATCGTTTTATTAATGATATTGATGGGATCACTTTTTTGAAACGCTTCGGATTTTTCTTCTTTCCTCATCTACGAATAGTAGAGTTTATTAATCTTTAAAAATAGCATCGTGGATCTCGATCTATAACTTAAAAGAATGTTAATGATGGATCGATTTTACCAGTACAATTCCTCCTTCGATGTTCAAATCAATATATGTTGAAAAAGAGAATAAAGCATAATAGAATAAAATTTTAGAGAAGAAGGGTCTTCTTCCCTTTATCTCCCAAAAATTTTATATAGTAAATCAGAATTGTCTCATCGCATCATGCCGATTCGAAAGCTATACCTTTTGGAGGATTATTAGAGGACAATTATTATATCATGTTATCCGTTTGCTACGTCTTGAGGAGATCAAAATAAACACATGAATTGTCACGTATTCAAAAATTATCATTTGACAAGATCATTGGAGGATCAAATATGACGACCATTATTGGAAACCTCCTCTGTGGTCTAAGCCTTATTTTTAGAGATTGAGTGTTCGGACATATACTTAATTACCATCTTAGGAAATGCTTAGTTAAACATAGACAACCTAAATGCTCAGGAAAACTAGTGCTCGAGCAACTTGGCAATGTCTGGAATGGATCGCTCCTAAGAGTGCTCGAGTGATAGTAGACATAATGAGTGTTTGAAAAAGTCGATAGCACTCGTGTAGCTATAGCACTCGTGTAGCTAGAGATCTAATAGTGCTCGAGAAAATTGAGATATTGTTCGAAAAAATTAATAGGACTGCTCAAGAAATTTCAGATATAATATTAATAAGTCTTTAATCGGAGACTTCGAATACCATCTTATATAAATTAATTAAATGGAGTAAAATAAACATTTTGCCCATGAAAAATCCATCCAAATTCGAGGAAGCTTCCACTTCAGATATGTGGATCGAAGAGAAGGAAGCAATAATTCTTGTGCCCATTTTTTTTTTCTTAAATGCATTGAAAGAAGACATTCCATTTAGAAAAAAAAAAATATTAATCAATTTCTCTTTCAAATGCAATCTCCTTTTCGTTCTCTCTGTTCAACGTCACTGTTTCATGGCCTCCATTCGGACGCCAATAATTAGGTAGTGACGAGATTACGATCTACAGAATCAATGAAACATAGAAATTTTGTGTACGTTTATTTAAAATTTTTAATCATCAGCATTAACCAAGTTGCATGCTATAAAAACAATAATAGTATTCTCGAATTGACTACCTAACAGTAGATTCTTTCATTGTCTGTTCCAAGCAATGAAATTAAAGCTGAGATCTTTCAAAATGAATTAAATATCAAGGAGAAAGAAGGCAGAAATAAAGAAGCAGAGATATTGGAGAATTTTATGACTTATTTTAGTCTCGCTTGTTTATATATAATATCTGGGGAAATAATTATAGACACTTAAATTTCGACTATTTTACATGCGTTAAAGCAGGAGTGTCATGCCTGTGCTAAACATATATATATCATGGGAGAAGACTTAAACTCTTCTATAACACATATTTTGTATATATATATATATATATATATAAAGTTAAATGTGTATCTTCGGCCAATATTGCTATTTTAGATATTGGCATACACTTTGGAGTATTAAGAATGTAAAATTGATATGTCGATGACAATGATGCCAAAAGGCGAGTCAACGCACTCGAAAGGTGCGCCTTGACAAGCAGAATAGGCATTTCGAGAATTTCAGACAGTAAAAATCATGTAGCTATGTTGTTTTTTCTTCCCCAAACTTGGACAAATAAATAAAAATAAAAAAAAATAAAAAAATCAACTCTTATCGAAATGAAGAGGTGATATATAACAAATTTGAAAATAATAATAATAATAAATATGTATATGGATATGGACCAAAATGAAGAGGCGAGATGTATGGATGAAATGAAAGATGGAAGCATATATATCTTCAAAATGGGAATTTGGATTTGGCCTCTCCCTAAATTCCACATCGACAATCATCACACACACACACAATTGGGAGG
Source organism: Wurfbainia villosa (assembly GCA_025175895.1). Lineage (NCBI taxonomy): Eukaryota > Viridiplantae > Streptophyta > Magnoliopsida > Zingiberales > Zingiberaceae > Wurfbainia > Wurfbainia villosa. The sequence goes on along the minus strand of CM045991.1, from coordinate 19,707,564 downwards.
GTCCACGTCGAGCTCCCTTTTTCCTTGCACCACCTAACCCGAGATTGGATTAATCATCAGGAGCAAGGACACCACGCCACAATCGGAGAGGACGTACGTGGACTCGAATCCGTTGGCGACTTGTCCCATTTTTGTCCACGGCAAGGCCATTCGCAGCTCGCCAATTAAAGCGGCCTGAAATCGCGGGATTCCAAATCCAATCCGGTTCCGTTTTGATCGTGACTGGGGCCGTGACAGCGACGGCGGTTGCACGAGCGGGGAATGTTTAATTAGGCGTTGAACCATTACAAATTTAATCATTTCGCGGCCATGTCTGCCGCCTTATGATTAACTCTGCCTTAATTCTCGCTCTACAAACTTCCATTAAACTCCAATTGTTGACTCAGTTTATTTTGTTTCGCCCCGTGTGCTCTTTTTTTTTTTTTTTTTTTTTTTTAAATATCTAGATGATGATATGATGATGATCCCTTGGTTTCATAAAATCGATCGGCATATGTGCTGACGGTGGGCATGACTATCTGTCAATCAATCAATTCCCACGTACATCTCCATATCCACGAGGACCTCTCTCTTGTCCTTTTCTTCCTTCCTTTATCACGCTTTAATGCATCTTTATCTTTTAAGTAATGAATTGTTTGTATCATGATAGCGATAAATCAGGTTCATTAGTTTGACAACTCATCGTTGGTTGCCCGATTAGCGTAATAATATCCATCTAAAGTTTGATTAGTACGTTCTATCTTACACGACTTGCGGGAGGAGGCTTAATTGTGGTTCCAATTATTAAAAATCCCAAGCAGACTTTTCTGCCTATTTTAAAAAATGAAAAAGGGTCCATGTAGTGACTTGGCCAACTTTATTGACGTACAGAGGAAGCATTGCAGAAAAGACAATTAACTGTGAATGACACTCATCGATCGAGCCAAATTAATGCTCGACAATAACATTTTGTTCATATATATATATATATCATTGAATATGTATATCTCGGCTAAGATATATATCATCCAAAGCAATAATTATATTATATCTCAATGCGAACCCGGCCAATTTAAATATAACTAATTAAATTATATACGTTTTCCTTTTTATGAAATGAGAAGGTATTATTGGAATTAACTCCTCATCGATTAACAGGCGCATGCATTATTTTGATGGCCTTCTCTCAGAAATTAATAATCAGAATAAAATCGAATTTACTACGTTAATCATCTATGTATTGGTTTACACGAGGTATTTGTGCTGTTGCTCGGTGATCTACTGTTACTGCTCTCTCTCGTGAGCAAGGAATTGAAGCAGAGATATAAAGGACGCTGCGCGCGCACTCGTGGGCACAAGCTAGCTCGTTTCGATCGCGACAACCACATCAGCTCTGACACTCCCCACGTGCTCCCTCTGCCCCCACACGTGTGCCTGCTCAGCCTCTGCTTTGGCGTCTCCCATGCATGCACGCACGCACGCACGCAGGAAGCATATATAGGCTACGCACTGTGGCCTGTAGAGGGACAGTGAGAATGTCGTGCGTGCGTGTGTGTATATATATATATATGTGCGTGTCGAGTTTACAAGGACCAGCGTAGTAATTAGAGCTTGTATGCAGAACTACTGAGCAGTAATTAACTCGAGCATGGTTAAAAGAAAACGAGCTAGTTGAGTTTGGGATAGATGACACGGCGTAATGCTTCCGACTAACATGTTGCAGGAAGAATCCAACTTACCCACTGATGACTGAACCGTTGTTTTGGTCCTGGACTCTGTTTGATATCTATCACCTCCTGTTTGATTTTGCTAGCTAGTAGCTAGAACCAAAATATATATATGATGCCACTGCATGCATTGTTTCAAAATGACCAACCTCATTGCAGTGGAATGATTAATATATACATATAGTCGTAACTATATCAACATTATCCAATATATAAAAGTTAATTGCATGGAGAACAGGAAGTCAAAATGGGGCAACGAGCTAGCAGCCACATATATTTTCTTAATTCCTCATCGCTGCCATCGATCATTGACGCTTCCTTAAATTGCGCAGAGTACTTCACATGCAAAGCAAAAAAAGTTCATTTAGAGCAGCACACGGCTCCATGGCGTACCACACTGCCCAGTCAAACTTTGACGATCAGACTTTTCTTTTTTCCTTTTTCCTTTCCATCGATATTAATAAATATTATCTTCTCCAATCAAACAAATTAATTACATTATGTTAATTTTATTGAACAAGCTATATAAGTGTAGTCGTTTCGATCAAATGTAAATAAATTAAAATATATAACAATGGTAAAGATAGCCAAATAGTTATATTAAGCGTTTTCAGAGCATGAAAATTAATTAGGTAAATGCATGCCAAAAAAGGATTGCGGTAGAAATAACCGAGATGGTACTGTTAGGACTGGTTAGAGGTAGGCCTGCAGGGATCTCTCGAAGGGCATGCGATAGGGGTTGACAATGGATGTGTTGTCTAGAATTTAAGGCTGCATGCATGTCGAGCTGATTTCTATGTTTGATATCTTCTTTTTCCTGACATTCTCTTGATAAGATTGCCTGCATGTTTTATATCAACATCATTTTGGCAGGCATTGAAAGTTTATCAGATCTCCAACAATATATATATATATATATAATTATATATATATATATATCACTTTCCATTTCCACATTGTATCTTATATATCATTATGGACCCCTTTGTAAGTTATTGATATGTGTACCAATTTAACACCGAGATTATACAATTAATGCTCACATGGTGTCGATTACTTTTAACCATTAATGTTGTGAACTTTTGGCTGAACACTTGGCTATCGCCATGGCCACCCACCACGAGGATCTCATCGGCAGGGGCTCGATGTCTTCGTAGGCCAGCTTTTTCTTTTTCTTGAGATTGCAGCGGTTTACACGCCAAGTAGAGCACTGCGCCGCGTCGTCCATGCAACTTGGTCGGGACAATCATCACATTCTGCATGCCCCATGCATCATGCAGCATGCATGTCCATTACCATATTTTGTAATCGAGCCGGATCGAAATTATATCTTTCAACAACTATTAATTAATGGTCGAACCAAATCAACCTATATATGATTCACCCTCTAGTATCTAATATGATCATATCTTTATTATTCATTATTCGATTTCTTAAAAAATATTTATGAATAAATTATATATATATATATATACTCATGATATTTTTATATTCTTCTTCTCTTTCACTCTTTAATCGTCTACCTCATTAATTCACCTGTGCATGTGTTGCATTTTAAGCCGAGTAAAATGTTGGTGTTATTGTGATCAGGGAATAGAAAGATAATAAAAGGGGAGCGTTTGGCAGCATGTGCATTTTTTATTTTCTAAAAAATAAAAAATATTTTTTTTATATTTTCTAATTTTTTTACAAATTTTTCTCTCAACAAACAAAGATGAAAAACACCAATCAAATATTATTTTTTTTATTTTCTCAAAAAATAAAAATAAAAAAATAAAAAAATTTCTACAAATCAAACGCTACCTAAATTTTTTTAAAAGTATTTTGACCAGTTTAAACTCTCTAGGTATTAAAAAACAAGAAAATAAATTTCATAGGTTAAGTGACAATTTTGCTTTTTTTTTTTCTTTATTTTTTAAGAAATAAAACGAATCCATCTACGAATTAAACCGCTAGGTCAGCACTAAGCACTTGTGAGTCGACACTTGCAGTGTTTATGATTATAGCGAAAAATTCTAATTTAACTCTCTTTTTTTAGTTTAAAAAAATTGCTCTCGCAAATTTGAAAATTTCTTCGAAAAATTGTAAAGTGAAGGAGCAAACTGCAATTTGGCGCCTGGGGGCATCGAGACGATCGAGCCGATTATGTTTATAACGATATTTTGGATGCCCATGTTAATTGTTAGGCGATAACGGCACTGCTAATTTGGGCTTCAAGTTATTGGAGGCCCAAACATACGCTGATAAAATTGTTCTTGAGAGTTTGCGATTCGCAGCCGCTAAAACAGCGCAGCCATTGCGTCGGGGACGTCGACTTGCCTCCCATCTCCCAAGCGAGCGCGAGAGAGGAGCCGAGCAATGGCGACCCTAAGCAAGTTGTACTCGATGCGCGAGGCTGCGGAACACAACACCAGAGAGGATTGCTGGGTCGTCATCGACGGCATGGTTTGCTGATGATGCACCTCTCTCTCTCTCCCTCTCTTTTTCAACTATTTTCCCCGTTCTGTTGCATCGTTCTTTCGTGTTTGATTCACATATATATTGTTATGAGCGTGCGTTCTTTGCGCGCGTAATTCTGCTATTTGTGCGGGTGATTTTGTGTACCTGTGGTGCTGTACGCCTTGTTTCGTTCCGTGATCTTGTCAAACCCTAGTCGGGCGGTTCGAAATTTTTTTTCATCTAGGGTTAAGATTGAGCCTTATGTAAAGCATATTAAAGAGAAAATTATCTTTAAGTAAGAAAATTGTTGTTATGGTGGTTTAGAATAATGTGGATAGGAATCAGGAGTATTATATCCAGTTTTCATTTATTCATACAAGGTTCATAGCCAGGAAATCTAATTGGAATTTTATTCTCAAATGAGCAATAAGTTGAATCTTTTGCTCCATGTTCGATCCTACAGAAAGCAATGGGGCTACGTGATGGTGTTTTTTGGGGGAAGCAGTCCTGGCGCTACTATGTGTGGTAGCATGGGAGTAAAGGGGCAGGATAAGGAAATTGAATGGGAGAGAGGGAAGGAAGAGAGAAAGCAGAGAAGGATGTGGAGTAGAGAGGAATTGAGTGAGATAAGGTAACATGTATTACTTCTATTATATTTTTTATGTGGCATATGACCATTTTATATTTTATTCGTAAAATACAAACTCACCCACAATAGATTTTTATTTACTTAGTCTTGCATTTTCGTCATTTCATCCAAATGTATTTGAGATTGACACTTTCTCGTGGTTGGGCCTTTTGTTCATTTGTTGAGGCTGGTTACTTCTCCATGGTCATATCAAAATCATCAACAGAGTTGTGGTTTTGTTTTATGAAAGAGGAAACTTAGAAGATCTTTCAGTTGTAACAACTTAGCCTTCTAAAAATTCTAATATTGACTTGCTATCTATTGTAGTTGGGTAACACAATCAGAATTTTAAATCCTATTTAAAATATTGTTGACAACTTCAAATTTGTTTAAGTTGTTAAACTTTGATAGATTATCATATTTCTTACAAAATAGCTGGAGAATTTTTACGAAGTTTAGTTTTAAAAAAAAAAGTTAATTAGAGATTTTATTAGGATAAACTAAGTCTTTATGTTACAAAAAATAAGTTGTCAAACTATAAAAATATGTTAAGGTTCTAGGTATTATATAAGTTCTTTAATAAATAAAATTTCCTAGGATTCTCTTGAGGAGGTTTTCTTTTTAGTTTTTCTCTCGGTGGAGTTTTATCTTCTTTTTGAAACATTTATCTCACTCGCTTTATCAATTGTATCCCAGGTTCCTGAGTGGTTCCATGATTCAATTTTGGTGCTGCATCACTGATTCATAGTAGAGGGGTATTCCATAGTCTTGATTTTCTTCTTACCTAATACCAAAGTATGCAAGTTTCTAAACTTTTACATATGTGAATTAGGCATTAGGAACTAGGATTCTTTTCTAGTCTAAGCAACAAAGGGTAAATTCTTTTTCAGGCGCATTCTCTGTGTTTATTTTTTGTTTTTCTTGGACCAGTTTACATTGGTTTAAAGATGGGGTGATTGCATGAACAAAGATGGTTATTTGTTTAATTGTGTTGGCACATATTTGGCTTTTTGATGCATACAAACAAGCACATTCCAGAAGTGAGATTTGGAGGAAATCAGCTATTAAGTGGTATAGAGAGTTCATACACACCCATAAATGATTGGCTTCTTACTGGTTATAAATGTGACTTTAAGTGGAATTTAAATTATCACCTACTTAAATGAAAGAGACTTCTGCCCTATGCCTCAGATGGAATGGCAAGATGTAATCACCTTCGATACGGTATGTGCTAGTGTAAATGGTAAGGTATTCTTCTCAGTGCAGTGACTCAACCGAGCTGTATGCGAACTTAATGTGGTCTGAATACTTATCGTCACACAATCAGGCACATTATTTATAGCAGAACTGATGACATACTGGTACACTGCACAGGATATACTAATGACCTTGATTTGGAGATTTTAAGTATTAAAATTGAAATTAAATTGAAAAATAACAAAAGTGAAAGAAGCAGACAATAATTAACAGATGCATTTTCTACTTTCTGAAAAAAATAAGCATATTGTAGGCTTTAGAGCTTCATGAATAAATGTTTTTGGTTCTAAGATAGACAAGCAGGATTTAGCTTTCTTACTCCAAACTCAAGCAATTTGTGTCAACTGTATAAACTCTTGGTGGATGGATGATTAGCAGTTCTGTTCAGTTAGCATTTACTAACTGCAGCTAGAAAATTAAATATAGCTTAATTAATCAACCAGTAATTCTCATAATAAAGCTTTTGCCTCCATCTTTCCTCTCTAATTTGGATGGAGAATTTTAGCATTACTCTTAGGGTATTGGATATTACTACTAAACAATGACCCATTTCTTGGAGTTCAGCCAAGTAGAACTAGCAAGGGTTCTGCAAATGAGGTTGGTTGTTATTGAATATGATACGCTTCCACCAGTAAATAATAAATATAGCAGCATTCATTATAAGTGTGGTATGTGAAATAAGCGAAGTATGAGAATGGACTACTCTGGTAGCTGATGATATAGCAAAGTCTATTTTCTTGTCGAAAAGTTAATATTAGTGTTTAATATGCAGAGGCCATGAACTGCCCACTTGCAGATTTCCCCAAATTCAGATGCCTTAGTCCCTCCTTCAAATTTGTATAGAATGGTCAGCTAAGTCTCCTTTATACTTATTTGGAAAGACTAGCCATTGTTTTGGCATGACATAAACCATGCCATATCTAAGAACATTTGGAAAGAAGGGTCATTAGCTTTCCATTTATATTCATTACCGATATACTTGATGAAAATATGGCACTTTCCTCAAAATGTCTCTTGTTACTTATAGACACTGGATTCACAGTTATGGTTCATGGCAGGTGTATGACGTGACTTCATATCTGGATGAACACCCTGGAGGAGATGATGTGCTCCTTTCAGCTGCAGGTTAGTTGATCATTCCTATGAGTTCCGACCACCCACTTATCCTTAAAAGGCATTGGATGCTATGTAGCTTTCTACCACCTCATCTATGACCTGAACATTTTATCCTTTTACTGGACTAACTTTCTATTCTTCAAAGGGAGGGACTCGACGGAAGATTTTGAAGAAGCTGGGCACAGCAAAGATGCTCGTGAACAGATGAAAGCCTTTTGTGTTGGGGAGTTGGACCCGGACCATGCTGTTATCCCTGAGCTTGAAGTTTTCAGGAAGGACCAACCATCTGGTTTTACCAACAAGCTCAAGAACATGACCTTCGAGTACTGGGCTGCAACTGCAGTCATCGGAATTGCAGTGGTCGCTGGAATTCTGTACTCACGCAAAAGTTGATTTTAAAGTTCGCATCAGACTTCTGAACGTTTAAGATTGCCTAATATTATTATTTTAATTAATTCTTAAGCAATTTTGTGGTTAGGCGATAATAGAACACCTGTTCAATTTTCTGCTACACTAAGAACTGTTCGCTACTGGTTTCTTTATTCAAATCAGTATATTCATGTTGATCTATCTTTGAGTTTTATTGCTATTCTTGTTAATTGGGAAAATAAATAATGAAAAAAAAAATATTAATGAAGTTGTGAAAAATTATATCGATGAATTTTTATTAATTTCTTTCTAAGAGTACTTTTGATTTGTCTAGATTATTTTAAAAGTCTCAAGTGTTATTTTTTTAATAAAAAATACTTTGATAATTTGTTCCATCTAGAGAGAGAAAAAAAATGAAACTCAAATTATGATTTTGTTAAGTTTTTGATATGATTTTCAATAAAATGAGGTAGGCATATTTTTTGGCAAACATTTTAATACTTTACTTTTATTTGGTCAAAGTATATCTTATATGTAGCAAAAGGGTGCATGTGTTTTTTTTTTTAAATTCCACTTGACTTTTAAATTTACATAAATTGTATTCTAAATGTATCTTAGTAGGGAAGCCGGCTATCTGTTATTATAATGTAGAATTACTTTCTAATTGACTAGTTTTTATCATAAAAAAAAATTTCAAAAGAGAAATTTTTCTTGGCCAAAGTATAGATTATACATGTGTTATGATTTTATAGTGTTAAACGGAGAAGAGTTTTTTTTTTTTGTTGGTTAAAATGTGGATGAGTGAAGCAGTTGAAAATATACATAAATCTATCCATGGTTTCTCAATATTATTAAGGGCATTTGTGTCCGTAAGCAAAATACGCAGAATAGGATGGCCTTTTTGAAAAGATAATGGGCAAAATAATTATTTCAGGTGAAATGATCTATTTTCCTCCTTGATTTCCTTTATCATCGTTCCCTCTACTGCAAAAACTCCACCATCGGAGCCCCAAAAAGACGAGGTTTTGCATTCTCCGAAAGATATAAAGGCGCGTGTGGAAGAAGCTGTTCGAAACAATGACGTGTCTCATCTCGACTTGCCCTCGCCCTTTTCTCAGGTCTAATTCATTCTCGTTAGTTTATTTCCAAATTCTAATCATCTTGAATTCTGCAATTTTATCTACTAAATTAGACCACCATATGCGTCCAAGAGTTACACTTATCCTTCTTGAACCTATCAGCCTCAAAATTATATTTTGTTTATATATATATATATATATATGAAATGGCTTTCAGCCCCAATTATTAGTTTTTGGATTTTATAATTTATTAGACATAATATCAGATACTTGAGGGGGAAAAAAAATTCGGAAGACCAGTTGTCATCTTCAACTCTTTTAGATATTTATCTTGAAAGAGTTGTACCAATTACTAGAAGCATAGGTTTTCGAGTAAAAAGAAAAGGAGAATTCAATAATGCTCACATTTCTTCTTAATTTTAATGTCACTAATCACTTTTTGATTACGTTATGTCATGGATTTGATTTTCATAGTTGTCAATGTATATCTCCAATTACCGAAAGAATGCAAAATTATTTTTTTATTATCTTATATAAGCTAAGTCAGCACTTATTTTTTTATTACACTAGATTTATTTACAAGGATGGTATCCTTGTAGTTTTTGTCCTTCTGATTGAGTTATTGTTCTGCTAAGGGCTCAAAAGAGTAGACGGATGAGCTAGTGATGTAGATCACAACTTTTCAATTTATAAACATTTCCATTTGGCTAGTTAAGATACTCTTTTAGATCGGTGTACCCCATTAGATAGTCAAAGTATCTCTTTGGGTCATTTAGGCACCTCTCATGCCCTTTCAAAATAGATAACACTTTTTTTAATAGTTGATGACTCTCTAATTATTCAATGTAACCATTTGGATAGTCAAATCGACCTTACAGTTTAGTCACCTTTGATGCATAGTTGTCAAACTTAATTGACATATTTTCGGATAGTTGACATAACTTTCAATTGTAGTTGTTGGACTTTGTTGATGCATCCCTTCAGCAGTCAATACACCCTTTTATTTTTATTTTTTGATAATCTAGGCGTTCAAGTTTCATTTGACTAATTTCAAAAGAAGAATCTTAAAGGTAGACAATCTTCCTCTGTAGTTTGTCTACCGAGTAAATCTAGAGCACAACTTATGCACACTCAGAAGTCGACTTCAGAATATTCATCCTTGTAAGGATTCGAACTCTAGTCCTCTTATTTGTTGATGCATTCCTTCAGTAGCTAATACACCCTTTTATTTATTTATTTTGATAATCTAGATGTTCAAGTTTCATTTGATTAATTTTAAAGCAAGAATCTTAAAGGTAGACGATCTTCCTCTTTAGTTTGTCTACCGAGTAAATCTGAAGTACACCTTATGCACACTCAGAGGTCAGAATATTCATCCTCGTAAGGATTCGAACTCTAGTCCTCTTATTTGTTCTCTTGAGTGCTTTACCACCATACCACACTTATGGGGGCACCCTTTTAGATAAGGTCTAAGATTGAAGCAGGAATTAGAATTTCTTTTTTTTTTAATATTGTACCACCTAGTTATGATTCTAAGAACAATCATCTCCCGAGATACAATGACCTCCGTTTCAAAATATAGGCACTTCAAATTTTAAAATGCGATGAACTTTCAACATATCATAATTCTCGGAGAGGAGAGGGAACTCAAGAGGGAGGATTACACTTGAGATTGTTTTAGAAATTTATAGGATATCCTTGCAATGACGTTACATATCGTACAGGGAGGAACTGTCAGATTGTAGATTTATTCTTTCTCGATCAAGCATACATGATGTTACTTGTTTGAGACTCCAGAAGAAGGGTATCTCAGCAGTTTCCAAGGCAGAATCTCAAGCACTCGGCGAGGAAGATAAAAGCATCATGGTGAATCCTAGGAAAGGATCTAAGACAACTCCACGTACTCCAAGGCGTAGCAGAAAGAAAACTCCCGCTGATAATCTAGAACAAAGTCCCATGGAAACTGTCAGTAGTGCTGTTGAAGAGAGTACTACTTCAGTGTCATATGGAGATTCTAAGAAGACAAGAAAACCCAGGAAGAAAGGTATGTTCCCTACTATACTTTTACAGTTTCATTCTTCTTATCTTAGTTTTGGTATTTCAAAATGTAATGCAGCTATTGTTATCCCTCAAATTTAATTTAGCTACTGTTGCGACAGAGCATATTCAGGAGGTTTTGAATATTATTTATCCAGGTCTTAATATTGATATATTGATGCATACAGTTAGTCAGTTACCGATTTCCCAAGAGGAGAAAACTGTGAAAAGAGCTGGTAGGAGGTCTTCTAAAAAGACTGAATTGACAGAAGTGAATTTGAAAGAACTTGCTATTCACGACAGCCTCACAGAAACAGATTTGCCAAATAGAGAACAGCAAGAGCTGCAGTTAGCAGATGATGATGGTGAGGATATTAATTACACTTATGCTTGGCCTCCTCTAGTTTGCTGCTTTGGAGCTGCACAGTATTCATTCTTACCTTCTGGAAGGTCAGCTAATAGATTGATAAATCACGATATACATGATTCAATGAAGGACATGTTTTGGTCGCCAGAGAAATTTTTCAGAGCGCTTGAAGGGCCAGCATCCAGTGTTGCCATAGCTCTTGCTGCTATAGGTGGTCGAGTTGCATTCATGGGAAAGAGTTGCTGCGAAAGAATTGCATCGTTGAAATGGAGCAATTACTTTGTTCGGAACGCCATGAAATTAGAAGACCAATTTTCACTGAAAAAAAAATGACAAGATCGTGAAATTTATCATTATCATTATTATTATTATTATAATTATAAATAATTAATAATTCTCTTACTGACAAAGTATTTTTATACGCCTATTTATAAATAAATTATAAAGATTTTAGAAATAGAATGATTAAACCATTCCTTTCTTTCACCTCTTTCTCTCAATTTCTATAAGCCGAAAAAACCCTAATCGACGTCACGCCGCGGCGCCGCGCCACGCCACGGCCGGAGCGAGGAAATGGACGGTCCAATTCCAAAGATAATTACTGATAAGCAAGAAAATATAGGCACCGTTTGATTAACTTTTGACGGTTGATAAAAGCAAAACCTGGTTACGGGACACGGGCCAATCCCGCGCTGATAATAACAAGATCCCACCCCCCACGCCTCTCTGGTCTCGATTTGATTCGTCTCCCAGCAACGAAACCTCGACGGAGAAAGGGGTAGACGCTCATGGCGAAACGGAAATGCCCTGACTCAGGTGAGTGACGATGCCCTCCCCTCTTTTCCTTATCTCTTGAGCGTTTCCAATGTTGCATTTTCTAACTATTTGGCTTCCGGTAGATCGAGGTGAATACAGTTTTTCTCTGTTTTAATTCTTATCGCACGTATGAACGCGTTTTATTTTGTGAAATTATGCTTCTTGCTCTGGCGACTAGAGATTTCTTGTCTTGCTTCGTTCCTTCTTTATCCGTTCTGCCTGTCCAACCTAATTTTGATATTTTTGTTTTCCTGTTTTTCTCTGATCTGGAGCTCTTCTTTAATTGTAAATTCTTGGAAAGTTGATGTAGATCTCTTTGCTGCTGAATCCGCGGCTTGATGTATTTGTTGTGTTGGTCTCTTGTTTATTTAAGTATTTTTTTTTTATAGATAGTCAAGGTGGAAGTTGTACGTGTATGATGTTAGATGTAGGAACATGGACAGACGTATATCACCACTCTTGAAATGAACTCTTTAGGAGATCTTTACCATATCCTCGAAGAAAGGAACTTAGATAAATGGGTTGGTGGGATGTTCTAACGCAATAGCAAAGGGAAAGAAATAATTATCATTTCAAATATAGTTAGGGGAAATATCCGATCAGTATAGTTAGGGAAGATCAAGAATTACAGTTCAAAAACCTCTTCTGGATGTTCTCCCATGGCGACCTTCACATTTAGATAACTTGTACTTGTACCCGGAGGGGGATGGCCATGGGCAGTATATTGTTTGTGGGCCCTTCGAAACCTAAGATGAACAGCTCTGCTCCTTTGTGGGTGCATTTTTTCAGCAATTCCTCCTCCCGATCTTTCCATTGAGCTCTATTATTGGCCACATGATTGACAAGAGTGCCCCTTTCTTTAGTGGCGATTATAGCGTGTTGGCCTAGGGAGATTATAGCTTGAGCATATTCCTTTTGCAGTGCTTGCAGTTACCCTATGATTTCTGTCAAAGCCCTAGGAAGGGCCGAAGCTTTGGGGGAGAGGCTTTCCAGTTGTGCTCGGCATGATCATAGGGAAGCCTCCAAAGTTCCATTGGTTGATTGAGCATGTAGGAGGGTAGCCAAAGATCTAGATGCTTTAGCCTCTGCTTCCTTGAGTTGAACTTTATGTTCCAATAGTTCCTGGGCCAAAGAATTGATGTGCTAAATCTTGTCAGTTTGCAAGAACAATTGGTGGTGAAGGGCGTCATTCTTCTTCAGGGCTTCCTGTTTTTCACGCTTGTTGTCGTTAATTGAGTTGTCAACTCTTCGCAACGGGCAGCTAAAGTAGTCTCTTGCTGTTTACTCTCAGCTAGCTGTTGAGTTAGTTTTTTATTCTGAGCCTGGGAGGCGATATGGCCGGCGACCATCGTGGATTGGTAGTCAGACAGGTGTTGGGTTGCCTCGTTATAATTGGTGACTACCTATGGAAGAGGAGGAAATATTTTAAAGATAGATGTCAGGATATCTTATGTACAGGGAGGATAAGGGAATATACCTCTGATATGTTCCTACGCATACACTCGAAGGGGCCCTATACGCCTGATTGAGTGAAAAGTTTTACCTCCTCCGTATTATGGATCTTTAGCACAAATCTTAAAATGGTAGTAGGAGGGTTTAAAGGGAGAATATCTCCCATTGGAATGGAGGGTTCTTCCTTAAGCAAGGAAGGATCGAGAGGGGCAGAATTGAGGGTGGGGGAAGGTGAAGAAGATAATTCTATAGGGACTATTAGAGGAGGAGAAGATATGGGAGGATCAATTTCCCTGCTTGAAGGAGAGGGAAGGGAAGGAGTAAGTAGCGAAGGAGAGCGTGCCCCAGGGATAAGTGAAGGGAGGACGAGAGATTGGATGTCCTCATCTGTGGGCTCAGAGATGACAAGGTGGCGGCGCCTATTAAGTTTAAGAGGAGGAGAAGAGGAATGCGAAGAGGAAGATGCTGGAAGGGTGGAGGAGCTGGGGGCACTCTCTGAATGTTGGTGGAGCTTTTAGAGGGAGAAGGATGGAGAATAGGGGATTTTCCCCTGACCCGTTTCTTTGAGGGTTTCTTGGTGACGATTTTCTGTCCATTGTCCTTAGCCCTCTGCATCAGTTCGTATGCAATACAAGACATTTAAAACAATGGATAATAGCAATAAGAATTAATAGACGTTATGTACTAAGTTGGGGGCAATATCCTACCTATGACAACCATATCATCCAAGTGGAAAGGAGACCGCTCGTAGAAGGTGGACCTCTAATAGATAGTCAGAGTTGTATTGGTGTTCCTTCAACACTTGATGGACTTTTGCAAAAGGGCATTAGAGCCTACAGTCCTGGAAAGAAGGCAAGTCTGGAAGGGCCGTCTTCTAGATTTCGGAATGAGGAAGGGGAGTAGGATGTTGGACAAAGAAGTATAAATCCCTCCAACCTTTGTGGGAAGAAGGTATATTGGTAAGAAATTGACAGTCAGGGCGACTAGCAAAGTAAAAAATGCCTTTCTTAGCAGATTTTAATTGGAAAAAGCAATGGAACATTAATGGGGATAGGGGGAGCCCTAAGTGTTTAAAATCTATTGTGACCTCTGTCAATAGTCGGAAGGCATTGGGAGCTAACTGGTTGATAGGTAGTTTATAAAAGTCTAGTAGTTCAAAGTAAATGGGGGGTACTGGCAATCGGAGGTCATTTATTAGTTGCTCGGAGAAGAAATAGTAGCAGTTGGGAGGAGGATGATATGGTCGACAAGAAGGGGCAGTAAACAGGCATTTTATAGTAGGATCTATAAACAAGTCCTTAGCATCGAAAAAATAGTGATGACTATTTATGCGCGTGACGGTATCTCTGTACCAAGGGATCAGTCTAGGGTTTTTCGGAGCCATAGTCGGGAAGGCAAGGAGGGCACTTGTGGTTGTGGGGAGACATCCGTTTGGAGAAAGGAAACTCCTAAGTGCTAGGAGTTTAGGTGTAGGACAGTTGCTGGTGGAGATCGTCAGAAGGAAGAAGAAGAGTCGAAGTTAGGGAAGGAGAAATCGTTGCATGAAGACTAGCTTGACAAGGGTTTTGGCTTTTAAACTTCCCTCTGAAAGTGGGAAAGTGGGGCCCATTAGCCCAGTAAAAGGTTTAATGTGTTTATGGTAAGTTAGAGCAAGGAAAATCTTAGCTTGGTGGGTTGAAGAAAATCGATAAGGGAATAAGGAGGTAAGTAGGGTATGACTAAAGGAGGATGACGGAAAGGAGTTTCTCACTTAGAAAGTCAAACTTAAAGCTTCGTTTGACTATTTTAGGGGGATGACTAATGATACTACTATGACATGACTTGGGAGTTGGATAGAGGAATCACGACCCCTAAGGTGAATTCTAAGTAAAGGAATGTAGTGGGGTATGTACGACCTGGTCCGACTAGATCTAACTCAAAGAAATAAACTGTGTTGATAAGGTAACAACACGGGGTAGGACGGAGAAGTCCAATGGCTAGAGAGAAATCAGATAAGTAACCCAGGAAGTAAGTCTGGAAACGACTCGGGAAATTAAGGGGAGTATAAGTGTGTGGGTCTTATGGCCGAAACGAGGCCAAATATCGACTCGGCGAGCCGAGTTGAGTCATATATACTTCGGTTTAAGCAAATCAGAGGGGTAAAGGGAAGCACGTCGGGGGAGCAAGCTCAGGGCCATCCAAGAAACAGAGCCGAGTTGATATAAAAGTCAGAGAAGGTGGCTAGGAAAAATAAAGACCTTTAGGGGAAAGAGAGGGTAGAGAAAAGGGGAAGGTGTTCCTCGCCATTCTCCCTCGCAAGAGTCTGTTATGCAGTATAACAAGCTAAGACATGTAGAGGACCCTACATGAGATTTCCAAAGGTCTCCATTTATTGATATTGTAACAGAATTATTCCTTAAGATGTAGGGCTTTCCACGTAGATGGTGATTCTGATAGTTTGTTACATCACAGCTAGCTCCAGAGGTAACAGGTATAAAGGAGGGGAAGGAAGAAAGAGGAAGGGGATCGATTCCATTGAAGAAACAACTTTACACATCAGTTTTGGGGCCTGGGGGTTCTCACCCTCGCTCACTTGCTGTCCGTTGGAGGCATAGGAGATTGCTGAAGGGAGATTAGTTTTCAAGAGGGGAGGATTGGAAATGAAGCAAGAAGGCGGATAATCCTAGTAGTTTTACTCATTTTCTCTACATTGTACACACTTCTTGCTTGTAAGGGATTTTCTCCACCTCCGGAAGCACTTTCGAGAAGGAGGGATTTTATAGTTGAGATGTCTAGCACCGTAGCTCTTTCTAGAGCTCATCTAGTGGAGTAGGAATTGAAATTTCGAACCGCATTAAACCTTGTGTCATCACTCTGTTGCTTGCTTCACCATTATCAACCTTTACTGTTGTGGCTGGAGAGGACCCTAAGTCTCCTTGACGTCATCATCTCCCAAAAGGAGGTAAAAAATTCGTGCCGCATCATTTCAAAAGAGAGATTTTACTTGGCAAAAGTATAGATTATACATGTGTTATGATTTTATAGTGTTAAATGGAGAAGAGTTTTTTATTTTTTGGGTTGGTTAAAATGTGGATGAGTGAAGCAGTTGAAAATATATATAAATCAGTCCATAGTTTCTCAAATATTGTTAAGGGTGTTTGTGTCCGTAAACAAAATATGCAGGATAGGATTGGCTTTTTGAAAAGCTAATGGGCAAAATAATTATTTCAGATGAAATGATCTATTTTCCTCCTTGATTTCCTTTGTCATTTTCCCCTCTGCAGATAGCTACACGGGTTGAAAACGCATCGACGGAGGCTGCAAAAACTCCGCATCGGAGCCCCAGAAGACGAGGTTTTGCATTCTCTGAAAAACATAAAGGCGCGTGTGGAAGAAGTTGTTCGAAACAATGTCGTGTCTCATCTCGACTTGCCCTCGCCCTTTTCTCAGGTTTAATTCATTGTCGTTTGTTTATTTCCAAATTCTAGTCGTCTTGAGTTCCGCATTTTTGCCTACTAAATTAGACCACCATATGCGGCCAACAGTTACACTTATCCTTCTTGAACCTATCAGCCTCAAAATTATATTTTGTTTTTTTTTCCTGCTCTTGCATCCCCATTTTTTTTTTTTTACCTTTACCACACTTTCAGCCCCAATTATTAGTTTTTGGGTTTTATAATTTGTTAGACATAATATCAGAAACTTGCGGGGATAAAAAAATTGGAAGGCCAATTGTCATCTTCAACTTTTTTAGATATTTATCTTGAGGGAGTTGTACCAATTACTAGAAGCACAGGTTTTCGAGTAAAAAGAAAAGGAGCGCATTTCTTCTGAATTTTAATGTCACTAATCACTTTTTGATTGCGTTATGTCATGGATTTGTTTTTCATAGTTGTCAATGTATATCTCCAATTACTGAAAGAATGCAAAATTAATTTTTTATTATCTTATATAAACTAAGTCAGCACTTACTTTTTTATTACACTAGATTTATTTACAAGGGTCGTGTCCTTTGTAGCTTTTGTCCTTCTGATGGAGTTATTATTTTGCTAAGGGCTCAAAAGAGTGGACGGATGAGCTGGTGATGTCGATCATAAATTTTCAATTTATAAACATTCCCCTTTGGCTAGTTAAGGCACTCTTTTAGAACAGTGTACCCCATTGAGTAGTCAAAGTACCTCTTTGGGTAGTTTAGGCACCTCTCACGCCCTTTCAAAATAGATAACACCTTTTTTGGTAGTTGATGACTCTCTAATTATTCAATGTACCCATTTGGATAGTCAAGTCGACCTTACAGTTTAGTCACCTTTGATGCATAGTTGTCAAGCTTAATTGACATATTTTCGGATAGTTGGCATAACTTTCAATTGTAGTTGTTGAACTTTGTTGATGCATCCCTTTAGTAGTCAAATACACCCTTTTATTTTTTTTGATAATCTAGATGTTCAGGTTTCATTTAACTAATTTCAAAGGAAGAATCTTAAAGGTAGACGATCTTCCTTGTAGTTTGTCTACCGAGTAAATCTGGAGCACAACTTATGTACACTTAGAAGTCGACTTCCGAATATTCATCCTTGTAAGGATTCAAACTCTAGTCCTCTTATTTGTTGATGCATTCCTTCAGTAGCCAATACACCCTTTTATTTATTTATTTTGATAATCTAGGTGTTCAAGTTTCATTTGACTAATTTTAAAGGTAGACGATCTTCCTTTGTAGTTTGTCTACCGAGTAAATCTGAAGTACAACTTATGCACACTCAGAGGTCAGAATATTCATCCTCATAAGGATTCGAACTCTAGTCCTCTTATTTGTTCTCCTGAGTGCTTTACCACTATACCACGCTTATGGGGGCACCCTTTTAGAGTCTAAGATTGAAGCAGGAGTTAGAATTTCTTTCTTTTTAATATTGGCCCACCTAGTTATGATTCTCAGAACAATCATCTCCCGAGATACAATGGCCTTCGTTTCAAAATATAGGCACTTCAAATTTTAAAATGTGATGAACTTTCAACGTATCATAATTCTCAGAGAGGAGAGAGAACTCAAGAGGGAGGATTACACTTGAGATTGTTTTAGAAATTTCTAGGATATCCTTGCAATGACGTTACATATCGTACAGGGAACTGTCAGATTATAGATTTATTCTTTCTCGATCAAGCATACACGATGTTTCTTGTTTGAGACTCCAGAAGAAGGGTATCTCAGCAGTTTCCAAGGCAGAATCTCAAGCACTCGGCGAGGAAGATAAAAGCATCATGGTGAATCCTAGGAAAGGATCTAAGACAACTCCACGTACTCCAAGGCGTAGCAGAAAGAAAACTCCCGCTGATAATCTAGAACAAAGTCCCATGGAAACTGTCAGTAGTGCTGTTGAAGAGAGTACTACTTCAGTGTCATATGGAGATTCTAAGAAGACAAGAAAACCCAGGAAGAAAGGTATGTTCCCTACTATACTTTTACAGTTTCATTCTTCTTATCTTAGTTTTGGTATTTCAAAATGTAATGCAGCTATTGTTATCCCTCAAATTTAATTTAGCTACTGTTGCGACAGAGCATATTCAGGAGGTTTTGAATATTATTTATCCAGGTCTTAATATTGATATATTGATGCATACAGTTAGTCAGTTACCGATTTCCCAAGAGGAGAAAACTGTGAAAAGAGCTGGTAGGAGGTCTTCTAAAAAGACTGAATTGACAGAAGTGAATTTGAAAGAACTTGCTATTCACGACAGCCTCACAGAAACAGATTTGCCAAATAGAGAACAGCAAGAGCTGCAGTTAGCAGATGATGATGGTGAGGATATTAGTTACACTTATGCTTGGCCTCCTCTAGTATGCTGCTTTGGAGCTGCACAGTATTCATTCTTACCTTCTGGAAGGTCAGCTAATAGATTGATAAATCACGATATACATGATTCAATGAAGGACATGTTTTGGTCGCCAGAGAAATTTTTCAGAGCGCCTGGAGGGCCAGCATCCAGTGTTGCCATAGCTCTTGCTGCTATAGGTGGTCGAGTTGCATTCATGGGAAAACTTGGGGATGATGAATATGGTCAGAACATGCTGTATCATTTAAACATAAACAATGTACAAACTCGATCTATCAAACTTGATAGTTCAAGGTATACGGCAGTATCCTACATGAAAATTTCTAGAAGGGGTGGCCTTAAATTGAGTTGCTCAAGACCTTGCGCGGAGGATAGTTTTTTGAGCTCTGACATAGATATTGATGCCTTAAAGGAGGTATCACCACTTGCCATGCTTTTGTTCTTCATTATTAGAATTTGGTAATGCTAGTGTCTGATTTCCATCTGGAGGGAACCTGGCAACCTATGAAATTCTCAGAAAATCACTTGATTGCAGACCTATTTCATGTCACAAAATAAAAATTAACAAAATTATTCTTGGCTTTAACTAAAGTGTTCATTTTCCTTTGGATTCTAGAAATGTTTTTCTATCAGATATCACTTATTTGAGTGCATCTAAGTAGTTAGTTAACTGAAAATTTTCTCATGTTTTACTCATAGTACTCATTCAATGACTAAATCATCCCTTCTTGTTGGTTTCATCGAGAGTTATTACTGGCGACTTTTTGCATCAACATATGAACTCCAGGGAAACTAAGTTATGCTACGGGATATGGAAGCGTGGTCAATCTATGCTTTCTATAATATGTTCTCTAGGAATTAATTTATGATTTGCTGTAGATAGGTGTCAACAATCTGGATGTAAGTCTACTAAATGCTTGCATATAGCCAAAATTGTCCTGTTTCAATCCATGTAATTAGGTGAAAAATTATTGTAAAGAATTAATTAACATAAATAACATGCAGTAACCAGTAGATCTTATATTTGAGCCTTGTCGTCAATGTTTAATGTGGGAACATGATGGTTTTGTCTTGCTTGTTCCATCTAAAATTTATATTTTGACTAGTTGAAGCTACCCATGCGAATAGAATACAGATGTTCTGGACTCAAATGATGTAGATGTAATTTCTGTATAACTATGGTGCCAGTGGCACATTTAAGTGGTCAGTAAAAACAGCACTGCAATGTACTAGATTAGGGTTGTTCTGGAAATGAATATAATCTCTTTCTACTACAAAACAAACTAGCTTCAAAGTCATATTTGGTTTATTATAAATAAGCAATCTGGTTATAATTTGGAAGATTTGTCTCTGGAAATCTCAACTTGGTTAGAATCTAATATCTAGAATTCTTTTAGTTACAGTGCCTACAATCTGCAAAGAAAACTAAAAAAAAAAAAATCCAATTAGTTGATCTTGCAGTTGTAACAGTGATTCAGCTCTCATGAGATTTGACTCAAGTAATTTACCTCTATTTCTTCCTTGAATGATGGTTTATCAATCATGGATGATGTTTTGCAGATTCTAATTGATTAAGAAAGATAACTTAACTGATTTAACCTTTCTATTGATGGCTTATGATAAAGATCATGGCATAGTTATACCCTCCTCCCGATAGATCCAATTGACAACTGTTCTGTGGATGTTGGGAAATTGACTGATCCACATCCAATGTTTATACTAAAGAAAATAGTTATTATTTAGTTAGGTTTGCAAAATGACTACATGAACAAGGATCCTAACTTTATTTGAAGTTTTTTCCTTTCTACTGATTTATATTTCGAGGTGTATATAAAGCATTGCAATTGATCCTCCATGTAAAGCATTTAGTTAAACTTGTCCGTCGTTGCATTTAGCCTCATTATTGTGCTGTAGAAATATCATTTGATGTCCTTATTGCAGGCAAAAATGTTCTATTTGAACTCTTCATCTTTGGTTGACCAAAGCATGCGATCGACGACCTTGCAAGCCATCAAAGTTTCCAAGAAATTTGGGGGTGTCATATTTTTTGATCCTAACCTCCCGCTGCCACTTTGGAAATCCAGTGAGAAAACGAAAGCCATTATACAGGAAGCATGGAAGCATGCCAATGTAATTGAATTGACCAAACAAGAACTTGAGTTTCTTTGTGGTATTGAACCTTTGGAGAAGTTTGATACCAAGGATAACGACAAGTCGAAATTTATTCACCACAAATCAGAAATGGTTATGCAGTTATGGCATGAAGACCTCAAGGTACTTTTTGTGACAAATGGAACTTCTAAAGTACACTACTATACAGCAGATGCCAGTGGATCAGTTCACGGGATGGAGGATGCACCTATTACTCCCTTCACGGGTGACATGTCAGCATCTGGTGATGCCATTGTTGCTGGTATGGATTTTATACCCTTTTCATTAACATGGTACATTCACTCAGCATTTATTTAGTTCAGAATAAAGCACATAATACCCTTTGCACTTGTTTTTGTTCTTTTTAATTTAGGTTACAAGCACACGTTATTGCAGTTTATTTCTCTGTTCGAATCACCACTACTAACTATTGTTTCATTTCTTCTTTTAAGCATTACAGACTTATCGATCAAATCCCATTTAAAAGTATCAACATAACTCCTTGAGTACTTTACGTGAGTTGTGACATTTTCTGATGATGTCTTTGTTCTTTTTCAGCACTGATGAGAATGTTAACAGTCCAACCTCACTTAATTACGGACAAGGGGTACTTGGAACATTCAATCAAGTATGCAATTAATTGTGGAGTCATCGATCAGTGGTTACTTGCAAGAGTTCGTGGTTTCCCTCCTAAAGAAGGTATGGATGTATCAGAGGACGAAGAAGGCAGAATTAAGTCAATTACTGAAAGAGAATATCTCACGGTGTAAGAATTTATTTCACCAATTTTAACATCTTTTTGGAAGATTTTTGAGGTTCCAGAGTAATTTCATCTCCACTGAATTGGGATGATCCTAACACCAGCTACTAGAAAGTAGTCACCCGAGCAAAAGAGGTATCAAGATTTTGGAGTTTCCAGCGTGTCTTCTTGACATCTGTAATTTGTATATGCAAAAGCCTCTCATTGTTTTTCTAGTTGTTTTGAAGTTAGTTTGTATGAGATATCAAAAAACTCGGTACTGGCTGATACGGTATTTAAATACTTGTAACAAACTTTGAAAATATATCTTTACCTCGATCTTGAAATCTAGCCAAACAGCAAAATAACTCGAGCATAAACATTACTTCTTTTTTTTTTTCCTTGCTTCAATCTGTGCAACTAAAATATAGCTCACGCTATGGGATGAGACTGAGTGGATGATAGTAATATATGAATCTATTTAATTTAATAAAAATTTCATATAACAGTTTTAAGCAAATAATTAAATGAATTATAAATTATAAATTTTGTATTTTTTTAAAATTAATAAGCAGAAAGTAATGTAAATTATAACATTTTTTTTAAAAATAGAGTTATAAATCTTTAGAAAATATTATTTTTAAGTTATAATTTAAAAAAAAATAAATGGAGGATTAAATATTTTTTTTTAAAATAAAATAAAAATAAAAATATCATATATTTTTTTTCAAAATATTTGATATAACAATTTTGGTCCACGTTGTTAAATGATTAAAATCAATATATTTTTTATTTATATTTTGCTTTTGTAAAAAATAATCTATTCATAGACTTTGTACGCTGTTAATATATAGTTTGATTAAGTTTTAGTTTTATCTCAATTTAACTCGTATTTTTTTATTTAATTAAAATTAGGATTAGTTACAGCTGCAAAACGGAATGTGTATTTATTAATTCGTTTTAAATTTAACACAAATTTTTATTAAATTTATTCATTATCGCACCGATGAAATTAGTAACAACGTGACGAAAGAACTGCATCGTTTTGATGGAGCAATTACTTTGTTCGGAACGCAAGACCAATTTTCACTGAAAAAAATGAGAAGATCGTGCAATTTATTATTATTATTATTATAAATAATTAATAATTCTCTTACTGACAAAGTATTTTTATACGCCTATTTATAAATAAATTATAAAGATTTTAGGAATAGAATGATTAAACCATTCCTTTCTTTCACCTCTCTGTCTCAATTTCTGTAAGCCTAAAAAACCCTAATCGACGCCACGCCACGCCCCGGCCGGAGCGAGGAAATGGGCCGGTCCAATTCCAAAGCTAATTACTGATAAGCGAGAAAATATAGGCACCGTTTGATTAACTTTTGACGGTTGATTAAAGCAGAACCTGGTTACGGGACACGGGCCAATCCCGCGCTGATAATAACAAGATCCCACCCCCACGCCCCTTTGGTCTCGATTTGATTCGTCTCCAAGCAACGAAACCTCGACGGAGAAAAGGGTGGACGCTCATGGTGAAACGGAAATGCCCTGACTCAGGTGAGTGACGATGCCCTCCCCTCTTTTCCTATCTCTTCAGCGATTCCAATGTTGCACTTTCTAACTATTTGGCTTCCGGTAGATCGAAGTGAATACAGTTTTTCTCTGTTTTAATTCTTATCGCACGTATGAACGCATTTTATTTTGTGAAATTATGCTTCTTGCTCTGGCGACTAGAGATTTCTTGTCTTGTTTCCTTCCTTCATTATCCGTTCTGCCTGTTCAATCTAACCTTGGTAGTTTTGTTTTCCTGTTTTTCTTTGATCTGGAGCTCTTCTTTGATTGTAAATTCTTGGAAAGTTGATGTAGATCTCTTTGCTGCTGAATCCGCGGCTTGATGTATTTGTTGTGTCGGTCTCTTGTTTATTTGCTCTCCGAGTAAATTTCTTTTGTATAGATAGTCAAGGTGGAAGTTGTACGTGTATGATGTTAGATGTAGGAACATGGACAGACGTATATCGCCACTCTTGAAATGAACTCTTTAGGAGATCTTTACCATGTCCTCGAAGAAAGGAACTTAGATAAATGGGTTGGTGGGATGTTCCAACGCAATAGCAAAGGGAAAGAAATAATTATCATTTCAAATATAAACACCTTTGGATATGAGACGATTCCCTCCCAAGGAGGAAGATAGAAATGTCTATCAGCATACATCTTTGTGCAGAGTGAGAAATGAATGAAAGGATATACTGTATTGTTTGTCCTTATAATGTTGGAAACCTTGTTGATTATGTTGGTCATTCTTTCTCACTATCTTCTCCTTAGGAAATGTTGTCATGCTTTTTTAATGCAGACTTTTGACATCATTCTGCAATTTAGTTCAATCTGTAAACTTAGTTCAAGTGTCTCTTACCTTGATCACTGATGTAGGATACTGTACCTACATTGTTTCTGAAGGATTGCCATATCATTGCATCATAACAGCCTTTTGTTATTCAAAGTGATGTCTGTTTATTTCACATGATGTTCTTTGAAACATACTAGAGACTTATTACAGCTGGTCAAAGATCTGGCAATCCAGGTACATGGCATCTTAATTATGTAGTCCAATTTTGCTCTGGTCATTTCAGTTCCTGAAATCACTCTGTTTGGTTCCTTGCACTCTCATATATAGCTCTCAATGTATCATCTCGGCAACCTAGTCAAATAAAAAAAAATGATTTGTTCAATTGATGCTGTAGGTCATCTATCACATTCAAGAATAAAGAGAAGGGATAAGGTGGAGAAACACTTGAGAAGAGTGAGGCGAAGAAATCATATTAGCAGAAGAAATTTTCCAGATAACAGTTGCTCTTCCCCAGTCTCTGGTAGCACAATTAGGTTGAGGAGTCACAATAGTCAATCAACATCACATGATACCCAAGTAACCAACTCAAAGAATAAAGCAAATAGTAAAGATTATGAAGATGATATTGTTGTCTCTAGGGTCGCTGAAGCGACCCAATATCATGGAAATAAACGTCGTCAAAGATACAAGCAGAGAAGGAAGAATAGATCCTTGGGCACTGAGATTTCCAATTCATGTTCTAGGATTTCAGATTTGGTTTCAGTCACCCATGGACGTGACAACACAGTATGCTTGAGAAATGGATCATCATCATCATCACCCAAAGTCGCAAATAGAAAAGTACGGAGGAGTAGGTGGAGGAAAAGGAAACCTCGTGACTTCCATCCTGCTGATGAAATAAAAAGAAATGTGCATCCTGAAAGCAGTGTCAAAAGGAGTGATTCCAATGAGTGTTCTAATCGAGCCACACCAAATAAAACCAACATATCATCTGAGATGTCTGCTAGCTTAAGCAAGATTGAATTCACCAATTCAAGCCAAGGTGAGAAAGATGAGGGAAAGGAAAGCAGCTATGATGGTGTTGAATATGGCATTCAGTGCAACTGCTTAGATGCACCTTTGTTGCTTAAGTCAGCTGCTGCTGTATCAGATGCAAATGTTTCTGGTATGGTATCTGCTTCGAATGGATTTAATTCAACTACAGATATTGAATGTGGCATAGCAGCAGATGCCATTCCCAGTAGTACAATAGTGCATACGAACACTAGATCCTTGGGTAATTCTAGCAAGGATCATTGTGAAGCTATTGCTGTAGAAGGAGCCCCTAGATTACTTACTATTGGCCTGAAAGACTCATTCCAGATAGAACATCAAGCTGCCCAGAATGAAATATCAGCTAACCTTTGTGGGGAAGAGTTTAGGTTCGATATTAAAGATGGAGTAGCTACTCAGGGAACTAAGGCTCTGAACTATAAAAATACTCATGCTGATGCATTGACTGGTCGGGAGAAAGATGATGCTCCTTCTGATGTGACCAAGAATCAAGATGAGAATGTTAATCTGGCAGTTATTTTGACTACAGAAAAATTGTTGAGAACATCTCAGAAAAAGCTTCTTGTTCTCGATCTAAATGGATTACTTGCTGACATCATTTTATATCGTCGGAGAGCTCATAAGTCATATACAAGAGCTGGAGAAAATTTAGGTCAAATATTTTGTTGATTTGGTTATAATTTGTGATTGTACTTGTGGCATTGGTTACAAATTGTAACCGCTGATGGTAGTTCTATTTGAATCATGTGTCAGTTCTTAAAAGGCCCTTCTGTGAAGACTTTTTGAAGTTTTGTTTTGAAAGATTTAATGTTGGTGTTTGGTCATCAAGGAAGCGGTATGACTACTTTTCCTTTCTTTCAATTTTAATACTTGAAAAAGTTATCAAATACAAGCTTCTCATAATGAGGCAACCAGTTAGCTTTACTTTATGCAGGTGGTACTTATAATTCAGTTTTACTATCTGCAGAAAAAATGTTGATGGAGTGGTTGATTATCTCATGAGAAATTGGAAACATAAACTATTATTTTGTTGGGTAAGTGATCTCAAAACATCTCCTCTTGAATGCACATTAGTATATGATTAAATATAGTATAACATGAATATTGTTGAAACTTTTAATCATTTTATGAATTTCTATTTTCTGAAATTTTGAGTCCAGTGTTATTTTCTAGCTTAACCTCCACAGCTAATGACAATTCTAAGGTTCTGCTTCTCATTCATGATAATTATAATAGGAGAAACATTAGTAATTGTTGTTTAACGACCTTTGATGTGAAAGTCAGTTTGCAGTTTGCATTGTGAAAAGGAAAATGGAATTACAGCTAGAAGAAACTGTAGACTATGTTTCAATGGGCCAATGGCTCATCAGCAAAGTTATATATATACACTGTTGACATGTGGTTCAATTTACTAATGAAGTAATATCTAGCCCCCAGTATCTGTTAATGAGTATCTTTAGGAAAAAAAAAGGAAAATTTTTTGCCTAAGACTTGCATTGATAACTGTTTAGACGTTTAGACTCATCTTATTTAGGAAGAATTGTGGATCCACAGAAATTATCGTGATTGGTTTAGGTTTCATGAACTGAGTTGGGTCTTATCCTTATGGTAAAGTAAAAAATAAACAATGAAAAAATAGCAACCATCTAAATAACATTAATGCACATATCCAGATGCATGAAACTAATTGGTAGCAATACTTCCATTTTGAGCCTAGGGAGATATATGGGGAACACCCTTCTACATCGCATTGCTTTTAACTAGGATACATAGACAGCATAGATTGAGTCTTGGAAGCATTTTGAGTCATTTCCAATGGTTTATTCATCCTCTATCATTTTCTCTTTTGAGGGTGATTTTTCATTGCAGGGTTTTATAAAAACAAAACTATGCAGAGTTTACTTCATACCACCTGGCATTAGCATAAGAACTAATTGAACAAATAAACATTCTGAAACTGCATATTTACACTGAAGTATAAGATTGTTTGAGATAGACTCATTTCACTTTTCTTTTGAGAAGACAGCTTGTTAAGACTAGAGCAATAAGGACTCGTTGCAACAAGTTGAACTGGTTCTGAGTCTTGTTACCTATATAAGGCTTATTCATTTATTCTTGATTGATCTCACTTGCAAATTCTTCTCATGAGTGATATTTCTGTTTCAACCAGCAACCACAAGTTTTCTGATCTAGTTAAGTGCAATTGTTATGGATTGATCCCTACAAATTAAAAAGTGCACAAAACAATTTTCTCTCTCATGATCATTCATGTTGAACTTTAGTTTTCTAAACTGTTCAGTGGAGTAGACTATTATGCCCCTTGATAATTCAATTGGCCTTCTAGATGAAAAATAGAAAATGATGTTCAGGATACCATAATTATGAGGCCTTGAGATCCATATTTTCCTTGGTCAAAATCTCTGATTGCACTCTGTCCAAAAGTTTGCATGATTGCTGGAATATTGTTTACTTGTCTTACAGTCAGGCTAGTAGTTTTTGTAGTTGTATTATTCACTGCATGAACCTAGGTTTGGCAATTTCAATTAATTATGGTTACTTTTCTTTTATTTATTTATTTGTTTGTGCTTACAAGTTATCAACTACTTTTGAAGACCATGGACTTTATTTATTTGCTTAGTAAAGTTTATAACAAAATTTCATAGGTGCTATTCATCTCTTTGTTCAGGACAAGTCAAAGTGCACAGATACTGGATATAGGACCATTGAGAATAGGCATAAGCCATTGGTCCTGAAGGAACTAAAGAAATTATGGGACAATGAGCATGATCTACCATGGCAAAAGGGAGAATACTCGCCTTCAAACACATTGCTTGTAGACGATTCTCCTTGCAAAGCCATATGCAACCCTGTAAGGATGTCTGTTTCTACAACTGCCATGTAAGATGACTTTTTATCGCATATTTTCCATTAAAAATAACTGGCGTTTTGTTTTCTGAAGCCACACAGTGCTATTTTCCCACCTTCGTTTAACGCCATGGATAAAAATGACAATTCCTTGGGTAACTCACCACTCGTTTTGCTAATTTCTTTTTATGTTTACTTGCATTCTCCATTCCACAGTTTTAACTTGTAATACATACAGGGCCTGGAGGAGATTTGCGTGTCTATTTGGAGAAACTTGCAATGGCTGAAAATGTTCAAATGCACATTCGAGATCATCCTTTTGGTCAAAGTGCGATAACAGAGAGTGATTCATCATGGAGGTTCTACCTTCGGATTATTAAGAAATTTCAGAAACCTTCATCTGTAACTACTTGAAGTTGAGGCCAAACATTCTTGTCACATGCAGTTGTTGGATATTCTTTAGAAAACATTAGACATTCAATCGTAGGAATGCTACAATGTTGTTTCCAACTTGTAGCTCTTACATTTGTTAATTTATGTCGTTGGAAAGGAGTTTCACATTCATTTGGTGGATATTTGTTAAAACCTCTGTTTTATAGCAAAGCCAGTATCATGCCTATTGGTTCTCCTAGTTAGGGTTGGCAGCGGATCTCTATTTATATTCTATGGTTCTTTATCTTGTCTCATTTCAAAGAACCACATTACGTTACACTAGCGAGTACTCTAGTGGAAACATATTGAATGGCGATGGATGATGCTGGTTCTTCAAAAGCGGTGGCAATGTAGTCCAAGAGATAAAACATATAGCTGGAAATGCAAGGTCGCATAATATATCGTTTTCCAATATATTTATTTTTAAAAACGCCCAACACTCGGCCATTG
The DNA here is from genome assembly GCA_025175895.1 of Wurfbainia villosa. Lineage (NCBI taxonomy): Eukaryota > Viridiplantae > Streptophyta > Magnoliopsida > Zingiberales > Zingiberaceae > Wurfbainia > Wurfbainia villosa. Next base: position 19,678,456 of record CM045991.1, on the reverse strand, counting down.
TTTAACCTTCATGCGCAGTGTTTGATGTAATAGCGCATTCAAACAATAACCATACGCAAAAATAAGGAAAAGAAAAAAAAAAAAAAAGCCTTGTTTGTCAATCATATAACTCAACCTTATTTCAACAATGGAACGTAAATGAAACAAAAAGTAAATATATTGCAGCTAACGTTACTGAAACATCTATCATTACCGTAGTAGTTCCAACACTGTCTATATGATGTATACTAGCGAGTTCCAACAAAAAGGAAACTTCTAACAAACATTATAATGACTTGAATTTGCTAGTTACCAGTTTGCTTGGAAGGGAAACAGAATGCAGAAGATTTTAATATGCTTGCTTAGCAACAAGCCCTTTTTTTCTTACTTGCCTTTTCTTGAAAACCAAATGCACCTTCCCCACCAAGAACTTCGTCGATCAAATCTCTGAATATTGACCTCTCCACCTCTAGGATTACCATCTGTAGTTCAACATCAGAGTAAAGCCAATCTTCTGATTGCCAGGGTATATTTTCACATGATAGCTCAGCATCACCATTGCCGTGGCTGTCTGCAGTGAAACTCTCAGCTTTGAGGCGTTCAATATCCGAACACAGCTCTTTCAGCAAGTGTTGTCCACTGGGAAGCCTGCCATATCTAGCTTGAATAAGTCGGTTGGGTAGAGGGCCTGAGCTTGCCAACTCCAGCTTCTGAATTAGAAGCTCATTCACCAAATCAAATATCATCTTTCGGTGAATCTTCTCTGGATTAACCTTGAGATGATTGATATTTTCTTTTACAGCCTTTGTTTGTTCTAAGACGAGGAATAAGTCAGGGTTTATTGGGTGGCCAGAAGGCTGCAACTGGACAAGCATGCTCATGGGCCTGGATGTTAGATCTAACATGAGAAGGCCAGAAGTTATGAGCATCTCAGAAACATATCGATGGTCTGGGTTCTGGTTTTCACACAACAACGCAACATGGTCAGTTGCCACAGCTTCTTCAGGGTTTGGACTTAGCTGCCTCAGCTTCTGAACCAGATCTTCAACTTTTGAAAGCTTTTTCTGATTCAATCCAGAGCTTAAATTGGATGATGGAGCAACATGCTTGCCTGTTGGATTGCAGCAAATACCTGAATCTTGAATCGTGTTGTCTGTTACTGAAAAAAGTTCTAGTTATTTCACAAGTTGGTATCATTCCTATGGTTAAATGTTAATCTAGTATTCGATGCATGAAGTTATGGACTTAAAATGCTTTACAGTTTGCAGTCACCTTTTCTTCTATGATTCCTCTTCAAAATAAGAAAATGGCAATGTAGAAATTTTTTTCTAAAGTTATTCCCCATAGAAATAGCAGAAAATATGTTTATGCTCACAAGTCGTGTTTGGCAATTAGCAGAGGCTATAAGCATATAACTACGAGTTGTTGGTTGGTTTGTCTTCATTGCTATAATAATTGGAAGAGTTGAGTAAGGGAGTCATTCATTTTACAAACTTATTGAAAATTGTAACTACTGCATTATTAGCTAGAATTCTGACTTATGATGAGAGTTTGACTAGCAGCAAGGAAACCATGGGAACTAAAAGACTAGGATCAACTAACTGATCTTGTCTGCTTTGTATTTTCGTCATTTGGGACATTCTCATACGATAAGAATTTTAAGAAGGCACCCACATGCTCTCTGTGTCAGATTGGAGCCTAACAAAATGCTTGTGGCTGCAGTTTGATCTGGTGAAATAGTTTATATCATAGTCAGGATAATTGTTATGCAGAATACCAACTTCTATTGTTGAAATAATAAAGAGTGAACTGCTTTACTTATACCTTTGAATGCATCAGAAGATATTCTCACATGAGTCAGCTCATCCTGGCAGACTGCATGATCCAAGACAGTTGGATTGGACTTCTCAGGACCCACTTTTGCTGGACCAGCAGCATCTCTTGAAATATGTGATTTCTTCAGAAGTATGAATTGATGATACACAAGAATAATCAGTGTTATAGTCACATAAGCAATGTCCGATAAGAAATAACAATGTTGATTCTGAAGCTTCTTGTTAGTTAATGATCTCTCATATCTTTGTTTTTACAGAAATAGACAAGATAAATCTATTAGCTAGATTCTAATTTTAGACATTTAAACTTTACAATAACAATGAATACAGGATAATTAACAATATTCAATATTGCAAATTATTGAGGTCGTTTAAAAATAGATTTTTGAAGTTAGCCACAATCTTTATCTAGGTTCCGTGGCAAATGTAGATTGAGAAACAACATTCAAGACTGAAATCATCAATAATAGTAAAAAAGGGCAAAGGACAAATCCTACTGAACAAGTGGTTTTAGTTCCTATTGTAAATCACTTTGGCTCCTCTTCTTTCAGATATTATTATAATACTTAAAAACAAGCAGAACTGGGAGCATTTTCAGATGAAATGACTCATTTACAGTTAGAAACATGACCATACTGTAGAAAAATTAAGTTTTTTCCCCTAATTCTTTTATCTTGCAAATGGTATTAAATCAAGGACAGAGTTACCTTGTGTTTCAAGGTTGACGAAGCAATTTTAGCAGCTCTTCCAGATGGATTCTTTTTACCTTGAGAAGAAAAGCGAAGTTCAACAGAGCGGTTGGAGCTTGTTACTTCTGCATCTGACTTTTCATCAACTAGTTGAGTTAGACTTCCTGTCCCACTGCTAGTGTCGCTCAGTTGATCATCATTTCGCTGTGCTTGGGCTGGTTTTCTTCTGAGCCTAACTCTAGGAGACACTGATTCTGAAGAATATACATTAGCAGTCTGTTTTGGGGTCGCATCAAATTGAGTCGAGGGGCGTGCGATAGACGAATGTTTTTCTTCTTCAAGCTGTCTGTGTTGTAATCGAGGGCCGAGAGCGCTCGATGATTTTGCCAGACTTCCATTATCTTCTCTAATTGCTCTATGAGGCCTAGGTGAGGTTTGAAACATACTTGCACAGGGTTTGTGTGTGTCATTTTCTTCTTGTGCACATTTCTTGTATCCGGACTGAAGAAATTGACTAGTAGGTTGTCTGTCAATGGACTTGAGAGTTTTGTCTAGGCAAATTTTGGTGTTGAGCGAATCTATTTTTCCATCATAATGAACTCTTATCTGTGAGCTTTGTAGTTCTGGTAAGCTATTGAAAGGAATGAAGGAAGATGGTGATATACCAGACCTGCTAAAAGCTCTTGAAGGCTTCATGACGACTATTGGTGATCCAAAAACTATTGGAGTTTTTTCTCCTTTCATCAATGTAGGACGACTAAATATCGCGTTTTGGGCATTGCTAGAACCTAAACACCGATCACTTCCAGGGGAAGTACTGTGATTTGAAGTTCTGGAAGGCTGATGTTCAACTTTATCATTCTCTAATAGTCCCTTTGCATGCATAGCATCCAGTATGTGCTTCAGAGCTCGAAGGTCCCTATTGGATTGTTGGAACTCAAGATCTTTCAACCTTTTCTCTACCTCACTATAAACAGACTCTGCTTGCTGCTTTGTGTGAGATTCACGGACACCAAATGTCATCTTTTGGGGAACACGAATCTTTTTATGGTACCTCCAAGGAGCATGTTCAACTGGAACCTTTGAACCGGAGATTTGTTTGGTGACAGGATCATTCCTTTTCCGCTGTGGCTTAATTAGTTCATCGAGGTAGCACTTCTGGCTGAACGACGACAGATCCTCTTTGTCATCTTTTGTGGTTATGGCTTTCTTGAACAGCAAGCTTGGTTTCTGGTGGGTATTGAATGTGCCAAAGCTTTTGTTAATGCTTTTATCATCCAAAACCTCTTGATCTTGGCTCAAGCTGGGCATCTCTTCTAAGCCCATGAGCTTAGCGACTATGCTAGGAGGCCTTTTACAATTTCCCAGTTCTTGCAGATGTTCCATGGTCCTGTAAGATCGACGATCAATGGTGCACCGATCAACTTGTTTCAGACCAGAGTAAGGTTTTAGATCGAAGTTAGAACTCCTCGGACTGCAGTCTCTGCTATCTAATGACAACCTAGGAAAGTCTCTGAGTTTGGGCGAGAATTTGCTGCTTTCTTGGGAATCCAGAGAAGGATGTGCGGCTCTTCCATCATACGATAATCTGGGAGCTACTTTTGCGACTGGATACAATGAATTCCTTTTCCCGTCATATGATCTTCTTGGTGCTTCATTAGCTTCTGAAAAATATTGGGAAGATTGATTGAGCTTCACTAGGACCTGGAGTGATTCTCCAAGATCAACATTCATTTTCGTTTTCCCATCAAATTCAGTGGAACTCAATATATCCATCGACTTTAACAGCTGAATAGGACTTGCAGAGTCTTTTTGTTTCGATACATGGTTCTTCATATCCTCCTTGAGTGAAGCTCTTGACAGTAAAGCACAAGAATCTTTGTGCATGGAGTCTTTTACAACATCTCGAAAATTCAGAGCCTGGTAATCGGATTGAATTGGTAGATTATGTTGAATAACCTGTGACTCATAGCTCGTCTTTTTTGCGTCGACATGATGATTCTTCAATTTTGGTGAGCCCTTTGCAGACCTATCTATATACATTGGATCGCCGGAGGGATGCTCTTCTAGAGAAGACTTGTTACAGTCTAGAGAAGAAAATGATGAACAAGATGAAGAAGAGACTGAAGTTCTTGATGACTCTATTGAAATTCTTCGATTCTCACTCAAACTCTTGCTTGAACTTCTCTCCTAAAAGGGAAAAAAAAAAACACAAACAGTTACAACAAACAAGTAATTTAGTAAACAGATCTTTACCAGGAATCAGTTGGAATCTTGCCAAAACAATTTGGGGAGGACATCCATTTGTGACGGCACCAACTGAGCTTCTGCCTGAGAAAGCATCTCCTACACAAGTAGAATATGGTGACGAGGATAGTTTATTAAACAAGTTTTGTTGCCTGGCAAATTCAAATGAGTCAAACATTCATGCTGAGTATCCTTTTCCTTTTGTTTTTAAGGAAATAAAGGCTTTTGCTTATATAATCTAAATAACATAACGAAGGAATATATACAATGGAAGGTGGATTGTGGCACAGAAAGTGGTGTGAACGAAAACCTAACAACAATTGCTTGTATTTTCACATATCTAATAGGTTCATAGATCTAATGTATCTAACAAAGTCTGACAACCACATACCTCTGGACCATGTTTTCAGATTCAATTCAGCTCACGGATAAAATTTCAAGGTCCATCATCATTCATATAAGTTTTCAAACTATTAGGGCAGAGCTCTAAAATTTAAAAATGAGAAAATAAGAAATGTCACATCATGATTCATGAAGAGTACAAAGCGATCATAGAGCAAACATGCTAAGTTTCAGATTTAGTGTTTGAGGTTTTCAAACTTCAAATTCTGAAATATAGATTCTCATAATTCCAACTCTGCCTTTGGAAATTTCACACAGAAGAATGTTCTTTAAATTTCATCTTTAGATTTTGAAACTTAATTGTATCTTCTTTATTCAGAAGACAGGTGATAATCCTCTCCACATTTAAACCATTATATATATAAAAATAATCCCTATGAGAAGACTTATTAACAGTAGCTGCAGTTCAAACAATGGAAGGAAAAAAGCTCGAAATATTAGAGGAGGAGGAGGAAAAAAAAAAAAATTGTTACCCGAAGGGAGAGTTTTGTGGTTGTGGCCACTGACATTCAAGCGCCTCCCAGTGAGGATATGCTGCCGGTCGAACATTTGGAAGATTCCAGTCATGCACCCTATTTGCCTCTGCAACTCTGGATTGTCATCAGCCAATGTTTGCAGAAACTTTGCTGACATATTTCTCTTCCTACACTACAAAATCCGATATAGAACCAAAATGCTCGGACCAGAAATTAGATTAGGGTTTAGCAAAATACTTACCTCCTTCGTTCTCAGGACTTCCCAAGGCAACACTTAAAAATCCTACAACATTTCCTGACAAACATGCCAGCATTCACCCTTCACCATCAGTGGCACCTATGCTGCTTCTACCAAAGCAGACCCACTGCATTAGAATGATTATACATCTAAAAGAGATTCCAACCGAACTCAGCTCCTCACCAAATCTTCCCTCCGTGGCTGGACTACCAACCACACCGAAGAAACTGAGCAGGTACCCTTCAATGAGAAAGGTACAGGAGAAGAAAAAATACACAAAAAGGAAGCAACTTTAACACATTAGTCACTCCCTGTGACAGGTGCACCACCGTAAACCTTTTTGCACAATAATAAAAAGAAAAAAAAAACTTATTGCTTTTCTGTAACTCCTGTTTCCTTTTGTTGCTATTGACTAGAGAAGCAATATAAGAAATGTGTCAGAGGCGGGGGTGAGTTCAGATGGGAGGAAACTAAGTAAGGCATGGATGTGGGGTTTTGCGATCCCAAAGATGGTGAAAGATTCCAATGGGGGGATGAACTTGGAATGGAATGAATTGTTCTTTTATTTAATTCCTTCTTGAAACGGGACGTTGGTGCATATCCTTTGACAGATGTGAGTGGGACACCAAGCCCTCTGGTCCTTACTCATCTCCCATGTGCCTCTCATCATGCAAAGCTCGTGTGTTCTTCCATTGACATGTAACCATCATTTTATTTATCAGTAAGACTCACATCGTGAACCATAACACAGATTAAAAGGGAGGAGGAGGAGTATAATCTGAAAGATAAAAAAAAAGTTGGTGTTTTCCTATCAATTTTTGGCTGCCAAGATTGTTTGTGCAAAGATCATCAGAGAGGAGAAAACTTTGCTGCAAACTTTGCATCAATGGACGGCCTGTGGAAGCAGGCAAATTTTGTGACGGGTGGTGGGCAATCATGTTCATGTGGCAGAGGAATCTCACAGCTTACGCTTGCACACAACCATAATTGTGGTAATAATAAAGTAATAAATGAGAGGGAAGTTATTGGGTCTTCTTTGAGCATGCCTGTTTCCAGCACTTGTAATTAAGCAACGCATCGGCAATGCTACCAATGGAAGAAGTTACCTCCTAGCAAATGTGGCTGCTGCTATTTAGCACCTGTAGCAAAAAAAAAAACCTTTAGCCTTTATCAATTCTATGAAGAAGAAAAACACAACTAAATCAACCGATGAAATCGAGATCAGTGCAGGTTTTTAGACGTTCAGTCCAACTGGAAAACTGGGTTCAGAAACACACTAACCAAGCAGCGATCTCATTTTTGGATGGGGCAGACATTAAAATGGTGGGTCTTCAATTTGCCTGACAATTAATAATCCGGATTACAAGAACATGAAGTTGTTCCATTTCATGCAAAGATTGTATAATAGCAAAGGTTTCGGGGACCACATTGCCACAAGAACCCTAGATACCAAGCTGTTCTCCAACAACATGGATGGGAAAAGGACACCCGCAGTTGCATCTTGTTCTGATGATGAGGGAATTGCCCATCAACAAATACCTTGTAATAATCCCCAGAAGGAACGGGAGAAGACAGAAAGAGCTGCTGCAGCATCCAAAAGAACAAAGTTTCCAATATAGACAAGGAATAATTGCTACATTTATCACGAACTTTTAGTGTTTTCTGAATCTACCATCAACTTTAATATTTAACATAACTTTAAATGTCAAATACCTCTTTCAAAAAGTTTTAATGAATAAAAATATCACTAATATTGCTTATTTGACGGGGGAAAAAAATACTTCTGTTCTCCCATAATCAAATGCCAAATTTTGATGTTTTAATTGATTAAAATTTCTTTAATGTATAATGTATGTATCAAATTGATGTTGTACTAATGTTGCTACAAAGTTATAAGTACGTGCATGAATTTATTTTTTTCCAAAAAAAAAAACTTGTACTGGATTCATTTCATTGAAACTTCAAATTTATACTCAATTTAACAATTAATCAGAAGAGAAAATGCATGAATTATATGGATACATAAACAGAGCATATCACTTCGAGTTTGCCTAGTCCATGCCTCAGGAAAAATGAATAAACACAGGGTTCTGAGTTCATTGTATTTTGTGGACCTAGAAGATTTTGTTTGGATCTGGAGTGGATGCATAGGAGCCATCATTAAATAATATCACATCAATGTTTTTAACTTTCACGAACTCCAGTGGCTATCAAAAAATAAATAAATAAATGCAGCAGCCTAATAAATCTGATCATGCAACAAGAAGTCAAAAGGCAGCTAATGCATGAAAACCGCAGCTGCTTCCGAAAACACAAAATTCTTCTCTTCTTTTAATAATTCCACATGTTTTCTGGGTTTGAGAGTGAAGGTTCACTGGCATTTAACCTTTACAACTGTTACGTCAGTTCAACAATAGACTACCACATCATACCTTTTGCGTTCTTTGTGCGCGCTTGCTCATAGAAATAGGCACAGAGGTGCCTTTTAAGTGTGGTATCGTCACAAGAGCATCGTTATTTCAACTTTCTACAAAACAACAACATTTAAACATGTAGAATAAAAACAAATTGTTTCGTATAAAACAAAGAGACCTCATTTCTTTCAAAAAGAAAAAAAAAACGCATCCATGAGGTACGGGCATGGATATACTGATGAAATTCGGCTATTCCTCCCGTACCCAATGAGCGTAGCCGAATACATGAGGAATGGGTCAAGTTGATGCTGATGGCTGGATGTTCTGAAAAAGGAGGATAAGGACGAGGGGATGCATGATCTCATGATGACTGGCAATTACATGGCACAGCAGGAGCCAGTACGAAGTACCAACTCCACTCAGTCTGTATAATCATAACCAAGCACGTTCCAGGAGATAATAATTTGTCATGGCATTGAATTAGCACATGACGTACTGATTTTTTTTCCCTGTGCATTATGAACCCACCATGCATTGGAGATCATGTGTGATGCAGTTATGTGGTCTTGTGGCCAAGCTGTTAGTTCGTGGCAGTTCCACGAACTGCACAGAGGCAGTTCGTGGAACCGCCTCGAGCACGCCCCGTGCGTGCGTCTCCTTCCCTTAAAAGGGAAGGAGTGCGTCCAAGGCTATGTCGTTGGGCTGAAGAGGTTGCTGCGAGTAGATCGGCTGCAGAGAGATTGAAGCGTCCGGCGAACTTGGTTTGTGGAAGCGCGAGGAGTCTTCCGGCTGTGATTACTCCTTCGACGCAAGTCCAATCTCAAACCGGGTAAACAAACCAAGAACAGGTATATGAATTACTACATTGGTATCAGAGCAGTATTTCTATATAGAATTGTTTACCTGTTCTTGTGATCGCCGAATACCTCCGAGAATCTCTGTTCTGGACAAATTGCGATCTCCCGTCGCTTGGAAGCGACGTGAACGCCGACGCCTCTGTAGCCTCCGAGAAATCCACTGGCCGTCGGAGGCGACGCGGCAGAGGCGCGGAGACGACGGCGTTGGCACTGTCGTCGACGGCCCGGCGACGCAACGGACAGCACCGGAGGCAGCGAGGCTGCCGACGCCTCGCGACGCCGAGCGGCGAGCCGCAGCGCTGAACTAGAACGGCGCGAGGCGTCGGCGTCGATATGTTGCGCCGGGCGTGGAGGAGCGGCCATGACAAGCGGCCATTGGCGAGGAGGCGTCCTCGGGCGCGTGCCACCGACGTCGGAGACGGGCGGTTTCTTGTCTTGAGGCGACGGCGACGGAGCTGTCGCCGACGCGCAGGCGTGCGCAGAGGAATTAGGGCGCGCGCAAGGGATGGAAAATGTTTCAATTAAATAAAAAAAAAAGTTTTTTTTATTCTATCTGTTTCGTACAGATAGAGGATGAAAATCAGAACAGAATAGATGTTTTAATTGGGTCAAATCATTGTAGTTGGGCTTAATTGGTCAATTGGGATTAATTGGGCCGAACTATATTGCATTAGATTAGATGCCAAATTAATTGGCCAATTAAATGGGCCAATTAATATTTTATTTGGGCCGAATTAATTGGGTTGTTTAATTTGGGCCGAATTAATTGGGCTATTTTATTTGGGCCGAATTAATTGAGTTGTTTAATTTGGGCCGAATTAATTGGGCTATTTTATTTGGGCCGAATTAATTGGGTTGTTTAATTTGGGCCGAATTAATTGGGCTATTTTATTTGGGCCGAATAATTGGGCTTTAGATTTAATTTAGCGCTGAGTTAATTAAAATTAAATGTCATGAATCAAATTTTAATTGGACATGGGTTCAATTAATTCGATTCCAACAAAAGACTAAGTGTCCAATTAAAATGTACACAAGTGTTGTGTGTAAGGTTGACTTTGGTTGACTAAACTCATAACTATGGTTAGATGGATTGTTTTGGAACAATTAGAATCTGACCTAGATAACTTTAGGATAACTAGATATATATATGGGTCAAAATTGATTGATCAATGGGTCAATTGATAATAGCCTAAAATTCAAGGAGTTTAATTCTTCTTGAAATATGTGTATTTGTTCTGTGTCTTGATTAAATTGGAATATCTGATTTGTACCGGGTTTTGTCCTGCTATATCGACATGATGATTTATTTCAATTTACATGATGCGGATGTATACCACTATGACTTGATGTGTTGCGATCGATAGGGAGGCTATCGAAGACTTGGACTATGACTTACCATGGAGTCGTTGGACACATAGGGAAGGCGATGATCGGTCGAAGCTCGAGATGCAGGAGTTTCCAGTATTAGACAACTACAGGATTTGGGCGTTAATTCGTTCATTGCCCGATAATCTTAGTGACGTGGCACGACAATTTTGGGGGTTACATGAAGGACGAATTTCATATACGACATGACAGAGTCGATTAACTATCTTGTTGTGAAGAGGATCACGAAGAAGACCCAGTGGAGGATTTTGGTTCTCGATTTGTGGGTCTTTAAAGGACTCGTATCGAGCATGTGGTGAGTGTCCCAAAGAGAGTATCTGTGGTTGAGTCCAGACGGGCTGGACATGTCATGATTATTGCCAAGGCTAGGGCTTATCCTAAAGGGGAGCAAAGAATCGCTTATCTAGTCTATGAGGTGTTAGTTTTAGTTTATGAGTAGGAAGAATGTAATCTGTTACATTCTTAGTAGACTTTGTTATTTGTTAACATTGTACAGCATGTTTATTTTAATGATATGTTCATTTAATGATTAGTTCATTTGATGCTGTTAATTCTACATGATGCATGATTACTAAGTATGCCCTTGATTAGTTCAAATGTGTATATATTGATATGTTCATGTGTAATATCATGCTGTAATAATGATTAAAATCATTAAGTGGGATGTATGTAATAAAATATGTCAATATAAGTCTGATTGGCACATACAAATGATGAGTGATAACGTAGTTGTCACTTGATTTTGTAAACCAGATCAGATTTATCTTGAGTTTATTTTTGAGATTACATACATAAAAGCATACACTGAGTAACTAAATAATGTGTTTATTTATGTTAGGTTATGGCAACTAAAAACATCATAGCTGAACTGAACAAAGGTGAAAAACTGAATGGGGATAACTATAAGATATGGCACCTCAAGATTCAATATGTTCTTGAGGAACAGGAAGTTCTAGAGGCTGTTAATCAGGTTTTGTTGGAACCTGTTGAGAGTAATACAGCACAGTACAGACGTGACCTTGATACCTATAAGGTATGGAAAAGGAAGGATTCCACTGCTAAGGGAATATTGATAAGTTCAATGGTGGATGACCTAGTATTAGAGTATGAGCCATATCCTTCGGCTCATGCTGTCTGGGTAGCCCTTAGAGAGAGATACAGTGGAATAAGTCTGAGTAAGCTTCGGCAGCTAACGATCAGGTTCGACAGCTACAAGAAGCGCCCGAATGCAACGATGGTTCAACATCTCAGGGAGATGTCGAATATGATCCGGGAGCTGAAAACTGCCGGTCATGAGTTAACCGATGAACAACAGGTTCAGGCGGTTATTCGTTCTCTTCCCGATTCTTGGGAGACCACGGAAGCGGACCTTAACTCACGGTGAGAGTATTAAGACTTTCACGATGTCTCACGGCATGTGGAGTGGAGGCCGAGAGAGAGTAGAATCGCGAGGATTTCTAGCTTTATTTGGGCTGCGGCTCACTGGATCATCCGGATCCAAGAAGAAATGGTACAAGAAGGAAAGGAAAGAATAAAACCGTTTCTTTCTGCCGGGAAGAATCAAATCAAGAAGAAGAAGACAGGAAGAAACCTAAAAGCAAGTTATCTTGCTTTAATTGTATCAAGAAGGGCCACTTTCGGAGTGTCTTGAGCCTAAGAAGGTAACTTCTAGTCTGTCTTCTGAGCATTTTGTTGCTAGTACTGTGTTGATGTCTGATTCTTATCCTTTGTGGATTATAGATTCGGGAGCAACCAACCATGTAGCTCGAGGCGGGTTACGTATATGTGGAGTATCACGGTACTGCAGGTGACAAATGGATTTATGTAGGAAACAATGCAAGAGTCGAAGTCAAAGGAGCTCTTGTTAACTCAACCTTCGTGGTGGAAGTACTTTGTTTCTTCATGATGTCCTGTATGCTCCGGAGATTCGAAGGAATCTAGTATCTGTTACTAGTCTTCTTGATTTGGGTTACTCTGTAAATTTTTTCAGTCGTTGTGTAGAACTTAAGATTGACTCTGTGTCAATCGGATATGGTTATTTATCTAATGGTTTTATGGTACTAGATGTGGTGCCTGATGTGAATTGTGCGATTCATAGTTGTTTTTCAAACATTGCTCTTACTAGTAATGCGGATATATCTGATGAGGTTTGGCATGCTAGATTGGGACATATTGGACAAGATCGCATGAATCGATTAGCTAGAGAGGGTTTGTTGGGCTCTCGTGCTAAGATTAGCTTGTCGTATGTGAGCATTGTCTTCTTTGGAAAAGCAACTAGGAAACCATTTGGAAAGGCTATTAGAGCAGACTTGCCATTGCAATTGATTCATTCGGATATTTGTGGTCCGATGAGTGTGAAGGCTAGGCATGGAGCTTCCTACTTCATTACATTTATTGATGATTTCACTAGGTATGGTCATGTGTATTTGATTTCTCAAAAATCTGAAGCGTTGGATTATTTCATTCATTATTTGAACGAAGTTGAGAATCAAACAGAACGTAAGGTTAAGGCCTTGCGCTCGACGTGGGGGTGAATATCCGTCGATTTGTTCAAGACGACATATGTAATGATAAGGGATTATTAGACTAACGATTCCGGGAACTCCACAAAAAATGGGGTTGCTGAAAGAAGAAATAGGACTCTTCTTGAAATGGTTAGGTCTATGATGGCGCAGGCTAATTTGCCAGTCTCCTATTGGGGAGATGCATTACTAGCTGCGGCATATATACTTAACAAAGTGCCTTCAAAGTCAGTTCCATCAACCCCATATGAACGTTGGACGGGCAGAAAACCAGATTTGAGCAATCTGAGACCCTGGGGGTCAGCTGCCTACGTTCATAATAGTTCTCACAAATATGGAAAACTAGGACCTAGAGGTAAGAAGTGTATCTTTATAAGATATTCTGATACCTCAAAAGGTTATGTTTTTATAGGTGAGACGTCAGATGGAACAATCTCTGAGATTGAGTCTAGAGATGCCACTTTTCTCGAAACTGAGTTCCCAACAAAGGGTGAAGTTGATAAGACAGTTCCTCTTTTTGAGGAGGATGAGTCGTTATCAACAAGTCAGATGTCCAGTGGGATACCTGAACCTAGTCGACCGAGTGGGAGTAATGTGCCTGATCACGGGGTGACTTCTCAACAGCCCAACTTACGGAAAAGTGTTCGTAAGATCATACCTAAAAGGAGGTTTGATATTGAGAATGAGGCAATGATGACACTCCCAGTTGACGATGAACCTCAATCGATTGAGAAGCGTTGGGATGTAGAGTTAGAGATAAGTGGAAAAGTGCAATGGAAGAAGAGATGGAGTCAATGATTCGGAATCAAGTTTGGGAGTTAGTCGATCTTCCTCCTGGCCGAAGGGCCATTGGGAATAAGTGGATTCTCAAAATAAAGAGGAAGTCTGATGGATCGATTAACCGATACAAGGCTCGTTTGGTTGCAAAAGGATTTACCCAAAGAGAGGGTATTGACTTTGAAGAGACATTTTCTCCCGTAGTGAAGTTTGTGTCAATCCGAGTTATTTTAGCCTTTGTGGCACATTATGACTTGGAATTACATCAAATGGATGTCAAAACTGCTTTCCTTAACGGTGAGCTTGACGAGGAAATCTATATGGTTCAGCCAGAAGGTTTCGTTGCTTTAGGCCAAGAGGATAAAGTATGTAGATTGAAGAAATCTATATATGAAATTTGAAGCATGTTAAGACAATGGAACATAAGATTTAACAAAGTGGTTTTATCTTATGGTTTCAAATGATCAATGAGGATCATTGCGTTTCCTAAAGAAGGAAAAGGAAAGTATGTCATTTTATCATTATATGTTGATGATATCTTGATAGCGAAATGACATAGGTTTTATTGAAGAAGAAAAAGTGGTTCTTCTCAATTTGACACAATAGATATGGGAGAAGCTGAATACATCTTAGGGGTTAAGATCATCCGGGATCGATCAAAGAGACTTTTGGGTTTGTCACAAGAGTCTTATATTACTAAGATGTTACAACATTTCAACATGTCTGAATGCAACAGTGAACAGACACCTGTTACGAAAGGTACTGTTTTGAGCAAAAGTATGAGTCCCAAGACTCCAGCTGAAATAGCCGACATGAATAAAAAACCATATGCGATGCATAGGTAGTTTAATGTATACTATGTTGTGTACTCGTCCCGATATCAGCTATGCAGTGGGCTTAGTCAGCCGGTTCCAGTCAAACCCAGGATCGAGACACTGGAAGGCAGTGAAAAGGATTTTCAGATATCTGAAGGCGACGACAGATTATTGTCTCTGTTATCAAGGATCAGATATAAGCCTTAGGGGCTATTCAGATGCAGATTGGGCTGGGGACTTGGATGATAGAAAATCAACATCAGGCTATGCGTTCTTGTTGAACGGTGGCGTCATCTCCTGGAACAGCAAGAAACAGGCATGTGTGGCCTTATCTACAATGGAAGCTGAATATGTGGCATGTTCGTTGCTAAGAAGCGATGCAGTTGAGGAGGTTCCTAAAGCATTTGAAGATTGCTGAGAACAGTGGGAGTCCAGTGACTGTCTATTGTGACAGTCAAGCTGCGATAGCTTTTTCCAAGGATCCCAAATATCACAGCAAAGGCAAGCATATAGCTATAAAGTACAACTTTATAAGGGATATTGTTGCTAAAAAGAAGGTGATTCTTGAGTATATCCCTACACGAGCTATGCTTGCAGATCCTTTTACTAAGCCAATGACTAGAGAGTCATTTAATGAGCATGTAAAGTCCATGGGACTTCGTAGAATGTAATAGTCTTGTAATGACAATTGAATATAATGATTTGATTGTTTTTGAAATGCCAGCCATAATCTGTTCAGTGTATGTTATGTTACATTCTAGTGATAAGATCTCGATAAGCATGTTGGCAGGTAATGATTGGTCCTCTCACATGGACAATCATCTTTATTTGTTGCGTATGAATAGAGGTAAGACCGATTCTTATAGGTCAACCTATGTGGTTGTTAGCTTTGGAAGCTGTAAAATTTGTTACATTCCTATAAGTTAGGGTCGTCTTGATATTTGTATCAAGATAAGATCATTTTGTGATAAATGATCGAAGTAAATGAACCCACCATTTACTCTACCTGTTTTTTGAGCCAGATTAGAATTCATATGTTGAATTCTGGATTCATGTGTTGAATTCTGGATTAGACATTGGGAATGTCTAGATCGAAATCTGTACGATGTTATTTTGAAGAAAACATGCGCTCTTTATTGGTAAAGAGGACGACATCGTAGCATGTGAATGATATCACATGTGCTAAGACGACAATAAGGGTAGTAGGAGAATGGATCCCTGCTTCTCTACTATGTGAGCCCTTTGAGATTATATGTTGATCTCAAAATTTGCCCTTTGTGACTATTTAGGTGTCTACTTGAAGTTTTAATCAAGGTTTGCTACTTTAGCATGTCTACCTATGACTATGGATGATTCGGTCTATGGAACATGTCTAGGAAAGCTATTGATTAAAATGAATAGATTCACACTAAAAAGGAAGATTAAATAAGTTTACATCTAATGAGTATTATTCACTAGTCGACTCTTTTCTGTTGTGTACAGAAATGTTTGTGAATATCTGGGATATGAGACATGCTCTTGACATGATGGTCAATTAAAAGGGATTAGAGATGTTCATATTGATGTAAATAAAATTATTTAATCTGGGTAAAAAGCAAGACATAAATGTTTCAGGTAAAACGGTTATGTACCACCAGAAATATGATTCTGTATCATTTGGAAAGCATGTGTCACTGGAAAATGGTTGTGTGCCATAAGATAAATGGTTTTGTACCACCACACGAGATGACTCGGTCATCGGAGAATGATTATGTATCATAAGGAGAGTGGCTAAGTTAGCGTAACAACTTCTCTTAGCATGTATCACTCATGGCGGTATGTAAGGTGTAACAACTTTCTTAGCATTTGAGCGCTCGATGTGCTTCTTTGTCGCGAACCATTTTCTAATTTGATGTTTCATTTAGTCTTTGTGACTATTAATCTCTGTTCTATTAGTCTTTTGGGACAATAGATGTTGCTTCGATTTAGTCTATGTGACTAGACTTCTCTTTTAAAATGGTCTGTGTGATCATTTTTGTCTGTGTGACATACCTTGGACGAGTGGGAGATGTTAGTTCGTGGCAGTTCCACGAACTGCACAGAGGCAGTTCGTGGAACCGCCTCGAGCACGCCCCGTGCGTGCGTCTCCTTCCCTTAAAAGGGAAGGAGTGCGTCCAAGGCTATGTCGTTGGGCTGAAGAGGTTGCTGCGAGTAGATCGGCTGCAGAGAGATTGAAGCGTCCGGCGAACTTGGTTTGTGGAAGCACGAGGAGTCTTCCGGCTGTGATTACTCCTTCGACGCAAGTCCAATCTCAAACCGGGTAAACAAACCAAGAACAGGTATATGAATTACTACACAAGCTATGTATTTATGAAACATAATCATGCATCAGCACTGAATGATTGAACTGTGGTGTTCGCAAAAGCTGATGATATGAAGCAATCTGATGGTTCAAGTGTACTATGCAAATGTGAAATATAATAATTGCGCAAATATATAAGACGCGACAATCACATATGCAACAATTTACAGTAATCATCAAATTTATATCTTTAGAGGGAACACATCAAGGGAAGAGAAATATTTGCCATGAATCATGGGATTTTACATGTTTTGGTGTTTGTAGACGGACAGAACTTCGAAGAACTGAAATATTATTTTCCAAATCTTAAAAGCGAACGAAACGTTGAGTGCTTTTAATTCTTTGTGAAAACAAAAAACAAAACTCGGAAAACGTACGTTTCTGTAAATTTGCTGCGTCCGGCAGAAAATGGTGTTTGATTTGAATGCGAGAATGGAAATAAAAATTGATTTGATAATAGATTAAAATGGAAATAGATTTAGTCATTCAATATTATTGTTTGATTTATAAATTGAGATTAAATATGATTGTTGACGACGACGATGATCGATTGTGGTTGCAACGAGCAACCACGACGGTCGGTCATGACTGACGACAAACAAGCGACAGTCGATGACAGGTAGCCGACGACGATGGACGACAGACAACGACCAATGATTAACCATAGACTACGACGGGCGACGACGGTGGACGGCGTCGATGGCCACAATAAGCAATGAGGATGGAAACGACGACAAAGATGACGATGACCGATAAAAATGAATCCTAAATTCATCATCCCTTAGATTTTATCCATTTCTAAATAATTAGGAATCATTTCATCCCCTTAATTTCCAAATTCATTAATCAAACATAAAAATCATTTCATTTCCTCATTCCCAACTCTTCACCTAAATAATATACCTTCCTAAAGTAGTTTTTTTTTTAATAAAAAAATGAATAAATAAATAAATATCTATCGCCATGATCTTGTATATACTCCCGTATATGACAAATCAATCTGATAGTGGATAACAAAATAATCGAGTTTTTTTTTATTACTTCAACCACAGTTTTACCACACGGCAACCGAATTAAAATTCAAAATAGATTAAAAAAAATAAATAATAATAGAAGTTCAAAATTGAACTCAAGTTGAAACAATCATGGTCTATGTTATTCAATCATGCACCTTGCAGGTTCAAATGCAAGACATTTGTAAAGATAATAATCATTATATTTCTTAGCTGAAGAAGTTTCAAAATGTAGAGCAATGTAAGTCAGAGAAGAAAATTAGAATAGTGAGGGTCAACACTTTCTTGAAATTTACCCTAGGAGCAGAAATTGAGGTCACGAAAATCAGATCAATGACCACCAGAAAAGCAAGGTAACTAAAAAAGGCCTGATTAATTTGATTATTGGAATGCAACAAATTAAGTTCTCAAATTGCGTTTTATACATGTTGGATGAAAGGAGATAAGTTTGGGTTATCTATTCATGGTAGTGGCACGCAGTGTCATTGAATCTACTCCTAGTATAGGAAGTTTTTTTTTTCCCTAAGCAAATTAGTTCAAGCCAGAAGATTCAGTACACACTTGCTGTAAACCTTCTAAAAGATCGTCCAATGCATTGGATATTTCTTTCTGGGAATAATCGTAGGAGAAAAAAAAATGGTTGAGCTGGTTAACTCAAGGGTTACAAGAATATCACACAATATATATACAATATATATACAGAAAGAGATGGGCCTGAAAGATCTATGTAGACAAAGAGCTAGGTGATCAAAATTGATAATGAAACACAATGTGCCTTGAAATTATTAAATATAGTAAAAACTCATACAACTCACAATTAGAAAACATGGATTCCAATACAAGAAGGTATACAAGGGAAATGACAAAGCAATGTTGCAAGCATGGACAACGGAAATCATTGTAAAATAACCAAGGAGAGCTAGTAAACATGCTCTCGAACTAGAATCCTCATAAATTCAATTATTGTTACACAAATGATTAAACATCATCTCCTTTGCCTTTATACAGTGGCGACACTTGTACTAGCACTCAATATTGCTGAGCAAAAGACTCCATTTGTTAGTATAACATCTTCTAAATATTTACATTACGAATTAGCAGTTATAACTTAGCTAATGAATTAAGAAACTTTTGATTCACAATCAAACCCTACAGCCACTTATTTCCACACTTTCATTATTGAGCTTTAAATCTTCATTTTCTTGTAATTCAAGAGCCAAGTATTCTTCTTGAGTTGTTTGTAATCCATTTGAATCACAACAAACCTTAAAGTGACCCAGTCAAATAAGGGCTCAATAGAGGAAACATCAAGTCAAGTTGACAACATAATGTAGTGATCTCATTGGTACAATAAATAACATATCCCAAAGTGGTGAAATTAAATTGATTCACATGGCATTCATAATTTGGCTTCATGCATTCAGACAAAATTCCTTGCTATGATATCGTTGACATGATGTTAGAACGTCAAACAATCATTTTCTTACAATGTGAGCTTGATTGTTATTTAAAATATGAGAGACAAGTAATATACTTGCTTGTGGCAGTTCCAACTTGTCGTACATAACAATGACAGATCACTATCCTTGTGTGGACAATGGTGAAGAATAGCGATGATAGAGCTGCAACAACTTCTGCAACTGAAGAGAAGAAATATGAGGTAGAATTGAAGTACAGATTTATCCTAATATAGGAACGCCTATGGACAGTGGAAGAAAAATCATGAGTAATATGTTCTCTTGTAGTAGTCGTTGGTAGTTATTTCCATTGGACAACCTGGAGTGTTTTATTTGTAGTAATATGCTGTCTGGGTGTTAATGTATTAATGGTGTTTTGTGTGGGTGAATTTGTGTTTTAGTGCATAAACAGTTGTAAACCTCCAAGACTTGTTATTGATGCATACATACGAAGAACATGGGGAGAAAAAGGAAAATCTATTCTTTCCAAAACAGAAAATATCCAAATTGCAATCAGAGGTTTTTCTCAATATTCCTTACAATGAGCTCACATAATTAAATCTTTACAAAAGGTAAGGACACAAAACAGGGAATAACTGTTGTTCCACCTGACAAGGAGGACTTCAACAATTTTCCAGAGATCCAATGTTCATGACTCAATTCTTTTCCCATGCCTTTTATCATGCAAGTATTGCTCTGTGAAAGAGTGGGAGCATCTTCCATCATAGCAAGGATCCTGTTGTTCCAGCTTTCTCCATAATGTGATATCTTTGTCTTTATGTATTACTGACTGGCTTATTGATGCAAAAGGTAATTCTGTTCACCCTGAGCACCTCTCAATGTTGACCGTAGCAGTATGAAGGGCGATAAATCACGGGGTCAATTTATAGCTGACCACCACATGACCATGTTGTATTACTGGCTTGGCTCATGCTCTTATAGGTGGATGTATATGTACACTTGATTGTGGTGCTAAAAGGATCATGTGTAGAATATGTTGTAGTGTGGGGGAAAGGTTGTGATGTAAGGGTAATTGGTGGTTTGAGGAAATGCCTTTGATACCAAGTTGATAGGAACTTATGGCCTATCTCGTAGCAAATTATAGAAAAGAGGATGATCACTCCAAGAGGATCGATCTCCAAGTGTTCATTAACTTAATGAACGAATTGATTAACTACTTAATTGATCGTGAAAGGCTACATGATATATTTATTTATAGACATTGAGGTACCTTACTAATTCTAATGTCTAATAATAAATTAAAGAATAACTAATACCAGAGAGAAAAAAGGTGCTGACTAATAGTAGATCCTAAAACTAATTGTAGATGAAATACTTAATTCTTGGAAAGCAACGTCAGCCTGATTGAAGGAAGAAAGGTCACGGGATGGAGAGATAGGAAAACAAAACAGATTACCGGAACATCCCCAATTGCAGAGCACGTAATAACGACGAAGGAAGAAAGGTCACGACAAAGACAGAGAGCGGCGGGACTCTTACCGGCTTTACTTCTGGTGCACACCGCAGCGGGCATTCTCAGTGAAGGTCTTGGGAAATCTTCGTGGCCGAAGGTCTTGTCCACCAATTAAGATGCCCTCGACGACGAACTTCCTGACGATGGTCGGGCGGACGGGCGAATGGCTGCAGCGGCAATCGCGCGCGTAATACTTGATGTCAAAGACGGTCTCCGGCACCGCATCCGGGATGAAGCGGCGGTTATCGGTTGGCCTTCGGAAGGGCACTCCGGCCCGCAGGGGAGGCGATCTCCCACGCCTCCTCAACGACTGAGGTGGACGGAAATTCGGGGTGGTAACGGAGGTGAGGAAAGAATAAATAAGAGGAACATTTTTTTCTTTTTTCTTTTTTTTTTTAACGGAGGTGAGGGAATTGGGGTGTAACTGTGCAAGGAAGAGGAAAATAAATAAATAAATAAATTTTATTTCATTTTTTTATTTTAATATATTAATTCTCAAATATATCAAATAAATTTATAATAATAATTATTTTTTAATTTAAACTTATTCAATTTCTCCGCACAATCTTATCATTCCTTCTGTCTTCACAATAAAATTTATATTTATTGTTAGAGAATTTTTTTTTCTTTATTAAACGTCATGAAATAACAAGAGTCAGCCAATGAAAGAATGAAGGGATACTAATACCCAAGGCGATCACTATCTCGCCAAGCAACAAGCGACCACTTCACATATAGTCGACTCTCAAATGGTTATATGCTAGGTCATCGTCTCACGTGCAATCGATTGACAAGCAATTGTACAATCGTTATGTCCTGTGGAATCTAATTATTTAACTTTTTTTATTATTTTAATTTTGTTTCTCTGTAAAATAAATATTAATATTATAAAAAAAATAATATCTAATTTAATAAGTGAAAATATTTTTTATAATTTTATATATTTAATCTTTATTTTTTTTCCTTCCAAATAAAATAATAAATCTTCCTACTCTCTCAAATAAGAAACATAAATATTTTATTTTCTCCTCCTTTCCATTTTCCATTCAGTTAACGAATCTCTCAGTCCATCCAAGCAAAGCCAACAAGCCGGACGGACGACTGAGGAGAAATGATGGCGTTTTGGGCCGAAATAATTTTAGTCAAATTCTTGGGCTAACTTGAGGGCCCATTATTGGATTTTCAGAAAAAGGACACAAATAGACGATATTTGACTTCCTCAGGCTGTTTGGATCCGCAATGCAAAAAGATATCTAAGTCCAACTCATTTCAAAATTGAGCAGTAGAAGTTTTGACAATTTCATCTGCAATGCAAAATCTCCTCGATGCAAGATCTTCACCAGGCTGTTTGGATGTATAAATTATAATCATCTTATTTTTCAGTTTAAAAATCCCCAAAAATAAACTTAATTCCAAAATTTTTATGAAAGTAGAATCTCGATGATAACTCGCTTTGAATTTCGATTGAAATTTTATGCAAGCATGTTATGGTCGAGATTTTATTCCATAACAAAGTTCACCACTGAGTTTCTCAATAATTATATTACTGAGTCATTATTTCCCGCAAGCATGAGAATATAAGAATATTGAAACAACGTCAACACGCCCATCGATGGCTCATCCTCGTGCAAATGGGGAAATCCTCTCGTAAACCATGATCAACTTTTGACCTTATCGTGCTTGATAAGGCTGAGGACTAGAATCCCACCAGAGACGAGATTAATCCGTAGTGCAACATCTAGCGCTAGTCTCATCATTGATCCCATAGAAAAAGAAATGGCATCAAAATAAGCAACACTAGTTTAATCTCTGCTTCACAAGGATATAAGAAAGGGAGAGGAAATAGAAGAGAGACAGCTAACATGGCATCAATTTTGCTCGCCGCTAGTCGATTAGAAATGTCACTGTATCGGTGCATATAACTACAGCAGTACGCAGTAGCATCGCATAAACATTTGCGCAGTGAAAAGCTCCCAAAATACTGGCATTACAATTTTGCTCAACTCAACAAGGCAATGCATGCACCGATGACAGCGAATAGGAGGGCAGCCAAGCCTGGCTTCAGGAGCACAGCGCCATGGTCGGTGTCAGGGGAGATGCCAGTTGAAGGCCCCAAGCCAGTAGATGGAGTGAAGGAGGTAGGAGTTGATATGCCTGGGGTGCTCGTTGATGGTGTAGAACTTGAACCTGCAGCACTAAATGAAGCATACAACATAAAGAGTAAAAAAAAAATAAGCTAAGGCAATTTTTATCGTAAAGCACAAAAAGAACAACCTGGAGATGCCAATATAAATAAACAGAGTGAAATACCTTTGAGTTGCAGGGTAACTGCAGCCACTGTAACCTGAACAATCCATCAGATCCAATAATGGCTTTAATAACTAGTTATACACAACAGCGTTCAGAGACAGTGGTAACTGAGAAGATCTGGTGACCTACTTGGATCTGTCGTCGTAAGAGTGGCAGTGCCTGAGAAATCGCAAGCCCCGTGAGCCTGCCCCTTTCTTTGGTAGTAGCTGTTGGTAGCATAAGAGCAATGAGCCCTCACGGTGTTGGGACTATAACAAGCTACATTTTGGAGAATGGGGTTGCAATCGGCCCCTGCTCCACAAGCATAATCCAGTGTCTTCTGGAGAGCAGCATCCCCTATTTCAGGTTTACAAACACACCAAGCGGCCTCTGCACATTTCGAATGATTTTCATAATGACTGCTCGCTATATATATTTTTTTCAGTGTTTCTCAAGTTAAAACACTAATAGCATCTAGTTCATATATAGATCATTCTTTCAAAAGAAAACCGTCTTCAGAGATTAGCATCTCTCTCACAAGCAAACAAAGGAACCTTCTCTTTCATTGGAAAACTTCAAAGAGAACGCTGACGGAGGAGTTTATGGATCTTGGGAGTTGGGACAGCTCGAGCGTATGAAATAGAAGCGTTCGCAGATAGATGAATCCAGAAAGAAGGAAACTCTTGTAAAAATATTCAAGTTAACTGAAGCTTACCTGATCCGCCAATCAAGGCCAACAAGAGAGCAGTTACAGCTAGAGTAGCCATGGCAGTGGAAGATGCAAAAACCCTGAGGCAAAGAGTAGTCGAACTAGAAAGAGAAAGAGAGCAGCGAAGTGAGCGAGCAGCGAGCATAAGACCTGGGAAAATGAAATGGCAGAGGCAGATGTGGATGTGTCCACAGCAAGGCTGCTTAAATTTTCACCGAGTAAATGGCATACTGCTGCCCTCTGCAGGGTCCTTTTGGTTTGAGAGAGCTAGTGTTGCTTTTTGGCCACGACCTTTTATAGAACGGCTATAAACCCATGAATGGGGCGTGGAAGAAGATCAACCCAACTCCTCCATGGCCATGGTTGGGCGAACTGGATTCAACACACACTCACGCAGACCAAATCCTGTCAATGATTGCCGTGGGACATCAGCGTGCTGAGAGAACCGGATTATTTCGAACAGCATGACGTGTTGTTCTCCTAGTTCCAGATTCGTACTGCTCCAGCCAAAGGAGGTGGCTTTTGGGGTGCTCCGTGCTGGTCCGCCAAACATTGGCTGTTCTTCTTCGATTACATAAGCAGAATCTTTACGCTTTATTTGGTCATTAATTTTTTTTTCTTCTGTTTTTAATTTGCAATATTTTAGAAAATAAAATAAATTAATTAGAAATTAAAAAAAATGTTTGTCGAATTATTAATCTTTAATAAATTTAAATATGTTTAAACACACACAGTTTTTATTTTTTATTTTACTTTTATGTTTTAAATCAATTTTAGAAAGAAAATCTAAAACAAACAAGACCTTATTTCTATCGTATAGAATTATTGCTACCAAAACAAAAAAAAAACATCTATATATCCAATTTAAGTGGGCAATTTAATCCATTATTCAAAATATTGTTTTGATTTGGTTCGATGAAACTTCGACTCACTGAGAATTACGTTTTTGTAAATAAAAATTTAATCAGTTAAAAGGTAAAATTTATTGTTTGTACGGATTCATAAAAAAAAAGGGAAATTCGACCAAATTATTCTCACAAAGTTATTACGAGTAAATAAAGAAACATTTTTTTGGTAGGATTTGAAAGTTACAAGTTTTTTTACAATTTCAGTTCCAAATTTTTCAAATTTAAAAAATTATAAATTTGAGCGTCCATGAATTTTTTCTCTCTCCATTTTTCACGAAACAAAACCTTTTGCTAATTTGGGCCTGCGCTCCGACCGCCAGTCCTCGTCATCGTCTTCCTCTTCGTCGGCGTGGCCTGTCGAAATCGTTCGTCCCGGTTTGCTCGGCGGTGCGACTTCCTCCTCCTCGTTCTCTCTACCTCTGTCCCTCTCTTTCCTGTTACTTCCACTTGTTCGTATCCGACCTAATCGACGCGCTTCCCCGCGGCTCCGCGCCTGGATTGCGAAGCCCACGCGACATTCTCCTGCTTACGCCCTCGGGGTTTTGTAAAAGGCAACGTCACCTTCATCCGGTTCGTCTTCGGCGCTTCCCAGGAACCGAGCAGCACTGCCCCACCACTGGCAACAGTTGAAGCCAACATATTGAAAACGGGAACCTCGGGGAGGAGAATCCACCGGATCTCGACCCCGAGGCCCGTGGATTTGGTCCTGGATCCAAGCGCGTAACAGTTTTCACCTCCCCTTGTGCTTCTGGTAGTGCCCAAGGTACCGCCAAGGTTCTCCTGTGTAAGTATAATCAGCAGCTTATTTCTTGCTCCTGTTTTCAGGTATGAGCAATGGCTTCTCATTGGCAGGCAAGCACTCTGGTTGCTTCACCATCATATCCAAACTCCATTGCTTGGTCAAGCGAGAACTTGGTGGCCATTGCTTCTGGTCACATTATTACGATATTGGTAGGCTTGTATATATATGTGTGTGTATTTTTATGCTGTATTAATTATAAATTTATTATGGTGGAAATAGTTTCTTTCTGGTGGAAGGAAAGGTGGTGGATGCAGTTTTTGTATAATTATAAACTCATTGTTTGTTTTTGTTCAGAATCCTGCTTTGCTTGTTGGCCCGCGGGGAATGATCACTCTCCAACCCAGCGTTCCTTTTAAAATAGGGATTGTTAAAAGAGAAGGTAAGTTTTGTCAAAAGTCTTTTATCTTCCATGTGTTTTTCTTCAACGAGGTTTTCAAGTTAGAGATATTTTTTTTATAATCTTCTGAATCATGAATCTTAACAAATCATGGATTTCCATCATGTAAAATAGTTTTAGAAGATCTTGGTTTATTTGGAACATTTTTTAGTACTTAAAATATAAAAAAATATTATATCCTATCACAGTTTAAAATATCATTTCGTGCTAGGATTTCAATCTTCTGTAGAGATGGTACATTTTGGCACCACATTGTGCCAACACTTTGCATGCTGCAACACATATCAGAGTGTGTAGAGGTGGGTTTAAATAAGTTTTAGTCTTTTAATGGTCTTCCATTTAGCTTATTTACTTTTTAAAATAAGTCCATAACAAGTATCTTGTCAATTAAAATTAACATGTTGTACCAATATTCAACCTTTTCAACATTTAATAAAGCATGTCAAATTTTGATCCTTTTCACTTAGATTCTTTACTTTTAAAAACAGAACTGTTCAATTTTTTAGTTCAACTGTGTGTCACGATGAATATAGATAAGTTTTATTATTTTTCTTTCACATAAATTGTTACTTTTAACAATAAGGTTATAGGAATTAGATAACCATTTGAATTAAAATTTTAGTAAACTAATTATAAAAAATATATAACGAACATTAGTTGAATTCATTCAAATTCATGTCAACACATTTCGATGTTCCTTGATGCATGCTGAATGTTTGCACACTATGATACTTACCGGCATGAGTTGCAGTCAACAGGGAGAGAATACCACTACCAATTAATATCTTGTTTTAATTTAGTAGAATTGTATATGTTTTGGTCATGTTACATAACCCAATACAAGATTTCAAATCACGTGTTTTATTTAGTTGCATAAGTGATAAATCGAAAGCGCTTATCATGATTCATTTTGAAACAAGTTTAATATTGTAATCTCATCTTGATTAAAACTTACTAAATATCTTTTCATTTAATAAAAAATTGAAATGGAAATATATTTTCAGCCTCAACATGACAAAATATCTCATCTTGATTAAAATTTCACCATTCCCATTGACTTTGTGTCTCTGTGCAAGTCATCAAATTTGAAATATCACCCTCTGCAACTCTCGACTTCTACCATGTTGTAAAAGATTCATCTTTTCCTTTCTCATTGTGATTCTTGGGTCTAAATTTTGATCTATTGATTTTAACTTAATGGGCTGAACTTAATTTTATGGATCACAGTTAAAATCTGATAGACCTTCTCTTTTTAAAATCAAGTGAAATATTAGTTATATTGAACTATATGAATCATTTTTTTTAAGTTCTGATTTATATACTGTTAGTATCATTTATAATCAAATTGTATTGAATAATATGAGACAAACCATGAATTGAACTATTTATGCTATAAAATGTAGAAAGCCATCAAATGTGGAAATGATGTTGATGTATTCCATTGACTTGTAGAAAGCTGTGAATTGTATGTCACTATTGCAGCCCATCATCAAACAGTATACTTGAGTTATGATTGGTAGCTCATTATATTTGGTATATTATTTGTTAAACATCAGTTGCTTCAGTTGTCTTTTAAATGTATTTCTAAATTATTTTATTGGGGGTTATACAAACTAGGAGTTGCTTCAGTTAGCATTTTATTCATGCAATTTGTTCAATGGCTGGAAGAGTTCTGCAGTTGCCACTCATAATTGAACCAAATGGTTAATTGAGTTCATAAAATATTTTGTCAACAAACTATTTTCCAAGAGTCAAGAAACCATTTCAAAAAATGTCCATGTTATGATGGGGGGATCCATATGATCCTATTGCATAAACATCTGGTCATGTGTTCACTTATCATACATGAGCTATGTGGTCACTGATGGTATATAGCCTATCTGCACTTATAAAATCCTTGAATCACTTATAAAAACTTTAATGATATGATTGTGAACTCTTATTTTTATGTTATGTAGTCTCCTGACATGAATTTTTTTTTTTTCCTTTTGCAGACCTTTTGACTCCCTGTTTGTTCACTACTTGCATATCACGGGATACCCGTCCATGTGCTCGGTCCATCTCATGGTCTCCACCAGGGTTTGCTTCTAATTCAGGGTAGGTATTACTTTGACTTTGTATCTAACTCTCCAAAGTAACACCATCATCTAACTTTTCTTTTAATTATACTACCGTGAAGAAGAGCTACATCCAATTCCTTTTCTCCTTCAGTGTTTTTAGATTTTAATGCATGCCATTAATTAATTTTGAATCATTTGCAGATGTTTATTAGCTGTCTGCACTACTGATGGTCGCGTAAAGTTGTATCGACCACCATTCTGTGAATTTAAATCCGAATGGGTTGAGGTAAGCAACTCTAGGGAAATTCTGCTTGTGGCATTTTCTGACGTTTGCTATTTCTGGTTCTAATTTATGTAGGTTGTTGATATATCCAACTTGCTATGTGATTACCTTACAAAGACAAATTTTGGTGAACCGAATTTGCCTACAACATCATTTTCTGAAGTGAGTTCCTAGCATCTGTCAAATCTGACATGGAATGGCCTTTTTACTTGTGATATTTGACCTAACGTGCATTGGGCTATTTTAGATACCTCTCGCAGTCTTGCGGCCACTTAATATTATACCTCCTCAGAAAGAAACAATTGAGGGCACCAAATTGGGGAAAAGGCGTTTCAAGTCCCAGGGTCTAAGTTCTAGCAAAGATCCTGTATGCAAAAGGTATATCCTAGTCAGCTGTAGTCAAATCCTCAGTTTTTCTGCTAGATATGCTTATGTCTCTCAATTCTCCTTTCCTTTTATTTGTATATGTTGATTGGTAATAACTTGACAAATATTGCCTGACTGTTTTTGTTGCTATGTGTTTTATTTACAACTTTAAATTCTCTTATCTTATTTGGAAAATTTACTGTTTTCAGAAGTGAGAGAATTAAAAAGGAAATAATATCACAAAGAAAGGAACTTACTCATGGTACAAATGGAGGGAGCTCACAGAAACATGAACTGCTCAGATGGGAAGATACAACAGCTGCTGCTGAAGCTATTGCTAATAATAACAAACTTGTTAATGCTCATTCCAACATAAATCAAGTTTCTTCAAATGAGGTTCTTTTACAGGCATTTTCTTGGTCAATTCATAAAGGGACTAATTAACTGTTTTATTGTAGCAAACATTAATTACCCATATTTGGTCAGTAACATCAATTTACAGGTTGTTGGTGTCAACTCCAAGAGTGCTATGGTGGTGAGCGCTCAAGTTTCTCCAATATTGGAAAGTCTGCTTCCATCAGACATGGAAAGTAGTCTGCCCCTGATTAGCCCGGAGCAGTATGCTTCTCGTAGTGCATTGATGTCATCCCTTATTGTATCTTGGTCCCCGGTATTGCAGTCATCTCGAGTCCAGCCTGACTCTTGCAACAGATGTGTTATACTTTCTGTAGGTGGAAAGTCTGGTAATCTCTCTTTTTGGAGACTTAGTCAACCAGAATGCTACACCATTGAGCATGACAGAGCTTCTGTTGATCCAATGCTCATTGGATTTTTTCCGGCACATAACTCCTGGATCACCACGATAACTTGGGGAATGTTTGCACCATGTTCCTCAATTTCCCAGTTAATATTGGTCACTGGGGGTTCTGATGGCAGGTGATTTTACTTGGTGATACTTGAATATTGCTGTCTTCTTTTTATTTTTTGTCTGTTTGTTTCACTTTGCTGCACAAACAGTTATCCATTCTTATAATATACTCTAGAAGTACATATACTGGAATTGAATTGGCAACCAAGACAAAAATGTGATGAATATGTTGAATTGCAATTCACATTTGCTAAGTTGTATAGTTGCACACAATAATTGATCCATTTTCTGCTTTCTGAATTTTTTCTTTGATTGATTGGAAATGGAATCTAACTGTGATGGTGAAGTAATTTTCTTTCTGTTATCCATTCAATGTTACCAGATGGCCAAAGTTAGTTAGTTTTGGCTACTGTGTCATTTCCATCTCTCTTTTTCTTTGTTGACTTTGCATTTCATGATATTTAAGAAAATTAGGGTTTTTTTTTTCTTCTGACCGGTTGTCTATGAATGTAAGCTTAACTATTTATCTACCAGTAAATATATCAGGATGAATCTTGTTAGGGGTTGTGTTATGCTGATCTTTCTGTGATAGTTTTCTTGGAAGCGTGCAAGTTTTAATCTGTATTTATCAGGTACATTTTGGCTTTTCATATTTTGTGACGATAATTTATGCTATTCCTTGTGCTGTGCGCTAAGCTGTTGGTCTTACAATTTGTTTCATTTATTGCAAAAGTTTTGTGCGAACAATAAATGATGGTTTGGGTTAAATAACAACTGAAATGAATGCTAGAAAGTAGCACTATATTAAATAAAATATTGAAGTTTTCTAGGTTTGATTATTGAATGGCACTTCATTTCCAACTGCTTTATTCATGAAAATGCACCATCTCATCTGCAGCCTGCCCCATGGTCAGTGAATTAGTTATGGGTTAGTTGTTCTGATTAATTTGCTATAAATGCTTGTTTGACAACATGAAAAATAAGATTTTTTTTTTTGTTTAAGACAGTAATATTTGTTTTTGAGTATTTCCTTCATGACTGTGTGGCATCTATTTTCTTCTGCACGGTACATGGTTTACAACTTCATCAACAATGTATATGAGTTGAAGTAATTTATTTTTCTTTAGTGTAAAGATATGGTCAGCTCATATTGAAGACCTGGTCAGTTCCTCTGAGGTCAATACTTCTCCATTTTCCTTAATAAACGAGGTAAAAAATATCCATCTAGATTTGAATTTTCTAGATTATCTTTTAAACTTCATTCACCATTTTATTACTCATTTTTCTTATAGTTGACAGTGTCTCTGCCTGTCCCAATTTCCCTAATTTCTTTGGCTGTGCCAAAAAAATCTCAAGGAACAATTGTTTTAGCAATTGGGAAAGGTTCTGGAACGCTTGAAGTGTGGATATGGGATGACTTTTGCAGAAAACTCAAAAGTGCTGGTTCTTATAACGCTCATGACCAAGTGGTATATCTACTCAGTTCATGTATACTAATTAGAGTTTTAGTTGGCAAATGACAAACTTTTACTAACAGGTGACAGGTCTAGCTTGGGCTTATGATGGTTGTTGTTTGTACAGTTGCAGCCAGGTACTTTTGTCCACTTTCTGACTTTCTAAATTAAATAATTGAGTAATGTAATTCAGATCTCATCTATTTGATACACGTAGGAGACTACAATAATATTTTTAGAGAGACATCTGATATTTGAAAATAATTTTATATTCATCTTCTGAGTTTAATCAACTTATGCCTTCTCCATGTTAGTTGGTCATTTTTTTGAGCTTGGTATTTATTTCGAGAGGGTGATATCTCTACTTCAATGACAAAATATGCATTTGTGTGATTCAATTCTTTTCCATTTGACTCCTGTGTAAAGCTACTTTGTTGACAGTATAGTGTGTAGAACCAAGCCATACTGGGTTTGTACATATTAATTCCTAATCTTGAAGAAATGAGCTGTCTATCCTAAACTTCTCCCAAGTGAGAGTGATGTGGTTTTCTGATCAGAGTAGGCACGGTTAATTCAAATGCTTTAATGTTTAGCATTGTAGTAATTTGACCATTTTATGGATCTTTCTTGTTGCTCCATTTTCGTCTAACAAAATCCTTATTATGAAGACCGTCCCTTTACTCCTTGATAAATGATACCTTTTAACTGTGAGGCTGCTTAGATCCTGCCTTTCCAGGCTTTGAAACGAGAACTTGCATTAGTATTTCCTTTATTGTACCATAAATATGAAGGTTATTTTGATCTACTGTATTCTTATCGAGATAAAGCCTCTGGTCTGTCCAATTTATCACTAGAGATAATTTCTTGTTTGTATAATTATTTTACATGCCTAGGATCCATTTACTTGTAAATGTTGTTCTGCATGTAATAATGAAAATGGAATCTTAACTATGCAGTGTCTTGCCTGTTTGATTCAATGCTTGAAGTTACCTACTGGTTAGGATCATTGTGATTGCTTGCTAGCCTTTCCGTTCTACTAGCTGAATCTGTTTTAATGATATTTTCATGGTTATGTATTTCAGAGTAATTGATATGCACACATTTTATTCCAAACATTTTTTTTTCAACAAGAATATATCAATTAGATATCAGTACAAGGATTAAAGAGGATTCCTCTACTAGCTGATAGGTACAAGAATTAAGTTACAAAATTAATTTTTCTTTAGCAAAGGTCAGAATGAGCATCAATTCCTGTGCAATTGATGTGCCATCGACTCAACCAAAATAGTCAAGGCTGATGAATTTTTTCCTTGATAATGATCTGTAAGTGCCATGCAAGAGGCTTTCTTCAATGAAAATATTGATAAGTTGCAAATGATCACAGAATATGATAGTGCTATACCAACTCTTTGTTACCACCTTACTTGCTAAGAGCAGTTAAAATTGCTTGTGAAATTATCTTTTCCATCTCCATTTTTCTTTTGGGCATGATTAAAGCTCTTGAAAATGGAAGAGGTACCATAAATGATATCCACCACAATCTTAATAATGCTGAGGTGCTGTATGTGCGCCAATCAATATTGTTCAAGTAGGACAAAGGTGTTTTTTATGTCGATGCTTCTTGTTGGGTGTATTTCTTTGTGAAAAATTGAATTTTCTCATTGCATTGCTCTAGTTTATTAAAGTTTCCATCCGAATTGTCTCATCTAGCTGTAAGTATGTTGCTCGTATAGAAACAACAAACTGTCAGTGGAATTAACTTCTTTTTTTGCAGGATAATTCTATCCGGAGCTGGGTCTTACATGGAGACTCTCTTTATGAAGTTGAGTTTCCCTCGAAATTTCCTGGGTTCAAAAACTCTATCAATGTAAGAAGGTTTTTATGTTTTTGTTACTTCGTTTATTCTTCTCCTATGCCATATTGGGTTCTTGATGGAATACATGTCACCTTTGCAGCTATTACAAGTATCTGATCAGTGCTTTGGTCTTGCACTGTCTCCTGGAGGACTAATGATTGCTGCGGTAAGCTTGTTGATGACAAACTATCAGAATATTTGTTACACGTGGGATATTTTTATGCTTCTAGCCTGCTCATATTATGTCAATTGGCTAGAGTCAATATAAATACCACTCCGTTGCTTATGGTGCTTATAGATATTATACTAGGTCTTTTGAATTATATTTTTAAGCTTGATTACCTTTTATCTGTGTTTCAATTCAGATTTGACCTTATAGTTGGTTGTTGATTGGCCAAAATAATTCTATTGTTGCTACTGCAGTGAAGACATCTTAATACTTTTTCCCTGAGTTAAATAGGCTCAAGTTTTAACTCTGTTAACTAGTTTACATATGTTCCACAGAAGATAACTTTCTACTCGATTGATATAGGATGTCTTGGGGATTTTTGGTTTCAACTGGTGAACCTATTTCTATTTTCATAGTGTAGAAATCTTCTGTATTGTTTTCCATGAGGTTAAACATGTTGCAGTAATCAAATTACTTATACATGTGGTCCTATTATAATAATATCGGTAAATAGAAATCCTACAGTAATTGCCAGTTCTCTTCCTCATGCTAATGCCTCTTATATAATATTTTAAATTGCTGCATGCATTTGATCATATATTTACATGACATCATACTTTCAGGTTCGAAGTTTTGATTCCCTTCTTCTGAACCAAATGTATCAGGCAAGGTGATACATCTTTACAATACTAATATAACCATATACATAATTTCTGATTGTAGAATTGGGGGATCGTTTTTTTGGGGCAGCAGATCTGATGCTTTTACCATGTTTCGGACTAACTCTTCAGTGGTAACATACAGGACTCAGAAGGCAGTCGTTGAGTTTTTCTGGACTGGTGGACAGTCCTATGAAATTTTACCTGAAAAAACTCTTGAATCTTCTGATGCATTGTCTGAGCGAGATCTATTGAAATGGGAATCCAATCTCTTACGCTGTTTACAGACTTTTGAAGATGCACATGAGCCACTTGTTCTCTGGGACATCCTTGCAGCATTATTAGAATTTGATAAATATAATCCACAGTTCGTCGATAATTTACTCTTAAAATGGATCACTGGCTTGTTTTCAGGATGTCCACCTGGTGCTTCCATTGACAAGGTCTTGTTTCACATTCAAAGTAATCTGTCGGATATTAGTTCTCGCAGAATTTGCCTTCTGAACATCATCTGTAGAAGACTAATGCTAAGCAAGGGCAATGGATCCAAAAACAATGAGAAATTTCATATATGGAATAAGTTGCTCATTAACAATGAATCAGAACTCCTGCAAAGGCTTGTGGCTTTCACTTTGGGGGCTGTTCAAAGTCATGCTACTTGTTTGTCTGATGTCTTTTCCTCCAAAACTTGGTTCCCACAAGGTGTAGCACAAATGATGTGCTGGGTTCTCTTAAATGCTGAACTGGTACATAATCAGCTAAATGTTCTTGGATCTGAACTTAAAGGAATTGGAAGCAGGTAATTTTTTTCCTAACCTATCAGGTACATTCTATTTGTTACATGCACTGTTTTACTTTCAGCACTATTTATTTTCCTATAGATCGAATCATGTTTCTTATATTAAGGTGTTGGACTCTGTATCATGTTTTTCATATATATTAACATGCCAATTTATGGTGTTCCAAGTTCTTTGGTCAATACAAATTTGTTGCTGGTAGGTCATCAAGCATTGAGTCTGATGTTTTAGGCCAAGTTATAACTTTTCCTGCTCAGCTTACTGTGTTCCTATACCAAGTTTATCATCTGCTGCTTCCCAGTTTTAGTTTCCATCTTATAAAATGCTAATTGTATCTAAAAGCGGATTCTGAGATGATTCTGGAGAGATCAAGTTCTCTCTTAAATGTTTT
Source organism: Wurfbainia villosa (assembly GCA_025175895.1). NCBI lineage: Eukaryota > Viridiplantae > Streptophyta > Magnoliopsida > Zingiberales > Zingiberaceae > Wurfbainia > Wurfbainia villosa. The sequence goes on along the minus strand of CM045991.1, from coordinate 19,643,527 downwards.
AGCTTCTCCTTGCAAAGTATCACAAGATTTTAGTTCATTGTGTGTTTTTTTTTTAAAAAAAAATTAAGTTGGCTTGATTCTCCAACCAGGATCAATTCCTTCTGCGACTACACAGAAGAGACATGCAGTTTCTGCTCCAGCCGGGTACCCTTCAAATCGCTTGACGTTGCTTGGTGCGAAGGCGACAGCATCTCAAATGAAAAACACAAATTACTAAGGTGCATGGTTTCAATGAAGCTGTGTTCTATTGATGTTCCAATGTGGTTTTGCATGTGTTGCCAACGGTGGGCAGCTAAGTTATTGCCAGATACCTTCTTCACCTACATCATGCCCAAGTCTGGCGTGGAAGACAAGGAACTCTTGGTGATGGATCCTCTACGACCACTGTGTCCATTTTGTGGAATATTACTGCAGAGATCGATGCCGGAGTTCTTGCTATCTTCATCCCCAGTTTAAATCACAATTTCTTTATTTTATTTGTTTCACCATGTAATTAATTTGTGTAATTCGGTTGTTTTGTATGGATCAACAATTAGCATAATTTTAGTCTGCTGATTGTGGCATCCAAATAAAATCAGGTAAACTCATTTCCAAATAATTTTAGTCTATCAAATGGTTGTCAACCCTTTGAAAGTCAAAAATTGCTGTTTGTTTTACTTGGCTCTTCTCAGGTCCAAACTGGAAGAGAAAGCCCCAAGGAAGCTGCAAATTGATGGTTTATGCGGCTGAGTCAAACGAATGGATTATTAATCCTTTGAACGCACATGTTTAGCTGAGGCGGTCAGCCGCTGGTGCAGCCGGGCAGCGGGTACATCGGTATATTTTTCTAGATTAAAATGAATTTTAAAAAATAAAGATTAATTTAGTTTAATTTCGTTCATTATTTTAATCGATCGAATATATTCTTTTATGTCAAATAAGATAGTCGATCGGTTATGCATCAATATATAAATTGTTTGTCAGATTTAAAAACTTAATAATTATTAACGAGATTAGGAACAATTAATATATATGCAAGCGAACTAAATCGAATTTATTTAAATTCTTGATTGGCAATAGTTAATTATATATTATATTGAGTACTCCTGGCGGCTGAGCAGGGCTCAGTCTGACCGTGGGTCAGACTGGATGAAGGTGGCTCGGACTGGGGACAATATCTGGTGTGACCTGTACGCTATAAGCTCGGTCCATAAATTTTAAAAAAATATAATTATATATTATAAAAGTTCACAAATCTATTTTGTTTATTTTTCTTTCTATTTTTAAATTTCTATTACTTAATTGAAAACAAAAGCTCGGCGCGTCACTTAAATGGGTCCTGTAAGAACTAAAAATTTAAGAATTTTTTTTACACGGTGGAATCACCATTACAAAATTTATTATTCAGATTAGCTTAAAATTATATAAAATAATTATATTTTAAAAAAACAATATTTTTCAGATTAGCTTATAATTATCAGATTTTTAATTAGTTGGTTACTCGATCTTAATTTTATAAATCTTTTATATCGTTAGAGCTGTGTTTATCCATGTGTTCTTGATATGATTCCGGCCGGATTACTGGAGATCCAAAACTTGCATTGTAGATGCAGAATTCGTTTTAAAGGTAAGATATGAGACGATCTTGGTAGGTGTATGCGTATCGCCACTGAAACATGCGCAGCTACTCTTTTTTAATTTCCTGTAAATGAGCTCATTTACTCGATCGGTTTGATCAAATATTCACAAACTTTTATTGTAGGTGCTAGCTTGTGCATTTCTTGGATCCGAAGCAAAGGAAGAAGCTCTACAGACACTTGCAGGATATGGCAAGCATCTGAGTGTTAACTGTCTCACCCACGTATGTTTAGTCTTTTTTTGAAAAAGGAAAAAAAAAAAAAAAGCACTAAAAACGTATATGCTGCTGCTTGTGCTCTAGCAAGATCTTGGGTTAGATGGTTTGGAAATTATCAAGGATGTATCGTGAGCATGAACGACGAGATCTTAATGGTTTAATAATGGCACCAAAAGATTTGCCTGCTTTTGCTATTATAAAAAGGCTACCCATTATTATTAATTCGCTATCAAAACCTTTTTTTCTCCTAAGTAAAGTTCCTTGCTTTTAGTTTTAGTCGCTCTAGCATTGCAATGTATTTAATGCAATTCATTTTTTCTTTTTCAAAACTGCAGTCTTCTATTGGTTTATTGCCTTTTAATTAAGCAGTGGCTTATGAGAAAAAAAACACACACATTTAATTTATTTCGAGATTTTGAATAAATTACTTGATGCAATTGTTTTTTTCTTACAGCAATAGAAAAAGAATGCAACCAGCAGTGGCTCAGGAAAGTTTATGCATCGCTGTAAGATCCAACCATGAACCATATTGCATGAAACAATCCCAACCGTCCATCTCCATCTCAAAGGCTATCGTCAACCTGTGAACTTTGCTTCCGTGCATGGATTTCTCCTCCCTGTACCATTCGCCCAATTCTTCCACGCTATATCGCGACGATTCCTTACGCTTGCCGAGAACTGAGAAGAATCAAGCAGGCAGAGATTGCAGTTGGAGGACTCGGTGAGCTTGCGATGGCGTCGCTTACATCTCTCTTCCTCGCGAGGTTGGATGACTCGGAGAAGGAAGCCGCTCCTTGATCGCTTGTAAGCTCCGCAATTACCTCTCCTCTTTCCTGCTCTTCTTTCCTCTGTGTTGGGTTCCCGATGGAAGGAGATCGGCCGGCGGCGCATCTGTGTAAAGTGTGCAAGAAGGACTTCCCCAGTGGGCAATCCCTCGGCGGCCACATGCGGTCCCACCACATCACGGTGGCTGGCGGCGGCGAGGAGCCGCTGCCGCGACCGGGCTCTTACCGACTCAGGGTGAACCCTAAGAAGACGTGGCGGATGTCTGGCGCCGGAGACGGTGACGACGGGGAGAAGCGGTGCGGTGAGTGCGGGAAGGAGTTCTTGACTTGGAGGGCTTTGTTCGGCCACAGTGAGTGTCACTTTCTGAAACCAGAGCCGGCGAAACAGTTCGATGCAGGGATTGCGTCAGCAGCAACCTCGCAGCGGAGGCGCCGTCGGTTAAGGCGTATGCCGGCGATGGTTTCGTGCTCGTTCTCGAGCTCGGAGCACGAGCACGAGGACACACACGCAGACGCAGACGCAGACGGAGCGATCGGGCTTATGATGCTGTCAAGGAACTGCAGGTGCTGGGCCGGCGGCAGGGACAGCAGCAGTGAGTCTTCGGACAAGGGATCGGAATTGGATCTTCCGAGGAAAGGCATTAAAAAGATGGAGTATTCCGATGATCAATTGGCTGGAGATCTTGATTCGCTCAAGAATCAAACAATCTACCCTTTTCCTGGGGAGTTCAAGTGCTCCTCCAGTGAGGAGTCGGAAAAGGGCTTCCCGAGCAAAAAGGATCGGAGGAACAATTCGGACTCTATCTCGCTTGGCTCTGATTTCCAATTGGATGATCAAAGAAGCCGATTCCAATACGCGGACTGCAAGAATTCTTTCCCAGCACTCGGTGGCCATCGAGCGAGGCACAAGAGAACGACTTGTTGCCCTAGAAGCAAAATGGATTCCGCCCATGGGATCGCTAACGAACCAACTGTAGACGGTGGTGAAATCTCCGAAGCAAGTTTCGGATCGACGAAGAAGAGGTGCCATTTGATGATCCACCATCCGCCTCTGGAAATGGCGAATTCGCTTGATGTCAACCTCCCGGCCGGCGTCGACGGCGACGCCGAATTCGATTCTTCCTCTTGGATTTGCTGATCAGGTAATGTAGCTTCATAATTTGCTGCTCCGAAGCTTCAATTTTTCTTTCTTTCTTTCTTTCTTTCTTTCTTTCTTTCTCCTGCTAATTAGAAAGAACAACCCTAAAACAAACGGTTACAGATCATCGGCCCCTTCGAGTGTGGTTGGAAGCATCCGACACAACTGATTGATTTGCTTTTACTGATACAGTAGACATGGTTGATGCGTTTTCCAAAAAGAAATGTTCATTTCTTCCTTGCTTATGGACAAGCCAATTATATTCATTTTTAATGAACAAATTTTCAAAAAAACACATTTTGATACCTTGAATATATTAAAACGTTAATAGTAAAATATTATTATTTCTTTTCAAAAATTTTAAGTCATGGTTTATTTACTAAAAATAATTTTTATTTTCTAAACAATTAGCAAATCGTAATGTGCTCGAAGTCTAATGCAGATCGAGATGGAACGGAACCAAAATCTTCTAGATAAACGGAATTCCACATGTCTAAACAAAAGCAACTAAAGGTTACGCTGACGTGGATGCTCTAGTCGTATAAAAATAAAATAAATAATTCTATTTTCCTTTACTTTTAACAAAACGACGCCTGACTATTATAACTCGACTTCTCGTACTCGCGACCCTCGTAGAATACCTTATTGTTGATTGAACGAACGAGTGGGGTCGATTGTTAACTCAATAAATGAGTCGGGTCGAACGGCGTGCCAAAAAGTGGGGTCGGGAAACCCAACGGTCAAATTTCTTGGCGGCGACCGCGACGAGGCGCTGTGCCCCTTTTCTACTCCCGTCTTCCGCCGGCGCTCGCTAACCTTTGATCCATTCAACTAAGGGCGACGACTACGTTTCTATGTCAGACTCTTCGCTCTCGGTTGCTTAGCGCATCCGCGTTCGCGTATTTTTCTTTAACGCGTCTGCTGGGGGGGTGGGGGGAATTTTAACCACTTCTCTCTGCCATTTTCTTCAATCTTCGTTGTTCATTGGATCTCGCGTCGGGTTGGATTGCTAAGGTATGTTTGTTTCTTGTTCTTGTGCTATACCAATTGTGTCCCCTTTTTGTTCGGCGTCGTGTTGTATCTGATTGTCTTCTCAATTACCTGAAGGTTTTGTTTTTTAGGACTCTTGCTGTCTATTCTTAGTTCTTATTGATGTTTTTTTTAATGATCTCCGAGTTTGCGCTTAGATTGTTAAGTTTATCTCCAAACTACGCTTAGTTTATTTGATCTAATGCTGCCGAAAGCCTATTGTTTCTTATTTCCAATCTTGCTAGTTTGTTTGAGTCTCAGAAGTAGGATCAGTTTCCTATTGAGTTTTCGCACTGGGAAGTGTTTCTTCTTAAGTCTAATCGAACTGAATTTTACTTTCTCTTAGCTTGCTACTTTCTTTCCTTTATAAACAATAAGTTTCCTTCATTTTTCCTGATTAGAAATCACCATAATTACTTGTACTACGGTTCATATATTCGTCTATTTAGGTTGTGCTATCCATCTATACGATCTCAAAAAATGGTTATTTACTAATAAATGAATATATGGTATTGAACTATAGTACTGGATTGATGAATGATACTTGACCAAAAATAGAACAGATAGACGTATCAGCCTTAGAATAACATGGTTTGAGGAATTCTATTAGATTTAGATGCTAATCTGTTTCTGAGCCATCATGCATGTCTCAACCTCCGCATATATTCATGAGGCGTCCTGTTTATAATTTTTCAAATCTAATTCCATATACCTGTTTCTAAGGTTTAATGACGATGAATTGCAGATATCTGTTTCTTTTCTAAATGAATGTATTCGTTAATTTAATAACCGAAAATGATTTAGAAATTTTCATGCATAATATTTTATGTTCTCGTGTTCCATATTCCTTATGCACTGCCAATCTCATATGTAAATTGCTGACTCCAATTTACGGGAAACAATATGTTACTTTTCTATGCAATTTCCTATCGTTCCTCCCTCTTTTTTTTTTTTTTTGGTAATCCAGGTATCAAGGAAACAATATATTATTTTTCTATGCAATTTCCTATCATTCCCTTATTGTGCTTTCATGTTCCATATACTCCATGAAATGCATTCTCATTTGTACCTTGCTGCCTCTAATTTCTTGTTCCTTATTGTATTCTCATATTCCATATACTCCATGTCTCATCTATAACTTGCTGCCTCCAATTTTCTGGAAATATTACTCCATATGTGATCATATCCAATTGACCTACGATAGCTTGAAACTATTACCGATTTGTTCTTCAGTATACACTAGACTTCACTGGTGTTCAGGTGTTTGCTGCATCTTCCAACTGTTTTCCTAGTTGTTGTTATGCTTAAACTATTTTGTTCTATTACATTGAAATTATGGGGGTTCCTTTTTCAATTCCTTTATCATTGTCATGTGCAGCTGAAATAAATCATTTTCATTTATTTCTTTTTCTCATCGCTGAGTTCATCATCCGTTGCTATCAGCGAGTCCAAGTTAGGATGAGTGCACGAAAGACCCTTCTATCAGCTAATAATGAGAAGAGTGCAAAAACTGTAATTTCTAGTGCCAACCCTTTTGATTCTGTTGCTGACTTTGAAGCTGATCGAAGCAGCAAACCTACTGCCGTTGCATCTTTGAGTTTGGGATTTTCAGCAGCAAAAGCCAGATACAAGAATGACTTCCGTGATTCAGGTGGCATTGAAAACCAATCTGTTCAAGAACTGGAAAACTATGCTGTATACAAGGCTGAGGAGACTACAAACACCCTAAATGGCTGCCTTAGAATCGCTGAAGAAATGAGAGAAGATGCTTCAAATACTCTTGTAAAATTGCATCAACAAGGCCAGCAAATTACTAAGACTCATCAAACGGTTGCAGATATTGAGCACGACCTCAGTAGGGTATGATACTTTTTTGTTATTTTCATTTTGTTCCCTTCGTATGTTGAATTGTGAAAGAATTAATTTGCTTCTCTTGCTACACAATTCAAACCTCTGTGCTTCTCTTGCCTATTTTTGTTGTATTAAGTAAATTTGGTTTATTGACATCAGTATGTGTTTTGATGATGATCTAAAATCTACATCTATCCGAAATGGCCGGTTGGGTAGAAATCTACAGTTTGTTTTTCTCTCAAACTCCATGCTAAATCTATTCTGATGAAATGGAGCATGTTTTACATAACAAAATCATATATGTTTTGGTCATATGTTCTTGAGGTGGATGATCTGATTAATTTATGTGTTCATTTAGGGTGAAAAGCTTTTAGGAAGTCTTGGCGGCTTGTTTTCTAAGAAATGGAAGCCTAAGAAAGCACACAAAATTAAGGGACCTCTTCCTGTTCAAGGTAAAATGAAACAGTTTTTTGTACATGCCTCCGTTTGTAAAATGAAAGTTTACATTTAATGATCAAAAAATAAAATAAAATGCAACAATTTTTTTGGTCAAATGAAATCCGCCAAATCTGTTGAATATCACGCATATTGGTTCAGTTCTTTCTGATATTTGTCAACAAACCCATAGATGATTTTCATTCAAAAGGAAGCCACCTGGAGCAGAGACAGAAATTGGGATTAGCAACCGCTCCACCTCGATCAGAACCTCGACATTTTTCCTCTGAACAAGATTCTGCACTTGAGAAAGTCGAGGTACACATTGAATCTTACTACACATGCTATTTAGTTATTGTTTCATTAAACCACTCTTTATTTATTCTATGCTACTATTAACTGTATCAGCATGAGAATGCAAAGCAAGATGATGTGCTTTCAGATTTGAGCAACCTGTTGGGTGAGCTGAAAAGTATGGCCATCGACATAGGTTCTGAGATGGAGAGGTTCGTTACCTTACCATTTGAAATCTCTTTTGTTGAATTTACTTTTGATCTGAAATTGAGTGCATAATTTGGAAAATACCGAGATAAATATAGCATCCGGTAGGTTTTGAACTCTTCAGTTTTGGCATTGATACTACATATAATTGGATTCGACTATCAGTATTCCTAAAGCTTAGCTTGTAACGTTAGCGAAGTGCTCCATTCACTTAAATGTTTTTTTTTTTCAAAACAAGATATTACAATTACAAACCTTTTTCTTTGTTTCTGAGGTCATTCTATGACTAGTAACCCAATTGATATACATGAATAGAAAAATATTTCTCTGAGGAAATATGCTATTCTCTCCATTAGCATCACGATCTTGTAAGATTAGCTATTACTATATTTTTATATTTCGTTTTGTTCTTGAAATTGCAGACAGAATGTGGCTTTGGACCGAATGCAAGACGATACGGATGAGATACATGCGAGGGTTAAAGGTGCAAGCCAGCGAGGCCGTAGATTGCTGGGAAAATAATTTCCTTTAAGAAAAATTTACGAATCCATAATCATTCTGATGCACAGTATTTTCTTTGGCAGTCTCATTTAAATTGTGTACCACCGTCAGTCGTTGTTTGATTCCTTTTGTTGCAAATTTATTCAGTCTCATTTACTCAATTCGATGTTTGTCCCCATTTGGTTCATAACTGAAACAGAATCCGATTAAATCCACTCGTGTATTCGCACCCATAAAATTAACATATAAAACTGTGCCAACAACCCAACACATGGTAAATTTTTTTCCTACTCTCAATGACATCAAAAGTAATCAAATAGTCATTAATAATATATATATTAAATATTTATTATGGTAGAAATTTTATTTTTACTTTTTTGATGTTTTTTCCCCATGCGTAATTAATGATAAAACACCATTACACCAGCAACATCGTCATCCATAGTAAACACGCCCCAAATCACATGATTTAAACCGTTTTGATGAATCACATACAATTCACGAGTAGACATCCCTCTCACGATCTCACCTCCGCTTGTGATATCTATAAATAGCGACTGATAAGAAGACGACCCCATGCACATTAATTCCTTGGGGCTCATGCATTAAGTTGAAAGCTCTCTTTTGCTCTTCCCTTTTAACTTCCCCTCCTCCCTCTCTCCGATCTCCCCTCTTCCCATTTCGCTTCCCCAAATCCCTACTTAATGGAATTCGATCTCTGAGCTCGCCATGAAGCTCTCCCCTTTACCCAATTCCCTCGCCGCTTTCCTTACCGCTGCACTCCTCCTCTCTCCGCCCGCATGGATTCGCTTCTCCGAGGCGTCGCTCCTCCACCTCCGCGGCCGCAACAGCCACCGCGCCTCCCGGCCCGCCGCCTTCCATCCTCCTCCTCTGCCGCCGCCGCCGTCGGGGGAGGAGATTGACGCCCGATACGGCGTCGAGAAGCGGCTCGTCCCCACCGGTCCGAACCCCCTCCACAACTAGGTCGCGGATAGAGTTAGTAGCCCTAATTGCTGCTTTAGATGAATAATTTCTGGCTTCATGCATACGACATAATACATATATATATATATTGGCTTGGGCCTCGTCCTCTCTTGTTGTTTCTTTCCTGGCTTCTGCTCGTCTGCTTTTTCTTCATGACTGGAAAGAAATCACAATGGAGGATGTCAGCTTAAAAGCAAAGGTTGATTTTTTACTCTCTTTCTGCTTTTTCTTCAGTAGATGTTTATGGTGTCGAAATGTGGACCGTGTCTTTTTTTCCCCCATCTTCTTCAGTTTAATTATATATAATCTTCATTTTTCTGTGTATAACGGATATGTCGTAATTAGTTTGGCAGCCGCTTTGTCTGTTTCGCCCTTTATCGTCTCCGCTGCTCGTTGATGTGTCGATGCGTTCGATCCGTCTTCTCACATGGAAACGAATCCTAATGGTAATGGAGGATATCATCTTAAGCTTAAAAATTGTTTCCGATAGTAGTTGCACAGCGGAGCTTCGTTGGAAGCGAGTTCAATAAATTTGATGGCTGTGTTTATATATATATATAAATAATTCTGTCGGAATGGGGTCCGAATGCATTGTGGGGAAGTTTATGTACGCGTTTCTAACACAGTGCTTTTTTTGTCTTTCTTTCTTAGTGTTGCTTAGATGGATACACCTAACAATTTGTCTCCTTGATATTAAGGGGAAGTTTCAGTTACTCATATTCCTGCGATTCAAAATCGTATCTGTCCTGTACTCTTGATAGATACTTAGACTATTCTACCTGCATCTCATCCCTAGCTACAGCATACCGTACCAAATCCAAAACCAAGATCACTCTCTCTCTCTCTCTTCAATGACCATTTTAACAAACTTATATATAATATATCTCTGCAAGGATTACTTGATGATAAACACAATATATACAATATTTTTACGATCGGCATGGGACAAATTTTGCGATCAATGGGATGGAAATATTTGTCCTAGATAATATCCTCTATAATATCTATAGTAAATCATAAATTATTTATGATTTATTTTTCTCATAATAATTTTAAAATAGATTGATAAAAACTAACCATTATAATTTTTGCACATTGCATAATTTTAACACACTTATATATATATATATATATATATATACAAATTTCTTCTCTGTCGTCCAACGTCGCGCCCTCGTCTGCGACACGTCGAGCTACGTCGTTCGCCGCGTTCGTTGCCGCTGCCGCCCGCCCGTGCGCCGGCCACGGATCGGCGCGATCGACGCCGACTCGTCGGCATCCGGATGTGACCGGCTTCCGGTAGTTAGCGCCGATCCAACGTCGGTCGAACGACGGTTCACGCGGCCGGCAGCGATACGCGCCGCCGCCACGATCGGGCGATTCGATCGTCCGGATCCGGCATTGACGGACCGGCCCGCCGGTCCGTCCGGTATAATCGGGCGGCCGCAGACCGGCGGCGATGCCAGCAGGCGTCGAGCGGTTCCGACCATGCGGTCGAATCCGGTCGCCGACGGCCGACGTCGTCGTCGGCCGTCCGTCGTGATTTCGGCCGCACTCGGTCGAATCCGCCAATCGCGGCCGATAATGGCGCGCGCCATCGCTGCCACATGAACCGGCCGTTCCGGCCGATTTGGATTCCGGCGCTAACCGGCCAAAATCGGGGCGTCGATCGCGCGAGGTGGCGGACGACACTAGTGGAGGTGGCTCCGGACACGGATGGATATATATATATATATATAAGTTTTTGAATAACTAAAATTATATTTTTAAAGAGAGTTGATGGCTGGGTTAGTGGAATTTCTAATTACATCTTGTTCCGTTCTAGCTAGCAAACATAAACATGAGACCTCTTTTTCCTCACGGTAGAAGCAGAAGCCAAAAGCCTTGGTCACTCTTTATCATTCCATGCAATTAGGCATGTTTAACGAATTGGTTTGATCCGAAATCGAGTCGGAATCAATCTGTTAAATTTAAAATCAGAACCGATTCAAATGAACTGATTTTGAAATCGAATCGGAACTGTTCCGATTCCGATTCGGTTCGATTCCAATCGATTTTGAAATCGTTTCGAAATCGGTTTGGAATCGGTTATGGTTTCGATTTGGATATGATTTCAGTTGTTAATTTGAAGGTGACAATTCTTAACATGCTAACATTCTATAAAATTATTTTACGATAGAAAAAAAAATAAGATCACTAACACGTTAGATGAATTTGGAAGTTTAAGTTCGAGAAAAATGGTCCGAAACTATTTCGGAACCGTTTCGGAATCGATCCGGAATCGTTTTGGAACCGGTTCAGAATCGGTTCGGATTGAATTGATTCCAAAGTTAAAATTTTGGAACCGAAATCGATTTTGAACCGGCTCGAACCAGTTCCATCGACGAATTTAGAATTTGTCAAAATCGAATTGGAACCGAAACCGAAGAACCAATAAACATGCCTACATGCAATTACGTCATATCTTCAACGATCTCGCCTTCCCGCGTCCCCGATCCCTGAGCTTTCGCAGCAGCCATCACTCATTAGTGTGAGCTCGATTGGGTTGACTTCCGGTAGCTGCTAGCGAGCTTTCACCTTCGTTCGATGCTCGATCGAGCATTTCCCTCCGCTATGTATATCTAATGCCAATCGACGCCGCCACCACCCAAGATTAGCTTCCCACCGTCGCTCCCTCAAGCTGATTACATACCTGAACCTCCCTCCAGGCTCCCGTTGTTAGTCGCGCCGCTGTGACTCCCATCTTTGGCTACCTCTAGGGTTGTAAACGAATCAAACGTCAATGAATAAGCTTGGAGTTCGACTCGATAAAAGCTCGTTTACATTCGTTCAATATGCATCAAAATCAATTAATAAATAAGCTCGAACAATTTGATAAATTAAATAAATAAGCTTGAATATATATGTATTCGACTTATTAATATTCGTGAACAGTATTCATGAATAATATTCATGTATAGTGTTCATGAACAAACTCATTTAAAAATTAATTATGAATTTATTTATACTCATTTATAAATAAGAATTAAAATATTAAAGGTTTAAAATAAACAAACAAGCTTAACTTAAAAGCTTGATACGTTTAAATAAACTGAACTTAAATAAGTTTGAATCAAGCTTGATTTAAACTTGAATCGAGCTTGATTAAAAACTTGATACCCAATAAACAAGTCAAGTTCAATTCAAACTTAAGTCGAGTTCAATCTCTAAAAAAAGAAACCAAGCGCTTGAACATATTTTTCAATAACTTGATTAATTTTAGACTTGACTAAACTTAATTTAATTATCTTATCAAATAAATTTGAACACTATAAAATTTAACTTAACTTAATTCATTTACATCCCTAGCTACCTCGATCCTACTGGTCATTTTGTAGATCTCTCGTTTGGTTTTAAAGGTATTGTAATGATATTTTCTTTTATAAATTATCAGAAAATATGAATTTCTCATCCGGTCAAGGAGAAAATTATAAAATAGGTCGACAGTAAAAATAATTCAGTCAAACTGTTCGATTCCTTGACCCAGAGTCCCAAACAAACAAGTTAAAAGGAAAAAAAAAAAGAAAGAAAGAAAACTGCATTATTTCTTCTGTCGCACGCATTGTATTGATTATCCACTCAGCGACAAGTCTGGAATGAGAAAAGTAAAGGTACAACCGAAGTACAAAAACAAGTGGCAAAACCTATATGAAATATGTAGCAGGGCCAAAACAAAGGCATGCAAAACCAATTGGTCTTTATTCTGACTCTGACTGCATTATTGTTGCCTGAGACATTTGGGCACCTTTCAGAGCATATTATTAGAGTGCAATCCGATCTCTTGTAGACTCAATGGCTAAAGAAGAGAATATTGTGATGCGAACAATCATGGAAATTAAGTATCCGAGAGAGTTGATGGAACTGGAAGAGGAGAGACTTTGCCTTCTTGAAGAGAGATAACAGTTTCAAAAGCACCAACCAAGGCCTTCACCTTGCTCTTTCTGGTCTCGACAAGTTTATTAGCAGTTTCTTCGATCACCTGATTTAGCAAACCTTGCGTGTCTTTCTTTTCCTGCACATCTTGATGTCTCAAAACGACAGTGAGTGCTTTTGCGATGGGAGCATTGGAGTTTGAAGTGCTTCGACCACTATAAAGCCTGGCATTGAAGGCTCCTTGATCATTTTGGTTGTCACTTGCCACCTTCCGACGTCTGAATCTGAGAATTCTAGACGCATTGTTCTCAGGTTGCAGGCTAGTTACCTTACCTCTGCTAAATTTCAACTTCTGAGGGCTGGAAAATTTATCTTCCAAGTGGAGACTCACAGTTCTCCTATGTTGTCTGTCAATTTGTCCTTTGGAGATGACAGTGAACTTTGTCTTGGGGCCTTCTTTAACATTTTGTTTGTCACTTGCTGCTTTAGCTTGTGTGAATCTGAGTATTCTTGGCGCATTTTTGTCAGATTGCAGGCTTAATACCTTATTTCTGCTGAATTTTAACTTGTGAGGTGTGGATGATTTATCTGACTGGATGCTTGTAGTTCTTCTATATGGTTTACCAATTTGATTCTTGGAGAAAACAGTGGAGATTCCCCGTGCGGAACCATCTTTCTCAATAGATTTATTAACTTCCCCATGCTTCATTACATGTCGCTTCACAGACCTGAGATTTATGCTCTCTGGCTTTGGTCCACTAGATTCATTACTTTCTATCTTTGGTCCCCCAGCTCCTTTTTCAATGTTCACCTGTGGGCTGGGGATTATATTCCTATGTTTATATACCGTCTTTTTTGAAACTTTACTAGTAAGGAATCTCACAGATAGAGAGCTCAAGGATTGTGCCAGTCTGTGGTTCACTCCTTCACCTGAATGGGTCGAAATGTTGCTTATCTTATGCTTTTCTGAAGAAGTTGATTGACACATATTTCTAAGTGACAGATCCTTGGCTTTCATGGGGTTGTTTGCTTCGGCAGATGCATTAGTAGTCTTAGACGCTGATAAAATTCTTTTCTTGGCTGTCCTGGTTGTCTCAGATACAAGGTTATTGTTACTCATCTGCTTAGGGACTGCCATACTAGAAATTACCATTTTCCTTCTTACAGATAATGGATCCTTTTCATTTCCATTTGAAGTCCCAAATACCATGACCTTTGCATGCCGAATGACTTTAGTGCTTTCTTGGGTACCAATATTTTCGTTTTCTATTTTGAGCTCAGTTGTCTCTCCATTTGCTTCGGCTGCTAGACTGGGATTTGCCTTTTTTCCTCTCTTACATGCAGTAAATAGTGTTGCTTTCTGTGTCATGTCACCATTTGCAAGTTCTTTCTGGGCAGATCTTGCATCCTTCTGATTCTTAGGTTTCATGCTTGTCACTTCAACAGGCAATGCATCTGGTTCACTAAAAGTAGCATGCTCACTAGAAGCAGTGTCTTCTTGTATAGGAAATGTGGCACTCGGATCTTCCTTCAATGGTTCTTCACAGATCCTTTCTGGTTGATTGGAAGTTGTATGTGCAACTGAAGTATTGCTATGTCTAGTCGATGATGAAACCATAAGCTTTACCACAACAGGTTCGGCTGATAATCCGTCAGTAGGTTCAATCTCACTGAAGGCAATGGCATTCTCAATTGCTTTCTCATCAAGATTGATGCTTATAGGTTTCACAGGCAATCCTTCATACATATAAGGTGACTGGTACTGATCAGACACATTGCATGTCGAGACGGATGGTGTGGTCATTAGTTTGATGCTTGTCGTTTCCTCTGATGATCTGTCATCTTGATTTGGAGGTCCATACTCAACAAGTAAATCAGTCATCTTACCACTTGAAGGAAAACCAAACTCCCTGACAAGGGAATCTTGAACTGAAACATCCTCTGGATTTGTAGGTGAGTCAGGGAGCTGGATTATCTTCTCAGATGGAAATTCAGAAATCTGAATTATCTTCTCAGGTGGCAAATCTGAATAATTTTTCATTCCGTTTTCTAGCTTATTAGCAACTATGACTTCATCTTTTTCATCAACAGACATGTCTTTATTGGCTAAGAATCTTTTACGAACAGGATGCCTTTTCTTAACCTCAAAATCATGCTTTGTTCCATACTTGCAAAAATCGTGGCAAGAAGTTGTGGAGGCTCTTAGGTAATGAGGAACTGGCTTTTCTTCAGTTGTTGAACCTCCCTTTCCTGTTTTCCCTTTTGAGTTTTTTCCCACTGAACTTTTACGCATTAATAGCTCAGGGGTTAGAGAAATAGTAACCCTCTCTGCAGCTGCTTCACTCATTTTGTGGTGAGAAATTCGTGTCTAATATCCAGAATCCTACAACAAAAATAAGGTAGGCAAGTGATGTCAAATTCCCAGTGATCAAGCATGAAGAGCTGTAGGCAACAAAAGATAAAGAACTTAGTGGAACTCCTTATATCGGGTCTGAAAACAGGAGAGTTGCTAAAATCATGCTTCAAAGTCTCAGTTAGCTACCGATAGTGTTCTAGGCTCAGAATGATATGGTACTGATGAAAATAGTACACCCAGCTATTCTCTAACAATACTATCATTTAAGAAGTTATATGCAACCAACTAAATATCATTAAGCAATCCAGTGAGTGCTGGTCATTTATCAGGCCTGTAGAGTACCGTCTGTATCAGATGAGATTTGAAACGATCCGAATGTGCCTCGAGCAATATTAACAGTGTATTTCTATGATAATCTTTAATTAAGCAAGTTAATTTTTTTCTTTAAAAGAATTGCATTGTGAACTGTTGTCAGATTATCAGTGTTCACCCATGAAGTTAATTTGGAGAAAGCTCGTAAATGTCCTACAGAAAGCAAAGAGAATCAAGGTGAAAAACCACTTGCTTGTCCCAAAACTGATCTAGAATTGTGAACTACTGAAACATGTTCTACATAATGGCAAGGAAATTGTAAACATGTTAAAATGGGTGATGAGCATTTCTGATATCCATGCCTAGCCTACACACCAAATTCATAAACAGTTCAAAAGTAAGAACATCTGTTTAATTTATGGAACCCGAACAACTCCATTAGTAAGACTAGTGAACTGAAATTGTCAAAGGCAGGCTACTACAACTGCACAAGGCTAATTATGTTCGAAAAGCAAAAAAAAAGAAAAGGAAAAAACTTTTCAAAGATAAATATGCATCAAGCTCATTTATTTCTTTCTGAAACGAATATACGAGGGGGAAAAAAAACAAAACTAAAAAACTACATCTATGGAGGGTTCAGATTGTTGATAAGCATGTGACAACGCTTTTGCAAGATAAGAATATATAAGATATCACCAAGGTAGAAAAGGAAGGATTCAAATCATACAAACATCTTATGTACACCTCTTTTCAACATCGTCACAAAGAACAAGACGAAGAAGCCGATCTAACAACTGTCCGTCAAATCATCGGATGAGTCTATTTGGCAACATAACGTGAAACCTCAGTAAAACGAACAATTACAAATGCTGTTCCGTCAGGAATCATATGAAAACACTGACACATCGACAGAAACGCAATCTTCAACGGAAACAATAAAAAAAAAAAAAAAAATCTAAAAACCCCTTTAATCGACAAAGAATGAGAAATCAAAAGGGCAAAATTAGGACATAAAGCAGATGAATCATCAATTTTCCCCCCAATAAAGAACATCTTTAACGCGCAACTTTCTGGAGAGCATCGATAGAAACAAACGAAAGACCGATCCGAAGTTCCAAGAAACATATAAACAAGAACCGAATGGTAGAATCAAAACACCACAGTCAGCACAACCTTTCGACTCCGCGAGGATTATGTCGGCGAGTTCGTCACAGAAACCGCGGAAGCCACATCAAGATCGCACCTTGCCTCTGAATTCCGAGTACCAAAGAGACAAAAACAGAATCAGATCCCGAGCTCAGGCAATCGACCATGCGCGAGCACGATGGCGTGGTGACGGCGTTGTCTCCGGTGTGCTTCCTTTAACTGGACAAAGCAGAGACTGACAATGGAAGAAAGAGAGAGGAATAAGAAAAAAGAAGATTTGGTTCACAAGTGGGACCACATCCTCCATTGGGCCCCACCCTCAAATGGCGAGCGCAAGATAATAATTCCAAAATAATTACTCGACCGGGCCCACCAAAAATTATGATTAAAATTTTAAAATTGTGACCTCTCTCCTCTCAAAAATAAATAATTAGGCCAAAATTAAAAATTAAGACTTTGGGAATAATTACGGTTGACTTTTGACTTAATACTTAAGACTTCCTTCCTCATTAGGTTATTAATTTAATCAAAGGAAAATAAATTTAGAAAAGAATCCATGCCAACTAGACTTTTAATGAGATGTCACCGGTATTATAATTCGATTTATATAACATAATCATATTGGCATAACTAAATATCATAAAAAATAAAAATAAAAACGTACTTAAAGGGTCGTTCTAAATATCATAGCTAATTAATGTAAAACAAATAGCCGAAGCATCCATTGGAAGATGATACTTAAAAGGGTTGTGTTCTATCAATTAATTACTTGGGAACTAATGCAATATTGATAGCGCCAATTCACCAGCACATTAATATTTTAATTTATTTTTTCTTGAATTGATGGGTAGGTATATCTGCATTCAACTAATTTTCATTTTTCTAGTTCACTTTTTTCTTATTAATAGTTTGATAAATAAAATATAATTGTAATTTTAATCTGATTAATATAGATTTGGTTTTATTTATAGTATTTTTTTTTTGTAACATGTTTGATTTTAAGATAAGTCAACTTTTGCATATAATTAAAGTAACTTCATTTATTTTTTAACAATTTTTTTTATCAATCTCATCAGATTAGATAGTTTAATTTTGAGGATAAAATTAGATGGTTATTATGTGATAGCCGAGGACTAATGATAATAATATGATTTTGTAACAATTTTGAAAGTTTAATTTTAACATTAAATTTATGAAATCTCATTGGCATTTCAATCTGCAGAAAAATTATGAATGCGAAGAGCCCAACCCAACCCAACAAAGGAGTCCTTTATATATATATATATATATATATATATATATATATATATATATATATATATTGCCTTATTTTTTTATCTAAAATAATACAAATTTAAAATCTTAGTAAATTATCGTTAAAGTTTTAAAAAAATATTTAGAAATGTGTTTATTTTTAATATTTTAATATTTAAATTTTTGGATCGCGCCAAGATGCCCACTATCAAGCCCATTCTATAATAGATAAATACTGATATTATTTTTTTAAAAAATTCCAACACATTACAATTTTGCTATCTTCAATTCATTCTTTTACTTTATTTATATTAAATAAGATCACAATTAATTCATTAAGTCGATAAGAAGATCAGTTTCTTGGAGCTTGACCCATGTCCAATTCCATTCTAATTACTATAATATATCCTACAATTTATGCATTATTCAAAACATCTATCTAAAACTTTTTAAAGAGTCTTCAATGATTCTTTTATTTGATTATCCATTTTTTTGTGCTGACCTCTACCTCTTAAATCTAATCTCCAAATTAATAATTGCTCAAGCCCACTTGGTATTAAACAACTTAATGACTTCTCCATGATTAGATTTGAGAAGGGACCACGTACGTTATTTGCACATATACTATTCCAAACTCATGGGAATTATGCACCTCAAATCCTCGATCAAAAAATGATGATTTTTTTTATT
This sequence comes from Wurfbainia villosa, assembly GCA_025175895.1. NCBI lineage: Eukaryota > Viridiplantae > Streptophyta > Magnoliopsida > Zingiberales > Zingiberaceae > Wurfbainia > Wurfbainia villosa. The sequence goes on along the minus strand of CM045991.1, from coordinate 19,624,799 downwards.
AAAAATAAATAAATAAATGTAATTTGCCTTCTTTCCTTCCTTTTCCAAGAAAAAAAAAACCAAATTTTCTTTTCATGTTTTCTTCTGTAATCGTTGGACGTGGATTTCTTTATCCAGGATTTGTCAATTTCTCAGGTCAATCGTGCAGTCGTGACAAGGAATTATTTGACTGGTATTCACCTTCCAATCTTCCTCCAAAATATGGTTTATTATAGCAATTTCCATGACTTGTCATGGAAGACAATGTATGTGCCAAGAGGAAGGAAGTCGATGGCATTTCTACTTAGCGCAAAAATAATTTCCACGATCTCTTTGAGATACTCCCATCTCGTTGGTCCCCCGCTGCAGCAAGCTCGATTTGGTGGCCTAGGAAACCAGAGATAGGAGACCTCACAGTCACAGGTAAGAGAGATTCCACCCGGTAATCTTGTGATAAATTAATCACTAGGCCACCTGACAAATCTTAACCCGAGTGGTTGGCAGTGGGAAGGAAAGTAACAGAGGTTTGGCGTTCTTGTTTCCTGGGAGTTGCAGGAGCAGAAGCAGGAGGGCAAGAGAAGGGAGGAGAGTATCTCTGTCCCTACGACGAAAAGCAATAAAAATCCATTTTTGATCACCTGCCGCGTGCTCCAATAAAGGATACTCGTGGAAAGTAGTGGAGGCCAATCCAGGGAGAGAGAACAGGTGGAAAGGCAGAGAATCAAGGACCAGATGTGGACAAATCTCCTGCCATCGTTGTTCTTCGAAGATTGTTCGTTCTTGTGAGAGAATTTTTCTTTCATCTCGGATCTCTCTCTCTCTCTCTTCCTTTTTTTTGGACCAGGGGATCGATGTCTTTCGATCTACGGTTGCGTTCCTTGCCAATGGGCAACACAAGATGCTTAGGTCTTCTCCCTTAGCGCATTTTGGTCCCAAAGGTTCGACCTTTGGCGGTGAGTGTGCTGGTTTTGGTGGCGGCGGTGTAGTCCCCTCGCTTGGCTTGTGGTGTGCCTCTTGCATAGCCACCGGAGCTCAAACAGTCTAACGAGAGTACCCTTGGAATTTGGTGTTCTTCCATGGGGGAAGGCCCACGGCGTCTCCGATTTTTGAGGTTCCACGCTCTGACGCTGAATCCGCTACAGCGATTTCGGCAAGATGGATGAGAGGGGGGATGCGATGCGGCTGAGGTGATTCCTGGTTCATCGGTCAACATTTTCACTCTCTTTCTCCAGATTTGGAGCTATGCTGAAAATTTTGCGCGTTTGGCCATTTTCTTTTTTCCATTACTATAATCTATTTCGTATATTTCTTGCTTTGGGAGAATATTTTTTAGTTCACTTCTCGTTTTAGAAAAACTAAAGAGGTGATTTAAGTAGACTCGAGGATAGGTTTTGAGTGTGTATTAGATTGTCCCAAATTGACCAATATGATGTTCTGCACCACTTCTGCTGTCGAATGAAATGTTCATATCTTTTCATCATTCAGATGACGGAGTCTCCTGCTAATGGTCTGTGTGGTCAACTTTGGAGTCGAATAAAAGAGGATTTTGGCATCTTTAGTTGTCCTCCATATTAAATTTATTTTAACAAGCAAAGCTGCTGTATGTTTCTACATTATTTTTTTGGTTCCTTCACTTGACCACTGAAGTATCACTTAGTTCTTCTTCTTTGGATAATGATGAGCACCTGATTTTTTAAATTATTTTTTACAATGTTTTCCCCTCATCGTATTATCTCTTGCAACCCAAATTCTAGTTAGTATACTTCACTGTGTGAAGTATGCATTTTTCAGGCATCTAGCTACTTCCAGTTTGAGATTGTATCTTAGGTATTATCCTTTGATTTTCTTAGATGGTGTGATGTTGTCTGGTTAGGTATCTCCGTGACTGGAAATTCTTAGGCTTTCTTCTGCTTGCAATATGGATGAGTCTCGTCTTATTGGTGCTGAAGCTTGAGGATTGATTCAGTTTTAAGGAATGTCTTCCTTCTCCTCAGCCTGGGTTTGGGTTATTCTCAATTCCTAAATGCTGCAGTGCATTTAGACCTTTTTGCATAAATCACTTGCTCCAATCACATCAAAGTGGCTGAAGCCAGTTGCTCAGTTAATTGGTAATTCCTTGATTTTTTTTAGCTGAATTCCATAGACATATCATTCATTATACAGTATCTATATTCAAATTCAGTTTTCCTGTCGACTACTGTCTACTGCTACTGCTACTGCTACTGCTACTGCTAGTAAGTTTTAACTTGGCTTTCTATCGTTCTATATATGGTATCCAAATTCCTTCTCATATAATTACACTATGTTTCACTTATGGTGACAACTGTTCCATCTTTCAATTTTTCTTTCATGTACGGTTATAAGTTTAGAGATCCTTTTTCAGCAGTGTCATAAACAGATTCTGCATTTATACATTGCTGCTGGCGTCTTATTATTTCAAACATGTACATGTACCATTGGGGCCAGTTATTTGTATCATAAATGTTGTACTATCGGTTGTTAAAGAGTTAAGTTGGAGGCATAAATTCTGTACAATACGGTAGAATTTAGGATGGATGGATATTTTTCTCTCTCAATCCCATAGCGAAAAGCTCGAACCCTTTGGTGGTTATTATCACTTTTCTCCTTCCCTAGACAAGTTTATGTTGATTTGTCTTAACTATTCCCCGTTCACTGTTTCTGACATTGTTAAAGACCAGTTCAACTTCTTAAGTGGCTATAGTTAACTTTATCCATGAAGTGCTGGCAAAATTAATCTTGTTAATAGAACTTCACAAACAACCCTTAGTGGACTTGAGGTTTTGCATTGCTATTCAATAGGTAGTTTAATGACAAGTACCAAATGCTGAGACCAGAGGAAATAATTATAAAGAACAATATTGACTTTCCGAACTCTGATCTGATATTGACATCTCGAGCTTGATTAGCATGTTAACTGTTTATGGTTTCAACTGTTCGCCATCTGTGTAGTATTTGCTTATCTGCTTCGTCAAGAGAAATTCTATCTTGAATACCTTGGTCATTGTTTTCCTATTATTCTTTGTTGACTAGTTTTAGAACCTGCAGGAATGGGTGCAAAAGTGCAGACTAAAAATTACCTTCCGGTGTATTATTCAATGCATGATTTCCTGGAGAATCCAACCAGTAGTTGGTCCAGTTACTGTCAGGACAAGAGGTTAAGTGAGCACATCTTCAACACTTACATACCGAGGCTTGTGAACGGATGCTCAGAACAAGATAAAGAAATGTTAAAACGAACAATGCTTGAACATGAAGCTATATTCAAAAAGCAGGTAAAGAGCTAGTGCAGTTCAGAAGATTTTGAGAAAAATAAATAAATTCTCTATACAAGTTGATTATTCCATTCTCTCTGTTTCCTTCAGTTAAATGATTTTGTTGGTTATACTCTATTGGAACATTCAGAATCTTTAGAAAAATAAGTAATGTTATGAAACTTTTGTGTTCATATTTAAATCGAGTGTTCTTTGTAATCGTAAAGTAGTTTTAAAACTTAAAGGTAAGTTTAGCAATTAGATCTGTTATTTTATATGAAGTTGAATATTGAGTTATAACTTGAGCATATGAGCAGAAGATAAGAATTGCAGAGATAAGGTTGTTATAATGGATGTGTGGAAATATGAGGATTGATAAAATAAAAAATGAGAATATTAGAACAAAAGTTGAGGTTGCATAGACGACTGATAAATGTTCCAGTTAGGTAATGTGAAACTATTATAACTATGTAAAACAAATGAGAAAGAGGAACCCCAAAGAGGACTTGGTTAGCAACAATAAAATGAGATAAATTTATTTAAATATAGATGATGATATAGTAAGGGATAGAGTCCAAGGATGTAAGAGGATCCATATAGCCAACCCATCTAATGGGATAAGACTTGGTAGTTGTGGTTGTTGTTGTTGGATCCCACAAGCTTCAGCTTTCTAGAACCACATATCCATGGCACATGGCCAAGTAATTATTGGACCTTGTATAAGATTTATTATATGCAGGCTCCAGATTTATTGGCATATAAAAGGAGAACAAGTGAGAACAAAAACAAGCAAATCCTCTTGTGATGTGAACAAGTGATTATGGTGTGATGCACGTTTTAATAGTCTTCTCTCCAAGCTCTCTGAATTACACAAAATCTGTAATGCTGGTTTAATCTCCTTTCTTCTTTATTTCTTAGCGGTATCATGATCTAACAGAAGGATGTGAAAAGGATATGATCCCAACCATTCTTGTTTGTATGGGAGGCATCAGTTTTATCTATAAAATGATTTCAAGAACATGGAAATCCTCCTTGATGCTTTCTTAAACTAGTTGTTTACATTATAATTTCCTTTTCTATGCACCGTTCTCAGAAATTGTGCCTCTAATGCATCTCACTTCTTATATAGCAATAGAAGCAAAGAAGCTGGTAAATTTGATTTTGTCTCAGGGAGTTGTGAATATGCCCATTTGTTGCTGAGGATATTTCCAAGTGAACTTCTACATTTTCCATGTTTGAACAATTTGGATTCATTCTTATATTGGTTCCATTATAAAATAATCTTATCTCAATATAGTTGTTGCTCCCGATCCCGTTTATTATTCAGTTGTATGTGTTTGGTAATCCACCCACTATTCATTCGGTTTATGCATTGGATAATAATAATAAAAAAAAACTGTAGCCTGTCATTTGGCCACCATTAGATTATTGTTGGGAGTCAATTCTTAGAAATAAGTATATTGTATTTTTTCCATTATTTGTAATATTTATATATGGCCTCCTATAATAAATGTTGTTTCTCTTTTTCTTTTTCAGATTTATGAACTCCATCGTCTTTATAGAATACAGAAGGATCTGATGCATGAATCTCAAACTAGAAACTTTGATAGATTTTCAGTGCTGGCAGAATTATCATACTCAAGTTCTTTTTCATCTCAAAGACAACCTGAATATACAGAAACAAAGTCACAGATATCTCACTTTCCTGTAGGAGTCACCAGCTATGGAAATATGCCTTGTGTGGTCGACGACAAGACCCGCCCTAGTTTCAAAAGGGATGGCCATGCCCATTCTGATCAGATACCATTTCCTGGTGAAGCTTCTCGAAAGGACACTGCAGTACTAGACTGTAAGCCTCAGAAAATAATATTTGACCTCCAACTTCCAGCTGATGTATATTCGGATATTGAAGGTAGAGATGGATCTCAGAAAAAGAATATTACTCAACCTACAAATGATGTTACTATTCCAAAGAATAAAACTCTCGATCTGCATCCTGATAATGGCAAGAAGCTCACATTACAGAGTGATGAAGAAGTAAACCATCAGGTCTCAAATTTAACAAAATGGAGTTGTAGATCAGCCGGTGTCATGGTTGACTTAAATAAACCTTCAATAGAAATCTCTTGCGAAACTCCAACAAACTCAGCATCTAACCAATTGTTTGGCATGAAGCCGCACAACAAATCGAAACATGGTTATCTGTCATCTTTGAGCTCAAATACTAATTTCTTGGACAGGCTTGGAGATCAATTAACTCCTTTGCACAAGGATGTGTACTCAGAAGGAGAATGGCCCTTCTTCAATCATGAATCTGGTAATGTGCCAACCTTTTATGTTGGAGCTTTGTCCTAATTAAGTAATTGTTGACTTGGAATAGGCCAAGAAGTTATTGGTAAGTTGACTAAGGTATATTAAGAATAACGATGGTCCTGCATAAGTTTGACCATGCTCTCAGATTCCCATCTTCATGATATTTGCTTGTCACTAATTGTGTAGCATAAATATAATGTCTTCTTTGGGTTGATCAAAACCTGAGGCTGCATTAGGTAGGAGAACATTGTCACTACAATCCGTGTTAGCACGTACAAACAGGGGTTGTCACACATTTTGGTTGGTATTTACTGTTTTTTATTTCTACTTATCTCCTTTCTATTCATTAATGATACTGTCTGGATGCGACAATAAGTGACAGATTATCCACTGAATAAATTTGAAAGGAAGTCCAGTTCTATCTCTGTCTTCAAAAGAAGTGTTTGGAAATTATAAGACAATCATACAAATCAAGCCTATTTATAAATTTATTATATGTACTATTTGATATTCCTTGTTAAACAAAGTCATAGTCTTCTTATCCTTTGTTCTTGCTTCATTTTTGGTATTTTCATATTTAAAGTTCAATTGAAGTGTAGATCCTGCCTATGATACATGGCTGGTTCTCACCGCATCTCTCTTTTGGATGTCAATGTAAAATGCAGGGAAAAAGGGGAGCACAGTGGATGACTTTTATCAAGCCAATAACAATAATGTGCCAAATTTATCTGAAAGGTTACAGCTGAATTCAAATGCATGCTGTGAAGGTTCTCCGTGTGATCATCACAACCCTGAGACATGGTCTAGACAAGAACTAACTCCTGCAATCCAGACATCTCCGATATTTCCTTCAATACCTACAATCTCAACTTCCCAAGCTGACATAACCAGTTGTACATCTTCATTTGCCTCATCTCGGAGAAAATATGTCACAAGCAAAAACATGTTAGTGGCTTCTAATGCTCCTCCATCCTTCAGGGGGTCATCATATCTTAAGAATGAGAGCTTGAGTTCCAATGGAAATGGCCAAATACCTATCCCTTATTGTCGACTATGGCAAACTAGCAGAAGCTTGACCACAAGTCTAGGAACTGTTAAAACAGTCCCTTACACCAATGTAATGGATCCTAATTCTATTCCCCATTCATACGTTACATCTTGTAAGCTGGACCAGATTAATAATCATAAAGAAAATTGCCATGGCTATTTACCTGGAAGCCCTGAAGAGCATTTTCATAACAGAGATTTGAAGACCTCAATAGACCTGAACCTAAACCAAGCATTACCAAGTGGTACGGAAGATGTTAGTACACTCAAGCAGGATCATGCCTGTTATGATGTTTGTAATAAGTTAGCAGGTGGTGCATCTTGGCACAAGATATCATCAACTAGTGAGACCATCGAGGAGAAGGAAACCTCTATGGTGAATTTTAGCTTGTCAAATCGGCATTCTAAGCTCATTCCCCAATCCAATGTTATAACCCCTAATGTTGAGAGGAAAGGGGAAAAGGAGCTGGATTTATCTGCACGCAACTTGCAGGAAGTCACATCAGGGTTGCAGGTTACCTATCATAAAATTCAGGGCGACAGAGATTCTGAGAAAAATGGTAAAAGAATTATTGGCTTTCCTATTGATGGTGTGAATAAACAGTCTAGCATACTTGTTTCCACTGCATGTATGGAGAAACCTTTAGCTGACAAAGCTAAGTTTACTGAAAATGATAACAGGAAATTCATTGATTTCTCCTGCGAAACAAAAATATTGAATTTGCAGAAGAAAATTCAAGAGGGTGATTCTGCGACTGAAATTGGTGTTGAAATGAACAGTGCAAATTTTAGGCCTCATATTAATCTGAATGCTGAGTTTGCATGTGCAGATGATTCACCTTCCGAACCAATGCCTGAAGGAGAGTTAGTGGTTCAGCCATCCCATTCTATATCTATTTTTGGAGCAAAAATTGTTTCTGGCATTGATCTTCAAACTTCTGCTTCTAGGGCTGAAACTAACATTATGAATCAAGATAAACACATTTCATTAAACAAGAAAGATGATTCAGAGAAAAAGAATTTCTGTGATCAGCTAGTAAGATTTGCTGCAGAAAATTTAGTTGCTATCTCTGTGGATAGTAATGGCTGCCACAATGATATTGGTTCTAGCGCATTATGTCCGCCCCACTTTGACGCCTTGCTTTGGTTTGCAGAGGTTGTTTCACATAAGTCAGAGAATCTTATGCTGGTGGATAATGGTAAAAATCAGTATGCTCAATCAATGGATGATGATAATAATTGTCATGGTGATCATGATTATAATGCTGGTAGTGGTTTGGATCTGTTCGAGGCCATGACATTGGAACTCCAAGAAGTTAACGCAGATCAACAATGTTGTAGAGTAAAAAACACCGATGCCAAGGATGACCAAGAAAATGGGGAGGAAGTTAAAGGCCCAGCTTCAATTCTTTTCACAAAGCCTCGGCGTGGCCAGGGAAGGAAGAGGAGACAAAGGAGGGACTTCCAAAAGGATGTCTTGCCAGGCCTTGCATCACTCTCAAGGCTTCAAGTTTCAGAGGATCTTCAAACTATCTGGGGAATGATGAAAGCATCGGGTAGACTTTGGCAAGCAAGTTCAACAAAGCGAAACACTGGCCAAAACACAAAAAGAAAAGGAAGAAGACATCCAAGGAGCATGGCTATTACGGTAGAGGAAGTTCAGGTCAGCCCCCATCAACCATCGCCGTTCAGTAATGCTGAAATAGTTATTGATGGAAGCAGTATGATTGGGTGGGGAAGGACGACCAGACGATGCCGTAGACGGCGATGTCTCCCTGGAAATCTCGTTGGCCTGTTTAGTTAAATAGGAGCATCATGCTAGCCATGGTTATTCTATAGAGGGAATCAGACTGGGTTCTTTATCAGATTAGCTTGCACATTCAATAATAATTAACATTGCTTCATGAAACGATGCAGAGAATGTGATTGAACTAAGGAATTGAATTAGTTTGGTAGATTCAATGAGGTGTGACTTCATTTGTGAGGGAGGTCGATACCATTGAGATAAGCTGCGGACACATGAACAAAGAGATTTCTGAAACTGTTTTTATCTTCTGCTTTCTCTGTTTCCTTGTCCAATGCACAGTCTTTAAACTGGTGTCCAACTAAAAATATTAAATCTGCTTCAATTTTTTAGAATTTATATCAACATACTAAATTCATTCTCTAAAATATATCAAATTTATAACTGGGATCAAATGTTGCATTTAAATTTATACAAAATCAGTTTGTGAACATTTTGTGATGATTTACTTAGAGCACAAGTCATTTTATGCATGGAACAACAACTAGCTTACCAAAGAGGTCCATTTGCAATCCCTTTTCCTGTCCATCCTTTTCAATAATTGATCGCCTTTTTTTCCTTTGAAACATTAACTTAATTTGATTTGTTAAATTATTTCACAAGTTAAGCTGTCAAGCTCAACATGTTGAGTGATCATATAGACAACTAGACAAGGATCAGACTCTCAAATCTATAGGGTTTGCACCAACTACCCCTATTATCTATATATGGCCAACATCGTAACCTCTTTAATGTTTGCTCAATCTAGGGTACATATGCATACCTGGAGTTTTTATATATAGTTCATAGCTTGCCTAATCAAACTCGAAGCTGAATCATCTACCAAATGACTATATATCATGGGCTCTAATTTTTCCATAGATAAACATTATAGAGTTGCATCAAATCTTTGTTCATCGCAATCAATTTGACTATCAAAATCGCTCTAATTTTTCTAAACTCTTGCCCAAGGCATTGATCACGATAGACAATGTGAGAAATAATCAAGTGGGAAACAATGTTTTCGACAGACAATAAGAAAAAGATGCACGAATTGAAGAGAGTCCAAAGCTATTAACTTTTTGTCCGTTTTGTTTTGTTTACTTTGACTATTGTCATTCTTGCAAATATCACACGTCTTATATATGAACTAATTAACTAATCCTCTAAGATATTATTGCAAGCGTAGAATGCATCGATGGAAAATCGAACGACATATATATCTACAAAATTTAGATATCATTAAAATCCTGATAGTATTCATATATGTCGATGTTAAAATAAAGATGAACTAAAAGGTAACATATATATATATATATATATATATGAATCTAAAGTAATTGGCATTGCTCTGTTTACATGCAGAAGTAATTTTTACAGGAGTTTAGATGTGCCGATCATATCTCTCGTCCGATCGATGAAGAAAATGCATAGCCCGTAAACAGAGCAATATTTCGTTAATTATCAAACTCATAACCCATTAACATGCTCATGAAAATTTGGTATGAGCTCCGTTAACATGCTCATGAAAATGCATAGCCCGTAAACATGCTGACCTAATATCCACAACCCTCTATTTATACAAGTTCTACAATAACTATTTCGTTAATTATCAAACTCATAACCCGTTAACAATAATCAATATTAACGAACCGGATTAATTAATTCAACATAATGATCATATCCAATAGCTTAAATCAGTAATTAACAATATATATATATATATATATATATATATATATATATATATATATATATATATATATATATATATATATATATATATATATATATATATATATATATATATATATATATATATATATATATATATATATATTAGATCACTTTATAAGATTTAATCCTTAATGAAAATGATATATGTTATTAACTAATGTCTAAGTCCATCTAATGGAAACTTAGTTAATCATGTTCCTTATTGAACCCTTGACAACGTAACTGATGGCGGTAGAAATCTACAACATCATTTAAGGTTGACAAAGCTTTTGAGATTGCTAATTAACATTAATGCATGCTCGCCTCCATGAAATAGTCAGATTTTTACAGATTAATTAACATGTGCCAGAGGGCTAGCCGAGAGTTACGTTGTCCGGTGAAATAATCTCTCCGATGCCAAAGTGCACGGCCGGTATCATGAACAAAAATAAAAAAATAAAAAAAGGAGAGTTTAATTAAGTTAGAATTTGATATCATCTTTAGCTATAATATTTATAAAGGGATATTCCAAATTCTAATGAGTTACTGGATCCAGATCCACTTATTCATGTAATGCATAGATCTTCCTCTGATATAACATATATAAGAGTCATCTGACCATATATCCTATGAAATGCATTCGGATCAAAGAAAGGCGCTTCATTCCTGGTGAATTTAACAGAGAAATGTAATTAAGGAAAATCATAGTAAATGTTGAATTCTGAATATGTACATCTTAGAGTACTTAATTAGCAGATTAAACATAGCATATATATGAAAAACTAGCAGTAGGGATCGAGTGAGCAATAATTAATTAGTTCAACAAGGTTAATCTTTAATTGTTGATCTCTTCAGTCATTCCTCTTTCCTTTTATGTAATCTAATCCAGTCTTCAAAACTCGCATCGACCAATATTAGACCTTGCTCACCAGAAATTGTTTATCTTAAAATTAAAAAAATTAAATTGGCAGCGATCGAATTTAAAGGCCGGCCTCATGCATGTTCTTTGCTTGAGAAAGTAAAACACACACATAAAAAGATTAATTAACATAAAAACTGAAAACTGAGAAAGAGCTATATTTTCACCATGCACAAATCTGCATGGAGAATTTTTAATTAACCTTAGCTTCCACCTCTTTTAGGCGATATATATTGTCAATCCTTGTCAACTTCTTTGAAAAAAATCATACCAAATTTTCATGGATTTAATCCGTCAATAAATTGAGCTGCATGCCGTATATGAATCTTTACAATTCAAATGATCCGATATAAAATTTTGTCAAAAATCTATAATAAACATTCAAAATCTAGATCCAGCAGAAACGAAATAAAATGGTATTTCATGGCACACTACACTTGAATCTGCAAACATCTTCATTTTTTTCATCGTTTGAAGAACTTAAAAATTAGAGATGAAGCAATCACAAGGTTTGATTTTTTTTACTATTTCGAAAACTCGATGAAAAAAAAAAACAAAGTTAATAACGCATTAATACTAACAATAATAAATTAATAGATTCTACCTGTATAATTTCATATATGACAATATAATTAAATTCATGATTAAAATACCGAATTAAATGATTTTATCAAATTTATTTGCAATGGCACAATGGAATATGTTACAAAAATATATAAATTCATCTTATTAAGAAATTAAATCCGAGGAGTTTTCACACACTCAGCGCATGAAAAAGAAAAGATAACTCAGGACCAACATTTTTGAAATATTCTGTTTCGTGGGAGAGGTAAGGTTGCGTTTGATATGTCTTAATGCAATCAAGATTATAATGAAATACAATATAATTTTGATTATATTATTATGTATGGATAAAAATTATATATAATTTTATATTACAAAGATAATTATATTCTTTTGTTTGGATTCCATTACAAAGACGGTAGAAATCGATCGGCACCGATTACGATGGTGACAACGGTGATGACGAGGACGACGACCGAGGGGGTCGACGAGGGTCGGTCACCGGCAACAATCAGTGACGATCGATGGCAATCGACGACAACAGGCTGTCGACAATCAACCGCCAGCAGCCGGCCGCCGGTGGTCGGTCATCGGCCGACGATCGACGGCCGACCGACGACAATGACGGATGATCGACGGTGACTGACTGATCGGTGGTGACAACGAATAACGATCGATTTTGATTATTGAGCATCTAACACTTTTAAAATTATAATTTATAATGTAATCTGAATTACATAAGTTTTACTTTGTAATTCAGATTATAAAATTTTAATATTTTTATAATTCAAATTACATTACATTACAATTTTAAAATAATAACAAACAAATAAATCTACCTTATAATATAATCTGAATTATATTAAATACAGTCTTAAAGATTCAGGCACGTAATCCTGCTGCCCAAATGAAGTCGCACATGCATGTCTTGGGGCTGAGTAAATCGCGATCGGTTCGGTCATCATTACTTGTCCATATGATGTGGGGAACACTAACTCGATCGATCGGTCCTCATTTGGCATGGCGTTTTAAGGCTTGTTTTATCCTGTGCAATTTTGATTCCCAGTTCTTTTATATATATATATATATATATAAAAGAAATAATACAATAAGCTTTTAGAAGATTCAGTGGTCGTATGGAGCTAGCTATTCGTATTCCCATCAGCTTCTAATTGGCGTCGCTGTGCGTCTCTCAGTGAGGATTAATTGAACAGAACAATGTACATTTTTCTAAGGAGTATGAAAGTAGCATGATGCCCGACGAGATCGTGATGGCGAGGTATCCAGGCAGCGTAAACCGGTAACTGTAGACACTTTGACAGAGAGATGTGCAACCCGTAATCGTTGAGCTGATTATGGAAGATCACCGTCAGGTAGCAGAGCAGAATGATGTGGGTCGAGCCGAATGGAGAGTCTGCGCAGTAGCAGTCGGTTAAGGGTGCCGAGAGAGATCTCGGCACGGCCCATCCGACGTTCAAGACAGAACTTATCTGGTAGAGGAAAGAGGAACTCAAAGCAACTAGTATCAATGTTTGGAAAAACTTACCTCCCCTTTCCCAAGAGGGTCTTATATATAGAAGGGAGGTTCTGTTCTCGAGGAGCTCTGTCCACAGAAGTGACGGGGCCTAATGGACCATACAGTATAATCATTGTTACTTGGACTGTCTCCCGCGCGTGGGCTGCAATTACTATACGTCGTGCGGTTGATAGGAGATAAGTCTCAATTAATGTTGCGGCTAATCACTTGAGATCTTGGCAGGGAAATCTGCCCTTTGGACGATAGCAGTAATTAATACACGACGCACGGTTGATGGGAGACTATTCTCTATTAATGCCTCAGACATTCCTCTGAACCTTGTCAGTGACTTATCCTTTCAAAGGTGAATATGCTCCTTCAACTTGCTGACATGGCCTTCCTCCTTAGTTTACAATAAAATGGATCCTTCTTCCTACAACTCTTCTACTTCAGATGCGGGGAGCCTGATATAAAGGAAATCCGAGCCAAGACGCGGGGCGTCTGATATGAGAGGAATCCGATCCGAGACGCATGACGTCCGGTATATAAGAGAAGTCTGGGCCGAGACGTAGGGCGTCCGGTATATATAAGAGAAGTCCGGGCCGAGACGCAGGGCGTCCGGTATATATAAGAGAAGTTCGGGCCGAGACGCAGGGCGTCCGGTATATATAAGAGAAGTCTGACATTCGCAGTGGGTTCATCCTGTTTGTTTAAATCTCGTCTTTTAGTCTTACCTGGGTATCACTAGGTATCATGAGTCCCCCCTCCCTTGAGTCTAGTCGAAGGACAGGTGCAGCCTGACTGACTAGACTGGTTCGCACCGAACCATGATTTTTCCTCCTATTGCTCTTTTAATGAGGCGTGGTAAAGGCTCCTCGGGAAACGGAGAGGATCTTGCTTTTGGACACATTCATCAATGTCCATTAATGCGATGATCCGATGACGATCATTCTGTTCTTCCTAGGGTTTTCCTGGTTGCACCACGTGGCTTTCCGGAAGAAACCTCGGAAAAAGAGGCCGCCGTGTTGCTGCTATAAATAAATCCCCATCCCCACTTCTTCGTCATTTTCTTGCCCGTTGTTTTCCTCCCCCGTTCCTCGACCATTCCTTTCTCCTTCTCCAGCGCCGCTCTACTAGTAAGTTCTTTATTCCTCCTCTTTCTGTGTTTTTCGGTTTTCGTTTTCATGGCTCCAAAAACCGACCTCTGGATTTTGAGAACTCGCAGCACCGTTGACTCGGAGATTCGTTCCGAGGCACGGGTTGCTTTTCACATCCCTCACTCCTACCAGCTTCGAGCCCCTCAACCGGACCAACGCCCTCACGAACCTCCTCCTGAATTTACCACTTTCTTTCTTGATCAATTGTCAGCCGGCCTTCGGTTCCCTCTTTATCCTTTCTTCACCGAATTATCCATATACTTTGGGATACCTATTAATCAACTCGCTCCTAATGCCTTTAGTATTATCAACGGCTTTATTATTATCTTCCTATTTTATCACCTCCCTCTTTCTGTCGAAGCCTTCCATTCCTGTTTTTTCCCTAAGAAGAAAGAAGCCGGCGTCTTCTTCTTCTCGGCTCGACAAGAAGTGAAATTCTTGTCGAACTTGATTACCTCTCACAAGTATTGGAAGTCCAAATTCATTTACGTCCGTCCCGAATCCCCTTTCCTATGACCCACTGGATGGCAACTCGAGTTGCCCCCCTCTCCTTCCATTCGGTCATTCCGAAAGTCCAAAACTTATCAAGAGATGGCCTCAGTTCTACTCGGCCTAAGGTTCGATGTGAACGTCTTGCTGGAGGAAGGACTTTTACATCATTTTGATATAAGCTCAATAGAAGCCGAGCTGAGTGTCTCCTTAGGTAAAGAATTTTTCTGGCTTCCTTCTTTTCTCTTATTATTATCATTAATTTTCCTAACTCGTTTCTTTCCTTCTTAACAGCTGAAGTCATGATTCGGGCTTCTATCAGTAAGAAGTTGAAGTAGCGAAGAGCGCAGGTCATTCCCCCTGAGGATGCTCCTTCCGAAGCACCCGAAGGGGAAGATTCCGAAGTCCCCCCTCCACCTCGACCTTCTATGGTGGTCGAGGTAATTAGCTCCGGGGATTCGGAAGGACAGCAAAGGCAGCGCAAGAGGAGCCGACTAGTGCTCTCTTCTGCTGAGGGGAGCTCCTCCCAGCGATCGTCTCCCCGTCCTTCTCCATCTCCAAGCCCTCGTCATCCGGCGGGTCCGAGTGGAGAAGGACCCAGTGGCACGGGGTCAGACCCCCCAGAGCCCCCACAGGAGCAGCCGAATGACACCTCGGTACCAGAGGAACCCTCCCCTCAGCGTGGTCCCAGTCCCCTGCCGGAAGTGTCCGTGGACCGCGGCCAGCGAGGACAACCATCCGGGAGCTTTCTCCGAGAGATCCGGGAGGCTGTGGGTGACTCCGTTAAAGGGAAATCCATCGCGGCGATCAGCGACGAGATGAATATTTATCTCACCAAGGTAATTTACTCCCTGCTATTCTTCTGATTTTCTCGTCGGTGAGTCCTGCTAATTCGACTCATCTTTTTCGCAGTTCTGGGGGTATCATCTGGAGTTGATAGCTCGGATACCCCCCATGACAGCAGCCTTCCATCAAATGCGGGCTCAGATGGTCGACCTGAAGACCCAACTCCGAGACAAAGAAACGGAGCTTAGCTTAGCTCAGTCCGAGGCGGCTATCTTTCAAGCCCGGGCTGCTCGTTTTGAAGATGATCTCCGGCTAAAGGCACATGAGATGAGACTCGAGGCCTAGCTAGAGGCGAGGCCGCAGAGGCGCGAGTACAAGGCGAGCCCAATAGCGAGCTCGAGTCTTGCAAGCCGAACAGGCTCGAGCTGCCCAGGCAGAACAAGAGGCCAAACGGCGGGACGAGCTGTCGGATCGAGCCGAGAAGGCCAGAGAGGAGCTCGTTTCTTACCGGTCGGGCGAGGAAGGCCGGTGGGAGAAGCGGAAGAAAACCTTCCTTGCTTCGGAAGAATTTGCGGACATCCTAGGAGGTCGTACTCTAGACCTCCTAGAGATAGGCTACGAGGGGGCAATCTGGCACTTCAAGGAGGCCGGGTACCCACCCGAGGGGGTCTCCGCCGACTTCTTAGACTTGCAACGTCTTGTCGACGAGACACCGAATTCGGCTTTAGGGGGTCCTCCTCAGTAGTGTAGGTCTAGTCTAGTCGGTTACTTTTTGTAGTCTTTTGTAACTAAGGAATTTTGTAGCCCTAGCGGCCTTTTTTAAGCAGAAATGTCCATCTTTTTTATATAAAATCTAGTAATCTCTAATTGTTCTTGTAATATAGCATCGAGTGTACTTCGTATAATAAGAAACTAACCGAAATGAGTTACTAACCGGAGGACTTGGGAGCCAAGTGTACTGTCTTTAACGATATGTGGGACATAGCCGAATACTCGAAACCTCGATTACCATTGATAGACAGCTCTAAGGAAACATCCGTGACACCCATAGAGAATAGCCGTATTAAACACTTGGGACAAGCCGAGAAGCGATACCCAAGGAAGATGGCCGTATTGAAAATACTTGGTACCAGCTGAGGAGCGATACCCACGGAAGATGGCCGCATTTAAGATACTTGGGACCAGCTGAGAAGCGATACCCAAGGAAGATGGCCGTATTGAGAATATTTGGGACCAGCTGAGAAGCGATACCCAAGGAAGATGGCCGTATTGAAAATATTTGGTACCAGCTGAGGAGCGATACCCATGGAAGATGGCCGCATTTAAGATACTTGGGACCAGCTGAGAAGCGATACCCAAGGAAGATGGCCGTATTGAGAATACTTGGGACCAGCTGAGAAGCGATACCCAAGGAAGATGGTCGTATTGAGAATACTTGGGACCAACTGAGAAGCGATACCCAAGGAAGATGACCAATTATGAATACTTGGGACCAGCTGAGAAGCGATACCCAAGGAAGATGGTCGTATTGAGAATACTTGGGACCAGCTGAGAAGCGATACCCAAGGAAGATGGTCGTAATTTTCCTGGAAAAGAGATCTCATGGAACTTTCATTATGAGACACCTTGTTACACAGGAGTCTGTCAAGCATAATAAGGCCGCAAATGGAAAGCATTCCAAGGTCGGCCGAGTTCCTTTCCTTCCCTATCCTGGAGGTAATAAGCGCCTGAGCTGAGTTTCTTGATGACCTTGTACGGGCCTTCCCATCGGGGTGATAATTTATGGACCTCCCCGGCTGGTTGGACTTTTTTCCATACAAAATCTCCCGGCTGAAAAGAGCGAGGTACTATTTTTTTGTTGTAAGCTTGGGCCATTTTCCTCCGGAAGGCTTGCATCCGGCTGGCTGCCTGTTCTCTGGCCTCAGACACCAAGTCCAGCTCGACTAATCTCTTTTCTGGGTTGGCTTCCTCGGAATGTGTGTAAGCAGATACTCGGGGAGATCTCTCGCCAATTTCTACCGGAACGAGTGCCTCAGCCCCATAGACTAGATGGAACGGAGTGAGGCCAGTACTGTCCTTAGGGTGGTTCTGTAGGCCCACAAGATACCAGGTAGCTCATCCACCCAGCTTCCTTCCGTGTGATCGAGTTTGGTCTTCAGTCCTCGAATTAGCTCTCGGTTGGTGACTTCGGCTTGTCCGTTGCTCTGCGGATAAGCTACCGAGGTGTAGACTTGCCGGATCTCCAGCTGCTGACACCAATCTTTCAACTTTCGGCCTTGAAACTGTCGCCCGTTGTCGGAGACCAGCTTCCTGGGGATGCCGAATCGACATACTATATTTTTCCAAAGAAATTTTAATACGGCTTCTTCCGTTATCTTAGCCAGCGGCTCTGCTTCTACCCATTTTGAGAAATAGTCCACAGCTACTAACAAGAATTTCTTCTGATTTGGCCCTGTAGGTAGCGGCCCTACTATGTTCATCCCCCATTGGTCGAACGGACAAGAGACAACAGAGGCCTTCAATAGTTCGGCAGGCTTCTGAGAGAAATTTTGATGCTTCTGACAGCTAAGGCATACTTGTACACAATGTGAGGCATCTTTCTGCAGAGTGGGCCAAAAATAGCCGGCCAATAAGATTTTTCTTGCGAGGGAGATCCCCCCGCGTGATTTCCACAGCAGCCTTCATGTATTTCCCGCATAACATACTCTGCTTCCTCCCGGCCGAGGCATTTGAGTAAGGGCCGAGCAAAAGATCGTTTGTACAACGTGTCCCCTATTAAGACGAACTGAGTGCTTCTTCTTTTAACTACTCGGGTCTCTGCCAGGTTCTCAGGTAGTACCCGGCTCTGGAGGTAATCAATCAAGGGCTTCCTCCAATCTGCTGAGCTGTGAGATACCGGTGGTTCTTGGTTTATGCTGGAGATGAGCTGCACCTCGGCTACGGAGTCTTCCAGGCTCCATGCAGCGAGGGTACTAGTCATACGGGCCAATTCATCCCGCTCGTTGTCGCTTCGGGTATTTTGTGTAGAACTACCTCTTGAAACTCCGCGGCTAATCTTTGATAAGCTTGTTTGTACCATTTCATTCTTGGGTTATTGATGTCGAACGACCCCCTGAGTTGTTCAACGGCTAACTGGGAATCGGAATGCAAGGAGATCCGAGCAGCCCCCAGATGATGGGCGGCTTGCATCCCTGCTAACAAGGCCTCATATTCGGCTTCATTGTTAGAAGCCCGGAAGTTGAGCTGCACCGCTATCCGGATAACATCCCCTTGGGGGGATATTAGTAGTAGTCCCACCCCACTGCCTTGTTTGGTTGCCGAGCCATCCACATATATTTTCCATTCTTCATTCTTCTCCACCCCGGATGTCTCCGCCAAGAAATCCGCCAATACTTGCGCTTTAAGAGTTGGACGAGGTTGATACTGGATATCATATTCAGCTAATTCAGTGATCCACTTGACCAGACGGGTGGATGCTTCCGGATTGTTTATTATCCTTCCGATGCCACTGTTGGTTAGGACTGTGACCGGATGAGATAGAAAATAAGGCCGGAGCTTTCGAGCCGTTATTAGCAGGGCCAAAGCTAACTTTTCCAGAGTTGTGTACCTTCTTCTTGGCGAAGCAATACGGAGGCTACAGCTTCCTCTGAGGAAGCCAGGTATAACTGAAGCTCTTCTCCGGGGACCGGTTTGGCCAATATGGGCAAGCCGGCTATATATTGCTTTAATTCTGCAAGGGCCTGCTCGCATTTATCATCCCATGAGAACCGAGTCGACTTGCGAAGTATCTTGAAGAAAGGGAGGGTTCGCTCTGCCGACTTAGGGATGAATCTTGAGAGGGTTGTTATTCGGCCCAACAATCTTTGTACTTTCCTGACATCATGAGCGAAGTTATGTTCAGTAAGACTTGGACTTTTCGGGTTGACTTCAATGCCTCACTCAGAACAATGTACCGAGGAATTTGCCTCCGCGACTCGAATATGCACTTGCTTGGATTGCCAATCTCATAATGTCGTAAGGTGTCAAATGTTTCCTTTATGTCCGAGATTATGTCTTGGCTTTTGATAGCTTTGATAAGGACGCCATCGACATACACCTCTAGGTTTCGCCCATTTGTGGCCTAATACTTTATTCATCATCCTTCGATAGGTGGCTCTGACATTCTTTAAACCAAACCAAGATGACCTTATAAATGTAAGGTCCCACGATGATGAAACTAACCTTTTCTTGATCTTCTAAGGCGAGCGGAATCTGATGGTATCCCTGGTGGGCATCTAGCATGCAAATTAATTCACATCCGGCAGTGGAGTCTACCACCTGGTCTATTCGAGGCAGGGGTAGCAATCTTTAGGACATGCTTTATTAAGATCCCTAAAATCTATACAGACCCTCCACTTTCCTCCTGGCTTTGCATCACGACATTAGCCACCCACCCGAATTGTACTTCTGGATGTATCCACTAGGAGTTTCTGCACTTCGGCTCGGATGATTTGGTCTTTTTCTGGTCCAAAATGTCTTCTTTTTTGCCGAATGGGCCGAGACATGCTTTATTAAGATCCCTAAAATCTATACAGACCCTCCATGACTGTTCGAGGGATGCCCTGATATTGTTCATCCGGCCAAGAGAAGACGTTTATGTTGCTGATCAGGTAGTCCTTCATCTTCCGCTTCAGATCATCCAGAAGGTCTGCAGCTATCCGAAGGACCCGTTCGGGCCGATTTGGCCATACTTGTATTTCTTCTTTCTCATCTTCTATTGGCGAGCCTTCTCTCAGAGTGTATACGTATGCTTCGCCTTTTGACTTTTCCCGGTCCCGCATTTAACCTCCTCCACATAACACTTTCGAGCAGCCGTTTGATCTCCGGCTACTTCCCCTATCTGGTTGCCTACGGGAAATTTGATTTTTGATGATAAGTGGAGACAAGAGCCTTCAAAGGCATGGTGGCCTTCCCAAAATGATGTTGTAAGCTGAAACTGCGTTCACCACGGTAAAAGTAACTGTCCGCGTCCGGCGAGATGGCTCTTCTCCTAAGGAAAGAGGGAGGTTGATCCGGCCGAGCGGAGTGACTTCGTGCCCCGAGAAGCCATACAGCGCGGTATTCATTGGTTGGAGCCATGTGGTTTCCAGCTGCATACGGTCAAAGGTATCTTTAAATAATATGTTAGCTGAACTACCTGTGTCAATGAAGATTCGAGCTACATCGTAATTGGCCACTGTAGCTTTTATCACCAAGGCGTCGTCATGAGGAGTAACTATTCCCTGCAAATCTTCAGGGCCAAACCTGATTGATGGTTTATCCACGAGGGTCGGGTTGATGCTTACTTGCATGTTTTCTAGTCGTCGGCCGTGAGCCTTCCTGGCCCGATTCGAGTCCCCATCAGTGGCTCCTCCGGCGATCATGTTGATCGTCCCCCGATGCGGAGGGTTGAGTGTTTGAGGTGAGTGGGGGGAGGGGAGGTTCTCCCCTGGAGTGTCCTGCGACCTTCGGGGAACCTGGGCCGGCCTCTGCTGTTCGGGAATGGGCTGAGGGGCCCTTCTAGCTGGATTTCGTCGGGCAAACTCTCGCCCGTCGCGAGAGGTCTCGCCCTGCTGTTCCTTTATTACTTGCCTGATCTCATTAGCTAGAACGCGACACTCCTGCCGAGTGACCGTGATACTTGATGAAAGGCGCAGAAGGACCTCGCTTCTCGCGTGTGGCTTAGCTTCTCAACGGTATGAATGGTCCTATCCTTCCTAAGCCGTGGAGGGTAAACAGGAGCCCCGGATGATTGAAAAGGCGGGGGGACTTTCTGGATGCTTTTCTGGGGTTTTGGCCGCTCGATCGATGTTGTCCGTCACCGCCTTCTCGGCTTCTTCTAAGTTGATGTATGCTTCCGCTCTGGCCAGCAAGGCTTCAAAGTGAGGAGGAGGCCTCTTCATTAGGGATTTGGAGAAATCCCCTCGCACGAGGCCATGAGAGAAGGCGTCTACTACTGTATTTGGTGAGGCATCCGGCACGTTCACGGCTATTCGGTTGAAACGGTGCAAATAGCCCCTTAAAGATTCCCAGTTCTGTTTATGGTCATGAGGTACTGGGTTGTCCGCCGATACCGTTTACTACTAGCAAATCTTTGTAGGAATAGTAAGGACAGTTCTTGGAAAGAATGAATAGACCCCGCTGACAGTCGGTCAAACCACCTTTGTGCGGGGCCGATTAGATTAAGAGAGAAAACCTTACATTTCGCTCCATCCGAGTAATTATGGATTAATGCCGTCTTTCTAAACCTTCCCAAATATTCTTCTGGATCAGCCGAGCCATTATATTCCCTATCTGGTGGCACGAAGGACTTGGGCATTCGTCGCTATCATCTTTGAGGCGAGGGGGATTGATGCATCGATAGCGGAGTCTTCCCCTTTTTGGGATCCTTCTCAGATGGTGCATATGAAGGCGTCTTGTAATATATCGAAAAAAAACAAATTAAACAAAAATTAAAATAATATAATATAATAAGAATATAATTTAAAAACGAGATAAATAAAATAAATCTATTTTATTAAAGTGAAATTAGTTATTTATTAGTATTTTGTTGATAATTTTGGGATAAGCTTTTATATTTGACTAAGTCTAATTAGCTTTATCCAATAATAAATTTGATGGTCTCAAAAGTGGAATTTAGTTATTAAATATCTATTAGAAATTTCGGGATAAAATTTTTATTTGATTGGGCTAGGTCTAATTATTACTAATCATAATATTGATTGATTCAATTAAACTTAGGTTATATATAATTAAGCCTAGGTGAATTTTCTTAAGTTACGTTTTATTTTTCCCTGTTATTCCCGATTCTCTGCTCGCACTTTCCTCGCGTCGACAACCCAATCCGCCGCCTCCGATCATCCCACGCGCCGGCGTCTGCTGCGTATTGTGCCCGCACGCGCGGCGTCGGCTTCCGCCACCTCGGGCGACCTCGCTCGCGACTGAGATTCATCGCCGCCGCTTTCTTCCTGCGCGACGTTGTGTCCAGATCGCCGCCGCTCAAGCTCGTACAGTCGCCGCCCTCTTCTCGTGCGTCGCCTTCGCTGTGTCCAGATCGCCGCCGCCCGAGCTCTAACTGCCATCGCTGCCCTTACAGTTGCGCACCGAAAACAACCAGTCGCCGCCCCTACTCGCGATCAACGCGAATCGGTGAGAAATGATTAATCTGCAATTAGGAGTTGATTAATCAAGTTAATTGAATCAATTAGATTTCTGATTTAATTAACTAGGGTTATTAGTCTGGTTCATTAATCTAGATTAATTAGGCTGATTAAATTGGATTTAATTGAATAATTGGTCCGAATTAATTAACCTATTTAATAGATTAGATTAGTTAAATTAGCTTTAGGCTAATTAATCAAGAGTTAATGTAACCCAAATTGATTAGATAATCAACTTAGAGATTAATAATTGTTACTTGAGTTAATAATGGATTAATTATAACAGAGTCGGAGGCTGAAGCAAATCTTCGGACGGTGAGATAGCTAGGACGTTCGACAGTCAGAGGTGGGTGGATTTTATGATTTTAGAATTTAGTGCATGGTTTTATTGGTTATTTGGTTTACTGATGTTATTGCTAAAAATTACTTTGATACTATATTCGCTGAACCCTTGGATTTTAGATTGCTTGCTCATCATGAACATGTAGTTATTGATTGATATTATTGTTGTAGGTACTTAATTAATGTTGAGATATAAATAGGTAGATAGTGCTGGAAGATACTTACCTATTATTTCGTTGGATTGGTATTATGAATGAACTAGTGAAATAGTATAATTAAGATAAGATTAATTGTTAGAGGATAGATAACTTTTCTCTGTCTCATTGCGCACTATGTCTCCCATTCGTGGTTGAGAGGTGCGAGAGGATTTATAATTTTTCTTCTATCTCTGCCACTATGTCTCCCATTCGTGGTTGAGAGGGTGCAGAGAGGTTCTCTACTTTGAACTATGGTTGCTTGGTATACTGTGGTCGCTTATGTCTCCCATTCGTGGTTGAGAGGATCTGCCGTGAGTTATACTCATGGACTACTCGTTGAAGTTAGTAATAGTTGGATTAGTGTATCGTAAGTAGCTAGATAGCTACCTTATTTATACCACGAGACCAGGTGGTAGCATGTGGTTGCGTCGATCCATAGCTAGATAGCTATATACTCTGTGCCTTACGAGACGGTCGTGGTAGCATGTCGCCGCATGACATGGAGTCTTTATTGCTTATACGAGTCCCGAGTCCGTCGTGGTAGCATGTGGTTCTTGGATAATGTCTTTGTATTACCTCGAGAGCCACGAGGCTTTGTCATGATATCTTGTTATGTATTGCTTGTAGATTGCGATTAGTTGTATATGTTGCGGTGTATTTGTTATATTGTTGATCGGGTTAGTTGTAGGTGACTTTGATACTCTTGAGGTTTGGTTACTCTAGTTTGTTCCCTTTGACTTCCATTATGTCCATTATATCCATTATGATTATGCACTATTTTCTATCCACCCATTTGAGTGGTTGTACTCACCCACCCTCTTCTTTTATCCTCAGTTAGCTAGTAGAGGACATGTCGATTGGCTTACCTTCGTCGCTCAGAGAGTCCCTTAGTCTTTGGTCCCCTTTGCATCATCGAGATGTCGTTTTATTTACTTTTTGTTATTGCATTTTTGTTTATGTACTTTAGATTTTGGTCGCAGTTTGATTTGGTGTCATAAAACTAATTTACTTTTAATTGATTTATATTTAGTCGTGCATGCATGCGGTTAATAAAATACTTGTATTTCTATATTATTTCAAAGTTTTTATCTGATTTGGTTCCAGTGATGTATATCGGAATAATTGTCGCTAAGGGGCTCCTCCGTCATTTGGATGGCGAATGGGCCCCGGGGCGTGACAAGTCTCCCCAGAGGATCGTGAGGACGAAGCGGTAGAGGATGACTCGGATGATGGCCAAACGGTGGGAGTCACTGTGGGAGTAGCTGGAGTAGGCAGCACAGAAGCCGGAGTAGGGCCCTGGACTGGGCTAGAAGGGGTTGTCGGTGGGGGATTTCCCTGAGGGATGAGGTCACGTAGGACGTCTTCCATGGTTGTCTTGACAAGCGCCACGATGCTTTCCCTCGTTAAGCATTCGCCCGCGAGGTTGTGATTACCGGAATTCGCTCCTTGGTCTGCCATCTTTGCCTCAGGCGTTTTGTTTTTTAACTTCCCACAGACGGCGCCAATTATGATGCCCGGCGAGACCGTGATGGCGAGGTATCGAGTATGAAACCGAATCAGACGCTTTGGCAGAGAGGTGCACAACCCGTAATCGTTGAGCTGATTATGGAAGATCACCGCCAGGTAGCAGAGCAGAATGATGTGGGCCGAGCCGAATGGAGAGCCTGATTGATCGGTTAAGAGGTGCGGAGAGAGATCTCGACGACGACCTCCACGCCAAGACGAACTTAGGGGTAGAGGAAAGAGGAACTCAAAGCAACTAGTATCAATGTTTGGAAAAACTTACCTCCCCCTTTCCCAAGAGGGTCTTATATATAGAAGGGAGGCTCTGTTCTCGAGGAGCTCTGTCCACAGAAGTGACGGGGCCTAATGGACCATACAATATAATCATTGTTACTTGGACTGTCTCCCGCGCGTGGGTTGCAATTACTACACATCGTGCGGTTGATAGGAGACAAGTCTCAATTAATATTGCGGCTAATCTCTTGAGATCTTAGCAGGGAAATCTGCCCTTTGGACGAGAGCAGTAATTAATACACGACGCACGGTTGATGGGAGACCATTCTCTATTAATGCCTCAGACATTCCTCTGAACATTGTCAGTGATTTATCCTTTCAAAGGTGAATATGCTCCTTCAACTTGCTGACATGGCCTTCCTCCTTAGTTTACAATAAAATGAATCCTTCTTCCTGCGGGACGTCGATATGAGAGAATCGATTCGAGCGGGACGTCCGTATATATAAGAAATCCGAGCGAGCAGGCGTCCGGTATATAAGAGAAGTCGGAGGCCTTGAGCGTCGGTAGCGACGCACGCAGCGTCGGTATATATAAGAGAAGTCCAACATTCGCAATGGGTTCATCCTATTTGTTTAAATCTCGTCTTTTAGTCTTATCTGAGTATCACTAGGTATCATAGCATTTCCTATTAGAAAAAAAAAACACCTTGATTACGTGACTTAGAAATAATTAAATTCATTTCCATTAATTTATTATAAATTCATTCTATTTTTATTTCCGTATTCAAATCGCCGACCCCTGCCATGCAATATTTCAAAATCTATTTTATTCTATGTGATGATTGCAATTATGACTAATATTGTATGCCTTATATAATTTTTCTATTCACCACCTTCGGGTTGCAGCTACCGTCTAAGTCACGAAAACGCGATCCTTTATTTATTAGCCGAATATCCACAGTCTTCTATTATCAATATTAACGAAAATTGCATAATTCTAAATCCACCTAGTGAAAATTTACAATCATACCAAAAAAATTAAAGAAACAAAAGGCATATGCAAGCGGATTTATTTTTCCATGTGATCCAAGTGGGGCCAGATATATACGATGAACTCTCGTGACTTCCTTTTGGCTTATGCAATCGAACGAAGAATCGACGAGATAAAATAATTATTTAGTATGAGACAAGGGAAGAAAGAGCTATATTTTTCAGTGTTCTAAAAAGCGTTAGACGGTAGATGAACGATCACTCGTCGCCTAGCGCCTAGGCGGCTAGGCGGCCACCTAGGCGATTTCTAGGCGGTTTCTAGGCGGTCGATTTTGTTAATATTTTAAATATAATAATATATAAAAAAAATTATTATATTAGGGGCACTCAAAAGTCAAAATTCACTTTGTAGCCTCCACAAGTCCACATGCATGTAACAAATAATAACTAATAGCAACTCAACAAGTAACAAGAATATTAAAAATGTTTAAGATTGTAAACAATAAGAATTATAAAATATAAGAATTAAAAACATAATTGCAAACAATATTAAAAATTCATTGCAATAATAAGAATTGACAATTGTAAACAACAAGAATACTTGACAATAAACAATAATTTACCCAATTTACATATCAAGCAACATTGCAACAATAAACATTGCAAACAACAAGAGCACAACACACAAATCACAATGAAGCACGACACAATAACAAATTTAACGGATTAAAAAAACTATTAAGAATACTTGACAATAAACATTAAGCAACGTACCCAACACTAATAGAATGAAGAAAAACACATTCCTACATATTGTGAATGTTTAGTTGAAAAAGATCATTTCTCCAAAAAGCAAGACCAAGGATACATCAACAATAAAGTGAATATCATCTTAACCGATAAACAAAATATCATTTACTGATTTACCTTACAGAGCGATCTAGATTTTACCATAATTCTTCAACTTCTTCTAGTTCATCTCCATATTTCTCCAACACTTCCTCTGTATTGGATTCAAATTCAAAATCCATGGCATCTTCCTCTTCTTCATCCGATACAAATTCTTCTTCGTGAAGTTCTCTTACATCTTCAATATTTGTCTCAACATCTTCATCTCCACCATCAACAATCCATCCTTGTGCCATAGTTGCTTCACTAGCAAGTAGCACATCGACTCCTTTTTCTTCTAGTCTTCTTTTTTTGTTTATGATCTTGGCATTGAATTGAACATAAACTAAATTGTTCAACCTTCCGGTATCTAATTTATTTCTTTTCTTTGTATGGATCTATATTAAAGAAAATTAGAAAAATATTAATATTGATTATTGAATACATATTTAGACATTTAATATAAGTAATTAAATATTTACTCCCTCAAAAGTACTCCAATTTCTTTCACAACCGGAAGAACTCGTAGTTAAAGAAAGAATTCTTTTAGCCATCTTTTGCAATTTAGGTACACCATTTCCAAAAAGATGTCACCATCCAACTAAATAAAAATAAACCCAACAATAAGTCAATAACAATAAGCAAAATCAAGAAACAACCAATAAAGATTAAAAGTTACAAAATAAAATAAGCAATTCTTAGTTCTTAGTTCTTACCCGGATCATATTTCTCATCATTTTTTGTGCACCCCACTATAGCCAATGCTCTTCCAAACCCCCCATTTTGTTGATATACTTCAATAACTCCACATTTACTATGTCACTTTGACTATCAATATCATTAGGAAAGAATGTTTCAACACAAGTGAAAAATCCATTCATAACCACTTCTTCACTTCCTATGCTCCGGTCATTGAAGGAGTAATAAGAGTTCAAGAGGTAGGCCGCCAAATGTAGTGGACTATCAAGCCGATTACGGCTTTTTTCATCAATAATATCAATAAGCGGACGATAGTGAAGCTCTTGATTGTTGAATGTCACTTTAATATCCTCTCTCGCTCTAAGTAATTCTCCATACACAAAACCCATAGATGGTTTATTATCCCCATCAACAAGACGAAGCACCTTAATTAAAGGGGCAAACACCTTCAAGCAAAAACTTACCCCATTCCAAAAAGAGGTACTCAAAGCGATATTATATGTCGCCTTCCCCTTTGCACTCTTTGAATGTTTGCATGTATTACATTCTTCACTAGCAACCATAGTTCTTAGTTCACTTTTCTTCTCTATCAAGCTTTGCAAAGTTAAAAAGGCGGTTGCAAATCGTGTTACTCCCGGCCTCACTATGTCTCTTTTTTTGGTAAATTTTCTCATAATTGATAATGTCTTGTGATGTGCATAAATAAAGATTGTCAAGCTCTTTGCCTTTTCAATCACCCCTTTGAACTTAGGTTGATTCCCAATTCCTTGAAGCATAAGATTCACCGTGTGAGTTGCACATGAAGTCCAAAATATATGTGGTCTCTTCTCCTTCAACAGATCTTTTGCCGCCATATTATTCGAAGCATTGTCCGTTACCACTTGAACTACATTTTGGGGTCCAACTTCTTCAATACACTTGTCCACATATTCAAATATATAATTTCCGGTGTGTGCTTCATTCGATGCTTCCCTAGAAGAAAGGAAAGTTGTGCCTTCTTTACAATTTATACACAAATTCATGATACTTCTTCTTTTTCGATCAGTCCATGCATCAGTCAAAATTGAACAACCATTCAAAGCCCATTCTTCTTCTTGCTTCTTTAATAGACTTTTAGTTCTATCTACCTCTTCTTTCAATAAGGGCTCCCTTAACAGGTATTGAGTTGAAGGATGATAACCTGGGCCAAATTGACCAACCACTTCTGCAAACCTCTTGAAGCTATCATTGTCAATGGCATGAAAAGGAATACCAGACTCATACACCCATCGAGCTAAATATTAGTGCACATTATGTGTCCTTTGCTTCCAAAGTGCATCAATAATATTTTGTTGTTGTTTTGTCTTCTTACTTTCACTCAATGAAGAATCAGGATCAATGACAGATACAAATTGATCCATAGGCCCAAGAGTACGCGGATTCTTTTTTGTCCCTCGACTCCCTTCGTCCACCTCATATTCTTCAAGAACAACTTCTTCTCTCACCTCCATTTCATTCATATTCTTTTGTTTCTTTTTTGTTCTTGCATCTTCAATAGCATTCTTACACTTCACTTTATCCTCATCCGAAGACTTCTTACACGGGGCAACATTTCCTTTGATATTGGCAACATGTTGTTTGAGCCTATAAATTCCACCACTAGTAATTTTTCCACACAACTTACATTTCAACTTATCCAAACTTTTAGGATCCACCAATTCCGCAAATTCCCATCCAATATCATTGGAATTACGCTTCAAACGAAAATCAATCTCGGACATTGAATTAGATGCTTCAGAAGATATAGTACCTGACATTCTTGATTTTCTTGCACTCTGAAGGATAAAAATGAAACCCTTGTATAAATTTGAATCAAAATGCAAGGCGGATCTATTTATTGTTAGTAAGGAAAGAAAAATCAATTTACGATGCCAAGAAGAGAAAGCACGCGGTGTTACACTACAAGAACAATAAGCGAATAAAATTCACACTTGAAATCAAACTTTTCCATCAAAATTGAATTGTATGTAATTCTGAGGAATATTAAGAAATGGAATAAACAAAAGGAAAACACAATATGTGTATTAGCTAAGATACCATAGAAAGAATTATATGGATCAATCTCATTTGTGTCGGGAGTTCCGCTCAACGCCCAGCAAACCGCCCCCGTTGCCGGCCGCGGAGGTGAAAATGCGCGACACGCTGTGTTGTGCTCAACACGGCGTGTCGCACATCGCGTGCGACACGCTGTTGTGCTCAACACAGCGTGTCACTCGCCGACGATGCGCGTGTTGTACTCGGCTGCAGCGGCGTGTCGCTCAACATTCTGCGCTGTGTTGTTTCTCACCGGCGTGTCAGGCTCCTGAAAAGTGAAAACAATCAAAACATATAACTCTTGTATAATCCCTTACCTTAGTCTGGACTGTGGCGTGCGGCGAAGTGCGGCGAAGGGAAGGGCCGACAACAGAGTCGCCGGCGACCTATCCGGGGACGAGGGAGAGCTCGACAGGGGAGAAAGGTGGCGATAAGCGGAAAGGGTGTCGGCGGTGGGGATCCGGATCGGGTGCTTAGCTTCCGTCGGCGGCACGATCGGCGGCGAGACAGAGACTTCGGCGGTCGGAGAGCGACAGCGTGAAGTCGGCTTAGCCACTGGGCGCAGCCGTGAGCGAAAGCGAAGGTAGGGATTCCAAAATTTGGCTCGATTAGGATTTACTGATTCAGAAATCGCGATTTGTGAATCGCGAATTCGCGACTACGTTGCCGGGTCGGTCGCCCCGATTAATCGAAGTCATCGATTAATCGCTCTGGGCGCCGATTAAAGCGGTCGACGCCGCCGATTAATGCGGCGACGCCTAGCGACGTCGCCTCTGGAAATATCGGGGCGATGGATGAGCGTCCACCGCCTACGCACCACCTAATCGGATAAAATCGCCGATTTTTAGAACACTATACCGTGCACAACTCTGCATGGAAAATGTTTAGCCTCCCGCTTCTTTTAACAGTCACCTAGCTAGCAAGAGTCGCCAAGGTGTTCGTTGAGATGTCCATCGTCAATCCTTGTCCACTTCTTTAAACGAGCGTCGATTCCTTCAGTTCTGATCCTGCTACAGAAATGTTTCGATGGTTTTGGGTTGTCTTGGTAGTTGGTGCTAAATCAAACAATCATCATGAACACTGTATCACATTCTGTCACACTGTGCGTCTCTCAGTAAGGATTGAACAATATTGTACGTTGTGCTAATTAAGAGTATGAAAGTAGCATTTCTTATTAGAAAAAGGACATCGATATTAATTACTCCGGAAGAGTCATTATAATTAATTTCCTAACAGCTTTCCACCACTTTTGAAATGTCAGAAAAAAAAAGAGAGGGAGAGATCACTTTTATACAATCTCACTAATTAACCGAGAGAGAGAGAGATCCGAACAAATTAAACGTAAAATAATGCTAATAAATCCATGCGGACTCATTAATTATTATGGCAGACTATAATCCGATATGCTAGTGATCAGTGGCGAAAAGAATGGAGAGAGTGTGCGAAAGCATTTCTTCCTTTAAAAATAGTCAACTGTCATCAAATTTAGATTCGAGATTGCTAATAACTGCGTGAGCAAAGATCACTGCAGAGCACCTGTCGCTGGAAATCAGGGCGACGTGTGTCGCTTCGCGCCCTGGCGCCAACTGCCTGCAATACAATTAATATTTCAAAATTTATTAGATTCTGTGTGCGTGATGATTACAAGTATGACTATTATATATGGGTTGTATAATTTTTCTTGCGTGTTGAAGACACGAAGAATCTCCCACACCAACTCTATTTTTAATAATAGCATCTGCTCTTAGCCAATTGTTTTCGTCGCCTACTGCCAGAACGCTCCACCATGGCATCATCTTCTTTTTCTCCTCCACATATCCCACCAATCGCCCTTATATACTTTTTCAGCAATTTGAACCTTGCTTTCACTGTCAAAGCATCTTCCCTGACGATGGTCCGATCCCATCAGCCTTTTTCTCAACAAGCTAAGTAACAGCATGCAGCGACGACTGCGTGCTCTTCTTCTTTCATTCAACAGCTAGCTAGCGACTACAATTACTGTCATCCATTGCAGCCAGTTCACTACTGTTATTCATGCATCATCATCATCATCATCTCATAATTCGATTTGATGTCGGCTTGATTTATTTGGCTAGCGAGTTCATATATATTTTTATAAAAATATATATGAATTAAACTCGCTACTGTCACAAAAAAAAAATACCTTCATTTTTATATATTTTTATAAAAATAACAAAAAAATTGAAATTTCCTCTCCAGTTTTGGATGAATACCTTCACTACTGTCACAAAATGATTCATTAACGACTATGAATATGATTCCTTCTTTATTCATCAAATTTAACGATGTTAACTATTCAATCTGAAAAAATACAATTTTTTCTTTCACCATTCATGATTTACTTAGACAGTTGATAATACTCTATCCTCATCTCAAAAAGATGATCTAACTTATGTCGTTTGATTTAAGAAGAATCCATTAGTCTTGTATCGATTAATCTAGTCAACGATTGATCCTAGCTATACTTCTTAATTATGCTCGTGGGATTCTCTCGACGAGTTTGGAAAACTCTTGATCAAACTTTTGCATCAATCAATACCCTTACTAATATTTTAGTTGTAAATGTATATTCAATCTCTCAACCAAATTTATTAATATATGTTTCTGCAAGTTTAGATCTTCAATATAACAATTAATTTCGTTTCTAATGTCACAACTCACCATGAATCAAATGTCACTCGAAACATTTATGATATGTTTCATGACCTGAATCTCAGACGATGCATGAATCTCTTTATTGGTGCATATGACTAGTAAATTAAGCTTCATGACTTGACCATAACGATCAAACTCACTTGCAATATGATTATTGAAACGGTAGTAAATGAAACATATATATGTACATTGCCAGATTTGTCTTAACTGTGGTCATTTTGCTCAAAAATGCTATAAAAAATTTGATTCAAATTTTTTGATCGAGGATCGATATCATCAAATCAAGCTCCACCCCCTCTGGACAATCACCAACTTAGTCAACATTCTCTCTCTATCTCTCCTAATACAATTCCATCTGTTCTTAAATAATCTCCAGAATAACATCGAGATTTTGAAGTGATTCATTATATTACATTAGAATTTAATATTCTCACAAAAACTTCGCCCTATCATATACCTAACGTGGTAAATTAGACAATGACCTAGATTTGCAAATTTCTCACCTTAATCACATTCTTTCATTTATGTGATCGTACTTTAAGCATGTACAATAACACTCTTCATGTTCATTCTATTACTAATAATTTACTTTCCGTACATCAATTTACTCTTGATAATAATATATTTTTAAAAGTTCATCTTCATCTTGGTCTTGTGAAGGATCTTGCGACGAGAACTATTCTATTTTGAGGAGAGATTAAACATGAACTTTATCATGCATCTTCATTCAACCACTACTCACAAATTCTCTTGGCACGCATATTTTGATCATCTATCTTTACATCTACTTTAAGATATTATCAATTGTTATGGTTTATCAACTTCTTAAGCATCTTCATCTTACTTATGTGAAGTTTGCATGAAAATAAAATCTCATAAACTATCGTTTGTGTCTTCCACTTGTATCTTTACTTTTCCTTATAAATAATTCACTCTAATGCATGGGATCTGCTCCTATTTTATTTCATCAATGTCATCTTTATTATGTTATCCTTATTGATAACTTTAATAAGTTCACTTAGATCTTTCTTATAATATGAAAATAGCATCACCATATGGTTAAAACTACCTGAGTTCTTCTTAATCATGTCTTAGTTCTACTCAAATTTTGGGATGATGATATTTAAATCTCTATCTACCTTATTAATCGTCTATCCACTTCACTATTTCAAAACAAAAATTCCTTGCAAATTTTTTATAATCACCCTCTTGATTACTCTTCTTATGTATTTTTGGTTGCACATATTATCCCTAATTATGACCTTACTTTAAACACAAGTTAAATCTCCGTTCTCAATGATATATTTTTCTCAGTTATAATAATTTCCATTATAGATATCATTGCTTGTATATATCAACTCAACGAATATATATTTCTAGACGTGTTACCTTTCCATGCATTTGCAGTTGTTACCTTAGAAACTCCTTCAAAAAGTCAATGCACTTTTCTTTTATCATCAATTAGTATACCATAATTTTCTTAGGTTGCTCTAATAAAATTTGAATTGCAAGTACAAAGGGAGATGGAATTTTGAGTCTTGCTTCATCCCCACTAATTTTTTTCACACTCAGTGATTAGTTGATTAGTGATGATCTACTTTCTAGTCCTAGTTCTCATCACTCATCTTTGAGTAGCTTTGATAATAACACTCCTCATTGATTACTTAAGTGAGATTTATGCGTAATGTCCATCAATTTTCAGTCGTTATCTTCTTCCACATACTTTAATTGTTTCTTCAAATTTTATTGAACCAACCAGCTTTACGCAAACAGTTAAAGACCCAAATTAACATGTTGCGATGACTATAATTTTAATGCTCTTCTCTGTAATAAAATATGACGTTTAGTTCTTCTAACTCCGTCTATAAATGGACTCTAAATGAATTTATCGAATTAAGTGTTATGCAAATGGCTCCATTGAACATTACAAAGCTTATCTTGTCGCTAAAGACTTTAATCAATAATCGAGTATTAATTTTAATGATATTTTTAGTTCGATAGTCAAAATATCACCTCGTGCATAGTTTGATTGTCTATCTGGCTAATTGACTTCTTATCTAGGGTTTCTCTAACTTAAAAATTGACTTTTCTTTATTCTACGTATCTTCTTTTTAATTTATGTGAATAATATTATACTAATTGGTTTTTAATTTATGTGAATAATATTATACTAATTGGTAGAAGACATTATTATTTTATTTAATCTTCTTATTTAAGAGTTTCCTATTCGGCATTTTGGCAATGCTCGCTTTTTTCCTTGATATGAAATTTCTTCCACATTTTCAAAGTTGTCATCTCTTTCAAAGTAAATATATTACTAAATTTTTTCAACGAGTTAAAATAGATAATGCATGCCTTATCTCTATTCTAATCATTAAAGGTGATTTCGTTGTATTTTCATCTTCTCTTGCAATGACTAATTAATCTCCTATCTATCGAAGCATTATTGACGTCCTATAATATATCACTATTACAAGACCTGACACCACTAGGAAGGCGTTAAGAGAATTTTTTTTCTATCTTAAAGGTATTGTTCTATATATATGATCTTCTTTTATATTGTCCATTTTTTGAAAAAGTTAATTATTTATAGTGATGCAGATTGAATATGATCTTTTGGAGACAAACATTTTACTAATACATATGCTTATTTTTTAGACGAAATCTTATTTCTTAATTTAAAAAAAAAATAACCTACAATCTCTTGCTCAAACACTAAAATGGAGTACAAAACTATAATTAATGTGACATGTGAAATTATTTGATCCCAGTCTCTTTTTACAATTATATTTTTCCATAATTATTATATCTAAATATGATGTGACATTGAAGTTACAACAAATTCAATTTTTCATACTTATTTAAATATGTGAAAATTACTTCTTTTTTTTTGTCATAGAACATATCACCCTTCTAACTTTCAATATAGTTGATGAAAAAATAATAATAATGTTCACCCCAATCATTTTTCATTATCAGTCCCACAGTAATACGAAGAGAGGTAAATCACAGGATCAACTTAATTAATTATAGTCGACCATCACATGACTATATATGCAGGTTGGAGGAATTGTCTCCGTGGGCATGCACCTATCGGGAATTGATTTTTTACTCTTTTGATATAAATCTATTACTTGATGACCATCACAATGCGAGGACAACTTTAATTAATATCTTAAGGTAAAAAGTGATACACTCACCTCAGACGTCCTTCATCGTCGATCCCATAAGTGGATGAAGAAAGATAAATCATGAGGGACATTTTTTCTCAATCAAGAAGTAGCACGGCGAGAGGGTACATAGATACTCCAAAAAATTTTACAACCCTCAAAGATTACCTCTTATTCTCTAGAACAATTCTATCATCCATGCTAATCATTTGATCATCTCATTAGGGACAACTTTAATTCAATATCTTACATCTATATAAAAGATCAATCTATTAACATATTTATTAAGTCATCATCTAGATAATATTTTACTAAATTGATAATTAAATTCAATATTAAGATAATCCTGTTGAATTTGCCTGATAATGACAGCAACAATCTCAATTAAAGATAAATTTTTAAATTGATTTCGATGAATTAGGAATTGTGAATTAGCAATCAAGATCAGTGGGGTGGGTGGGGTGCAGGGATATTTTTAAATTTATTGTTACGATTGCATGCAGGAGTCATGACGCGATTGCATTGCATGTCTGATTTAATTCACTTCATTCCTCCGGCCAGTTCTATAAGAAGGACCCGTCTCGTCAACCCTCCTAGCTCCCACCCACAAACCATCTACTCGATCGAATCGAATCTTAATCCATGGCGCTGCTAAAGGCAACCAGCACGATGGCGCCGGCGACCACCAAGCTTGGCCCGGCAGCGTGCGAGAATGATGCGGAGAAGTTGGCGTTCATCGAAGAGATGACGATGAACCCCGGCAAGGAGCAGGAGCGGGTGCTGGCGGAGATCCTGACGCAGAACGCCGAAACGGAATACCTGCGACGGTACGGCCTCGGCGGCGCCACCGACCGCGCCACGTTCAAGTCGAAGATTCCGATGGTCACGTACATGGACCTCCAAACGGAGATCCAGAGGATCGCCAATGGCGACAGCTCAGCCATCCTCTCCGGCCACCCCATCTCGGAATTCCTAACGAGGTAGATTAATTATTACTAACCGCTCAATTCTTTCAATCGCTTGCATATTTTTGTTCTTATTTATAGTGAATTGGTAACTCTTGTGGAAGTAGTTCGGGGACTTCGGCCGGCGAGAGGAAGCTGATGCCGACGATCCAAGCAGAGATGGAAAGGCGGCAACTCTTCTACAGTTTTATCATGCCTCTTATTAACCCGTCCGTACTTCCTCTGCTTTAATACGATAATCTCCGGTTGTGGTATATATCGACAAATTAATTATGTCTTAATTATTCTTCTTCGTTCATTCTATAATCCCATTTGCACGAGCTTGCACTAAACAAAGCTTTAAAATCCTCTTATATATAGAAGTTAATTAATTGATTATATATAAAGATGCATGAGCATCGTGGTTCATTAATTAAACAGGCTTAGCTTAATTATTTTGGTTTATGTGATTACTTGAAAGCGACACTTGACTTAATTAATTACTAGTTAGTATCTACCCGAATTAACTTAATTAATCACTGAAAATTATTAAAATTCCCATGAAATTAAATAATAATAGGTACGTGCCGGGATTGGATAAGGGCAAGGGGCTCTACTTCCTGTTTGTGAAGTCTGAGAGCTGGACCCCCGGCGGCCTGCCCGCCAGACCGGTGCTCACAAGCTACTACAAGAGCAACCACTTCCGTTCTCGCCCGTTCGACCCTTACAATGTCTACACGAGCCCAACCGCTGCTATCCTCTGCGCCGACGCCTTCCAGAGCATGTACACTCAGATGCTTTGCGGCCTCATCGACCGCCTAGCCGTCCTCCGCGTCGGGGCCGTCTTCGCCTCCGGCCTGCTCCGAGCCATCGGCTTCCTCCAGCGCAACTGGCGCGACCTCGCCGCCGACATCTCTGCCGGCGCCCTCACGCACAAGGTCACCGACCCGGCCATCCGTGAAGCGGTGGCGGATCTCCTGAGGCCCGATGCGACCCTCGCGGAGTTCATAGCGGCGGAGTGCGCGGGCGGGGACTGGAAAGGGTTAGTGAAGCGGATCTGGCCCAATACCAAGTACCTCGACGTGATCGTGACAGGAGCGATGAAGCAGTATATTCCGAGGCTGGAGTACTACGGCGGCGGGCTGCCGATGGTGTGCACCATGTACGCCTCCTCGGAGTGCTATTTCGGGCTCAACCTCCGCCCTATGTGCAAACCCAGTGAGGTTTCCTACACCATCATGCCTATGATGGGCTACTTCGAGTTCCTCCCCCACGAGGAAGGCTCCGCCGTCGGTGGCGCAGCACCGGCGCAGCTCGTCGACCTCGTCGATGTCGAGATCGGCAAGCAGTACGAGCTGGTCGTCACCACCTATGCCGGCCTTTGCCGCTACCGAGTTGGCGACATTCTTCAGGTAATTAATTTATAATTGCATCAATTCCACCAATGTATAATTAACATTTTAAAAGTGCGAGATTTTCCAGGTGACTGGGTTTTACAACACGACGCCGGAGTTCCGGTTCGTGCGAAGGAAGAACGTGCTTCTGAGCATCGAGTCGGACAAAACGGACGAGGCGGAGCTGCAAGGTGCGGTGGAGCGAGCTGCGGCGCTACTGCAACCGTGGGGGGCGACAGTGGTGGAGTACACGAGCCAGGCGGACACGAAGGCCATCCCTGGCCACTACGTCATCTACTGGGAGCTACTGGTGAAGGAAGGAGAAGGGGGGCGGTGGCCACCGGCGGAGACGCTACGGGCGTGCTGCCTGGAGATGGAGGAGGCGATGAACACTGTGTACCGGCAGAGCCGAGTGGCGGACAGCTCCATCGGGCCACTGGAGATCAGGATGGTGAGCGGCGGCACTTTCGAGGATCTCATGGACGACGCCCTGTCACGGGGTGCCTCAATTAACCAGTACAAGGTCCCACGCTGCGTCACCTCCCAGCCCATCATCAAGTTCTTGGATTCCAGGGTCATGGAGGCCCACTTCAGCCCGTCCTGCCCAAAGTGGGCCCCTATAAACGGCGAGCCCATAATTACCATGTTAAATGAGTAGTCTATCGTCTTAGTATGCATAAATATAATGTACATGTAGCTGATAGAATAAAAGGGATGACAACGGCAGATGGAATCATTCGTCAGACTACAGAATAGGGTTGGTGCTCGGTTAGGCTGCTCTTGTTATTTATTTGGGGAGTGTAATGTTGGTTAATTATATGTGTTACCACTTCAAAATGTATGTCCTCACTCCATGACTTTGCATGTCCTCACTCAAAATGTTGTTTCTTTGCAACAACAGCAGCAAAAGGAAAAAAAAAAAAATCCAAAGAGGCAGATTGGAACTATCGACAGCACCTTTTGGTGCTAAATAGAATTCACCGTCCGACTTTCCCTTTCATCGCTAACGACGAAGATGATGTGAGATTAGATTGAACAATAAGACCAACAAAAACAAAAGCTGAAAAAAGGAGGTGAGCGAAAGAGGTAATGAAGCTTGCATGATCTTGTCTAGTGCGTTGAAGTGACAAGCCTATCAACAGGACGACATACCTTTGGGTGCAACGTCGACATTTGCATCATTAAATTTGCAAGAGATCCTATTTGTAACAGTATTAATATTCTTATATTGGATTTCAAAATTTTTATGTATTAAAAATAATCATGGATTGAGATCCATTTATCAGGATTTTGCCAAGAGCATCTAAATCCCAGGATTTGGAAGGTTTATCTACCAGGGATCGTGCAGAAACAAAGCCTCTGCTCTGGAATTTAATTATCATTACCACAGGGAAAGTGCATCACAACAAGTAAACAAGACGTCTGAAACAGTTTCAAGCCATGAGCCAGAGTACTTGAGCTGGCGGACAGGATTTTACAGTCCCAACAATTAACTGTGAACATGCAATCCAGTTGTCTGATAAAAGTTTCCACTTGTGAAGAAATCTGAAAAAAAAAAAAAAAAAGAGGTCTGGATAAATAGAAACACCAAAAAAAGACTGCCCTTGATTGCAGTTGGGCCTTTGGGGTATGTTCTTAGACATAAATGAAGCTGTCGAAAAGCATGAAATTGACTGTTCCCAAGAAGAATGCATCTAGGATAAACCAATCTCTATGTAGCAATTATTTCCATTATTTACATACTGACACTATTTACATTTTTGACGCGTGTACTCTCTTAGAAGGCTTGCAGTAACGACCAGATGTTGCTATAGTAGCCAAAAGGATACTGCTTTGCGCTACCAGATTTTGCAGTGGTTACCCAATGCGGTTTCACTGCGTGTCTTGTTGATTAAGGGGATGAACTTGTATTACTGAGTGCTCTCTGGCAAAAAGATGTACTATTCAGTAATGCCATCAGGTGATATAGTTTGTTCATTCCCAGATATGTTGAATAGTTGCAACGTCTCTAATGTGATGGCCTAATTAGCTAGCACGCACCTAGTACCATCATAAGGGTTCCAAATTAGATAATCAGAAGCATTTGTTGCGACTGTGAAACAACTTTAGCATGACGCTCAAACCAGAAAAGAAGGCGAGCAAGAAAGTCACGATGGACTATAATCATAGGCTGAAACGTAAGATAGATGTTATCGTATTCGGAAGAGTCATCCTTCCATGTGTTTCCAGCCATCATGTTTTCAGATTGATGAGGTGGACTAGGATGCATATTTGGAGATAGAGTCGCGAGTAGACCATGTACTACCGAGTGAATAACATCTTCCATCTAATTAAGAGTTGGTCGGCTCAGAAATTTCAGCAACCTACAGAAAAAGACAATTGAAATATACCACATCGATCAAACATGCTGTTAGATAAAAATAAAAACTAAATAAAGACAGTTTTAGAGTAAACAATAAGGCTTTAATTGAGAACAAAAACCTCAAAAGTTGAGGACCTTGTGAGACCTTAAGAGAGAAACAAAAAAAAAAGGGAAAAATAACACAAATTAACATTTATAACAATTATATTCTTTACGTTAGCTAATTAAAGCTTATTTGTATTCATATCTATCACAACAAGATGGACTTTACTAGGATGAAATTAAATGGACCGGCAATTAAATCTTGGATAGAAACTTCTTTTTCCGTTGGATAATCTATTATTGACTTCTCCTTTACTTGTTTCACAGTATTATTTATTAGTTTTATAAGTCTTGCCAGGTTTTACTGCTTTTGCCAAATCTTCAAATCATATTGGGCACTGATTTAGATTGATGGAATTTTTTTCTCCCAAAACAACGAAAAAGTTTAAACTGCTTAATTTAATTTGTCTGTGAAGATTAATTCTATATAAATGTTCACCGTTTTTAATCTGGAAAATGGTCCAAGAAAACACCAGACTGTGTATTAGCAACATGAATCACACAACACTGACTGATGTGCAAGCTTACTGGAAATTCAACAGGCTGGAAATAGTTGCACGTAGTATTATAACTGACCTTCTCATGTTGCAATGATCTCAAATAATCTAGCAGTTCATCCTTTTCTTCTCCCATCTCAAGGGAAGAATGTTTACTTTTCATAGAATGTAACTCCTGGAGATTCATGATATTATGAACAATGGTAAAAGGAAAGCAAAGTTGGACAAATAAATTATTTTTGAAAAATAACTTACTTATGAACTGGAAATAATAATAGTACAAAAGATAAAAGTGAAAGTAAGAGTAACAGGTTAGTACGAAGATATATTTCATAGATGTTAAGAATATGTCTTTGGAAGATGACAATTTCTAATAGAAACAGGTCACACGTATAAGAGGATCGATGAGACTGATCCGGTTGAGACTCGAGGATGGGCCGAATCCTCTAGAACTCTGAGTAGACCTCTACAGACAGGTCGGATACGGGTCTACCACTATTGGCTTTTGTATACATATTTAATTCTAAACATCTTATATACAAAATTTAAATTTTGTTAGCTTTTCTAATACCATTAATATCATATATATGTATACGTACTATCTTTTTAGAATTTTAGATAGCGTATCAAATTGCATTTTCACTTGTTGAACAAAATCTGATCTTCACTTCAAAAATTCGGTCAAATTACTGAGGCTTGATTTGGATGATACCTGACATGATTAC
Source organism: Wurfbainia villosa (assembly GCA_025175895.1). Lineage (NCBI taxonomy): Eukaryota > Viridiplantae > Streptophyta > Magnoliopsida > Zingiberales > Zingiberaceae > Wurfbainia > Wurfbainia villosa. The sequence goes on along the minus strand of CM045991.1, from coordinate 19,583,284 downwards.
TCTAGGTATCTGGTTTCTTGAGCATATAAGTTGAAAAATGGATCTGGAAGATGAGGTTAGTCGACAAGTGCGAAGTGGATCATCTTTCGCTTGTTTCCTTTGTCAATCTTTAGCACTTACTAGATACAGAAAAGCCATCCGTTCTCTCTATATACTCAAGGAGACACTCTAGAATAATTTCCTTTCTATTTCTTCCCTTCACTTTTTTGTCGTTCTTACATATTCATCTTTTTAATTTACCATCTCTACAAGGCTGCAACACTAGTTTGGTTGCTTAATTTGTTAATTTAACCACTTTTTTTATAACTATATGAGTACATCATTATTTTCTACATTAATAGCTGATATATGAGGACAATGAAAATAATTTTTACGAATGATACTGAATATTTGACAAAGTGAAAGTTAACTCTTCACTTACCTGTTTTCATGGAAGAAACTAACAACTTGAAAAGTGATGCCCAAAGAACTTCAACTACCACAGTAAATTGACTGGATGGAAGAAGACCCAACATGCATGCTTGCAATAGTCCTTTTCATTGCATCCACTGTGTTAGGTGGTACGCCTTTTTGGATGTGCAGTGGCTCACATCCATGGGCTCAATCTCTTCTATCAAGCTTAATAGTGGCCACTTCTGAAAAGTGAAGAAAATAAAAAAGGATCAGAAGATATCGTAGAAGTTAAATATGGATGAAAGATCTTGGGGCAATGTATGCAAGATCCTAACAGAACGGTATATTTAATTATTCATCTGACCTAGTTAACGCCTCAATCTAATCATACTCATGTATCTTTCACGTTCTATTTTCCATATGCGGATTCTAGTACTTCAACTCATTTCATCGATCAAATTGTCTAGGATTTTATCACCAAATGGAAGCCAACAAAAAAAAGCAGGCCGGTTTCATCAACACTTTATAGAACTTGAAAAAAAAAAACTGAGTTTATTATATTGTCATTATCACATAGTAATAAAAACCATTAAGAAATCTAAGATTATATTGTTTCAAGCAGTTATAAGATGTGAGAACTAGTCTGGAATAACTAAGCTGAAAACTTATTAAAACAAGGAAGAAATTGTCAGAAATAAATATCAATAAACTCCTGGATTGAACCTCAGAGGCAATTTAAAATAGTGGTACAAGATTTAAACGAAAAAAAGGTCACCACGTACATTTCATCTCAGAAGAAGTTAAAAATTTCATACTGCAGGGCAGCAAGAGACAGAGAGAAAAAAATCAAAAGTCATTTGAATTTGTCATCACCCACATTTGTTAGGTTCAAATACAATAAATACCCAAACAAGTAATCATGAAAATTTATATAAAAGAACATAGTTAGAATGTTGATATTCAAGAAAGCAAATCCAGTGAATAAAAAAAGCAGATTGGTTCATTTCCAAATACTAAGCCTTCGGAACAAGTAGTTAGTCAGCAGAGAATAATTGTTGTCCTTTGTTGAATTTCATCTCATTCCAACGGTCATACTAAGTAATTTATGCTACCCAATTGTAAATTTAGAAACTTTCGTAAGCCTCAGTTCTTTTTAAACCAGGTTTCTGGGCGAGCAGTTTGTTTACAATACGCGCCCACTTCCTTCAATTAATGAATTCTATTCAATGCACTGTTTGACAACCAAACATCTGATAGTTCCAACCAATCTGACAAATTTTCCCAGCAATTGGTCCGGAATACAATTCCTCCAACGAATACGGTCTATGATAACGCAAGAGACCAACATAATATACCACGATACCATAGATTGATCCCTTTTTTTTTTCTGGTAACAGGCCGTACGGTGATGAAGCGGAAACGAATCCAAATACTAACCTTGGACGAGTAGCTCTTGGCATCGAATTCGTTGAAGGGGACTGCGGCGCAGGCGAGGACAGCGTGCAGCTGGGGTTTCGAGGGCCCAAAGGGCGCGAATAGATGGACAATGTGGAGGCCGGACTGGGAGGCGATCGACGGCAGCAGTGGGCGCGGCCTTGCAGTTGCGGGGAAAGAGGCCCGGGGGAGCAACGCGGCGACCATGCATCGGCATCCGCTCCGCCGTCCCTGGTTTCTGTCCTTCTCTCTCGTCCCCCTTGGTGTTGGCTTACCGCGTGAATCGGCAGCCACGACTTCCAATAAGGCGAGTCCAACTTGGACGGCTCCGAGGCCTCCGTGGCTCACGTGGAGGATGGGCTGACTGGCCGATTTGTGTCGGACAACATAACTGGACTGGTCAAACCGGTATAATCTGGAATCATTATATATCCACCGTTCTAATTTTGATTTTAAAAAATAATAATTTACATTAATTTAACATTTTGCTTACCTCCATATATATCCTACCCTTTGTGGTGGAAGCATCAAGCATTGTCGTGAGGTTAACCATCCACAATTATCATGATTTGTTGTGTGTTATATACTATGTAACTTTAAATGGTTTACTGATTTGTCAGTACACTCAATATAACTGATAAATGTGGCTAAATGAGTTTAACCTACACAAATGATTGGTAATTAACTTGATAGTCTTTTTTTTACAGCTTGAATCATCGTCCATATTGATTTATTAAACGTGTCGATTTATTAAATCATATCATAAATATCGATCATTACAATATCCCTACAAGGATCATGATATACTATTTCTATTTCTTAATTATGATTTTGAGGCATATCGATAAAATATGATGTTTGTTAAATTTGAAATTGTTATAAGCGTTTTGATAAGAAAATTGGAGTCCGTGATTTCATATTTCATAGATTAAATGTTACACTCCACTTAATTTGGCTGATTAAATTTATATTCAGCATTTACATTGATATTGTCTAACTAAGAATAACTGTAAACTAAACATGCATGATGAGATTAGGTTATGTGTGATCTATTACATGCAAATATTTTTCATCTATCTCATTAACTCTGCATGGTGGCGATGACTTCTCAACAGTAGAGCAGTTCAGAATGGTCTTTTCATGGTGTTGTTGCAACGTCTGGAAGCATGCCATTTAATATTGTAAATTAATCAGTTCAGCCTGGCCTTTGGTAATTAGTAGTTAGCAACAATCACATGGTCGAATAGATCATGGATGGCAATAAATAGATTGTACATGTGCTGGGCTTGATCACCAATATAATTCATAAATATAGTTACGTTCATATACACATACACTACTGAGCAGTACGTGAGCAATTGTCTGTTCATATCCAGTGGGTGTTTGCAGAAATGGCCTTGTCTAATTAGCTTGAACATTTTCCATATAGCTCGATGACATAATGATGAGTGTTCGGGGCTCCTTTCATGTTTAACTCCAGCCTTCCTCGCATTCTTCTGTGTATATATATATATATATATATATGCACACAAAACTGGAATGAGAACAAACATACTTGGGAAGTTGCCTGATATAAAGTGATCGATTACTCTGTAGAGCAATAGGAATTTTGTCTTTTTCCTTCAGCATGTCTATGCATATTTAATTGTTCTCTGGTTGTAACTTATGACTTGCAACCTACTCAACTGATCAAGAACTGCACCTCCCTGTCTCTCTCTCTTTGTTATGTTTTCACTCCAAGCATCATAAAAGCGATCGCGCACACAGGAACGAGCAAAAGAGGTGGCATGCAGATTAGCCATGCCGGATGATGCAGCAGGACTCCATCCCCATGCTCCTTTATCATGTTCCATTCCATGGCTTTCCGATCCATATCAGCTGTTCCTTAAAATTGATGACGGAGGGAACAAAGCGAATTAAAGCGAATGCGTAAAGCCTGAGTGGCTATCCATTGCCGTCATTCGCATGTGGCGTCCGTAGAGGTATCTGATACCTTCATCCTCACACCCACACCCACTTCCTGATGCATCTGCACGCTGCGAATTAGATTGGAAGAAAGTTGACGTACGAAGTGCATGGTGACAACGATGCAGGGTTTAATTCTCTTCTGCTCCACCCATGCATGCATATGCACTTGTCTAGCTAGTTGCCTGTGGTTTGGATAAGGGGCAGAGACCCGAAGCACTTTAATGTCCACTGTATATAACTGCAGATATGATCTCGAGATCAGGAAAGAGTGGGAGACATAGTTATTAAGCAACACACGCACAAATTGTATCGTATATTGCTGTTGATTCATATTCGCGAGTACGTAGCTAGTGTACTGCTTCATATGTATTCCTATAACTATATATTCATGCATGTTTATCCATCCAAACAAAAAAAAAATTACAAGTTGGAAGACATCCTCACAGTTCCATTATAATTTTCTTTTTATCAGCTGAAGGAACTTAGGTCACCAAAATTCACTGCCAGAGTGAATTATTCCTATATACGATCGAGTTCCTTCTACACAGATTAGAGAGAGAATCTGCAGAAGAAGAGCGCGGCCGAGCTACTCACAATGAATTCTATATTAAATGACTTTCATTCAGAACACGTTAGCTGCATTTTTTTGTCTGACACGTTAATGTTAAATGCAATTTTATTCATCATCTTCTAAAGGAGATGTTTTTGTCTTTATATATTATGTTTTAGAAAAACTTCTGAAAAGTTTTAATGATCTTTTGAAATTAAAACTCCCAATGGAAAAAGCGGCAGAACTAGTTATTAACTTGATGTGATGTGTCATAGAAAAAGCAGGGCGCGTGATGAGCGAGCGGTCAATGTGCAGAGATTAGAGAGAGAGAAGTAGCGTGTCCATTTGATAAAATCAACGTCACGATATATAATTAACATAAAGCTGATTGCTTACTTTAATTTGTTATATATGCTTATTGTCATGTGATAAAGTGAGCTGTGCGCCTGTGCCTCGACTTACTTCGAAGCAGCTTAGCTGCTCCCCACTCCACTTAGCTTCGCAGATTAATTAATTATATCCATAATATAAAGGGATTAACCCGATAATTATGATATCTGATTCATTCAAATTAGGTCCGATATACTGTAAAATTATAGCTAGTATATAATTTAGATATGTAGAACATCCTTTATGATTATAAAATAAAAGGGCGTTTCTATCAGCTGGCAAGACAATGACAGTATATCGATCTATCGCCACAGAAAGAAAGCAAAGTCCACCAACAGCACGCTCTTTTCATTCCATCCTTCCAAATGATTTCGCGCTTTGCAAATTTTCCAGTTGGATTTTGCTGTGGGGGACAGGAAGAACATCGATGGAACAAGCCACCTCAATGCGTACCGCCGCAATCTACGGCGGCGTTGTTACATGTTAGTTGTTGGTTTCTCAGAGAAGTACTACTCAAATCGAGAAGAACAAAATACATTTTCCACTCCAATATTTATCCATAAGCTCATTCACAGTATATATATCTATATATATATATATCATACATCCAGAATATATCCACGAGTAATTTTCAGTGTTTGTACTCCCATAATTATTGGATTTTTGTTTCAAGAAGATAGAATATAATTATGGAAACAAAATTAAGAGAGAAGTTATTTATTTATTTTTAACCTGTTTTGTATTTTGAAAAAGTACATGCTCACTGTTCTCTGTCTTTTTTTTTTTCGCCCGAAAGCAACTACTCTCGTAATTAATGTTCTCAAGAATCTTAGTCCGCAGCTGTTTTATGAGCTGCGTCACACGTCAAACAATATTTTTCAACTAATTAATTCCAACTGTATATTACTGAATATTAATTATATTCAATACTAATTTATGTAAGCAATATTCTAGTACGTCCAAACTTCTTAATCCCTGTTCGGCTCCACGAATATAGGTTGCAGGTGTAGATATTCACATGTTTTATAGGTAGAGAATCTAGAGCAATAATAATTATAATAATAGCGAAGGTGATGGTACGTATTATTAGATGCGGGAGACGCCATGCAATAAGTATGAGAGCTCAATTTGCTAATATTTTAGCTCTATCTCTATATATGGCCAAGACTCGGTCGTTCCACTAATTAAGCATGAAAACACAAAATTATATATAATTTAACTAAAAAAGGTGACGGGATTCCATGTTTTTTAGTCTCGAGCAAAAAATAGGAGTTGTTATTCCTATAAAATTTCATATTATATATATATATATATTGGATGCTCATACTTAATTAAAAAAAAAAGAAAAAAAAGAGAAGGCATATCACTTTAATGAATCACCTAACAAGGGACCTATTAAATGTGATTTACTTTAACGAGACAAACTCAACGTGACATCCCAACGTGAGCTGCATGGCCAACTAAGATTGGGGGCCTCAAGAATGGCACGTATGGACTTGATGGCGACTCCTCTGGTGCGCCCGAACCGAAAGGACCATACCCGACAATGCTACCCGAGTCCGACTGACAATTTCAAGTCCGTCGGTCGATCCAACATTCGAACCACCAAAAAATTGACATGGCAGTGTGTCATTTGGAAAAGAAAAAGGCATTCCATTATTATTTAGTACTTGTTTAAAAATAATATAAAAAATAAAAAAAAAAAACAAATGGAAGAAGCACCATAATAATGGGCTGCTGTCACGTGACGAACGAGGCATCTCTGGAACCCGGAGGCACGCTTTTCCGTCGTCGAAGAAACGCGGCTCACGTGACCGACGCCGTCAAATGCGGGTACGGGGTTGATTCTTCTGTATCGGCCCTTGTGTTTATGTCTTTTTACATGTTTCAGTGCTTCCTTGCTTAAGTTGCTTTGGGGCTTTTTTTACCATTGAACCCCTCTTGCTTTGGCTCTTTTTTGGGGGGTTTTTTTTTTTTCCATTATTTTCCCCATCGCTTTCTATCTTCTTTTATTAAACAAGACGGACAGGGTTGGAGTCGCCCTTCTTCACTCCGCCTCCTCTTTCCCTTTCTGCAACTCTATAAACCCTGCGGAAAAAAAATCGATATTTGTAGCTCGATCGCTGTCGTGCTCCTGTTTCGTGTGTTTTCTTCTTTGTTAGGGCTTTTGGAGGCGGCGATTGGTACGGGTAATGGAGAAGAAGCAGGGATTCTTCTCGGCGCTGAGGGAGGAGGTTGCGAGGGGACTGTCTCCGTCACGGTCGCGGGGGAGGTCGAGGTCGGAGAGCCCGCGGCGGAGCTCTTCGCCGGTGGCGGAGATGCTGCTGTTCTCTCGGCGGTGGAGGCGGCGCGGGATCGCGGGGGAGCTCGCGGTGCCGAGATCAGGGAGTCTGACCCCACTTATGGAGGGGCCGGAACACGGGGAGGGAGATGACGGGAAGAAGGAGCGTGGGTGGGGACAGTGGGTCAAGGAGCAGCTGTCGCGTGCGCCGTCAGTCTCTGTCTCCGCTGCCTCCTTCCGACGGTCGGATCTACGGTTGTTGCTCGGCGTCATGGCGGCTCCCCTCGCCCCTATCCATGCTTGCTCCACCGACCCGCTTCCTCACCTGAGCATCAAGGATACTCCCATTGTACGGATTTCTTCTTTCTCGGATCTACATAATTTCACTTTATTTAATGACGCGATTTATGTTGGTTGTGAGCATTTAATAGTATCTAGCTGCCAGAATATAATCGTTTATACGATTTACTGCCGTTATTTTGATCATGGTAATGTAACTTTTTTTCGATGAAATGCTTGTTCATGTTGACTTTTGTATTCCTTAGATTAATAATATAAAATGCATATTTTTAGGAATCGATAGGGAAAAAGATACGAGGCATTTCTTTCCATGATTTGATAGATTCATTTCATCTTCAATTGATTTCTTCATTGTTAAACATGGCTTTCTAGCATTTGTTCTTTTACTACTTGTGTCAGGAGACCTCTTCGGCTCAGTACATCCTTCAGCAGTACATTGCTGCATCAGGAGGTCTCAAGCTGCTCAGTTCCATTAGGAATACATACGCAATGGGGAAGGTGCGGATGATAGCTACCGAGTTTGAGACTGCAACCAGGGTCATAAAAAACAGGAGCGCAACGAGGGATGCTGAGTCCGGTGGATTTGTTCTCTGGCAGATGGTACCTGAGATGTGGTATGTCGAGCTCTCTGTAGGTGGCAATAAGGTTCATGCGGGTTGTAACGGCAAGCTGGTTTGGCGGCACACGCCATGGTTAGGTGCTCATGCTGCCAAGGGTCCCATTCGTCCCCTTCGTAGAGCTCTTCAGGTATAGTAGCTCAGAGGGGAAAAGTTTAATCTTTTTCACCTTGTGCTATGTCGGAATGCTTCTGTTGTTTGTTACTTATTCTCGTTTGCTATATATTCAGTATGTTTAATTCTGATGATCTTATGTTTGTATAAATATAGGGTATTGATCCACTGACCGCAGCTAGCATGTTTGCGAATACTCGATGTATTGGAGAGAAAAAGATCAATGGCGAGGATTGCTTCATCCTCAAGCTCTGTGCAGATCCTGATACACTTAGGTCCAGGAGCGAAGGGGCTGCTGAGGTTATTAGGCATGTCTTGTTCGGCTACTTTAGTCAGAAAACTGGGCTTCTCCTCCATATCGAGGACTCACATCTGACCCGGATCCAGCCAAGTTCCGGCGGGGATGCAGTTTACTGGGAAACCTCAATCAACTCCTTCCTAGATGACTACCGCCCTGTCGAAGGCATGATGATTGCACACTCTGGTCATTCAGTTGTGACTCTCTTTCGATTTGGCGAAGTGGTCATGAGCCATTCCAAGACCAGGATGGAGGAGTTTTGGACTATCGAAGAGGTGGCTTTTAATGTTGCCGGCCTCTCCGTGGATTGTTTTATCCCTCCAGCAGATATCAAACGCGAGTCTATCAGCGAGGCTTGCGACCTACCTCAAAGGGAGAGGGGGAAGAGCATCATGGTTGGGGGTCATCGGGCTAAGATTGCAGCATTGGGGAAATTCAATGATACTGCTGACGGTTAAAACTTAATGCTATTTCTGCTTAAGATTCGAAGCGAGCATAATTGTCTATATCGGACTGGTAGTTCCTTCATCTTGACTGACCATGAAATATAGGTATGCAGAGGCTAATTTCTAGGCGATTTAAGTTTACTCGTGGAGATGTCCCTTGCAATGTGGGTCATCACTGTTCGATACTCTTTAATACACAGAGTATTGATCATCCGATCCTCCACCAGTGGGGCTTGGTGGATCCTTTCGAAGGATAGTAGGGTCTTAGGTTGATAAACCTGTTTTTTTTTTATTATTATTATTATTTTGGTTTGTCAGTTATGCCGAATGTGCTTTGGGGATTCTGCAATTTTTTTTTTTTTTTTTTGTTGTTGTCGTTCAGTCGTTGTAATAGGGTGATGCTTCCGTTCCTGAAAGGAGAGGATGGTGCTAATTAATGTTGCTGTTGTAATTGATGTTTCTTCCCTTGAAAAGCCTATTTTTTCAGAGGCGACAAGAACTTTATGGGGTTCTGAAACTCTAGTGTGTTCGATGGATTGCAGTTGGCTAATTTATGTAACTGTGGATTCATTGTCGAAACATTTGCTGGCCTACTTCTATCCATGTTGAAATGAAGTCGATGGAGACTAATTTTTGCTGACTTCGGAGTCATTGTCCATCGTGTCTTGCATTTCTGGTTACTTAACGAGATAAATACAATTGCTGAGGTGGACGGAATAAACCAAATAGCATTTTCAGAAGGTTAGTCATCTACAGATGCACGGAAAGAGAAAAGATACCGGACATGTTCTCCGGCGTGAGAATATAAACAAACAGTGCCAATCATGGTGGTGGTTGCAACATGCAGCAAGATCATTATTGCTGTCGTTGCCTTCGAGTGTAGGGTCATGTTCCATTTCTTTAACAACGTAATCTTTGTCGTGTTACTGATTTACAAATTTATAGATCCACCTAGCTAAACCAATTTCCATTTTCTTTATATTAAAGAACACCCACAGGCCCAGAACGAAGGGCGAGTTCAGGGTTATTTTTGAGGCATGTATATGTCGAGCTTATATTATTCCTCTCACTGTAATATGGTTATATAGAAGTTTTTTATTTAAAAAAAAATATCATCTTAAATTTGTCACTCGTACGTCAACAGATGTTCCAAAAATGGGGGGCAAAAAAAGGAAAATTTATCCCTTCACAAAACACTAAATTGATATTGCTCTTGGCCAACCTCTTCGCGTACCCATAGTATGTTTTCACGGTTGTAGCACGTGGGCTAAAGTGAAAAGGCCACATCAATCATCGAAACTAGGTACGCAATCCAACAATAGATTGCCCGACATGATGGCTAAGTGGTCGAGCACGTGATTTCTATCTCCAAATCATCTTGCTCCATTTCAAATTTAATGGCTAGAGTACTGTCGTGTTCTTCCTGGTTGATCCAACAATCCAGACTGCGGCCATATTAATCTACGCGTTTGACTCCCTTTCACCTACATCTGCGTTATTTTGATTCGATTATGACTTATATTTTCTAATATGAGCTATAAATTTTATGAAAATTAGGCAATGAATGAATGATAAGTTAGCGTTTGGCTAGTTGGCTTGAAGTTGAATGACAACTCACTCGAGTGAAAAGGTTCCATTTAATTGGAATACACATCAATATATAACCCATTTGTTCTTTACTTTGAATGTGTATGATTGGTTTGATCTGAAATCGAGTCGAAATTAATTTGTTAAATTCGAAATCAAAATCGATTCAAATAAATTGATTTTGGAATCGAATCAGAATCGTTTCGATTACAGTTCGATTTAATTTTAATCGATTTCGAAATCGATTCAGAATCGTTTCGAAACCAGTCATGATTCCGATTTGAATATAAGATTATTTTGCAATAGAAAAAAAAAATAGGATCACCAACACGTTAGATGAATTTGAAAGCTCAAGTTCGAAGAAGATAATCCAAAATCATTTCGGAACCGTTTCGAAATCGATCTGGATTAAATTGATTCCAAAGTTAAAACTTTGGAATCATAATCGGTTCGGAATCGATTTTGAATCAGTTCGAACTGGTTCCAACGTCGATGAATCCGGAGCCAATCAGAATCGAATCGGAACCGAGGAATCGATAAGTTTTCGTGATTTTTTATTCAATTAATTAATATTATTTTTAAACCTTTATGACAAATTGATCGTTTAGATTTTTTTAGGCAACAGTTATATTCTCATCGTCGATAATTTTGAAAAATTGGTACTTTTCATAAATATTAAATTACTTTTTTAATTGCTAAACACGTTTAAAAAATTACTTTCTAAAAATATGGGTAAAATAAAATAATTTTCTTAACATTAGTAAACCTTCAAGGCAACATATTAAAAATTCAGTTAAATCCTAGGGCATATGGAAAATTGCCCAGTAGTTACTTTCCCTTTCCTTGGTTCTCCTCCCTCGCTCTCGCTCTCGCTCTCGCTCTCCATCGCTTCGACGCTGCCTTCTCCAATCGGCCGGCCATGAGAGGAAACAGGGGGCCAAGGTTGCCCTCCTTACCTCGCTTGGCTCGCGAAAAAGTTGGCCTGCCTGCTGCCCTTTTCTTCTGCGCTTTCTTCTTCCTCGCCGGCCTCCTCGGGTCATCCATTCTCATCGCTTCGCCCGCCTCGCAGGTTGGTATATTCCTACGTTCAAACCTAGCGTGCCCTTGGATCTGTTACTCGATCCGAGCATCACTGTCTTAGTCGTACAGTCGGACCACGTGCGCCGTTCGAAGCTGCTAGGGCTCGACAATGACGAGGCGAAGTGGGCCGAGTGGCCGGCCATGCCCAACGGGGTAACCGGTGAACCCACTACGTCTGCGATACCTTTTCAGGTTAGTGTCTCATGTAACATTTCCCCGTTGTATTGGATTTATAGAGTAGATCTTGAAATTTTTACCTGGGTTTTGCTGTGTCTCGTGTAAAATTTTCCCTTTTGTTTTGGATTCATGTAGTAGATCTTGAAATTTTTGCCTGAATTTTGTTGGAAATTTGAATTCGTCCATGAGAGGAAATCAAGGAAATTTGCAACATAGTTTTTCTTCCAGTAATAATTAATAAGGACTTCAATTGGATTTGATTTGTGAGTAAGATTTGATTATTTTGGCTGGTGGTTCTTCAAAATTAATTATCGCTGTGTGATTTCATAAAATTCAATGATTCCTAGGAGCTTATCATAAAAAAGGCATGCACTTTTGCTTATCTACTTATACATGCTAACATAGGCGAGCACGTCTCATATTTGGCAATTGGCACTATTGATAAGAAGAAACTGGTATTATCAGTATACTTGATGTGGTCGTTGTTAGGTTACGGCCGATGCATAGATGTACTTTTGTCATTTCATAAACGAACACAGCGGAATAAAATATAATAATTTCCTAAATTATTACAACACACACATCCACGCATGCAAGATTACAACACGTACGGACATATCCATCAAATAAAATTTTACATTAAGTTAAGAATAAAACCAATTTTATCCAAGGTATACCTTTCGGATGATGTTGAGCTGGAAGAGCATCAACCGTACGATACTCGCGGAGCTTCGTCTCTACTCGTGTCCACGTTGAATCTTTGGAGGGACGACTTCTCTAAACCACGAGTTTGACCTTCTCTTCGCTACTAGACGAAGCAAGAAGGTCGGGTGATCGAAGAGCAAGAAAGCCGACCCAACAAAAATAGGAAACAACTCTTGTTTCCTTGGTGGCCAGTGGTAAGCTCCAAAATCCAACTCTTCTTAGTTCGGCTAGGGGCACAAAGGAAGAAACCTTTGTTCCAAGCCTTAGTCGAAGTTCCCCACTTCCTTGGGGAGAAGTTGACCGGACCTAAAGCAAGAGATGGACTTGCTAGGGCCGACGACAAAGAGAACCCCAACAACTCTTGTTGGCAGCAAGAAGAGGAAGGAGAAGGAGTAGGCCGGAAGGAGGAAAAGAAGGGGATCAAACACGACCATTAATTAGGCTTTAACCTTTATAACTCTATATAGGCTCTAAACCTAATGGGTTATGAGTTAGTGGATCAAATTCACAAGTCTATAACCATTAAGCCTTAATCTCATCTATTAAACCTTAATTGTGCCCTTAACCAAAAGAAGACACATTTAATTAAAACCAAACGAGTTTGGTTTATAATTAAACCTCTTAATGCCCAACCCGTCTTCATAAGATGTGCTCCTTTCACTTGTCTGACTTGACAAATATTTTCATATTTGTCATGTGTTTGGTCTAACCAAACTCGATCTCTCTCGATCTTGAGAATCTAATTCTCAAACTCGTCTTTAAGTCTCTTCGAAGGATTCGTTATGCGTGTGACCTTATAGGTTCTCGGTTTATATTGGTCGTCCATAATTAACCATTAATTATGGAATGATCATGAGTGACACTTAGTAGTACATTATGATCCCCAATTAATCGAAAAATCAACGGTTGATCTCGGAACCATTTTCGAATCCTTCAGCAGCTACAATGAATCGTACCTCGTTCCTTTCATTCGTCTTATACCCACTTGGTTCAGGACATAGTTTATTGTGTCAGTCCCCACTAGGCTGACTACGTCACACCTAGCCCAAGTAATATTTCTTCGTCCAGTAGATTCTAATTACTTCGACATGTATCCAAGAGTATCATACTCTTCATATGCAATGCTTTGGCCAAAGTCTTTGAGTAACAATTCGACGAGTGGACACAGGGTATACAGCTCCTTGCAAGGAGCGGTGAATCCTTTGTTAGCTATTCAATCACTTTTGGGCATTTTAACTTCTACCCAATCATCCATTACCCACATCTCCGTAGAGATGTGTCGACTAAGATGTCAAAGTATAAGTTTCCATGACCAAGATGACTTGAATACCTCAAGTCGAAGGAAACTCGCACTCGAGCTGCAGTAATAACTTCACTGACATATCTTATATGTAGAGAACCATATGAACTCTTACAGCAGGTCACTCTAATGAACTAGTTATCCTTAACCAGCATCCACGTTTAACTCTCGACATCACAATATCTCCAGCCAGTGAGAAGCAGCTGCTTGGATAAACCAAGGAGTATAACCCGTGATAGTCTCACAGAATCGATGATGTCCGAACTCATCAATTCATCGATTAGGGAATATTTCAATACTTCATAATTATACATGTAGAGATACTCACTAATTGCGATTCAATCACAAATTTTCTTATGCTATGAATTGTATTGCGGACATTCAGTAAATGAGTTTAAGATTCAATCAAACATATATGAGATGTGCACTCAAATAGTGAATCTTTATTTATCAAATAAATAGTCATAAGGCGATTGTCTTAGGACACCTCTCAAACATAACAATTGCAGGTTCCATGGTGAATTGATTGAGTTGGCAGTGTCATTTAGTTTACCTTGCCTTGAGCATGTCATCATTTTGAAGCAGAAATATAAGTGGGAAACTCGTCTGCTTCCTAGTCAACTTTAACTTTTGTAACCAGAGTTTCTAAACGGTGTGAGTTTCATTGTTCTGAGATATCCACCTTTCTACAAATTTGCTGTTTTTCCAGAAAGCATTCTAGATTTTTGAATTAGCATTCAATAAGTTGAATGATGCTTAGCCTAACAACAGAATGAGTTCCTTTCTTTAGTGGTTAATAAGGTAATTGGTATTAATCCTTCTTGCAGGTTTTGAGCTGGAGACCTCGTGCATTATACTTTCCAAGTTTTGCCACAGAAGAACAATGCCAGACAATTATAAAGAAGGCTAAGTTTAGGCTTAAGCCATCGACATTGGCTTTACGGAAGGGAGAGACTGAGCAGAATACTAAAGGAATAAGAACAAGGTGCCTTTTCCAGAGATTTTGATTTTGGTGGAATTCAAAATGCATGTCTACTGTTTGATGATAAAGTTTATAAACTTAATGCTAGTGAGATTATGCATTTTTTTTATAAACACATAAAAATTACTTGCCAAAATCATACAAATCATGTCTTTACTGATGAAGAATGACAGTTGAAATGGGTTTGTTTTATTCAATTTGTTAGGAATAAAATTATCTTTTTAGTAGTTTCCATTTGAAACATGGAGCGTTATTGTTCATTAGTAACGAATCTATTTGTGATGCATGAATTTATTTCAAAGATAATTTACAGCATAAAATGCAATATAGGTCATATTTCTGATGTAGTGCACTGTTTTCTGGGAGATGGATTTTTTACTTGCCATCCACTGCAAAAACTTGTTATTCTTTACTGATGGCAACAGTTCTGGCACATTTTTGAGTGCATCTGAAGATTCAAGTGGAGTCTTGCGTCAAATTGAGGAGAAAATTGCTAGAGCTACAATGATTCCAAGAGGGCATGGAGAGGTATTGTTTGAATATTCCAACACAGTTCAATAAAGTCAAAATGCTTCATTTTGATATGGCAAGTTTTATTCAAGTTTAGTATATTAAGTAAGCAACTTATAGGGTATTGTTGGTCTCTATTAATCTTAGAAATTCGTGTCTCGGCGGTGAAGGGAATGTATCATCAAGTTCATAGGAAGAAAAGAGAAATTCAAATGCCTTAACCACATGCTCAGTTCATGTAATTACTTCCAAGAACATGAATAAACAACAAAGAGTTGGGCTTATAATTGTCCGTAAGTCTATAAATGTGAACCGTAGAAACATAAGAATAGCAGGCATTATGGAATTATTTTCCATCACCGGTTCATTTCTAACATCTTTAGAAAAAGTATTACTTGTCAATTTTTAGGGCAACTCTAGTGTCGTTTGTCAGTAACTGTTGTCCATCTTATTGCAGGCATTTAACGTCCTTCGGTATGAGATAGGGCAGAGGTATGCTTGTCACTATGATGCGTTCAACCCTGCTGAATATGGGCCACAGAAAAGCCAAAGAGTAAGTATCCTGCTCATTTTATGGAACAATCCTTGCTCATGTTATGGAACTATCTTTCTTGATAATTTCATTAAGAATCTGATCGGTATGTGTCATATATTTTTCATAGTTTTGCATTTTTAAAGCAAAGGTAAATATTCCTTTGTCATAGGATTTATGAAGAATTAGATTAGGATTATTATAAATACTAAAAATAAATCAATTAAAAATAAGTAAAACTAAAATTATACCATCAATCAGTTTATTTTGCATGAATAATTGATTGAGATAAGTATCTAATATATATATATAAAGTTTCAATTTTCATAAAAATATGAATAATGCATTCTCTGCTTTACTTCATACTTATTGCAATGCTAGAATGTCACATTAACTAGAGGTAACTTAAATCATGCATCTTGGTACTTTATATATTCCAGTTGCAGTTTGTTTGCTTGTGATTTGAAGGCTTCTGGATTTGATATCTGAGCTTTATGCTTCGCTGTTATCATTTTAAAGTCTAAAATTTATTAAGATTTTAGTTTAATGGCCAGTAAACAAATTCTATTGTCATGGTTCACAAATTTTCAGGTGGCTTCCTTTTTATTATATTTGTCAGATGTAGATGAAGGAGGAGAAACCATGTTTCCTTATGAGGTAAATAGTGATGATGTCGTCTTGACTTGAATATCATTGTTGCCATTTTCCATTTAATATATTCCTTATTTGATCTTGAAATTTTTAATGTACTGACAGAATGGATTAAATATGGACATTGGTTATGACTATGAGAAATGCATTGGTTTGAAGGTGAAACCTCGCCAAGGAGATGGACTCTTATTCTATTCTCTTTTGGTAAATGGCACAATTGACTTGGTAAGTTATATAATACTTGGCACTTCAATCATTTGTGACCGGCACTAATACAATCATTTGTAATTGTGACCAGTATAATTAATTGCATGACCAAGGATATAACTGTAGTAGATTGCAGCAGTTCAAAACAATTGCTGCCTTGAGACATTCTTGTAGCAAAAATGACGAATCATCATTATTTAGTCAAGTTGTTGATCACAGCTAATTGAGGGCCTGCGTGGATTTTCCCCGTCTCCATTGAACTTTATAAACTATTTCATTATTAATATCTATTCAATTAATTACTTTTTAATACATTCACTAGATTTTCCTTCTCTTTCTTTACCTTTTACATCTTCAACTCTAATTAAATCTAGTAAAAAAAACAATTTAGAATTGTTTCCAAATGGCAAGTACAAGCACACTATAAGTGAATAAGAAAGGGATGAAGATCCATGAAGATTCCATTTTTTTCTTAGAATTCTTAGGCGATCAAAATGCATGATCCTATTGTCTTTGTTGTTGCGTATCAATAAATTATAAAAGAATGAACAGTCTCTTTGTATGTTTGGGTTTTGCGCCGGCATTCACTTTTCTATAGCTTAGTTTGTCTTATCAGTAGGTAGGCATTACAAGTAACATCATTAGCATCAATAAAGAAATCTTATAGTATTCGAGAACTTTGTCTATAGGATCTCAAATACCACGAACTATTTGAAAGATAAACGAATTGGATGTTAATCTGCTGCATCGGAGTATGAGACAAGATAAACACAGAAGGGAACGAACTTGGGCGTATATTGCAATGCTTATGCTTTCAGTTCATAGTTTTTCTTCATTATTGGTTCACCATAGAATTGAAATTTTAGCCTCATTTGTAATGAAGCATTTGTCATTTTTTTTTTTAATATGGGTTTACCATAGAATCCGCGAACTGATTCGACTCCTATGCTTTTGCAGACATCGCTTCATGGCAGCTGCCCTGTGATCAAAGGAGAGAAATGGGTAGCAACAAAGTGGATCAGAGATAATATTGACAAGTAGTGCAAAGTTGATGTTGCATCGACGTAGTCTCCATTTCTGCTATTTTTGTTTTTTGTTTTTCAGTTACTGCCCCTATTCATCCACGTACAATGATCAAACTATAATTTTTAGCAAGCACAAATGTAATTTTATCATCAGTTAGGTGGAAGAATTATGGGCTTTCATGCATCTGCTGCGTTAAAGAAAACTGTTATATATGCTGGCAAAGGAATTCAAAGGTTTAGAAATCTTTATTACTATGGCATGACCATTAATTTATTGTATATATGTCTTTTTATATATATATAAATTTCGTTAGATTAATTTTTTAAATAGACGATTTTAAAAATAAATGATCCATGATTTTTTTTTTTAAAAAAAATTATTTATCGAGTAAATTTGAAATATAATACACGCACATCCGGATTCCTTCCTGAGTATTTTTAGGATTGCTTCGTACATGTCTCTTTCCTTTCACGTCCTCATAGTTACTAAATATCCTTTACCAAATAATTGACCGCCTGGTTTTCGTGGACCGCAATTTGAGATAACTACAACTTGAAGCTCGATAACATATCGATATTTATTATCTTTTTATAAAAATAAAAAAAAATAAAAATACTCAAGCGTGGGCTTCGTTGCTGCACTCGTCTTATTCATCCCCTCCCATAGTCGACTTCATCGTCACTGAGCTATCCGAAGGTGTCGGCAGGAGAGGTACTGGCCGCCCTGTGCCAGCGATCTCTCTTCGAGCATTTGCAGCGGCGCTGCCACCGATCAATTTGGCCGAAAGCGGCGGAATTGTTCCGCCGTGGAGCGCACCGTCTCCACCGCTTCCTGGCAGAGCTGCCACTGTCGTATCCACAGCAACACCGTCGCACCGCCCGCCGGTTTGATCGTCCGCCCGCGCTCGCAAGTGCTCCACGGCGGAAGTTAATGCTAGCAGAATCGTAAATTAAAGAATATCTATGCCGGGGCGGGGCGGGGTCGATGGAGAGGAGACGGAGGAAGGTCATTACGATTAGTGAACGGATACATGTTATTTTTATTCACGAGCTAGCTAGTTAAGAATGGCAAACACACAAAGCAACTATATAATATAAAATTATCATTCATAATAGGCAAATTATTAAAATGATCGAGTACAAATTATATCACTGACTAACTTTAAAATTTAATCAATTATCGTCTTTCCCATTATATATTCAGCAATTCATTTTTATCTTTTGTTTAGGCACGAGAGCAGAGTAATTTAATACGTATTTATAATTTACTTCGAGTACGTCGAACGCGAGTGTACGGTCGTTGATGCCATATCGTCCATCCATCTACTCGACAAATTCGCAAATCCTCCATGGAAGCGTGGCCCTGCCCTGCCTTTCAAATTGGCGATGCGTTCATTTTGTTTGTTTGTTGTGTTTCCTTCTAAACCAAACCATTCTAGCTAGCTCGCTAACTCGTTTAAAAGAAAAGAAAAGAAAGAACCAAGATGGTCGAGATCAGTCAAAGATATGTTTTGAAAAGGCCCTGCCCTGCTCTCAGGGCTCAGGCCATCTGCTACAAAATCAACAGGGGATCCCTGAGCAGAGCCTAAACAGCACTGCAGTGAGCCCTACGCTCGCCCCTACTGCTCTTCCGTCTCCAAAACGCCAAAAATGCACATTTCTCCCCTTTAGTTTTTTACTACGATTAAAGAATCCAAGCCTTACGCAGCCAGCGGACAAACCTGATAGGTGACAAAAAACAAGAACCATTCATTTGGTCGGGCAATGATGGCCAGGAATAAGGAAGAGAGAGAGCATCGAGAACTCAGCTAGCGTGCAGTGTGCGTAGGAAGACGAGAGGATAAGGATGTGAAATAGCTAACGCAGTCGGTTCGGTTTGACCGGTGAGATCGCTGGAATGTGTATATGATGGAGGCAGGCCGCCCATTTCCATCCATAAGAAGCCAAATGCCTACGGAAGGAAGAGGACTGCCCCTGCCCCTGCCCTGCCCCTGTCCCTGCCACGCCCGCGCATCGTCTCCTCTGTCCACAAGTGCCCTGCAATAATTTCGTGTACTTCCTTTGGGCACATACAGCACGGGAATGGATGGCTTGTCCTTGTGGTCTTACTATACAGTATACACACTTCCGTATATATGATATTCTACTCGACTATAGGGATAGAGTCATAGAGGCAGAAGCCCAAATGATAATTTGAAAAAAAAAAAAAAAAACTTATAATACGCCAAGCCAAGCGTAATTAAGGGGTTAATTAACTCTCACTCTAACTAACTACTATAGATCCCTCGTGTACCATTTAGCTATCTATGAGAGACACACAACGACATGATGATAGGTAGTTAGATGTTCAAGTCGCCATGAACTTTTTGACTTTGGTGGTCCATGCCTTTGAACTCATTAAAGGAATGGACAAAATTATTACCGATTAGGCAGCTTTTACAGGGTTTCTGTCGAAGCTTCTTTTTGTAATAATATTTAAATCGTTTTTGAGAAAATAATAATCTAATCGACAGATTAACTTGTTTAATTAATTATATATCTATATCTAATGACTGTGAACAGATCGATCGTAGGAAATACTATTAATCGACTGGTGAGATTCAAAAGGGGAGCATGACTGTCATTAATTTCTTTGGCTGCATATATGGACCATTCAAACGTTCGAGATTAACAAGCTATAATATTAATTGGATGCCATGAGCTAGCTACTATTGATCATATATATCTAATTATATATGTGTCCCGCATGGTGTGTAATTAATATGAATTCTAATTAAATATATCACTATATATATATTGTTTCAGTTAATATATCTTAATGATCTTTTAATAGTTAAAATGGTCATATTAAAATAACAAATTACGCTCGTGATACTACTAGAAGTGTTCATTCAAACTCTAATATTAGTTTTTTATTTTGATCGCTAAAAAATTGCTTTTATGTTCGTGATGCTCTTCGAATTACATTAATACTTCTATTTTTTTTCTTCTTCTTATGCTGTTTTAATCACTAAAAGATCTCTTATTAAAATATTTCAATGATCTATTACTTATCAATATAGTAAAAATAAAAATAAACATTAAATTAGTCATGTTCTCAATAATATATGCTTTAGTAATTACTACTAAACTTCAATGACGACGTCCTAATTTCATAAAATTCCTTAAGTTAATTGTTTGCTTCTTTTTTGGGTAATCCCATTCTTAATTAATCTATCGAATAATTGCTTCTCGTGAAGTTATACATACGTCCAATTAATGAAATTAAGAAGGATATCAAATCTAATTAATATTGTTAAATCAAAACAGGCATAAGATACGAAAGCTGTCATAAACCATTCAGAAATATTGCAAGCTAAGCAAGTCAGTGATTTGTGATCATGGCAATATATTAGTTAATTAAAGGCTAACTGATAATGATTAGTTGTAAAGCTTTTATCACTGTTCGAGTGGAAAATGAAGTGCCATCATCTGCTTACTCGGAGCCATAATATGACAAAAGGAATAGCGATTTGTCATGCACTTAAATTCCATTGGTGTAATATATTATATTATCTAATAATTAAGTTAAGATAGACGATGGTGGATATATAATTAAGAAGTTCTAATCGAGTGATTAGTCCAGGGGACAATCCAACAGACAAACAGGTGGGGTACCTGTCAATCCATTCCTATTGTCCTTAATGATCCATGCTCGATTATATTATCTATATCTATTTATCAATATCTAATTATGTTAATTAAAATTGTGGTGCTCTCGTCTCGCCTAGCTAAAGTATTGAACGCGCAATGCGATGTCAAATCAAATACGACTAATTAACTCTTTATAATCGAGGTGCCAATTAATGATTAATTATGAGAGAGTCACAAATTGATTTACTTAATTGGTATTCGTAGTATTTTTCCTGAAAGATATAACCTCAGCCGACTTAATTTGCAGATGATAATATTAATTAATTTTCTTTGACAAGAAATGCAATTTTTATTTTTTGCTTAATTTCCATGGAAAAGATGCATGGTCGAATAGATAATTGATTGTTATTATGTCATTGTTTGGAAAACTATTAGTCTTCAATGCCTGTTATTATCGACACTATTGCGCCATGCGTAATCATCAATCAAACGTAAAACTGATGCAAATTCCGCATCGATACAGCGGACCTGCACAATTAGTTGTAATCAAATATATCAAATCGCAATTACTAGATGTTGATGATCAACCTACTCATATTAATTGGCAGTTCAAGCGCCACCTTTGATAACAATTTAAAAATAAAATAAAAAAAAATCAGCACAGTGAATTGATTTGGATGAGTCACACGCACTTACATAATTCCAATTATTTTGTTTCCATTAGTACTGATGTTCATTCTCTTTTCCTAACTCCAAGATGATATGAAGCATTTTTAGGCGAAGAATGAGATGCATTTATTATTATTATTATTATTATTATTTTGAGAAAGGTAGATAAAAGATGAATATTATTCTCCATTTACAGTAAGGATGATATAAATTCGATTCCCATATTTTTAGATACGATCTGAAGAGAACTGAATGTCCACTTAACCATAAATAGGTAGTGAATATATGGAATGGATTTTGTACTTTAATAAGTAAAGTAACTAGATATTTCGCCTTAAAATCTTAAATAAAAATCCTAACTAAAACTTAAATCTGATCCGGATCATTGTCGGCCTGTCATCAGTAAGCTAGTTTTCACCTTCAGCTTGATTACTCCTCCCAATTCACCTCGACTGATATTTAACAACTCCCGAGCCACCCTCTACCCTCCGCCGCCACCTTCCCATTGGCTTATTTAAGTGGGCCTCAGCCTCCCGACCAATCCGCCCTCACCACCGCTGTCGCCGGCCGATCGAGTCCCTCGCCTAACAATTAACTGCGGCGACGGCAACGGCAACGGCAACGTGAGATGGGATGCCCCCCTCCGCCCTCCATAATGATGGTGAGGCCGTTCGCCGCCGCCCCCGCCGGCGACGTGGAGCCCGTCCTGATGCACAAGTCCCATCGCCCCGCAACGCGTGGCGCCGTCTTCATTAATTGCTCGATGCCTAGCCGCCATCTTTTCCCCTCCCTCTTGCCGTCGCCTTCCATTAATAGGAGGATCCGCATCGTGATAGTAATAATGCTGTGTGTGCATCTTCACATGCTGTCGTATTTGTTTCTTCGCTTCTCTGATATCGTCTGTCGGTTAATCAATTAATTAGGGAGGGGGAGTAAGTAAGAAGGCAGGCGCTACGCCGGAGAGGGAGAGAGGCACCTGCGAGCGCAGCCATAGCCGCCATTTCCATAAACCTCAACCCCGCTTCATCTGGTCTCCTACGTTACCTTTTCCAAACCTCTATATATAGACACACACATACACACACATGCTCACTCACTCTAGTTTGTTCTTTCTAGCTGAGACTGATCGCCCCCGTTTACCCAAGGACGAGAAGATTCTAATTAATATTTTATTGAGAGAATCCCCCAGCCATATATATATATGTGCTGAGTATGCTGCAGGAGATAGATCAGTAGTGCAAGGATAAAAAGAGCCACAACTTTGTCTCTGTTTTGCGTCAAACAGGGAAGTGAAGGGACACATGGATTATATCGTGGTGGCGGCGTCGCCGGAGGAGGTGCCGGCGGGAGTGGTTATCAGGGAGTACGATGCCGAGCGCGACCGGGAAGGCGCGGAGGCGGTGGAGAGGCTGTGCGACGTTGGGACCTGCTCCGGTGCCATGTCGCTCTCCACCGATCTCCTTGGCGACCCTCTCTGCCGCCTCCGCCACTCTCCTCCCTTCCTCATGCTCGTCCGTACCCCTGGCTCTTACCAGATTTATGTTTTTTTTTGTTATTATTAAAAAAAAAAACTTCAATTTTATTTTATTCTACTTAATTAGTTAATTTATTATCTCGATTAATTAGTAAATTTTAAATTTGAGGGAATCAGGTAGCAGAGCTGATCCGCGGCCCGCAGAGGGAGATCGTTGGGCTGGTCCGCGGGTGCATCAAAACTGTGGCCTGCGGCGCCACGCAGAATCATCCTTCCTTAACTTCCTGCGCGAAGCACCACGCCGTATCCATCTACGCCAAGGTCGCCTACCTTCTCGGCTTACGCGTCTCCCCTCTCCACCGGTAACGTAACTGTTACCGCTGCCTCTTCGATACTCATCGTTATGCGCCATTAAGCGGCCCTAATTCACTGTTAACTAGGCGGCGGGGGATCGCGCTTAATCTGGTCCAGCGAATGGAGGAGTGGTTCAAGGCGAAGGGAGCGGATTACGCTTACATGGCGACGGAGAAGGACAACGAGGCGTCGCTCCGTCTCTTCACCGGGCGGTGCGGCTACTCCAAGTTCCGCACGCCGGCCATCCTCGTGCATCCTGTGTTCGCGCACCGCCTCCCGCTCCCGCCGCGCGTCGCCGTGCTGCGTCTCCCTCTCTCCGACGCCGAGGAGCTCTACCGCCGACAGTTCGGTGCCACCGAGTTCTTCCCTCGCGACATCGACGTGGTGCTTGCCAACCCACTCTCGCTGGGGACGTTCCTCGCCGTCCCCTCGGGATGCCTTGCCGCGGCCCGGTGGCCGGGGGCGGCGGCTTTCCTGGCGGACCCGCCGGAGTCGTGGGCTGTGGTGAGCGTGTGGAACTCGAAGGAGGTGTTCCGAATGGAGGTGCGGGGGGCGGGATGGTGGCGGCGAGGACTGGCGCGGGCGAGCCGAGCGGTGGACCGCGCGCTGCCGTGGTTGAGGATCCCGTCGGTGCCGGACTTATTCCGCCCGTTCGGGATGTACCTGGTGTACGGGATCGGCGGGGAGGGACCAGCTGCAGCGGAGCATGTCCGGGTGCTGTGCCGGCACGCGCACAACATGGCGAGGGGGGACGCCGAGTGCCGGGTCATTGCGGCGGAGGTGGCGGAGTGCGACCCGCTCCGCCGGGGGATTCCTTCCTGGAGCAGGCTATCTTGCGCCGAGGACGTGTGGTGCGTCAAGCGGCTCTCCGAAGAGTATGGCAACGGGGCGCTCGGCGACTGGACCAAAGCGCCTCCCCCGCCGTCCATCTTCGTAGATCCCAGGGAGTTCTGAATCCGACGGCCTTGCATCGCCTCCTTTTCCAGCCATAACGAATCGTTCGGTTTGGGGTTTAATTTTTCCGTGTCGTCGTGAGTCGTAACGGTGGCATATCGCTATCGCCTTTGTAAATGGAGTCGGATCTTGTTTATAACACTCCTTCCCCGAAGGGATATCCGCTTTGCAATGGAGCTTGTAAGAACCAATTAATGTGCTTTACATCCAAAAAAAAAAAAGTATCTAACTCGCTGCGAATCTTAATGAATTATTTCTTTTACACACACTGTCAAAAACCATATATATGTATATATATTCTATTCTTCCACTCTAATAGCTAATAAATAGCTAGTCTGTGATGCTTGGATGTCCTAGACAATATTCTCAAGGTAATCTTGTACTTCTTATGAGGTGAAAATGATCCATCCCTAATTCAGTTAAAATTCATGACAATGCAATTAAAAACTAGATATTCAACTCATAATACAGCCAAATTTAAAAGTGGAGCTCTATCAATTGAAAACTCTCTCTCTATATATATATATCCCTAAGCCAAGTGGGATCATATGCATCTTTAATTCCTTATGCCCATCTTGGTCTCGAACAAAAAAATCTCACCTCGATCGTCAGAGTTAATAGATCGTATTGCATTATATTTTCAAGTGTATATGTTTACAAAATTGTTTTCTTTAAAAGTTTTTGAAAGATTATTCAAAAGCGAAGGAAAAAAGAAGATAATTCACAAGCGACCCTTTCGGCCTAACACTGAGCACAGTATCAGTGTTAATTAGCAGAGTGCTTTTGCTTTTGTTGTGTTTTTTAATTTCCTCATGCAGCACAATTAGATCCAATTACGAGCCATATCCCTAAATCTAAGGCAAGTGCCAGAGTCAAACGATCCCTATATTCTTTTTCTGATATTCTGATAAAAAAGAACATCCTTTTGAGGAATTAACACCTAAAAAGAACTTCCTAACATTTGTCTCTTTCTTTCTTTTGTTTGGCACGCACGGTCAAGGACTGTTCCCGCTTAAGATCGTTAATAATGTTTCTTGTCAGTGCATGCCCAACGTGTCGAGAAATCAAATTGGAGGTTAATTATCTACTAATTTAAAACGGTTAAAAAGGGATGGATATAATTTTTATTTTCAGTTTTTTTTTGGATTTCTGAATTTCTCATTTGTCCATTTACTATTTCCTTTAAAAAGGGATGGATTGCGTTGGCGAGTCAATAAAGCTAGAGGTCACTTCTTAAAGGCAAAGCATAAGCACACAAAGACTTGACTCGAGTTTGTTAATTATCGACGTTAATTAATATTTCACTCCCCACTAATAAAGACTTTGAGTCGAGTTTGTTAACTATCAAGGCTAATTAATTGATATTTCACTCCCCACTAATTAATCTTTTTACCTTTTCTTAGGCATCTAGGTCGAGTCATCACTTTTAAGGATGGCTATGAATCAGACAACTTTAGACTGAATCAGTTTGGACCCACTGTATTTTGGGAATTAAAAGGAGTTGAATGGAATAAATTCATTGGAAATTCAAAAAAAAAAAAAGTGAAGGAAGCATGGGAATGGCCACGTACCATTTTATGGAGCATTAAGTGATTATTGGACCCTCTTTTCCGTGATTTTCTTTATTGTGAGAATTTTAAATTATATATCGAATATTTGACCTCTTCTAAGTTATCTACCAAGTGCTACTGCTCATTCAAATGCGGTGTGCCATGCGATTATTTTGAGTTGAATTTAAATGATTTCGTAGGGGGAATCTCAAACCCATGTAATAATATATATAGTACAAACAAAAGGTTAAATTAAGGATCGTGTTGACTGGGTCACATTTAGTAAATTAATAAATATGAAAAAGAAGTTCCACAGCTTTGGTAAGAACAATAATCGAAACGATATATATATATATATATATATATATGTGAGATTCACCCTACAACTACAAGGAATTGGTTTTGTCAATATATTAACTTATTTTAAATAAATAAATAAATAAAATAATCAATTGATTGATTGATTAAGCCGGAACGAGAAGTCTGGGTTTCTTCAAAGCCAACGGACTCTGCGCCTCCTCCTCTTCCTCCGCTGCCGCCATCAAGCAACGCTTGACGCGGTCAAACTCTATCTCTGGCGGCGCCGGCACGTTCAGATCGAACCCCTTGTGGCTCGATCCCGCACCCTCCGACGCCGTCGCCGCGGCGCTGCCGAGGCTTCCGTCGTAGTGACACCTCTTGTGCCCGCCGAGTGCCTGCCCGGACGGGAACGTCTTCTGGCACACCGAGCACCGGTGCACCCTCCCCCCTCCCGCAGCGGTGGCTTCGGTGCAGGAAGACCCCGTGGACGTCGCGGCCGCAGAGGCCTCGTCGGTGGTGGGCTTCCGGTGGCTGGCCTTGTGGCCGCCGAGGGCCTGGTACGACGCGAAGGCCTTTCCGCAGATGGAACACTTGTGCTCGGCCTTCGCCGGGGCCACCGACTCGCTCAACGTCGGCGGTCGGAGTCCGCCTCGGGCGAGCATCACTAGACACCACGCCAGGTACTCTTCCTCAGTGGGCGGGCGTTCGAGGAAGCGGTTGAGCTTGGACCGCTTCTTCTTAGCCCATCCTTCGATTTGCGGAAGCGAGGACTCCTCGTCGTAGCTCATCTCCGGCGAAATCGTGGCTGACGATCCCGTCTCGACTGCCATATATAGCATCTGGAGGATTGGAATTGATGAGAATTAGAAGCAGAGAGTTGGCTGATATATAGGAAATTTGGACTGGAAGAATCGTTGAACTTGGCCGCTGCTTACTTTGAACTGTAACAGCTACAGTTGACTTCGACAATTAATACGTCTAGAAGTGGTTACTCGGGGAGCGCAAAGCCAACGTTCCTAAAGAACACAAAACAGTTACGATCCTATCATATTCATATACACTCTGTTTAATCCTAAAAAGAAGGAAAAGAAGAATAAGGAAGGAGGAAAAGTCAAGTAGCAAGAAAGAAGGATGGAGTGGGTTGCCTGGAGCCAGAGAGGAAGGAGTGTTGGGTGGAGATGGAGACTGATTTCTGGCAGGTGGCTACTAATCTTAAGAAATACAGAATCCGATGACTGGTCAGAGGAGAGGAATTGTACGTAATATAATTCGGGCGTATCTGCGTCGGCAGGGGCGTGATTGTGCGTTGGAGCGGTGTTTGTTTGGGTCTGTGCATGCGTATAGAGAAAGGATGAAGTCGAAGGAGGAAGAGTATAACTTTGATTTGTTCTGGAAGGAGAACAATTTGCTGTAGCAGTAGGTTGCTTCGTTTCTTTGACTGCTTGCTGGAAGAAGAATTAACAAGGCAAGCACTCTTTTCAAATGAAGCCTCCACGAAACACACCTGTTTCTTTTATATAGTTTAATTAATTTCAGAATTCAAAACATTTTAATTATTTATTATCAATTAAAAATAATGTCTTTATATATATATATATATATATATATTATTTTTTTTTGAGATAATAATTTTAGTTAGGAATTATGCTCATATCATATGATGCAACGTGCGGCCGTACGTTGGTTCGGACGGTCGAAGATCCATCGTCCATGTGTAAGTAAGTAAAGGTAAGTAAAGTCGTCATTTAACACGGTATGCGTCGGCACCTTCTTCACTCTCACACTGTTTCCCCGACCAGCTCCCTCTTCTCCGGTATGCTTCCGCTCTCTTTCCCCCACAAGGCCCCTCTTATACGCTCCCTTCTTCTTCTGCAGCCGTCGTCGGCGTCATCGCCCTCCCCATCCCTTCTTTTCCTCCGTAAACCACCCTTTCGCCTCTCTTCCATCCGATCCATGGCCTCCGAAGGAGCAGAGGACCACCGCCTGGAGCGGATCGCCTCCACCATACGCGTCATCCCCGACTTCCCAAAGCCGGGTAAGCGATCTTAACAATTGTAGTGCATTGGCGTGACTTTGAAGTCCTTTTTCTCGGATCGAGCTCCATGAGGTGTTATGGCGAGTTCTTGTGTGTGTGTGTGTGTGTGTGTTTTGCCTGATAGGTTGGATTGGGTGTAGGTATCTTGTTTCAGGACATTACGACCCTGTTGCTAGAACCCGAGGCGTTTAGAGATACGATTGATATGCTCGTAGAGAGATACAGAGATAAAGAAATCTCGGTGGTTGCAGGTAACTGTTTTCGTTAAACTGAAAAGTAAAATATTGTTCTTCTTTGCTTGCTGTTTTGTTGGATGTCATGTTTTTTTTTTTTTTTTTTGGCTTTCGAAACGCATGAATATCAGCTTTCCTTTCTTCGTGTTTATTTCATTCATAGAACATGAGTGCCACTAAGAATGATTAGAAATTCGAAGAATTCCAAGAGGAATAACTGAAGATGGTACTATCGGCTTAACTAAGATTAGGATGGCGACTAACCTAGAAAAGCCAAGACTTTTGTATGGGAATGAGCAAAGCACTCACTTCATGTTACTTTTTCTTGATTAAGCATCTTGTTCTCTGTATATGTTTCTTACGATTAGCTTTCTGTCTTGACGCCTTGATTATGTATTATGTGGATATGGTAAAAATCAAGGTAGCAGTTGTCGATATGACATCCAACTTGAGTTGCTTTCATATTATGTTCTTTGTTTTGCACGATGGAGCATAATTTATTCTCATCGCTGCTGAATTTTGTTCTACCAATTATATCATACAATGTATTATTAAATTCCAAATTAAATCATCATCATAACTCTATACTGAAATGAGATTACTAACAGACATGGTAGTAAGTATATCAGTTCAATTTATTTATTGGATATGCATGATATATGTAGGTGTTGAGGCAAGAGGATTTATTTTTGGCCCTCCTATTGCTTTGGCTATTGGAGCAAAGTTTGTTCCTCTCAGAAAGCCAAAGAAGTTACCTGGTATGCTTTTCTGTTACATCAATCTTTTGCTATCACCGCTTTGTAGATAATATACTAATTCTTGTGTGGGCTATTAGGGGAGGTTATTTCTGAAGAATACTCGTTAGAATATGGTACAGACAAAATGGAGATGCATGTAGGAGCTGTTAAGGCAGGAGATCGGGCACTTGTTGTTGACGATTTAATTGCAACTGGTGGGACATTAGCTGCTGCTATGAGGCTCCTCGGTTGGTTTTTTCCTCTCTTTTTTTTTTTCACTGGTTCTCTTCAGTTTTCTGGTTTTTCTACCCAAAGTTTATTTTACATGCAATTAGGAGCATATCTTACATATTAATGCTCACTTCTGCATGATCATGTTTAGAGAATAGACATCTATGATGTAATAGAGTATTTTAACCATCTAGGATAGATTAGGCTTTCCTATTATATTTTACAGACGTATAGGTTAAATTTCCCTATCTCCCGTTGTTTCTTCCCTATTTTTTTATTGGCTTTAGACAAATTTTGAATCTGTTGTTTGGAACTTATTATCTGTGAACAAAAATCTAATGAAAAATTCCAATCGTAGATGCTAATTGTAATTGAGTTGCCAATAAGTTTTTGCCTTGGTTTAGCACAATCTTTTGAAGTTGTCAATGCCAATCTAACTTGGATATATGGTTGGGTTGGAAGTGATGAGGCTAGCTTAAATGATGCCCATTCTAGTAGCATCTTAAGATTATTTGGATAAAGCTTATCCTTTGGTATCGGAGATTGCAAAATCTAACTACTCTAGTTGAGACTTTACTTTTTGTTTTTTCTAACATCTTGTACTGCTACTAATTGTAAAGTTTGGATGGTACTATTGCGGTTTTGTCCCATCCTAACCCATCTGAGCCACTTACAAACATATTACCATTCTGTGATGCAAATTTCACCTTAAATGTAATGGTTACCTTCAATAGCTCAAGTGCTGATATTCATGGATTATCATAACAATTTTATGTTGTTTGGCTATGATGCTAAACTATTATTGACACTTTTCCATCATCTTGCCTAGAAAACTAAATCATATCTATACAATATTACAACGTATTTATCTGATAATATTGCAGTCTTGCTTGGTTTCAGAGATCATACATCTGTACTTTAAGCCAACGTTTAGGATCAATGACTAAACAAGGACAAGTTATAATATTGCCCGTGTTCCTTGGTTTGCATACTTATGCATGGAAAATGTGGCTGCATGTCATTTGCTTTTGTTTTCCGTGCTTTATCTGCCTGGTCATAGCGAACCCCACAACTACCATTGACTAAATGGTATTTGTTCTGTTGATCAGACGTTTGTTCTACTTAGCACAAGCTATTATCAAATTCCTTTGTTCAATTACACATATATATTACAGTCAGACTGACACTGGTATCGTAATTATTATTTCTCTATGTCCCTTGCAGAGCGTGTTGGAGCTGAAGTAGTTGAATGTGCTTGCGTCATTGAATTGCCCGAGCTAAAGGTTTGTTAAGACTTCAGTTTTAATTGGGTGCATGATAAGCATTTAAGAAGTAAACATAACTCTGTTTCCTCGCATTTCCTGCAAGTGAAGGAAACACGAACTAAAAATGAAAAGATTTCTGTAATTATCCTTTCCTTTTGCTTTCTTTTGGTGGAAATGGAAGAACTGGAGGAAAGGGTTGAGCAATCTTCCCCAGTTTGAACCAAAATTGCTTTCATCCAATTATTTTAAAAATATTTTAACAAATTATATTTTAAATTTTAAATTTCCTTTTCTAGTGAAAACATTAGAAGGGAAACTCTAAATTTTGTTTCCCCCATGGATATACAAATTAGAGATATCTTTATATCCTTTTTTTCTATGATTTTTTTTTCTATCATCTTTCTTTCCCTATCTCTGTCTTTTCCTTATAAGAAATTGGACCTAATGCACTAGGTCATTTGGAACATATTTTCCACAAGTTAGAGAGAAGTTCATATACTGCCATTCTTTATGGATTTAGCTAAAGCACAAGTCGATATATGAAAGGCTTTATAGAAAAGTTGGAAATTTTACAATCAGCCCGATCTTTGAAACTAGTTTAAATTCCATTCTGGGGACATTGTTTCAGAAAGTTGAGTGAATTTCTTGAATGCTAGGGCCTGTTTGGATTAAGATATTTGACGAGGCCATTGCTTTGGCTAGCAAGGTATTCTTGTAAGCTAGAGATTGTTTCACCATTTAGATTTGTGAAGAATTATAAGAAAACTAAAACTAGTTTTCCTAAAGTTATGGGAAATCGAATTCTGTTTGTTTTCTTATCAGATCAACTATAAAAGTATTTCTTTTATTGGACGAGAATACACAGCCAAACACTCGAAGGGTTACTAAACATGTAAGTTTGTACCTTGCAATATTTGAGACTTGAGAGCGTAGGATTAGGTTTGAAGTAAAGCTATTATAGGGACTCTCATAACTGTTTTATGATTGAAAAGAGGATTTGTCTTTATCTGTAGAAAATAAATGAGTCTTTTCCTTTTATTTATGTAAATAAGAGCAAGTCATTTATTTCATCTGCATGTTGCAAAAATATAATATTATGAAAGAGAATGGTGCCTGATTTTAGTTGTTGCGGAATCATGGAGTTCAACTCTTCATTCTTCAAGGAAAGGGAAGTGCTAATCTACACTGGCTCAGGAATGAGTTCATTCTAGTTTAGTGTTTTTCCATGTTAATTCTGTTATGAGCAGCCAAGCAGCTGTAGCTTATGCCTTCGAGTATTTAACTTCCCATGAAAATGCCACATCTTATATTGCTCATTGACAAATAAGAAAAGATATTTTTGCTGGTTTGATAGGGGCGTGACAAACTGGATGGCAGGCCACTCTTTGTGCTGGTCAAAGCTGTTTAGTTCATCAAAACGAAGGATGCAGTTTATTGTAATTTGTAGATTCTTTAGCTGTGGCTTATTGTTCCATGGCGATGAGATGACCAAGGTTTATGGAGATTGCAAGTGGAATTTAACTCGAGTAAAACATTTAGAAATTTGATTTTGGAACCTAGATTATGTATGCAATTGAGTGACGCGACTTGGTAATTTATCTAAATCTTTCTTTATCTGCATACAAATGTAAAACTAAGCATAAAGTCAATAAAATCTTTCTGTCCGCCACTAGGGTTCATAATATCACTGCTCCTTGCCATCTCCGTTTCATTCCCAAGCACCACTGTGTACAACAAAACCTGGCTACCTTAGGATGTGCATTAGTTGTTTTGTTCCACATCTCAAACCTAGAAGAATAACAAACAATA
This sequence comes from Wurfbainia villosa, assembly GCA_025175895.1. NCBI lineage: Eukaryota > Viridiplantae > Streptophyta > Magnoliopsida > Zingiberales > Zingiberaceae > Wurfbainia > Wurfbainia villosa. Next base: position 19,550,493 of record CM045991.1, on the reverse strand, counting down.
AATCCTTTCAGTTTAGTTTGATCATTAATCGTGGCCATAGCATATAAATCCGTCTTCCTTTTTATTTTTTCCCATTTTGCTTTTGGAAATGTTTATCTGGTGTGTACAGTTCCATTAAGTCTGTTCACTCTAATTAGTTTGTTTGGTTTGTCCGACCTACCTAATTTTCTAATTCTCTCCCACCTACTTGGCTCCTTGGTCCTGCACGACCATTTCGACTTGCTTGACGTCTTCAATCTATAGGCTGGACCGAGCGAACCAAGTCAAACATATGGATCAGTGAGGTTGGCGGATTGAGCTGTTAATATGAATACACGGACTCATTCATTGGGTGCAGGGGGAATGGCGATGAACTGAGTAGATTGGACGAACTGAACAAAAAAAAAAAAAAGAGAGAGACCATACTGAATGAGGTCATATTGAGCACACCATGTATGTACTTAACGAATAAATAAATAATCCATTTGGCATACCATTCCAGTAACTCAATAAAACAAACAAACAAACAAAAATCATTCCTATGTTCGTTCTCATTTCATTGTATCCTGTCTCCTCCCACCGACTACAACCTTAGTTGTTTGGTCCATGAGATAACATGGTGATGGCTCGTTCGTGGCTGTTTGTTGGTCTCATGAAAATCAAAAGATCAGCTGAATTTGTCGCCGGCACGGTGGTCTCAGATTCTTTTGTTTCCAAACTGAGTTGCAGGATCATCACAGGAAGTGTTGCCTCACCAGGAGAGCTCAAAGCTTTGCTGATGGCGGACCGGATCTGAACAGCTTGACGCAACCTTGAGTAGGATGCATTAGTCTTGCTTCTTGATGCACTGATGACTTCTTTTGGGTTGCTTCAGCTGATAATTTCTTTCCCTGACTCGATGTGACGATTCAGTATACAAGAGAAACTAATGATTGTAGTTCTTTGAAAATGCTGTCATTTTCATCTCTTCGTATACTACACGAAAAGGCAATATACATTATGACATCCAAGAAATACAAATGAGGTCTAAATCTAAACTGACATTTTAAGTTATTGTTCACACTATCATACATGATGCATTTAAATGATGGACTTGGACAGAGCTTCAAAGTTCAGTAATGCAAGAACATCAATATACAATCAGCCCTCTCACACTACTGCACAGCTTAAGGTTGAGCGGATCTATGGGGATTATCTGTCAACCAATTGTTTCACTGTGGACAGAAAGAAAGAAATTCAGTTGAGTTTTAGAATATCTGAGAAAAAATTTGCAGATTATTACGATCACGATAGTTAAGTGATCTTAGCTATTTAGTTGTTAGTCTCTGAAACCCATCGTATGGAAAATAGAGACTCCATTTCAGAAGGAAGTTGCATAATCTTTCCCCTGAAATCTGTGCAGTGGATCCAGTTGATGTTTCCCATCGCTTGACAGAGCACCATGTTGAGTAAGTGTTGATGAGCCAGCTGCACTCGATGAAGAGAATTTTGAGGGAGGGGATAAGCTATCCTGTGATATAAAAGAACATTTTTTTTCAGCTTATCTAAAAATTCGAAACTAGCATAATTCAGAAGTATCCAGAGGAACATTGAGACCTACATTGGGTTTTATCACCATAATCGCCTGGACAGGACTATTAAGACTGTGATGTTGGGAGTTTTGTAAAAAAGGATGCTCCAGCAACCTATTAGCAGTTGGCCTCTCTGCAGGATTCCTCCTGAAACAACACTGGAGGAAGTCCTTGCCCTCCCTGGACAAAGTCTCTGGTATCGGTGGATGATAATGCAAGACATTAAACATAGCTTGAGCCTGTATTAATCACAAATAAATTTACCCCAGATCCGCATGGAAAAAGAGATGTGAAGCAAGCTAAAAAAACAATTATGAATTGCTTTAAATATTTCACATGCTAAATTGCAATAGAAATAAAAGTTGCCAAAAGGTATGTGAAAACCAAGGAGAGCAGTTTGAAATAATTGATTGTCCTTTTTTCAGAAGAAACTCTCAAGCTGAAATCAAAAGAACAGAGTTGCAGAAAACCTCAACATATCAATTCTTCAAGCACAAACAAGTACATTTTCCTTGGAATATGGTGCTACTTCACTAATTTACTTGTTTTTTCTTATATATGCATGATTAACCAATTAATTTCGCAGGCATTGGTTGTTATCCCTTGCTAATCGCCTCTGCTGAATATGTTCCAACTCCAAAAGCCATTTTAACAAACATGATGTTCCCATAGTTAGGGAATATTCAAATGTTTAGCATCATGCTAGAAACTCAAAAAAAGAAGCAAAAATTCGTCCAGTAGATTGCATTCTTCCTATAACTCAAGCAATTTATGCACTCGCTTCACCTTAGTAATCCTAGTTCAAGAAACAAGGTAGTTTTGCCAAATTGTTAACATATGTTGTCAGTTAAACGTTCTGGCAATGTATATGGAAAGTTGAAAACAGAAAGGATAAGTTCCTTCACAATATCAACATAGGAAATAATGAATTCGTTTAAAAAGTGATGTGCAACAAGGAGTTAGAAACTTAAACTGAAAGGTTGCAAAATCTCAACAACATAGCCGTAAAAGAAAAAAGACCTCCTGTAGGCCACTCCATGGGTGATTCCCTGTGAACATCTCAATGATTGTACAACCCAGACTCCAGATGTCAACAGCAACATCATAAACAATTTTGTTGTCCATTGTGGCCTGCAACATCTGCAATGAAAAAGTAATTTCAGATCTACATCATAATAGAAGTTGTACATGGATTGAAAGTATAATTAATTTAAACTTGTATCAGGAAAGCAATTCTTTGAAACCAGACTACTCCAGTATGTTTGATGCATTGACTGAAAAAAAAAATGCTAATTTTCCAATATCGTGAAATGTGACTGAAACCCTTGATGGGAGGCAACATTCAAATAAGTATAATGGAGTAAGCATAGAAAAAAAAAAGGGTAAAAAGAGCACGGATGGTCAAATTCTTTGACTAGAACATGGGAGAGACCTTATATCCTAAAGAAGAAATTAGCTGACAGAAGCTTTTCGTTGAAGATAGTACTATCATGTCCAAGAACTCCTATACCAAAACTATCACCGTGTCACATCATTCCCAGACTCCACTGTCCAGTAATCATTGAGTTCAATGAGAGTAGACTAAGTAATAATCATAATTAGCATCTTTAGTTTGGTTAATTGAATGGTGCATTTCATTGTACCAACAAAAAAGGATTCAACCAGTTAATTACAGAAAAAATAAAAGGATGCTGTAACAAAGAGAAAAAAAGTACCTCTGGAGCCATCCAAAATGCCGATCCCTTCATTGAATGACAAGTTGTTGCTCCATTTAACTGATCAATAAAATCAACATTCTAATTAAAAACATGCCAGAAAACTATTTATGTAGGTAGAATATTAAAATATTGCCCTGTTAATTATGTAGTAACTATCAATTTTCCTCCAGGACCCTCAAGTAATTTTGTTTTACCCCACTCAATTGCATATCGATGTAATTGCCTCTTCAGAGTGAAGCTTACTCAAGAGACTAACTCCTGACATTTCTCTTTATCCTTTCACCCTTTCTCCTCTTTCTTTATTAATATAATATACTGATTTGAGGTTAATGACATAGTTAGCGGTGTTGGTTTGAGGTTAAAGGGGTATCATTGGTTGTGGGCTCATTAACTTCTAATGTTTCATTTTGACTACATGCAAGTATTATACTTTCATTGCATTATAGTCAAGTCTAGAATTCATGAGAGCTTTTTAGTTTATGTAACAAGGTAAACATAAATCGTATCTATGTATCAGCTTGAAGGAACTTTTGAAGGTGTTAGTATTGATAGAGCTACTAGTGTAGTGAGCTGAATCACACAATAGTAGTTCTAGTTATAGTGTTTTATCATGTCCACATATAGCCATGCAATGACTATCTCATTAACAAAAAACAAAATATTTTTCCACATGTTGTAGTATCGAACATCCCAATATAAACAATTCCTCAAGTAGCATTCTAATTCATGAAAAATCAGGCAGATAACCATGGAAAAAGATGATTTGTCCCTTTTACTTTGAATGCTGACAAGCACTTACATGCTTTGCCATCCCAAAATCAGCTAGCTTGACAACCCCATTCGCATCAACAAGCAAATTTGCTCCTTTGATATCCCTGTAGGACCAATCTCTGGGTTATGATTCCGTTCTATAAGTTGAAATATTTCCTTTCTAGTGTTTTTTGTTTTTCCCGACACGTTTATCAGTTTGTTATACACCTTTGATTTGGATAAATTCTGCATCTCACTTGAATTGGTTACTTGATCAAATTCAATTGTACATGCAGTTAGTACACTAATGAAAAGACATATGACAAAGAACAACAATATAACTCCAAGAGATCCTTTTTTTATGAAGATACTAACCTGTGCATGATTTTTTTATCATGCAAGTAAGCCAAGCCTTTAAGGATATGATGAGTAAAATTGCGCACTATGCATTCAGGCATAACTCCATAATACTGCTGAACATATTTATTAACTGAACCAGGATGAACATATTCTAGATAAATGTAAAGCCGATCCTCGATCTACATTAAGAAACAGAATTAATAAACAAAGTTAAAAAAGAAAGAACATGTTAAAGCTTCAGCATTACTAGATAATACACACCATTTCACTCCCATAGTACTGAACAATATTCGGATGCTTGAACTGACCAAGGAACTTGATTTCCTGCCAGACATAGAACAAGCTTAATTGTCACAAAAAGAATATGAAGTAGTGTGAGCTACATATGTAATAAGAAGAATAACTAGTAATGAGACAGCGTCAAAACAAAGGAAGAATAACTTAGAACAAAGGGCCTTAAACTCACCAGTAAGTTTGTAGCACAGAGAAGAAAATGATAGGCTAAGTTTGATAGACCTAGTTATACGAGAACATGACGTTTTCCTTGTTTAGATCTTCACCCAAGGCTAGGTGATGAAGTGATGCATATATGGTGTTAGAATAACATGAATCATAGAAAGAATTAAAAGTATTTTTTATTGATGTGTTTTGTACATAAACAGGGTATTTATAGATATATTACAAGACCAAATTAATTGAAGTATTCAAATAAAAATTCTAGATAAGAAAACCTTATCCTATCTAATTTGACAAAGTCTATTTGATTAATTCTCTTTTATCCCCGTGCAAATTCAATGGGAGATCTTTCACATTGAGTTTGATTGTCAACTTATTGAAACGATGTCTGGATAATGGCTTGGTAAAAATATCAGCGATTTGATCTTCTGCAGAAATGTACGAGATTGATAAATGTTTAGTTGCAACTCGCTCTCGAACAAAATGAAAATCAATTTCCACGTGTTTTGTACGAGCATGAAAGATCGGATTTGTTGTAAGATATGTTGTTCCAATATTGTCACACTAAATTTTTGGTGTGGTATTTGACACGAGATGTAATTCAGAAAAAAGTGATTGAAACCAAATAATTTCAGATGTTGTATTGGCATAACTTTATATTCATCCTCAGTACTTGAGCGAGAAACTGTAGGTTGCTTTTTCGAATTCCATAAGATAAGATTTCGTCCAAGAAATATTGCATATCCACTAGTAGAGCGCCTATCTTCAGGATAACTTGCTTGATCCGCATCACTATAGGCGTGTAAATCTCGCGATGAATGAAGATATAGTAGAAGACCGTACGGTATAGTGTCTTTGAGATAGCGCAGAATTCTTTTTACACATTCCCAATTTTGTTCAGTAAGAGCATGCATAAACTGACAAGCACGATTTACAACAAATGTAATATCAGGTCGTGTGATAGTAACATATTGTAAGGCTCCAACAATACTCCGATAAATCTGAGGATCAGACATAGCAGGAGAGGATGAGGGTACAGTGTTGTTATTTATAGTCATTGGTGTGGAAATTGGGCGTGCTCTATCCATCTTAGCTCTTTGAAGAAATCCAACAATGTATTTGCTTTGAGAGAGAAAACAACCTTCATCATGTGGGATAAGTTTAATACCAAGAAAAAATCGAGCATTGCCCAAATCTCGAATAGGAAATTCTTGATTGAAAAGACTTAATAAATTTGTGATACCCTTTTGATAAATCCCAGTTATTAAGATGTCATCCACATAGATAAAGAAAAATATCATAGATCTATCCTTATATTTATAAAATAGAGAAGAGTCAGTTTTTGATCCAGAAAATCCTTGCACTTGTAACCAATTAGATAAGCAATGAAACCATGCATGAGGAGCTTGTCGAAGACCATATATAGATAGATTTCTTGAGTTGGAAAGTGTGGATGAATGAACCCAGTCGATTGCTCCATAAATATAATTTCCTCAATATGACCATGAAGAAACGCATTAGAAATGTCTAGTTGTCGAATAGGCCAGTTCGAACTTACTGCTATTGATAATAATAATCTAACATATATGATTTTGATAACTGGGCTAAAGGTGTCATTGAAGTCAATACCTGATTGTTGACTAAATTCTTTCACTACTAGTCGTGCTTTGTATCGTTCAAGAGAACCATCAGCTCGATGTTTAAGGCAAAATATCCATTTAGAGCCTACTACATTCATGGAGGGAGTGTGCACAACTAGACTCCATGTTCCATTGCGAAGTAGCGTATTAAATTTTATAGTCATTGCATTATGCCAATTTGAATCCTTGTTTGCTTCTGAAAAATAAGTTGACTCAATAAATTTTGAGGAGATCACAAAAGCACGAGGAAGAGGATGTTGGGTTGTCTTTGGTGGACATCGTGCATAGATATCGCTCAAGTGAAGTATGCGACGAGGTGCATTATCTTCTGAATCACTTTTTGTTGGTGATGATGAAGTATATTAAAATGTTGATTTTGATAATGGACTTACATTATCTGAAGATTCAGAGTTATAAGACATATTATCTTTGACTAGCGAGGATTTCGAAATTGAACACGGAATAGGTTCTTGAATGTTGTCCCTTCTAATATTGACATTGCACGTATCTCCTATGGGAGTAGACCCTTGGGATGAATCTGATGATATAGAAGAGTTTTCAGAGAGTTCTGGAGTAGGACCTAAGATTTCATCTCTTCTTGTAGATTCAACATGTCTCGTTGGAAAAATGACCTGCGAAAATTTTGATGTTATATTAGGTGGTATTATAAAGGTACCACCATTTCTTGAGGATGGAGTTTTTGTCATGGCTGCAAATGGAAATAGAGATTCATCAAAAATAATATATCAGGATATATATATACGTCATGTCGGTATATGTAGACAACGATACCCATGGTGCAAATTACTATAACCAAGGAAAATACATTGTTGAGAACAAGGATTAAGTTTGTGTTTAGAGTAGGGTCGTAACCATGGATAACATGGGCAACCAAAGATACGTAAGAACATGAAGGTGGAAGGTTGATTAAAGAGTTTTTCCATAGAACATTTGTGTTGAAGCAATGGAGTGGATAGACGATTGATAAGATAAACTGCAGTGTGAACAACATCATCCCAAAATTTAAGTGGAACCGATGCATGATTGAGAAGGACTAAGGCAGTTTCAATTATATGACGATGTTTCCTCTCTGCGGAACCATTTTATTCAGGAGTGTGAGAACATGATACTCGATAGAGAATGTCTGAGGAGTCGAGATAGCGATGAAGCGCCTAATATTCTCCACCCGAATCAGAGTAGAGAGAGAGTATTTTACGGGCAAAGTAACATTCGACATGCCTTTGAAATCGATAAAAAATATCAAGAAGATCAGATTTTCTTTTCATGTGAAAGACCCATGTAAATTTACTAAAATCATCAATAAAAATCACATAATAAAGAAAACCTTGATTTGACATAATAAGAGCAGGTCCCCACACATCAGAGTGAATTATTTTTAAAGGAAAACTGGACATATGAGAGAAAGTAGAAAAAGGTAATTTATGACTCTTTGCTTTCATGCACGTTTCACACGAATGAGAAGGAGACGACAAAGAAGTTGGCAAGTTAAACTTATTGATGATTTCTTGAACTAGACGAAGAGATGGATGACCAAGTCGTGCATGCTAGGAGGATTTACTTGTGCGTTCTCCAATGAAGGCCTTGGTGGATGTGGGTTGAAGGTAATAAAAACCAACTTTAATTTCTCCTTTGAGTAAAGTCGTTCCAATTGTAGAATCCTTCACAAGTCAATGATGAGGGTGAAATTCAAAGAACACATTATTAACAATAGAAAATTGATGAACTGAAAGTAAATTTTTAGTGATTGAAGAAACATGAAGTGTATTGCGTATGCGAAAGGTTCGACCGGATGAATGAAAAATTGTGTTTCCAAGGTGTCGTTTACTGACTAGTCGTGACCTACGACCAGAGGCATATGTGAGAATGTCATAATCCGGTGTAACATGATGAGTTGCCCCAGAATTTGAATGTCATCCTGAGGCTGAAGAATTTGTCACAGTTATATAAGGATTGCTTGCAAGAGAAAATGCTCCTGGATGAGATGATGAAGTTGAGGATGAAGGTTGATTTGACGATGCAAAACCTCTAGGAAAGTTTGAATCAAATCTTTTATAACATTGATGTGCAAAGTGACCATTGTGAAAGCAAATTTGACAATGCCCTTGGCCTCGTCCTCATCCTTGTCCTCGTCCTGCGTTTCTTTCACCTTGATTTCGTTGATTGTGTTATTGATGGATAGTTATATTTGATTTGTTGATTGTGTGCGCAGAGAGAACAATAGAATCTGATATCCTCTGAGATTGTAGTTGCATGAGTATTTCATGAGAGGATAACATGTCATGAAAAGTATCAAGTGACACTTGCTCCATACGAGTTGTCACACTAGGAATGAAATTGTCATACTGAGGCCCTAACCCTGTAAGAACATGTATCAATAAATCTGGTTCTGAAACTGAATGCACAATTGCTTTTAAATTATTAGCAATAGTTTTGATCGATTGAATATATTCATTGATAGATTTGTCTCCTCGTTGCACCGATTGTAGTTGCATGCGAAGTTGAAGCACTCGTGCTTGAGAGTGTGATACAAAAGTTCGAGCAAGAGCTTCCCATATTTGGTGACAATTGTCGAGTCCTACAATCATAGGAAGTATAGACTCACTAAGCGACGAAATCATCCATGGCATAATTAGTTGATCCTTCTTGCTCCAAACTGCATAATTAGGATCGTCTTCTTGGGGCTTAGGAGAGGTACCATCTACAATACCAAGTAGATCATGGGTATGAAGCAACGACTGAAACTGCATCTTCCAAAGTAAATAATTATCATTATTAAGTTTAATGGGAAGATAGGATACGACATTTATAGGTAAAGAGGAGAGTTGCGCCGCTTGTCTCGTCAATGCAAGATGTAGATATCGACTGTAGCTTTGTCCCGTCAAGTCTGAATGTTGGAACGTACGTGGGAGTGAAAGGGTTGCGCCTTCTATCGTTCGATCAAATCCTCTTTCTGTAACCTCGGAACATAGGTTCTTTCTTCTCCTCTGGTCGTCAAGATAGATCTTCTTGCACTCCCAAAAAATCTCGGCTTTCGAGAAGGAGCTCAAGGCGGTGCTGCCTAAGGAGGTGGAGGAAATTTATGGGCATTTATTTTAAACAGAAGCCATGTGGTTGCAATTAATTTCTTCGATTTGACGTGATGCGAGATGGAACTCAAGCAGTACAAAGGCCTCTTTGTCGTTGCAGCAGAAAAAAAAACTCTCCTTTTTCTTGGAGATGCGAACAGGAGCAGGGGCACGGGATGGCTCAGGAGTGCGGCGGGAAGCGCAGAGGGGAGATTTAAGGAAAGAGATTGGATGAAGAAGAAAATAAAAGAGACGTCTCAGTAAGGCTTTGATACCATGTTAGAATAACATGAATCATAGAAAGAATTAAAAGTATTTTTCATTGATGTGCTTTGTACATAAACAGAGTATTTATAGATATATTACAAGACCAAATCAATTGAAGTATTCAAATAAATATTCTAGATAAGAATACCTTATCCTATCTAATTTGACAAAGCCTATTTGATTAATTCTCTTTTATATGGAACACAAATAAGATAGAAAATGATATGCTAAAAAAGAAGGAAAGTGAGAAGAGCATGCAGGAGAAAAAGTTAGATTTGGAGTTTGATGGACAAAATCTGAAACGAAGAGGATTTTCTATTTATATTTGGTTTTTGGTATAGAGAAGAGATGAAAAGACAGTATGTATATATGCTAGGAGAAAAACACCAAAGGGCTCCATAGAGGATAGTGGAGGTTGATATATGAGGAGTGGCAAGATATGAAATTTTTAATGGGAGTCAAGTGCGTTGGAGTCACATAAAAGTTGTTCTTTTCTCATAAGAGATCATTGCAGCTTTGTGGATGATGCACACAAGTGTGACTTAGAGAACGCGGTCTCAAAACAAACAACCAGTAAGTTTGCAGCACAGTTTTCATGATACTGAATTAGATGTGACTTTTCCGTGAGCTTTGAAAACCTTTATGCATAATTGAATAATTAGACATTGCTCAGTTGCCAAAATCAGGATAATTTGAAGAATTTAACCTGTTCCAACTGCTTCAAGCATTCAGCTGATCTGGAATCATCAGGGATTATATTAACTTCTTTCATTGCACATAATGCACCACTGTAACTGTTAAAATAGTATACAAACTTTTATATTAAGACACAAGAAAACATTTCATAATTCAGCTATAAAATATGACTTTCTACCTGTTGGTGGCTACATATACATTCCCAAACGTTCCACTCCCAATCAGTTTCCTTTTCCTCCATTGACTTGCCACTACTGGAGCATCTATTTTTGATGCACAGGAATAAGAAAAAGCCGATTGTTTAGAAAATAAGGCACCAGGAGGGAGAGGAAGTGGGTGGACATTGACATTTCTGCCACTGTCATGCCATGCAGTCAAGCTCTCAGAGTGCATTGCTCTGTGCAATGGGGATGCCGGTGCACTATGATTTCTAGGTCTCCTGTGGTTTTCAGTTGCCAGACTATATACTGGAGAATTCTCAAGGCTCTGCATTATCTTAGGTGAAGCCTGAGAAGAGGAAGCAGACACACTGTTTTGAAGGATATCTAGCTCTGACAAGACATGAAGACCTGGAATGCCAGGGGAAGAAACCAAAGACGCTACACCACTTGATCGCCTAGGAGTACGCACAGGACTAGCGGCAGGACTTAAAAATTCACTGGTGGAAACAATTTTAGGAGGAAAATTCAATGCGATGTTTGTTGTTCCGGTAGAATTTGGTTCTTCAGATGACCTGCAACAATGAAATAACATGAGCCATCATTAATATGCTCATGTACAAAAACCAGAAGGATCCATTAAATATCATAGTGTCAAATCAGGTAAACAAGTGTCTTCTATTATGCTGGTGTGGACATATATAAGATGACATCTATGCATTAAATTATAAGTTGCCTTAAGGAAGAGACAAAGAACTCGTGCAGCCCTCTAAAAACTAAAGCTGATGAAATAGAGCAAGAGAGGCTTTTCTATATCAACAAACACAAATAGGTCATTACTTCAGGTGAAGGAAGTAATCTGATGCATCCATTCCCAAGCTTGCTCTCCAGTATTAAATTGAATTAAAAAAATAAAATATTATTGAGTAAAGCAAAAAATATAGAATTACTTCCTGGCTAGTGGTTGAAAGGGTATAATCCAGCCAATATACTGATAAACAGGTTACGCGACCATAAGACGAAACCCATCCCCTCTACTATAGATGTCAAGAACCTTGTTTCTTTTTCTTTTTCTCTCTTATTTGGTTTCACAAGAGTGTCAAGGATCTCCATAAATACAAAGACAAACTACTTGAGAAAAGATTTCACACAAATTCACTTCATCTCCAAATGCTCAGCAATTACATAGAAAACCACAACATCCATTCAATTAGAGAAACAATTGTTGACCATGAATAGGTGGTTTGCAAATTCTCTTTGAACATCTAGCACACGAAGGCAATAAATAGCATACCTCCCTAATCCTGAATCACGAGGTGCAGGCTCAGTAGCTGCGCCAATTTCACCGTCAACATCCACCGTGCTAAAATTCCCCCAGGGCAATGGCAGACGCCCACCTGCCGATCCTTCGGGAGAGAAAAAAACATTCCGTCCCGATCTCAACTCCCTAGGCAGCGAAGCTCGAGTAACGGACTCTGGAAGTGGAAGCGGTCGCGACCAGACAATCGGCGACGAAGCAGACCGCACCGGGACGTCGTAAAGTTCGCTAGGCGAGCGGGATACGGGAGTGGAGCTCGTGGTGGCAGCAGCGAAGACGTGGTCGCTGAGCGACCCCGACCCCGATGTGGAGTTCGATGCATCTTCCACAGCGTCCAGGCACAACGCATTGAGCTCGTGTTCCATGAGTCGGCGGAGATTGTTCTGGCGGATAAGGCGTGGTTGGGGCTGACAGGGGCGAGAGGGGTGGACGCGGAGTTTCTTAGGACGGCTGCTGCCGCCGCCGCCGCCGCCATCAGCGCGTTCCGGAGAGGTGGGTACGAAGGCTGAGGAGGGAGAATGAGAAGAGAAAAGATGCGTAGGGCTTCTCTTCCAGTTCCAAAAAGGCATGTGGACTCGGAGCAAGGGACGGCGGTAGAGTAGAGGCTGAGGCGGACGAGGGCGAAGCAAGGTCTAGCGGAGGAATAACGAGAGAACCTAAACCCTAAATAGCGTCGCCCATGGGAGGATGATCCGAGAATAAGAAGAAGGAGAAGGCAGAGGTCGTTCTCGTCGTCGAAACACTTGCTGTCTCTTCGCTTCTCCTCCTCCTCTTCCATTTCCCTCTCACTCGTAGCACGCGGCTTTGAGAGGCACGAACAGGAACAGGAACAGGAAGTCTTTTGCACGAGGTCAAAACGTTCGTTTTGGCATGTCGGTCGCGCTATGACTGCAAGTTTCGGAATTCTCCGTTATCTTCAATCGCGTTATAATCATAGATAACGCCCGTTATTATTTGTTATCGTTTCTGATTTACCTCCCCAGCGACCAGCGTCCACTAAACCCAGCTTAATCCCTCCTCTGTCTAAATTTTGCTATGATATAATACAGTCGTTAACAAAAAAATATAAAACAAACGATACTAAAATTTAATGGTGGGTATAATTCGACTTATGACTTTTTTTTTTAAAGTCAAATCATTTTCGCACTGTTTTACATTTTTATTTATAAAAAAGATATGTTTAATAAGTCGATTGATTTGAAATGATATTTTAAAATATGAGAGATAAAAATAAAAAAAAAATCTTTTATTTCTATTTTTAAAAAATAAAATTAAGAATGACAAAATTATTTTCATTATATTGTAATTGTTATATGATCAAATTATTATTTTTATTTTAAGTGAAATGAATTGACAGGTGGCAAGTAAGAAAGACAGAAACTGGCTAAGGTATGGACGACACTGACGAGCTGACTTAGAAAAACCAAGTTGACCTAGAATGCGGCAACATATATATCGACGACACTGACGTCCTTGTTGACCCACTCGATCCGCGATGGACACCGACAGCAGGCGAGCTGGCTAACGTGGACGTTGCCTTGGTCCCTGGATGCGATTTAGAAATTTGAGGTCATCGGATACGTTTTAGAAAGATGACACATCAGTGCAAACGTCACTCCTTTTACTTTTAGTGCTCAAAGTCTTAATTCTTAAACTCGGACCGTGCTCCAAATAATGCGGGGGATCGATCAAGCCACGTACGATTCCTCTTTTCTGGGTCCCATGAACGAGACTTATCGATGTCAAACTAGTGAGAGTGCTCAAGTTCTTCAGGACAGCTCAGTTTTACTCGGTCTTTTATTGAAATAGAGGAATCCTAAAATGAAAAGGGAAGTGCTTTTGGGATAGTTGCTGAAAAAAATATCCAGACAAAATTAATAATGAGGTCCAAGTCTACGACAGAATAAATAATGACTTTGTTTTTCTCAGACCATGCAACGCTAGGTATGTTTATCCATTTCTCGATTTTGATTCGATTCTAATCGATTTCGAATTCGTCGATATTGGAACCGATTCAAAATCGGTTCGAAATCGATTTCGATTTCAAAATTTTAACTATGAAATCAATTCAATCAAATCAGTTCCGAATCAATTTCGAAATGATTTCGGACTATCTCCTTCGAACTTGAGCTTTCAACTTCATCTATCGCGCTGATGATCATATTTTTTTTCTATCGCAAAATAATTGTATAGACATATTGGTATGCTGAAAATTTCCACTTTTAAATTAGCAATCCAAATCGGAACAAGAATCGATTCCAAATCAATTCCGAAACGATTCTGAACCGATTCTAAATCAATTTCAAAATCGATTAGAACCGAACTGAACTAGAACTAGAACGGTTTCGATTCGATTACAAAACTAATTCATCTGAATCGATTCGAATTTCGAATTTAACAGATTAATTCCAAATCAAATCGATCCGTTAAAACTGTTAGGGCACTCTAAATAATTTTCTTTAAAAAAAAATCAGTCGTTTAAATAATTTGACTATTTTTTGTTGGTGAGTTCAAAGGCGTAAAATACCTGTCTACTTATTCATGAAGCTAACTTTATATTTTATAAATATGTGCACAGGCCACCCTTGGGAGCTTTAGTCAACGCACTCACACAGATCTGATTCAGTGAACCATAATAGAAACCGAGTGGTCAGAGGAAAGAAGTTAAAAAAATAAAACGCGAATTAATTCCACGGCAATAGATATTGAAACGGAACAAGTCAAATGTCAAATAAAATAATTGCTTCACTTTCCATTTTATCAGGAATCAAGAACAGGTCAAAAAAAGAACAGGTCAAATAAGTTCAGATAAATATAATTAACGAGCGGCATGTAGAGATAGATAACGACTAAAAGACAAGGCATTACAGCAGTAAAAACAAATCTAACTAATGATATAGCATTTTATAGAGTCCAAATGAAAAAGTAAAACATTTTCCAATGATTCACTGGGCCTTACGATGTTCTGGGTTAACTTACATTTAGACTCAAAGCATCTCTCTCTCTCTCTCTCTCTGGAACGAAAAACATCTGTTTTAAAGATAAATTTGCAACGATGCAGCTTACTAAATATTACGGATTTGTAATTTTTACTCCATGACATATTAACATAGCTAGAATCACCATAATACATAACAAATAAATTTGAACTGCTAAAAAAGATTTAAGGAATATTTTCCCTCAGATTTATTTTTTTAATCCAACTTCTCGGACTAATCTCACTGATTGTTGCTTGGAGATGCAAAATGTTTACACATGGAAACTCACCGCCAATTCTGCATTGAATTTATACGTGTGGCTAGCTCGAACTTCATAGATTAAATGAAACCTGCTCTTGGATAATTATCAATGGTGTACGTTCGCTTGAGACAACAGGGATCTCCATTTTTGTTAGAAAATTTAGACCAGATAATCCGCCAATAGTTTTGCATCGCTAAAAGGCTCGTGTTGCGACTAGCGTCTACTGGTGCGCGATTTTGGCCTGGATGATTTCTGGGGAAAACGACAATATCATCACGCGAGAGACAATGGGGAATATATGACTGATCTTTGGTGTGCGTGTTTCTTTTATGTGAACATGCCAGAAATAAGTGAAAAGAAGAAATTATCGATCAACTCACAGGTAATCCAAAGCTCACGCCCGAACCAGTTGCAGCACCTACACAAAATAACTTCATTAAACATAGAAATATAACTCGAATATGTTTTGCTAAGTTCCACTATGTAAGGTGCCGACGTGACATAAATATATACAATTGAATCATTAACTGAAATAATTAATGCAACTATGAAAACAGAACATACAAAACCAACTTAAAGGCTACATGATAAAACTCATCGACATCATCATCCCTGACCGAACTAATTGTGGTTTAGCTATACCAGAATTTTATCCCTCCGTTGAGCTACTACGTCATAAGCACTATTAATTATTTTTTACATCATTATTATTTTTCTCCTTATTCCTTTCCTTTCGCTCAAATAGATTAAATTCTTCAAACTATAAAATTTATTAGCCGTCGTTGATCGTGAAACTATCTATTCAGTTCTATAGAATTGCAAAGCATGACAATTAAGAAAGGACAAGGCAATTCTAATAGGTTTGAGTTCTTTCAGATCATAAAGCTTATTGAAAACCCATCAAACCTATCTGTGAGGAAGATTATGGCAAAAGATCCGTAGACAAGATAGTCACTAATGATGCTTCCCATTAAACAAAAACTAAGAATCGCAAGGATCTAACATTACTTTGGCAGGAAACAGTGGCATCTAATGAAAAAAATTGAACATATACCTGCTGCAGATGGAGGAGTCAAGAAAAGCGAGCTACCCACAGGAGTGGATCCAACTGCTGGAGTGCTTGTTGCAAATCCTGAGGAAGCCTGAATAGAACCAAAGAAAGATGCAGGAACGCCAAATGATGTCGACTGAGATGAAAAACCAGAAGAGCCAAACAAGCTTGATGCAGGGGCATATGCTGTTGGGGTTGAAAAGAGGAAAGAGGAAGATGCAGCAGGAGCTGGAGCTGAAGATGGAGTACTAAATAATGAAAGCCCGCTTCCAGAGGATGATGCTGATGGTACAATGGATGGCTGCATAGTGCTTGTTGCAGGCGCCACTGAACTGTTGAAAGCACCGCTAGTTGGTTGTGAAGAAACTGCAGGTAGATGCAATGTTGGGTGAACTCTTCTAGCAGCAGCTTCTCGTTTAGCTGTTTCTCTTCTATTGGCCTCAAGAAACGGATCATTTGCATCACCTCGACATCGCTGATCAGCAAGATATGCTTTCTTCATTGATCCAACATACTGGTGAAAGCTCTCCACCTGCAATCCAAATAATGATACGGGCTGGTAATGTCTGAAGAGAACAACTACTGATATATGTTTAAATGCCTAAGAAAAGATCCTCATCCGCAAAAGATAATGAGAAATTCTTCAAGTGTCGGAAATAGTGTCAGCTTACCTTGGCAGCCACATGAATAAAGAAATCATGGACATTGGACATGACTTGTGGCAGAGATTCCAGAGCATTTGAACCTCTTCTACCATTTTCCGTCATTACTAGCTGTTGTACTTCTTCAACCCATTGGTAGCACTCACAGAGATACTTCTCAAATTTGGTGATTGTCTGCTCCATAAAAATAGATGGTCTTTTGGGAATCCCACTGTAAAATTCAGAAACTGGTCCGGTAGAGGAATTAGCTAGTAGGTTGGTTTGCTTTGAAACCAATCCCAATCCAGTATTTGGATTTCCAGAGGCCACATTTGAAGCTGTTGTGACACTCTGGCGAATAAACCTTGACCTTAGCATCATATATGACCGAATAGCAAATCCCGTGTCCAAGATTAATTTGTTGGCCGAGGTTATTAGATCTTGAACAGAAACTTTTTTTCTTTCCATCGTGGTAGTGATAAGCCCAAGTTCCTACAAATGAAATTGCCATATGAATTATAGAAATGTGATAGATACAGCAGATTTAATAAGTGAACTAATCTACAGATATAAAAGAGCTACTGCTTGTCAGACGAGTTAAACAAAAACCTAGATGAATGAACAAAATAAAAATAGTATTATAATATTGAATCCAAGCCAAGACATAAGAATTGAGTTGCCCAGCTAAGCTAATTATTAATCTGCATATGCAGTTCATTCCTCAAATCATGACTTCCTCTAGGATCATTACAGTTGTAAGAAACTCAAAAAAGAATCACTGTATTAACAAAATGAAGAAAAAGAGAGTAAAAGGGAAGTGAAGGAGAAAAACACAAATTGAAATAAAACTAAGTAATCCCATCATCTACAAGAAGTTAGCCCAAATCCAGATAATGTCGACGATCAGGGCTCAAATCATGGTCAAGTGCAAAATTAATCATAAGGTGGTATTAAGTATAGGCAATGGAATCAACTTGCCAATTACAGAATCAAGGAAGAAACAAGGGTGATTTGAAATGTACAATAGTAGTGATTCTTGTTACAATTAAAAGGTCTTTTCATAATTTCAATATAAAGCAAATCATCGTAAACAAATTTGCTAGCCAAGCCAAGTATCAGATTACATAAACCAAAAATTATCTTAAGCTGTTCAAAGAAAATGTAGTAGAAAAGTAGAAGGTGTTGAAGAGACAACAACCTAACAATTCGGAGCAAACAACTGTTGAGGCTTCCATACTCAACAATTGTACAGCAGAGAAAACCAAACATATATCTTGATTCTAACAAGTTTCTGTCTTACAAGCCTATATTTTATCCTAGAATTAGAAAGAACATTTTTAGCCATTTAATCCATGAAAAAGGAAAATTAGTGAATCCTGGTGTCATACGATTTACAAGACCTAATGTAAAACCTGTACAAGATGACCTTATTAGGAAGTTCATAATGCATTGTCTTCTTTTTTGGGTTGAGAAAGCATAACTTCTTAAGATATGCTCGAGTGTGAACAATAACCAAATGTTTGGCTTGGCCAGTGAGTTTGAAGGCCCTTGACATGAATATTGGAATTAGTTAGATGTGGAGTAATGAAGCCAAGTTGAGCCAAGCTTGATTGCATTCGAGCTTGCTCATATTCTTTTTCAAGATTGTTCCGGTTTGTTTATTAAACTCTTATTCAGTCCATCCCGAGCTAAAACTTTTTATTGTGTTCGACTATACACATTATTGTCTGTATAATTTAGTTAAAACATTATCTAATGAATAAAATTTATACTATTTTCTCATTTTTAACATACAACAACAATAATCAAATTTTATCCCGCTAAATGGAGTCGGTTATATGAATCATTCTACGTCATTGAAATAAAATTATAAAATTTATAAAGTATTTTATTTAGATAAAAATAAAAAACTAAGATCATAATTAAGATTTTTACAAGTTAACAAATTAGTTTGTTCATAAATTGTTCAAAGCTTTGTTAACGTTAAGAAGCTAAGCTCACTCGTACTCGAACTTGTTGTTTTATATATGTTACACTACTAGGGAAAAGAAATAATTGAACTCTCATAAAGCCAAGTACTAAGCTTATTCATGAGCACCCTATTCATTAATACCCCTACCTGATGATAAAACTACCTAATTAACTTAATGGATTTGCATTGCATGGCCAAAATGCTTAAGCCAGGTTAGTGACAGTAAAGTCATCTGCACTCTAAAAAATAATAAAATAAAATAAATACATATTTACCAAGAATGGACTAAATGTAGGATGTCACAATCTCAGACAAAACATGGCGATGATAATATGGGAAACACACTTTTTAAATGCATAGAATAATGGTCCAGGAAAATGAAAATTTAGGATCTAGAAGGCAATTAACTACTAAATACATGTAGATGGATGTAAAGTATAAAAGTGTATGAACAACTAAGAATAGATGATAAAATAGGGTACAGTAGCGGCGCACCAGACATGGCAGTTTCTGCGTCGCTAGATGGTGCACACGTAACGCTTAGCGAGTCCCGCACATGCGGTGGCTCGAGCAGCGGCGCACCGACATGGCGATTTCTGGCCGCTAGATGGTGCACATGCACGCTTAGCGGAGCTCCCGGCACATGCGTCGCTCGAGCAAAGCGCGCGCACTGCATCGGACATGCGCTCGCATCACTAGATGGTGCACACAAAAGCGATTAGCTGAGCGCCGGGCACATGCGCGCTCGGCAGACGCGACCACGCATGGTGAATGGTGCACCGCAGAGGCTGGATGATGCTGTTAGTGATTATGAGGCTTTGCGGAAACGTGCCACCTTACTCGCTGATGCGGAAAGGCTTTTCTATCAACAGAGGGCTCACGGTGCATATCTTAGAGGGAGTGATCGGTGCACAAGATTTTTTCATGACTTGGTTAAGCGAAATAATAAGAGGAACGCAATACTTAGCATAGCCAAATCATCTGGGGAGCTGACGGAAAGCATGGAGGAGGTTGCAGGGGAGTTTGTGGAGCATTTCAAAGGTTTATTAGGCACTGCAGGTAGCTGCAAGGCGCTGGACAGCGCTGGCTTGATTGGACAGCGTATCACGCAGGCCCAGTGTGCGGCATTGGAGGCTCCGGTTACGGCGGAGGAAGTGCGGGCTGCTCTGTTGGATATCGAGGGACAAAGCCCGTGCCCGTATGGATATAGTGCTAAGTTCTTTACGTCGGCTTGGGATACGGTGAAAGTGGATTTCATTTGCGCGGTGAAGGAGTTCTTTCATACTGGACAGCTCCTCAAGCAGTGGAATCATGCCCTTATAGCTTTGGTACCCAAGGCCGATCATGCCCCGACGGTGAATGATTATCGCCCCATCTCTTGTTGCAATGTTTTCTACAAGGTAATTGCAAAAATCATGGCGGGCCGGCTAGCGGAAGTGATGGGAGATCTATTAGACCCGGCTCAAGCGGCTTTTGTCAAAGGCCGCTCTATTGGTGAGAATATTCATTTGGCACAAGAACTACTTCGGAAATATGCGCGGAAGCGGATATCACCTAGGTGCATGATCAAGGTGGATCTTAGGAAAGCCTTTGACACGGTGGATTGGGACTTCTTGATGGCGGCACTTGTTGGTTTTGGGTTTCCCAACAATTTCGGGCGATGGATATATGCTTGTATCTCTACGGTATCTTATTCTGTGAGCATAAATGGGGAGATGCAAGGACATTTTATTGGGCGGCGAGGACTACGCAAGGTGACCCGCCATATCTCCATTATCGCTTGGGTTATGTCTTGAGGTACTCTATCGGAATTTAAAGTTGGTGGCGCAACGGCCCGGATTTCATTACCATCCTATGTGTGAGAGGTGGGGTCACCCACTTAGCATACGCCGATGATTTATTACTTTTGCTCGGCGGACTCCACTTCACTCTTGGAGATCACTCGGTCTCATGCGGAGTTTGGGGATATGGCGGGTCTTCTGCGTAACCCTATGAAGTCCAACATATACATGGCCGTGTGGATGACCGAGGCAAAGAGGAGTTTCTTCAGATCACGGGCTTCCAAGAGGGTACATTTCCTTTCCGCTATCTTGGTGTTCCATCAAGGCGGAGAAACTTCGGATTACTAGCTATGAGCCTTTACTTGATGCGGTTCGAGGAAAATAGTTGGATGGCCAAACATACATTATCCTATGCGGGGCGCCTGAGCTTGTGCGGCCTGCAGTACTACAAGGGTAGAGTGCTATTGGTTATCTATCTTACCGGTTCCGAGTGGTGTAGTGGAGAAGATTTATAGCATTTGCCGCTCATTTGTATGGTCTACCAAGCATCCTATGGTGTCATGGGCGACTTTGTGTTTGCCGAAGGAGGAAGGTGGATATGGGTTACGTGACTTGCGTGCATGGAACTCGGCCTTATTGTGTCGGGCGTTATGGAATCTACAATGCAACGGGGATTCTCTGTGGGTGCGTTGGGTAAGGAAACATTACCTTAAGCGTGTGGATGTTTGGCATTGGCAAGTGAGGCATACGGACTCTCCATTGATGAAGAAGCTAGGGCTAATCAGAGATGGCATCTTGCAGCGTGTTCAAGGTGCGCAGGAGGCCAAAGAAATGCTGGATAGATGGTATTCTGAGGATGAGCAGTGGGTTGACGGTGGCCCGTGGTGTGGCCTGTCAGAGCACCATGGGGCTGTTGGCGAGCAGTGTGCAGACAGGGTGCTAGGTGGTGTATATGGCGCAGGCATGGCTCGAGCGAGCAATTGCACGAGACATGGCGCGATTCTGATCGCTTAGGTGGTGCGCGGCTACTGACGGCGCAGGCACATGCGTGGCTCAGCGAGCGGCGCGCACCGTAAGCGATTCTGCGTCGCTAGGTGGTGCAGGTGGGCCAGTCGACGGAGCCGCTGGCACATGTGTGGCTCGAGCAGACGGCGCACCAGACATGGCAGTTTTTACGTCGCTGGGTGGTGCAGATGGGACAGTCGACGGAAATTCTGGCACATGCGTGGCTCGGTCGGACGGTGAGCCACGCATGGCTGTACAGGTGCTGCAGGTGGAACCAAGCGGGCACCCCGACGGTGCTCATGGCATGAGCGTGGCTCGGACGGATGGTGCACTGCGCATGGCAGAATGTGCGCATGGAGGTGCCGATCGGATAAAGAGGGCATGCAGGCTGCAGCGGCCGGCTGACGATGGATGTAGCACGAGCGTGGCTCGGCTGGACAGCGCACCACGCATGGTTGACGGAGTGCAGTTGGGCGAGTAGCGGTCCCTGCGGGGCCGACGGAGGGTCGTGGGTGTGGCCGCCACGCGACCGCAGCACACGTGCAGAAGCGATTGGCGAGCCTCCATGGGAGGCTAGCGGTGCCCCGTGGTGTGGGCCGCCAGCGCACCACGGGGCATATGGCACTGGGCGGAGAGGGGCAGCAGCTAGCAGGGCATACAGTTTTTTCCGACCGAGAGGTTCTCTAGTGCCTTGGGCAGCGGCGGTTTGGCGACCGAGCATTATGCCTAAGCACCGCTTCGCTTATTGGCTTGCGGCGCACGGGAGACTGCGTACGGCGGATATGATGACCTATGAGCCGAGGAAGGAGTGTGCACTGTGCCATGATGAGGAGGAATCCAATGCGCACATCTTCTTCTGCTGCTCTTTCACCAGACGGCTATGGGATATGGTGCGGACATGGCTACGCATACGACCTCAGATATACACGATGGCCCAACTCTTCCAGGCTTTCCGCTATGAGATGCATGGGGAAGGACGGGAGAGGAAGGCATGTGATTTGGCTATTTCATGTATGATTTTTCTTGTATTGCAGGCTCGTAATCGGAGCCGTTTTGAGGACTATGAGTCTAGTGTTGAGAGGTTGTTCCTCAAAATACAGACCCATGTCTATCGCTTTGTAGGAGCTTAGCTCCAGTTTTATTTTTATATTTCTATACACATATTTACCACCCCAAAAAAAATAAAAAAAATAAAATAGGGTACAGTAAAAGAACAAAACCTGAATGATTCTGCTGGAATTGGCCTCAAAACTGTCACCTGATACTGATGAATCATAAAGTCGACTGCACCGATCCAACCTCTGGCTCTCATCCTTGTACTCGAGAATGTGCACCCTGTATCATCAGGAAAAAAAAAATGATAAACAAGATAGCCGCATAGATCATCCACACTGTGAAACGGTGAATGAAAGGATGAATAACCGATAAGGTATGTGGTATTTAGAATGAACCATGTAGATCAGTCATATTCAATGAGTCAAATTTAATATGCAAGAACACAGAAGCAATATTAAAAGAAAGACAACACAAAATTCTTTCATACAGAAGATCTAACATAAACACAGAATTTTCCATGGTCGAACACTGATTAATCTTTTATAGAAAGAAAGAAAGAATCCGCTATCACATGAAGACGTTGTTTCCGTTGTTTTTGGAAAATCCAAAATCGAAAAATCCCTAAAGCAAAGCAAAGGGCCAAACCAAGTAGACAAGAAGGACAATACTCGATCTGTAGGAGAAGTTTCTGAGAGACAGGATGCAGATCCTCCCAGTTGGTATTATACCGAGCAGGCATATTATCCTTCGTATAAAGCAACAATTGCTTCTGCGGGGCAGTACTCCTCGCCTGCTGCTGTTGCTGCAACTGCATCTGCGGCGGCTGGAACTGGAACGACGACTGCTGAAAAGGCTGCTGCTGTTGAGTCTGAGGGTTTTGGAAGACAGGCGACTGCTGTCGAGGGGTTTGGAACAGGGAATGCTGCGACTGCTGTATTTGGGGAGTCGGAGGCTGGAAAGAGAACGCCGACCACACTCTTCCCGAGATCGACGTTTCCACTAACCACCGCCGATCGGTGACAAAGCGGCAACGGGTGAGACGGCAAGGGATGGTAAATTGCTATCGCGATTCGCGATCAAACCGCGGTCAATTTGGGCGGGAGAAGAGCTTCGAACGAGATATAGAGGTGAAAAAAATAAAAAATAAAAATTAAAAACGAAAACCCTAATACTTCTGGGTTCGATTCCGGTGCGTCAAACCCTACGCTAATGTTCCGACTAAATTAACCTTTCTATACGTACCAACAAACAATTATTTTTATATTACAGCCCTTTGAAATACATTACCAAGGGTTTGTGCAAAAGATTAGAATCACTATCCAGTGAGTGAGTGAAAGATATAGTTCGATATGGACATTAAATAATTCTTCTGACATTAAATAATTCTTTTGACACAGAGAATTGAATCTTACTCTTTATAAACGTAGGCAAAATTAATCAAGTTTTTTAAAAAAAAATAGAAATTAAAAATAAACATAAATAAGCAATAGTCTATATTTTTACTCATAATTACAAGAGTGAAACATAATTACTTACAAAGAGATGCTTGGGTTAGAACCATAAATCTACTTGCCCACGAGATATATATATATATAAAAGATAAACCAAGATATCAAGTGCAATGGAGGGATTACTTCCCCACAAACTTCATTTCCAGGTGATCGTTTTTGCGGAAGAGTCATGTCATGATAAAAAATATTGAGTGGGATTCAACTATTTCAATTCAAAAAGACAAAAACACATATACACACACATTATTTATGTCTCTGGCCTCAAACATGTCTAATCTGCAGCTACTGCATATCTCAGGCTCAGCTATTGATAGTTGAGCAATTTAATCCGTCTCATGGTCTGGACGTGGCGTGTACCAAGCTGGAAGCTTTCCTTTGCTCCTAAGTAGTCTGGTAAATGGAGAATCGGGCATTCTGGCTTTCTCTGCTTCTTCAAGCTCTTCCAGCTCTTCTGCCGTCGGAGGCAATCCATCAGGAATATGTAAAGGTTTATTCTGAGGTCGACTCTCTGGTTCTGCTGCTTTTTTTGGGTGCATTTCTTTTTCTTTCATCTTCTTCTCCATCGCCGCCATGCCATGCAAATAGTCGATCAGTGTCTTTATTCCTCCACTGCACTGCCACAAGAATTTCTCCAAGTCTTCTTTTGACCATTCTTTCTGCAAAAAACACTGTAAGCAATTGCCAAACAATGAGCGCACTCTGAAGATCACGTATATGTACCTCAAGATCTTTCAGCTCGAAATAGGCACTCCAACAATTAGAGCATTCATCGCCTTCGAGCGTTGTGCAATATTCTGAAGGAAAAACAAAGATAGCAACAGATAAAATCAGCAATGACAAGAAAGGCCACAAAAATGTAAAAACTAGATCATCCCCTTTCCTTAGAGACTGAAGAAACAAGGGGAAAAAAAAATACATTTTGAGAATTGGTATTTCTGTTTACTCGCTACCGTATATTTGAAAGTAATGTCTCGTGGAGTGCCAGCAAGTTGAACATTAATCAATTTAAACGTTGGAGTTCTAATATCTAGAATTAATATAAGATAAGAAAGTGAAAAAAAAAAGTCGGTAGCACTGTCAAGACCCAAAATACTAGGATAGTTGCTGCAGCGATGTTCTTATCATCAAACACTTCGAATTGTTTATGAAATGAAGCATTCTGCATTTGTCTCATATAACAGGAAAATCATGTCAGAAAACATCGCGAGTGACTTAGGTAATCATCGTATATATGTTTGAACAACTAATAGCAGACTGAAGTATGCTCATGTATGGCAAATACTACTCATCAAAGGAATTCTTTCCCAATTACTGTCGCATACAAACAAGTGAATAAGCTCAAACCAAGAACAAATTGCAGATACCAGATGCTTCAACTTGCAATCTATGTACGTTTGCTACCGAATTAGCGTATTTTATTGGCTTAATTAAGCACAGTGGGCGGTATCTCCTTCTGATCAGTATCTGTACGCTTTTTAAAAAATATTATAATAATAATTATTATTATTTTTCAAGCCGATGCTGCGGCTCTTTGGTTCAATCTTCCATGAACAAAATAGAGATACGATGAGTTTCATAATACCGCGACAGGGATATTTTAGTAATGGTTCTATTTTGATTACTCTCTTCCCGCCTCTTTTCCTTCCCACAACCTACAAAGCAGTTTTCTCTATTAGGTTCAATCCCATAGATCCAATATTCTCATAATTTGTTTACCAGAGATGGACATATTGCTCCATAAAGAGTGAAGAGCTGAAATAATTTATTACCTAATTTTCATCCTCGCAGATGACAAATAAAAAAAAAACTCGATAAAATCAGATTCAGTCTTATAACTGATCGGATTCGGAAAACCCTATGTTTATCTAAACGACAATAAAAAAAAAGTCACACTGATTAGATGCATAAATCCACGAAACATAAACGATTTTCTGATAAAAAGGTATTAAGAGATTCACCCAATAGCATTATAAACCACGAAAAAATCCCTCTTGTGTTAATCAATTCGCCGAAAACATCTTCAAAAATAAATAAATAAATAAACTTGGCCGCGAAATCGCAAAGGTGCATCCGTACCGCTGAGTTCGTTCTTCGTCTTTTGCAAGAGAGGCGGATCCTTGAGCCACCGATCGATGCGGTTCCCGCCGAAGGGCTTAAGCTTAGGGATTGACTCGTAGTTTCGAAACTTGGGCTGCGCGTCGCAGACGATGGCCGACCTCGGCGGTGGACGGGACGAGAGATCGGTCCCTCCAGACTCCGACGCGAGCAACTGGAGCCCCGAAGATCTGACAGCAATCGATCCGAGCATCTCAAATCTCCACAATGCCAAACTCTAGTATTTCAGCTTTTCGTCGTCTCGCAAACAATCTGTCTTTACAATTTTATAGAATCGCCAAGACTTCGTCCTCGATCCGGATAAGGTTCAAAACTCATTTACTAAAGGTACCAGAACCGATCTACCCAATTCAAACCTTGCGAAATTAGTCATCTCATTGACGACGTGTCTCCATACTATTCGATTTTTTGAGTTCGACGCGCGGTCCTTAATTACTTACTATTTTCGTATCCGGGTCAGAGATGGAAACCGCGATCTCTACCGTCGATTTGGCGAGAAATCGGGCCTGCAGCGGCCCGGGGGCAGAGTGGACGAGGAAAACAGGGGGAGAAAGCGAAACAGAGGGCGGTAGGCTCACCGCGCTGGCACTCGACCTCATCTTGATCCACAGTTCCATTTCTGCGGGCGCGGAAAAAAGTGCTTTTTTGCTCGCATGATGTGTTGCATATGCCACTGCATGAATAACCGTCGGATCATTTGGGGCCTGCGAGATGGAAAGTGGATGTGTCGTCCTCATGCTGGATTTCCGAGCGGACTTGTGGATGCGAAGTGGGCGCTGGGCGGAGTTCAATGATTAAATATCTTAGTAGAAAGATGATATTTTTCATGAAAGTTTTTTTATAAAAAAAAAATGATTTATAGTAATCCAAAATAGAGAAAAGGGGTGTTTGAATGGAACCGTATAGAGTAGACCAATTGAAATGACAGTAGAGAAGCAGACAAAATTACAGAAGTATGGTATCATAAATCTCCGATGGTTCACACGACGTGTTAATTAGGAATGATCGACACTCACGTAATACCGAAATGAATATTAATCAATTTTGAAAAAAATTTAAATATTTGTTTAGTATTAGATAATCCTTCTTTTTTGTCATGATTAATTGTATCAAGATTAAAGATCCTTTTACGATTTATTTTTTTCATAATGTTCATGGAATAGATTAAGATTTATTTTCTTCGCAATAATCGTGAAATAGACCGATAGAGATTATTTGATTGATGATTACAATCTTTTTCGAAATAAATCACGATGAATGCATTTGCAAACGTGGGATGGGCTTATAACTCCATCTATAACCAAACCAGTGGGCTGACCATACCTCTAAAGTCAATCGGGTTCTTAGTTTGGATATTAAATAACTACTCTGACTATATCAGATTCTAAAATCCAACTGGATGAACTGTAAATAAATCCAGTCAAATTGAATGCGATTTTTTTTTTTGCCAACGTAAGAGTTCTTAGCAGCCTCGTAACTGCTGGAGATTTTTCTTCACTTCCCGTTCCCATATAGAACTCTTAAATTATATATATATATATATATATATATATGAAGGTTATATCAGGAACATCTCTCTCAAGTGAATCACTGAAAGATTAGCCTTAATCTCTTGCATTAATATGGTTGGTTTTCAAAAGCATGCATATGTTTCCAATCTGACCTGACAAGAGAGAATTTGAAAAATAAATAAATAAATTAAAAATGCAGAGATTAATATAGAAAATGCAAGTGCTAGATGAAAATGGCGATTGACTTTAAGAAAAGCCAGAATCTAGTCGGACAGAACCCCACCTCCACTGGTTGTATAATAATCGATAGTGCTGGGTGAAAGGACGGCTAGTGGGTGAGAGCGATGTGCCGTTGGAGAAGTCAATGATCATCCTGTTTGTGCTGTCAGGTAATCAATCAATCGTTCCATAATATTAATGGATATAAGAACACCTGACGTGTGCCCTTTTACTTTGATTTGATCCTCATAGAATTTTCTTTCCTTTTGTTATGGCACAATTACAATTTACAGTAACAATCCCCTCCCTCTCTTATTTTTTTGTCTGCACGTAGTTTGCTCGCTGCTTGTTCGTAGCGCTCCGCTTGCAGTTGGCGCTGTCTTAACGAATGGCAACGTGATGGGGTGGGAATGAAGACGAAGGACACAAATGTCAACTAAATTGATTTTCAATTATTTTTTATTTCTTTGACTTCCTAAATAAAATCTATCGTCTTTTCCCCTGCACAAGATGATCTAATTTTTCTGCTCTCCTTGTGGGTTCTTAGGTGCTCCTCCGCCCCTGGACCCTCCTCCACTCGACGGACCAGAGCGTCAGTGAGGGTGGGTGGAGATAAGAAAGAGAGACGGAGCATTTCGATCTTTTTAGAAGCTTGACGATCGTTGGCGCGGTTAGATTCCTCTGATTCTGGATTCCTTTGGTGGGATCTGATCTAGTTGATCGAATTATCTCTTCCAAAGCGTTGCTTTGGTTTGAATGCATGGGAGATTCCTCTTCGTTTCGATTCCTTTGGTGGGCACTGATCTAGTTTCTCAAATTCCTTTTTACGAAAGCGTTCGTTTTGGTCGGAATCCAAGGAATTTGGCTGATTGATTTCGACTAATCTGAGAGGAGAAAAGGAAAAGGGGGATTTTGGTGCCGATTTTGCCTATTGTCTTCTCTATTTTGTAGTCGTTTGCCCTCTTTTCAGTTTCCGCTCTTTCGTCTCCACTCTCCTCCTTTGCTTTCTGCGCTCTTTTTTCGACTTTGATTTTCCTTTTGTTGAATTAGGTTGGAGTCTTCTCAAAGTTGTCGTCTTTGGGTTGCTTCCAATGGGAGTCTCAGAGATTACGATTTTAAATGTTCCCCTTTTCTTTACCTTCCTCTAACTGTCCTCTAAAGTAAAAGCTTGCTGAATCTTAGCTTAGAGGGTTTCTTTTCTTCATTCCCTCCATCGATCTCAAATCCTCGTTCTGATCGTCTCAAAATTTGGTTTTTGAAAGGAAGCTAGGGTTTTGATCTGATTCAGATATCCCTCGAAGGCTGTTGGATGAAAAGGCTTGGATGAGCAGTCTAGATGCATCTCTCTCTATGGAAGCCCATCTCCCACTGCGCCGCCCGAATACTCGACAAGAAGCATCGGTCGCGGGATGGTGGCGGCGACGGAGGCGGCAAGGGCTTGTCGGAAGAGGGGTCCAAGAGGCAGTCGTCGATGCTCCGGCAGATGCAGGGGAACAAGCTCCGGGAGGCTCTCGTGGAGGCCTCCGAGGATGGCTCCCTCTCCAAGTCGCTTGACATGGAGATGGACCCGGAGAACTCAGGCAACACCGACGAAGGCTCCGTTAACCGGTCGAGATCCCTCGCTCGCCTCAACGCCCAGCGAGAGTTCCTCCAGGCCACTGCTCTCGCCGCCCAGAGCACTTTTCACTCTGCCGATTCCATTCCCTCCCTGGATGAAGCCTTGTCGAAGTTCCTCTGCACGTACCCCAAGTATCAGTCCTCCAACAAGATCGATGAGCTGAGACTTGATGAGTATTGCCACCTGTCGGACGCCTCCAGCAAGGTATGCCTCGACTATTGCGGCTTTGGTTTGTTCTCCTACATCCAGAGCTTCCAAAGCTGGGAGTCTTCGGCATTTAGTCTCTCTGAGATTACTGCTAACTTGATCAACCATGCCCTGTACGGCGGCGGTGATAAAGGGGGTGTTGAGCACGACATCAAGACTCGTATCATGGACTACCTTAACATTCCCGAGAATGAGTATAGTCTGGTTTTCACTTTCAGTAGAGGCTCCGCCTTCAAATTGCTCTCAGAAACTTATCCTTTTCGTACCAATAAGCTGTTGACGATGTATGATCATGAGAGCCAGTCTGTTAATTGGATGACCCAGAGTGCCAAGGAGAAGGGAGCCAAGGTCTATAGTGCAACATTTAAGTGGCCAACTCTCAAGCTCAGCTCAACGGAGTTGAGGAAGCAAATCTTAGACAAGAGGAGGAGGAGGAGGAAGAAGGACACGGCTGTAGGCCTTTTCGTCTTCCCCGTTCAGTCTAGAGTGACCGGAGCAAAGTACTCATACCAGTGGATGGCTTTGGCTCAGCAGAATAATTGGCATGTGCTGCTTGATGCTGGATCTTTGGGTCCAAAGGACATGGATTCTCTTGGCCTTTCGCTCTTCCGGCCGGATTTCATCATCACTTCATTTTACCGGGTGTTTGGATGTGATCCAACAGGTTTTGGATGCCTCCTAATCAAGAAATCTGTGATGGGAAGCCTGCAGAGCCAGAATGGTGTCACCGGATCAGGAATAGTGAGGATTGTTCCCGTGTTTCCTCAGTATTTGAGTGACTCAGGGGATGGTCTTGATGTATTGGATGGGATTGAAGATGAAAACATCAACGGAAATGACGAAACTTCCACGTCAAAGACTCACAAAGGATCCCAGCCACCTGCCTTTTCAGGTGCATTTACATCAGCTCAAGTAAGAGATGTATTTGAAAGTGAGATGGATCAGGACAACAACTCGGATCATGATGGAGCTAGCACTATCTTTGATGATACGGAGAGCATTTCTGTTGGGGAGGTCATGAAGAGTCCCGTTTTTAGTGAGGATGAATCATCGGACAACTCCTTTTGGATTGATTTGGGTCGGAGCCCATATGGATCAGACCATTCGGGGCAGTTGAACAAAGGGAGGTTGGGTTCTCCAATACCACCTTCATGGTTTACCGGAAAGAAGAATCACAAGGTGTCACTAAAGGTCGCTTCCAGGATGTTGGAAAACCCCGTGTTTGATGATCATGCTCTATCCTTTGATGCAGCTGTCCTCTCAGTTTCTCAGGAACAAAGTCGCTTAAAGCAGAGCTCACATGAGGGACACTCACAAAATAGAGTGGATCATTCTCACTTGCAGAAAGTGACTGAGATAGAGGAAGAACCGAAAGTAAAAGAAGCTACACAAAAACAGTCTGTTAAGTTTTCTTCTCCCGGTGGAAGGAGAATCATTGGCTCAACTTCTGGTTTATCACCGCTTGCTGGCCGTGCAAACGGTTCGACATCAGAAATATACCCTGAAGTTCAGAATGAAATGAAAGACAGTGCCATAAGAAGGGAAACAGAAGGTGAGTTTCGGCTTTTAGGAAGGAGAGAAGGAAATAATAACAGGTTTCCAGGTGGAAAATTCTTAGGAGTGCAAGAGAATGAAAGAGTTTCCAGCATGGACCGGAGGGTATCCTTCAGTATAGAGGATAACAAAACTACTGAATTTTCCTATCTCAATTCTGATGCTGGAGAGACTTCCGGACAAAGACTTGATGATGAAGAGGACCACGATGACGGTGCCACTCGTGATGGCGCCGATGATGATTCTCAAGAATGGGGAAGATTTGAACCTGAAATTGTTTGCCGACATTTAGATCATGTGAACATGATGGGTCTCAATAAGACGACTCTGAGACTAAGATATCTGATCAACTGGCTAGTGACATCGTTACTTCAGTTGAGGTTACCAGGTTCAGCCGAGGGCAATGAATTACCTCTGATCCAGATTTATGGTCCAAAGATCAAATATGAAAGGGGTGCAGCTGTGGCCTTCAATGTAAAGGATGGTAATGGGGCAGTGATCAAACCAGAAATTGTTCAAAAGCTTGCTGAGAACAATGGTATTTCCTTGGGCATTGGCTTCCTTACTCATATAAGCCTCGTGGACAATCATAAATTTTTACCGGGAGAAGTTCTCTCCGACACTTCCTTGCAACATTCGGCAAACAATCAACAAGATAGTAAGAAAAACAGTAAGAATGCCGTGATTAGAGTGGAGGTTCTCACCGCTTCGCTTGGTTTCCTCACCAACTTTGAGGATGTGTACAGAATGTGGGCATTTGTGGCCAAGTTTCTGAATCCAGCATTTTCTCAAACTGATAGATTATCCACCATCGCAGAGGTTTCAGAAATATAAACAAACATGGTTTGTGGATGTTCTCCTGATCTTCGTGAAACCTTCATGTAGCACCTCCGGTGTTATTTAAACACTGAGCAAACAGAAGCAATTGCAAGCATTTTAAAGTCATGAATTGGACGAAACTTAACCCTTTTGTGTTTAGTACATGTACAATAGTTTCCTTTCTTATCTGGACGAACAAAATATGCAGTGCTCGGGGTGAATTTGATTCATTCTGCACCATTTTCTACGTATGATGCTGATATATCCAAAATAAAATAGGCAGGTAATAGTTCTTCCATATCAGATTTCCATTCTGTAGGAAAACTTGCTTCACTTTCAGCTTTGGGATTTGCCACATACCTATGATAGTTGCTTAATTATTGGTCATTTTTGAAGAGTTTGCTGTGGTTCTATTCTCTTTTTAGTATATTGTAACTTCGTCTTTATGTTGTGATGCTTTGAGTTCTTTTTGCAGAAACCTGTAGCACTCTTT
The DNA here is from genome assembly GCA_025175895.1 of Wurfbainia villosa. NCBI lineage: Eukaryota > Viridiplantae > Streptophyta > Magnoliopsida > Zingiberales > Zingiberaceae > Wurfbainia > Wurfbainia villosa. The sequence goes on along the minus strand of CM045991.1, from coordinate 19,517,701 downwards.
GGTAATTGTCAGAAGGTGTACCTTAGACAAACAATTGGAATTGGATGAATGTGAAATAATACCTTGTTGATTGGAAAGTCTATATGGATGGTGAAACTCACAAGTAGTTTTATTTTTGATGTGGTGATACTTGGTAGGATTCAGCACTAGAAATTCGCATCCGTACTAATAATGCCCTCTCGTGGCCGGACGGCATGCAGTTAATAAGCTGAACCGCTGAAGGCAATGGCCGCCGGCAGAGCGGAGCGTGGACCTCCGGATGTACGGTGGCAGAAGATCGGCGACTTGCATGAGGGGAGGTGGTGGTGAAGGAGATCATCGAGCTAGGTGTCCGGAGGCACCGTGAGGTGGTGTTCAGTCAGCGCGGGGAGTGCGGGCGGTGGTGTTTGCTGGGATAGAGGGGCATAGGCGGTGTTCGTCGGCTCCGATGGATAAGATGAAGATTTACGATGGCAACCCAATTATTTATTCAAATATCAAAAATATCTTTTTTAAGTTCTCCAAGGGTATTTTTGTCATCAAAGGTTTTTTTATGAACTGACCGCTTTTCGCTGCTTTTTTTGTTTTTTGTATTTTGTATTTTGTATTTTGTATTTTTTTTTATTTTAAGTTAATATGTTTTTTTATTAGCATTAGGTATTCGAATTTTTATCCGATTAATTTTTCAGAGTGATCGATTTTGTTTCACGAATTTTTGAAATGTCTCATTAATAACTGAGTCAAATAAAATCGAAGTTCAAATGGCTCTTATCGATCATCAAAAATAAATTAAAAAAATATTCATAATTTTTTACAATTTAATTTGAATTTTATAATCGTATTGTTTTTGAACTGCGATATAATATCGAATAAATTTTCGAATTTCAGAATCATTTAAATAGATTTTTTTAAAAATTTATCATCGAATAATACTATAAATATATCTTTTTATCTGGTGTAACGGTTGGAATCCGTCAATCTAACGGTTCCTATTAATCCGTTCCTGAATCATCGTAAGAGAGGTAAATCACAGTAAATTTTTGACCCTTTAGATTAATAATTAACATATGAAAGAACGACATTTTTACATTTATAAAGGATTGATCTATTATTCTCTATGCAATGTTTATATGCATTAGCCATTAAACCCTTTCCACGGAGACAAATATATCTTTTTATCGCTGCATAGCGTTGGGATACGTTTCAATCTATAGACGGAACTGATGCGTTGAACGATTAAAAATGTGTTTTAATAATATTTTTTTACTCAAAATCTCATGGACGAGTTCACTTTTAACTAAGAATTTAATTATAAATGTTCACATCTTTCATTTCTTGTCTTCGTTAAATGCTGCTCTCCATTGCTCATCTACTCACTCGCTTTCTCGTTAATGCGGCAATCTTCTTCTACTTCTATCTTCCGGTTCTCCTTCTCTTCTTCCTACGGGGTTAGGGCAAAACTATCTTCGGTACGCTGTTCAGCTTTCCTTACTTTTTCTTCTACTCTGGGCTTAATATATATATATATATATATATATATATATATTTAATGTTCGTATTCTCATTGATCAAAATAGGCGAAACAATTATCTCTTCTGCCAGTTTATGAGAGCGTCAAATTCGGTAATAGCATCTTAAACTTGTTTTATTTCCTTCTGTTTATTCTTCTTTCCATCCATTTACCGACAGCAAAAGTAAGAGTCTGACTATGGAGGATTGTTTATTCTTCTTTCCATACATTTACCGACAAGAAAAGGCCTGGTTTAAACAAAACCAAGCTACCATCTTGAAAAGTGAAACAAAAACATTTTATGATGAAAAACAGACTATGAACTAAGAGTCTGACTATGGAGGATTGTTTTACAGTAGGATATATGAGCATGAGATAAACTGTACTAAAATGAATTCTTCAGTGAGTACTACTTAATTATCATAAGAGTTCTGGATCAATGCTTCTTTTTGATGTTTGGTTCCGTGTCTAAGATAACTGATTTATTTTACTTGCTTTATGGAGAGAGACGAATTTCCCAGTTGAAATCTTTTGCAATGTTGAGTGCTTTTCTTCTCTTTTTTTTTTTCAATTCCTTTTCTGTCTTATCGATTAACTACTTTCATTATTTCTGCTCTGTTTTCAGGAAGGATAATTAACCATGCGAAAGTCTCTCAAGTAATACGAAATAAGAGGAGTTTAAGACTATTTCAAATCGAGGAAGATGCATTTTGTGAAAATCATGGCCGGTGATTTCACCCGACAAATGGTAATGTTATCTAATTTTCCCATTAATAAACAATTAGCATCGATATGAGGAAGAGTTCAAAACTTCATTCAAAATGTTGGCCCATTTTTTGTTGCAGTTTTTGCTTTTTTATCACTAGATAGTGATTTTTCACATTCCTTCAACATTAATATAGTCTATGTTAAACTTTTTGTATGCAAAGTAAAAAAATTTCAGTATAATTTGGTTTATGATATCGTTGATGATTTTTACTTGGCTGCGTTAATGATTGCTTGCGAGAGCAGAGCAGGACAAGCATTTAGACCATTCTAATTTCAAGAAACTTCTTTGTGCTTCTCCAACCAACTTCTTTATCCATTCTTGCAAAGTGGTATTCATCTTCGAAGCAGTAAGATATAATAATATCTACTAAGCAGAAATTGTTCAAAGGAGTAAGAGGAAGGGAATAGAGGAAGAAGTTCCTCCCATTAGTCCCACTTTCAATGTGAGGCCTTCTTGAACAAGCTTAAGTGCCAAAGGGCACCAATGTTGGATTTAATCATTTAAATCTTTGGGTTAAATCTCTTTTAAGGTGGACTTAATGTAATTTGTATAAACGAATACGAACCGAACCCGTTTAAGTGATCTAATTTGAGGTTATTGGGTTTCGGATTATTTGATGTGGATTTATTTGTGTAGAACCCTTAAGCCCGATCCATTATTATCTATGGGCTGATAATGGATCAAACTCCTATATAAAGGGGAGGTCCCCGTTAGATTAGGGAGAGATTTTTTGACGTCTCTTCGTTCCCCATTGACGAAGAGTTTTCGGCGCCGTCATCCTAATCCTTTCGGAAGATCTCCTTTACTTCTTCTTCTTCCACAGGAAATAAAATTTAAGAGGACAACTTCAATGACGATGTCTCTTCCGCTGCATTCAGGTGATATCGTTGTTGTTTTATGTTTTCTTTGTTATACCATGATAGATGAAATAAAATTCGTTTGTGTATCTCCTATTGCGAATTCTTATTCTGTTTCTAGAATTCATAGGATCATGAGAATACACATTTTCATCCTTCAATGGTATCAGAGCCATCAAAGTTCTGTTTCATCGGGTTTTGTTGGTGCTACTACTCACATAAGTGTCACTATGCAGGGTTGTCTCAAAAGTCGTCTTCCGTTTGATGGTGAAAGATACATCTATACGGGGAATGGAAAAAAGGCTAAAGTCGAGTTAATTGGTGTTTTTAGGCTTTGTTTAGGAACTAACATCTTTCTGGATTTAGAAAATACATTTATTGTACTGTCTTTTTGACGGAATTTAATTTCAATTTCTTGTTTGGACAAATCTGGCTACACTTGTTCATTTGGAAATGAAATGTTTAGTATTTTCTTAAATTCAGTGTTGATTAGCAAAGGTTCCTTGATTGATAAGCTTTATAAATTGAATACCTTAACTTCTATGGTTGACAATGTTATTATGCATAGTATAGGTACAAAACGCAAATTAACTAATGAGAAATCATCCATGTTGTGGCATAGACGTTTAGGACATATATCGAAACAACGTCTAGAAAGGTTAATGTCATATGGAATTCTCAATAACCTTGACATGTCAGACTTTGATGTCTGCATAGAGTGTCTTAAGGGGAAGACGACTAACAAGAAAAATAAGATGACAAGTCGTTGTAATGATGTTTTGGAGTTAATACATACGGACATTTGTGGCCCATTTCCTAAAGCATCTTGGAATGGACACACATATTTTATTAGCTTCATTGACGATTACTCTCGATTCGGCTATCTATACCTTATTCATGAAAAGTCGCAATCTTTGGACATGTTCAAAATTTTCAAAACCGAAGTTGAAAAACAACTAGGGAAGAAAATTAAAGTCGTTCGGTCCGATCGTGAAGGTGAATATTATGGTCGATATGATGGATCAGGTGAACAACATCCAGGACCATTTGGGAATTACCTTGCTGAGTGTGGGATTGTGCCTCAGTATACCATGCCTGGTACTCCCAGTCAGAATGGTACAGTTGAGCGACGCAATCGTACCCTAAAGGACATGGTAAGAAGTATGATGACTTTTATTTCCTTACCAAAATCTTTATGGGGTGAAGCGCTTAAGACTGCAATTTATCTACTAAATCGAGTACCAAGTAAAGCAGTAACTAAAACCCCATTCGAGATGTGGACGGGTAAGAAGCCTAGTATTAGACATTTACACGTCTGGGGTTGTCCAGCTGAGGCTAGGCCTTACAAGCCTAATAAAAAGAAACTGGACTCAAGAACTGTTAGCTGCAATTTTGTAGGTTACTCTGAGAGATCAAAGGGGTATAAATTTTATGATCCCTCTAATAGATCCTTCTTTGAAACGGGAAACGCCAAATTTATTGAGGATAGTGGGAGCGATAAAATCAGGGAGGTATCTTTTGAGAAAAGCATTGGCGATCCTCTTATAGTCACTACTAGTGCGATCAGTAGTGGTATGATTACCATACCACACATTATGGAAATTGCACATCCAGTGGGAGCAGTGAGACAAGATATCCCCGTATCATCTCCATTGCAATCGGAGGGTCCTTCCACTCTGAATGAGATATTGCCTCATATTGATGAGCAAGTATCTCAACCACCTCAAATACAAGTGCCTTTGAGGCGATCCACTAGGGAAAGGAGATCTGCGATATCTCATGATTATGTTTATCTCCAAGAGCATGAGTTTGGCATTGGGCTGGAAGATGATCCTTTATCTTTCCAGGACGTCAAACATTGTTCTAATCCTGAAAAATGGATTGAAGCCATGAAAGATGAGATGAAATCCATGACAGCCAATGGCGTATGGGAACTAGTCAAATTGCCTGAAGGAGTGAAACCTATTGGTTGTAAATGGATATTTAAAACCAAGCGGGATTCAAAGGGTAATATTGAAAAGTATAAGGCTCGCCTTGTTGCCAAGGGATTCACTCAGAAGGAAAATATTGATTATAAGGAGACTTTCTCACCTGTATCAACGAAAGACTCCCTTAGAGTAATCATGACACTTGTAACTCATTTTGATTTGGAGCTACACCAGATAGATGTAAAGACTGCATTTCTCAATGGAGACATTGAGAAGTCTATCTATATGGTGCAACCGGAGAACTTTGAGTCTGAGGATTCAAAGCACCTGGTATGTAAATTAAAGAAATCCATTTATGGTTTAAAACAAGCGTCCTGTCAGTGGTATCGAAAATTTGATCAAGTGGTCATCTCATTTGGATTTAGAGAAAGTCCTGTTGATCGGTGCATATATATAAAGTTCAGTGGGAGCAAGTGTATTATACTTGTTCTATATGTGGATGACATATTGCTTGCAAGCAATAATAAGGAACTGCTGCATGAAACCAAGTCATTTTTATCCAGTAATTTTGAAATGAAAGATCTTGGTGAAGCATCATTTGTATTGGGCATACAGATATGTCGTGATCGTTCAAAAGACATTCTTGGAGTTTCACAAAAGGCCTATATTGAAAAGATGCTTATGAGGTATGGCATGCAAAACTGTGCGCCTAGTGATACTCCTGTATCTAGAGGTGACAAATTCAGTTTGCAGCAGTGTCCACGACTTAAACTTGAAATAAAGGAGATGAACCAATTTCCTTATGCATCAGCTGTGGGAAGTCTAATGTATGCCTGAGTTTGTACCGACGGATATAGCATTCATGAGTAGGAATGTTGGCGGATATGTAAAGTAACCGAGACCGCCTGGAAGCGATAAGAGAGTGATGCAATATTTGCAAATAACTAAAGGACACATGCTCACGTATCAAAGGTCAAATCACCTAGAGGTGATTGGTTTTTCAGACTCCGATTTTGCTGGATGCTTGGATAGCAGGAGATCTACTTCGGACTATATTTTCATGCTGACTGGAGGGGCTATATCTTGGAAAAGCGTCAAACAGACGCTAGTAGCCACTTCTACTATGGAGGCAGAGTTAATAGCATGTTATGAAGCATCCAATCATGGAATTTGGCTACGAAACTTCATCACAGCGCTACAGATCGTTGACGGTATTGACAAACCATTAAAGATTAACTGTGATAATAAAGTCGCAGAACTTTATGCTAAGAATAATCTCAGTTCGTCAAAGTCCAAGCACATTGACATCAAGTTTCTTGCGGTTAAAGAAAGAGTTCAGAGTCGTCAGGTAATAATAGAGCACATCAGTACCGATTCCATGTTGGCAGATCCACTCACTAAGGGCTTATTGTCAAAGGTGTTTCATGCGCATGTTGTGGATATGAGAATTCTTCTTATGGACAGAATACTCATTTAGTAGGAATCTGTATTTATTTAATTGCTCTATATTTGTAAAAGACAAACATTTCTTTTCTTTTGTACGTACTTCAATGGGAATTTTACTTGTTTGTTTGACACTTTGAAATAAAGTATCATGATTTACTATTGCGGTTAAGCATTTGGTATTTATAAATATGATATAGATTCCTTATGGAATATAAAGTTTGGATCATGATTTGTTGTTGCGGTTTAGCATAAAGTATTTGCAAATATGATCAGACCCTTTTTGGGTCAATTTTTTGGACCAGTTGGAAATTGACATGATATTGATCTCTGTCATCAGCGACATTGATATTGTGATTACTGTTGGGGCTTGTTACAGTTATATATAGTAGCTATGACCTCTTTAATCCTATACCAATGAAGTTAATGGACCAGATTGTTTACAGGGGATTCTATATCCATAAGTTTGATATCAACTACAGTTATACCCGTATGTCGTATACACATCACATATAGTCCAAGTGGGAGAATGTTGGATTTAATCATTTAAATCTCTGGGTTAAATCTCTTTTAAGGTGGACTTAATGTAATTTGTATAAACGAATACGAACCGAACCCGTTTAAGTGATCTAATTTGAGGTTATTGGGTTTCGGATTATTGGATGTGGATTTATTTGTGTAGAACCCTTAAGCCCGATCCATTATTATCTATGGGCTGATAATGGATCAAACTCCTATATAAAGGGGAGGTCCCCGTTAGATTAGGGATAGATTTTTTGACGTCTCTTTGTTCCCCATTGACGAAGAGTTTTCGGCGCCGTCATCCTAATCCTTTCGGAAGATCTCCTTTACTTCTTCTTCCACAAGAAATAAAATTTAAGAGGACAACTTCAATGCCGATGTCTCTTCCGCTGCATTCAGATGATATCGTTGTTGTTTTATGTTTTCTTTGTTATACCATGATAGATGAAATAAAATTCGTTTGTGTATCTCCTATTGCGAATTCTTATTCTTTTTCTAGAATTCATAGGGTCATGGGAATACACATTTTCATCCTTCAACCATACCTAGGTGCCTTGGTATTCTAGGCTGAACGGACACCACTTTCAACTTTCACATGTCACGAGTAAGAAAGAGAGAAGATAATCCCTTGTGCACCTTCAAGTATTGAAAGATCTCCAGATCTCCATCTTGTCAGTTTTGAGTTCGTAGCGAGCCACTCATTTGGGCTCTCATAAGAATATCTACTAAGATTTGTAGCTGTAGCAGACTGATGAGCTTGATTTCTTCAGAAAATTGAAATTTGTATAGTAATTTTATATCTATGGTTTTCTAGTTTATGTTGTCTTTGAATTGCTTGTCTTGTAGAATGTGCCAAGAAGTTCATGAACTATTTGAGGGGTCAGACATCAAATTTTGTTGAATTGAAGGGACCAAGCGGCAATGTGTGGCATGTAAGAATTGCAAAGATTGCTGGTGACCTTTTTCTCAAGTCTGGTTGGAAATATTTTGTTAAAGCTCACAGTTCGGAGGAAGATGACGTCTTAGTGTTTAGGCTTAATGAGCACTATGGCTTTGATGTGCTAATTTTTGAAGGAAACGGTTGTGAGAAAGCATCGTCCTTTTTTGCTAAGAACAAAACCAGCCACACATCAGAGAGGAGAAATGAGTCCGCCGAGATCTCGGGCAGCAATTCCTTTAGAACAATTTCTTTTGAAACCATACGAGAATCATCTAAGTCAGCAAGAATTCACTGCAGGACGATGAAGAGAGAACAGAGGATTGGCCGAGGACACGTTAAACCAGCAGGTAACAATCAGCATCTAACAAATCCAGAAAGTTAAAGAAGAAAAAAAAAACTTCTTTGTTCTTTTGTTTATTCTTATGTGCATTTATCAATTGCAAAAGAAACTTCACTTCTTAATTCCTTGGTTCTCACAAAATGTTTCATCACCTGATGATCATAGGCCAGCAGGTAAAGAATGCAAATCTAAGTCAGGATGTTATGACACTCACAATGACAACACTATCGGAATCAATAAGGACAACCGAGATGTCAACAGTAAAATTAAGTCAGGAAGTAATGATAATGAGGATGATGAACGAGATATCGACTGTAAAATCACGTCAGGAAGCTATAATAACGATAACATTATCGAAATCAATGACAACGAGGAACAAGATATCAACTGTTTTTCGTCTCAAAGGTCATCTCTAACTGATGCGGAGACAAGAAAGTTTTCAGAATTAGCTCGTGCAGTACGGCCAGGAAATCCATTTTTCAGAGTTGTAATGCAATCAAGCTACATCCGTCACGGTTATCTGGTAAGCTCACAAACTTAGCATGGATCTTTTTTTCATCATAATTTTTGCGGAATGCAAATTAAATTTCCTGTTAAAATACTAGTGTCGCTGTTTAAATCTACAGACGGTTCCTTGCAACTTCGCAGCAGCACATCTTCCTTGCAAAAGCCAGAGCATCATCCTTCGATCTCCACCTCAGAAACAGGAATGGCAAGTCTCTTTCTGGACCAATGGGATAAATAAAATCTTCAGGAGGAATATGAAAAGGTTTTTCCTCGACAACAACTTGAAAGAAGGCGATCTTTGTCTCTTTGAACTGGTGAAGAGCAGGGAAGTGCTTGCGATGGCTGTTCACTTCTCAAGACAGTAATGGAAGAGCCTACGAGATCAGAAACTCATCCTTACATTTTCAACTAGTTCCACGATACGTATCCTTTGGCAGAAAGGTTTAGATTTGTGCATGTGAAATGATCCCATGTTGGAAGATTTCTTGTTTTGTAAGAACACTGTGCATGTCACTGTTGCAGCGTTGATATCTTCGAATTAATTACATTTCCAGGAATCTAAATATGATGCTGTCACAAATAATGGAAGCAATTTTCATTTGAAGCACCTGCCAGGATCTAGATGGTGACCCATAATGAGAAATTGAGAATAGTGTCGAGGTTTAATTAGTGGAAGACATCAGCGTTTGCATTTTCTTCATCAAATTTTAATTCCAATATAATCACTCTCCGGATCTAGCTAATTGAATAAATTACAAATAATTGGAGCAGTTAAGGTATGATCTTGACCGATGAGGGGCTTATAGTTAGCCTGGGCTGATCGATGCCGACCCGATCTAATCTGACCAGACTCAAATTTTTTCTTTTTTTTAGGTAGGCGGCTTTATTTATTTATTTATTTATTTTTAATGTACCGGATAAATTATATATACTTGACATGCCTTGGGTTATTTATCTGTTGACAAATATAATTATATCTACTGAAATAGAAATAGAGCACTTTATTCGGCTAACAACATAGTTTTAGTGTAGATATTCTTGGAGGCGTGTATTGCGTTTCATAGAAGAGCAAACTATCGCGCTAGTTATTATTTCTATCTCTTCTTGCCCGGCCTCATTCATCATGCATGCACAATGAGATCGACTTGCCGTTGTGATGACTGCATCACCGGCTCAACATCATACCACGCCGTCGCACACAAATCCTTGTTGCAGCCATGCAACTCTCCGCCTACGACTAGAGTATCGATCCCAGTAGAAGAAAATAAACTTTCTAATATTCTCTATTCAGGAATGACGCTCAGATCCAGCGCAAACTTCCGCCCTCTACCAGATCCCGATCTCGTCTTCCACCTTTTCTCCACAACGTTCTGGTCGCCGGCTTCCTCCTCCAAATCCACCTCCGGGAACACCAGCGGTGCCACCGCCTCCTTTCCGCACCGCTCCATCAGCGCAGCGCTCGCCTTCGCTGCCAGAGCCGCGAGGTCGTCGACCTGCAGTGGATGTTTCAGCATTGCCCGGGGGAGCACGAAGTAGAGCTGCCCCGTCCGGAGCAGGGCCTCCGCTCCCATCGCCGATACGAATCCCTCGATCTCCATCTCGTCGGCGTCGCACACGAAGAAGCAGTCGGCGTCCTTCCCTAGAACGCTCCCGGCTGTCACCCGCCTCGCGTACTCGCGGAGGCCTCCGTCGGAGAGCACCACCTTTGCCGTGGCTGAGGTGGAGGCTGCGCCCGCAGCCTTGCACGAGTGACAGCCTCCCATCGGTAGCCGGCGTCGAAAAAGCAATGCCGATGAGAATAATCGAGAAGGAAGATGTTTCGCTTTCTGTTGCACGTCGGTTTCACTGGGCGATGCGTGGCTAGTTGTGTTATTATATATGCTGGAGTGATGGGTTGGACATTAAAAAATGCTTTATTTTTAAAAACATTAAAATAATATTTGTTTTATTTTAAAAAAATATTCTTATTTGTTACAAATTATCAAAGCAAATCAATTTATTTATTTATTTATTTTTAAATTAACTTAATAAAAAAAAAAGTTATAATAGTATTAAAATAATTAGAGATATTTTAAAGTAATTTTTATTTTTACCTGATCAGTAGTTTTGAGAAGGTAAAGTCTAAAATATGGTGGTGTTTATAAAAATAATATGGATTAATTTTGAAGAAGATTTAAATTTTTTTTGAATCTAGATAATTTGTACGTGGCTTGACTATTATGTCAAAATTCATAAAATTCTTCGTAATTTATCTTCTTCACGATGATTATAAAATAGATCAATAGGAATTATTAGGTTGATGGTCCGAGAAGATAAAGTAAAATTATTCGGAATAAAAAATATAGCGAGATGTTATGAACATGTTTTTTGAAAATAAAATAAAATAATGAAAACTATAATAAAAGTGCCTTTTCTATTTTTACTCAAAATTAATTGACATTGGACCCATGCTATCGTGTCACGATGCGGCGCCGCGTGCGTGACAGTCTGGAAAAGCACGAGTCATTAGATGCAGAATGGCGAGGTTTTAAATTCCCGGTTTTGGACTTTGGAGGCGAGGCGAGGATGCATGTTTAAAGTTGTTTCATAAGTTGTGTCGCAATAGGTTGGAGCCGAGATGTTTAAAGCATGAGTCACGATACGGTCGTCGTCAGCACGCATGGCTCATAAGTTGTGTCATGCCGATTTAGCCCTATGCATTGGTCTAACACACAATAAGTCTGACGCAGCCTATGGGTTACTAATTTAGTCTGATATTTTTTATATAAAGAATTAATATCAACTATTTTTAAATAAATTTTGATAATATTTAGTTTATTAATCATTAAAAAAAACCAACAAGCTTAAGTTTTGGTTTGATATAACATCATCAATACTTGAGTTCTAGCCAAACCTCCAACAATTTTGATTGACACCGATATTTGTACATTTGGATTTTTTGGAATGATACAGAAGATATTCAGAGTCTTTGTTCCATTAGCCCTAAAGATAGATGGTATTTCCTCCTATTTATTCACAAATAAATTTGAAAGGCCAACTAATATTCACATCTAGATTAGATGTTTTACGTTCGTTCAAATTTTGATATTCTAAAAAATCATCGAATATATTTTTTTATTTTTATAATTTAGATGTTTAAATATTTCTTCTAATTATTTTTAGGACGGGCGATTCCTCATTCATGCTGTATCGAAGAGGAGAGAAGTACACGTGTGGAATTTCATAAAAGTGGTCATGGGCGTGGCAGATGATCAGAATTGTAGATAACTTCGCCCCATGATTTGAAGTGGCCCGCATAGAGTGGTGCTCGCAGGAAGCGTAAGCCTAACAACCCGGGCCCCTAAAAAAATTAAAGGCCATAATTAAATATTGGTGCGGCCGATTGGATTTAGTGTACATGGAAAGGTGTGCCTAGAGAACAACACGTGCTTTTATGCCTAGTTAACCGAGCGAATCAGAAGATTGAGAGACAGATTACACTTGGAAATCAGCAGATTGTGTGTAGATACGCGATGGCACTCGGCCACAGAGTGTCGTGGATGAACGGTGGGCACATAGCAGACATGTACGACGGACTCGATGAAAATCTCAAACTCAATAAAAAATAAAAAATAAAAAATAAAAAAAGAGTTTTGATAAATATATTTTATAAGTAGAACAGCAAACTTCCTGAACAAAAATTTCATGCTTTTGCATGCAAATGGGAGAATGGTAGCTATGATAATAGTCCTGAAATGGAACGACAAAAATTTCAATGTTTTTGGGATCGCGGAACCGGGAAATTATTTAAGTTGGATGGAATAATTTAATCGATAAAATGGGGTCAATTTTTAAAAGTAAAATAGGTAATTACTCTAGTAAAAGTATATTTTTATGAACATTTTAAAAGACGTGCCCCTTCGATAATTTTAATAAAATGTGCCGTTTTAATTCTTATAAAAGTAGTCGGCTAGCAACGACAACAAGGGATCCATGCCCCCGTGCATTGTTCACCCCACCGCACACTTTATGCAACTCTCGGAGGGAGCAGCGTCTCAGGTTTGACTTGCCCCAAACAGTTCACACGCACCACTGCAGCCCACCGCCTCCCCCCGCACCACATCGACCAAATTTCAAGACTAAAATTACGCAACGAACCTGCACCGCGCCAGCCCAGTCACGCGCTTCGTGGGGCATCACGCCAAACCGAAGGGCGAAGGCCTCGACGACACCAAAGCCGGGTGGCAATTCTATCTTCCTCTGAGCTACACGCGTTTACGCCGTCTTATTTGGCACATAAACGTTGTTTCCCGATGAGCTAAAGCAAGCTGTCAACTGCCTGCGTTGGCCTTCTTAAGCCTAGTTGACCAAGTCAATATGTATATATGTATATCGAGATAAGAGAGACGGGTAAATATTACGTATCCGATAAGAAGATGGAATGAGTCATTAGTCCCCGTGATGCATACCCAAACTGGACTCGCACCTGCTCCGAAGGGGTTTTTTGTCATTGTCCACCTAACCATGACTTTCGCTCGTTCGATGTGCAGTGGCGTTAGAACGTAATATTCTTCGTGTTGGTGCACTATTTCACGGCAAAAACGAGACGTCACCATCACGAGCTGTCCTGATGTCTCTCCAGCCTGTCATACCTCGCTAGGCGATAAAAGGGTCGCGCCCTCGCCATGAGTCGTTCGTCTACTAAACAGCGTCAAAGAATTTGAAACGGAGAAGAATAAGAAGACCGGCGATTACCTCCATCGTCCAAGCAGCGGTTCGATACATCGGCACCTGGTTCGCCTCGGCGATGGGGGCCTGCGCCTCACGCAACTCCACGGTGATGACGGCGATGGACGGGACGGCGAAGGTGGTGCTCCCGGATGGCGGGCTCCTTGAGCACGCTCACCCGGCGACGGTGGGTACTGTTTTGGGAAAGGATGCGGCGGACTTCTTCGTGTGCGACGCGGACGAGATGGAGATCGGAGGGTTTGTGTCGGCGGTGAACGTCGGCGAGGAGCTCTGCCTGGGCCAGCTCTATTTCGTTCTCCCGCGGTCGATGCTCAGCTACCCGCTCCGAGCCGAGGACCTCGCGGCGCTGGCGGTAAAGGCGAGCGCAGCGTTGGTGGACGCCGCGGGGCGGCGCCGTGGCTGTCATCGGGCAGTGGGCCCTCTAGTTTTCCCAGTGGATATCACCTACCGGACGCGGTTTGAGAAGGAAAATAGGGAACAGTTGCGGCGGAGGTCGCCGAGGGATGGCAAAAGAGGGCCGAAGTTCTCGCCGGAGCTGGTTGTCATTCCGGAGTAAATCGAAGCGGACCCTGTTGGTGGTGGTTCTGCCATGCGGATGCGGTGTTTCGCACCGCTAATGATCCGGTTTGGCGATCAGGACCGTGGAGCGTCTAAACGAGCAATCGACTGCTGGATAAGGATACACGTACGGGAAGTAATTCAAATGCTGGAAACGCCTCGTGAGTCGTGGCCCAAGTTTTTAAAAGTTAATTAACAAACGATCTCTGATTCCACTAATTTTGTAAATGGAAGTTTCACGAATATAATTTCTGAATCTCGTAACAATATCAGGCTTAATTAGAGAAGACAACTAGCTTAATTATATTCTACTAGAAAATGTTCGTCGAAATTTGTTAATTATGTGTTTTATTAAATATATAGATTATATATTATAACACGAGGCTTCATATTACAAAATTAATTATATATTCATTAGCTTCTTCTAATTCTCATATTTATTCATCGACGCATTTTAGTAATGTTTTCTAAAGTTTGCTATAAATTTTTTACACGAAAATATCAGAGAATCAGGTTTCCCAAATCACTGTAGCTTAATTGTTTGTAACTAATTCATTAGATTTGATCTGACAACATTTTTAAAACATATGGAATTTAATAACGTACTCGATCGTAGATATTAACAGTCCACTTATGGTTAATAATGATTGCTTGTCGTTTGTTCTAGTGAGTTTGAGTGGCATTTACTTGATGTTGCAATTATTGTTGCGGTTTAAACATAAAGACTCTCATAATTTGCTTTATATTATAGTCTTACTTTTGCAAGTGGAGAAAATAAAAAGATGAATTAAACAACACGAAGCTTGATCTGAGATTAATATCGTCTCGAAGTTCCCCATGATGCTTGCTCTAGTATAAGTTTCTTTGGCTGATATTAAAAATGCAAAAGAGGAAAAGTCCATTTGTCAGTGAGAATCATGCGTCTTATCTTAAATTAATTAATAAAATATAAGAGGAGTTGTTGTAAAGGCGTAAAAAATTATCAAGAAATGGCAAAAAAAAAATAATATACAGAAACATATATACGTACGTGAAAAGTAATACTTTTGATTTCTCCAACTCAATTTTTGTCTGATTGACTCTAGAGATTAATTCTACGTGGCTATCTATATTAGACAAAACAGTATCTTATTAATTTCTTGATTAATTGCCCAACGGAGTTTTTTCTTTTTTTTCTTTTTTTTTTTTTTTGTAACTGTGGAACTCAATCATCTCATCATATTCACCAAATTAAATTGTCTTCGTCTCAATTATTTTATTTGAGGCCGACTGCATAATTATTAATTTTATTGCTAGCTAATGAAATTCAGATATCATTTTGTTGATTTCTGAAAAGGTTTTTGGTGGGTTTTATGGTAATGGAGCTAATTACGTATAGCAAATACATAATGATCATCTTAGAGCTTGCGATACTAATGGCTGCGTTATTGTTCCACTAATTCACATATGTGGAGAGTATGAAAAATCTGAGTCTTTGGTTCATTTAGACTGGAGCATGATATCAGAATTGTAAGGTGCCAACTAGCATGAACTGTACAATAAGGACCGGTACTGGACCACTGGCGGTGGACCATTGTTCCATATCGGTTATAACACATCGATACCCTTTTCATTCGTAGATGTAAATGGTCTTCAATAATGTAAGATATCCGAAGTTGCTCGTCTTAGGATACCTAAAATCATTTGCCAAATTGAATATCTAAAAATTTCAATATGCGGCCAGAAAAATTCAAGAACAATTCGAAAAATTGTTTGACTGCGAACACCGATCCATAATAATACGTACACGAGACAGATGGCGAAGTCAATTAGATTCACGAGCAGATTTTTTTCCATAAAGTTTTCAACGCATTTAATCAAAAGTTTGCAAGCTTATCCCCAATCTCCGATTCAAATAGAGACGTGGAATGCAAAAGAAGGTCAACGTCGAGATTCATGGCGTTGCGCACACTGCTACGTTGACTTGGAAACTTTTGCAGGCACACATCTCGTGAATTGCAGTATTGCACCGATTCCAGCCGTGGAGGGTGGAGACGATGGCAGTCGGAGTGGTCGTCGATCTGTAGATTAATTGGGTTGGTCCAATCCTGCGCCAAAGCAGATTAAAGGGCGAAATGGGCGTCGACACGCACGGATTCAACGTGAACCCACAGTCCATCCCAAGGCATCTAGCCTTTGGTCCATGCAAATTAATTCTTCAGAAGGTAGGCGCAATAAGTGGGGAATGTTGGATCAGAGTAGGAAGGCAGCGAAGAGCTCCATTTGGCAAGTGTGCAGCGGCTAGGTGATGAAGGTGGGGCTCCAACGCCAGGCAGTAGCAACTAGCAATGTAATTTTGAGAATGAGCCTACAGTAATTTCCATGGAAATGACGCAAATTTAATTCAGAGAACAAGGATCGATGGATGGAAAAGTTATGCCGAGATGTCTATCCATCTGTCGTACTAGTCAACGCAACTAAGATCATAAATCATTCACAATTTACTCCCTCTCTTCGCCGAGAGAGGGCCTACTCTAAATATAGAGAGAGATGGAACGATAATACAACCTTAATGGAAATTTCATAAATTACTTTAATGTCCGCGGTTAGACGTTTTTGTTAGACCATAAACCACATATAAATTAGCTATGCAAATCAGCGCGGAACCAGTTAGTCATCACCTGCAAAAGAGATACTGTTCGACACAAGCTCCAAACTTCACTTCATCTACGCCATGGATTCACACAGTCACATTCAATCTCCATCCCCTTTCCTATCATTTGAACTCTCCGTTCCTAATGAGGGCTTAATTGCAGTAATTTATGATAAACATAATAACATTTACATATCCCTTCTATGGCTGCATTACTACATGACATCTTTTGGAGGATAAGTAAATATCCAAGTCATAATGCAAAACAATTCACAAATTAGGCAACCACTCGACCGAATTCATGACATCAGATTCAAATGGAACCTCAACACTTTCACCACTCACCGTACTTTCCCTTCTTCAATGACTAGAAATTTCCATTTTGGACACAGATTGCCATCCTGAGAGTCCATCAATGACGTTCTACCAAACAACATCATGCCCTTGGATCTTATCTTAATCATTGGCAACGAAGCCAATGATATGGCGAACTCCATTTGATGCCTTGTCGCTGTGATTTTTATCAGTGTCATATGCAGTTCCATCGTCTTCATTCTTGGAGCTAGCCATGTCCATATGTCCATTGACAGAGGACTTATTCTTCATTATGTAGTGTGAACAAGCACAAATATAATCCAAAGTAAACAAGCGAGGGAGGTCTGTGGGATATGGAGGAAGGATAAGGCCATCATCATGTTCGGCTGCTTCGCTAGCAAATGCTTCGACTTGGTTAATAACTTCCAGCTTCACGCCTTCTCCCCTTTGTACTCCTTGAGTTTGCCAGGAAATATTACACGACTGTGATCAATCTGGGATAAAATCATTTCTCTTTCATATCTTTATTGGTGTAGCTGCACCTAATTTTTTTTTTTAATAAAAACTGTCAGATATTTAATCTTCTAACCTTAAACTAAAAAAACACAATTTAATTATAACACCACCATCTTAGTGTGCAATATCAAAGAGAACCCAATAATGAGATTCCATGCAGCAAAGTGAGCATGACCTTGCACAACCAACATTATCTTGTTTAAGTGCATACCATGATAAGCAAGATTCCAGATGAGAAAGTGGAATGCCAATCTACTTTTGAAAATGTTTGGGTCAATGATACACAACTTACTGCTTGGTTCCTGGAATAACAAGAGTAGAGACTTGAAGTTCTCGAAGAGGGCCATGCTTTTGCTTGGCGTCTTCGGTACCATAAGAAATCAGATATTGGTCTTCTGTAGCAAAAGCAAGAGCTTTCCTAACTAAGTGTTTGTTTTATTCGAAACTAGGACTAATCTTTCGAGGTTTACCCATTTTACTTGTTGGTTGTTTGTATTATTCCCAAAACTCTCTCAAGCATGCTCTTTCTACGCTTTTGTATACTCTTTCAAATGAATACAACATTTGGCTTTCATTTTGCTCAGAAAAATAAAATGAGGAACTAGAACATGCAACCTTAGACAATGCCCCCTTTGCATCCTCGCAATACTAAGAAGAGGTAAATTCAACAGCATTTGCTATTAACCAACTATCCCTATATACTCTAACAGTATATAGCTTGCAATTTTAAATATACATTCTAAGCATGCAAAATATCCAGCAAATGACACTTAGAAATGCACAAGTCATTGGCAGGATGGATCCAAATACCACTAGATGAGGACATAAGGGAACCATAACGCTTAATGAAACATCTAACACAAAATCTCTCAGAAATTGAAGAATGATGTAGAGATCAGTTCTTCTATCTAAAGACAAGACTACAATCCTCTACATACGCTACGAAGGGTTCTTCATCTCCAGTGCCCAAGGAAAATTTCTCCCAAACGCATTCTTACACATTTCGAGCTTACGAAACCTTTGAAATTGAATCAATACATGAAATTAATAAGTCGGATAAATGAAATAACAAAGGGAACGTTTAAAAAAAAATAAATAATGAAAATATTCCCAAATAGCGATCTTTGAGCCTTCCGTAAGCTTGGAACATCTCAAAGTTGCAACTTTTCTCCGTGATGCAATCCAAACCCTAAATAAAATTAGCACGCAAAATTCCATCCATGCTAATAATCCTAAAGAGTACAATAACAGGGGTGCACCTGCAAAGCAGCGAACAGCTGCTCCAACGAGTCCAGGGCATTGCGAATATCTACAAGAATCTGAGAATCATCCTCCACCGCCGTTAGTCCAGCATCGCCACCTCTTCCGTTGATGCAATCGCTAATCTTGGACCGCAGCTCGGACGCTCAAACCAACACAAAACCAATCTCTTCCCTCCTCATCGATCGACTCTCCCGAGCGAAGGCCAGCGATTAGGAGGCAGCGAAGATCCCTGACTTCTGGCATTGCCGTGCACCACATGTTCGTTTGTTTGTCTGCTACATGGCGCAGGAGTTGCTTGAAGTCGTTGGAATGGTTGATTGACGGGCCGGCATTCGGATCAACCACTCCCACTTAACCGATCACAGATTACCTAATTAACGCCTGCGCGAGAAGGAGCTAGTGGCCAGCGCATGTAGAATATTGTATAAATGAATAACGAATCAATTCCTCATAAAAACGAAGTTTCATTCTTCATCTGCTAGTTATTAGTGCCGAAGAGAGATCGCGTAATTTCCAGCCGCGATGGCCAAAGCGAAAATGAGAAGGCTGCTAGATTAGCGGTTTGATCTTTATACTGAGAGTTACCTAATTAACGGGTCGGATCCATTGCTATTTTTCCTACAGGTTCTGGTTGATCCCTTTTTAAAATTTCTTTTCCTACCTAAAAAAAAAAAAAAAAGAGATAGAAGAGCAAAGATGAAATTATTTATTAATTTCAACACAAAGCAAGACAGATTGTCCCAAAACGTAAAACAATTTATTTTAATTTCAGCTGTTTGAAATTTACTTTTCAAAGACATCTTCATAAATAATTTTTTACTTTAGAAGAAAATTAGAAACTTGAGATTCTTATATCATTTGGAAAACAAGTAGAAAAATTATGCACATTGTTGATCAAATTTCATTCCACAACTTCCCCAAGCCTGATCTGAATTATGCACATTTAGTACATTGCAAACTTCTCAATATACAACAGTATTATCTCTTTTTTTTTGTACAAAAAAAAAGAAAGAAATAGAATAATATTGTCATGACACTACAACTCATTCTTGTTCTCCATTTATCTGTGGAAATGCCAAGTCTCTTGAGAGCAAATACCTAAAATTGAAGTTGTGAGGCATCCATTCAATTATCTTCTTGGATTTGCTCTGTTGGCATCTCTGCATTGCCATTCTGAGTGTCTCAGGGAGGTAACACTGGATCATATCAACCAGTCTTTGGGTGTTTAACTTTGTGTCTTTGGCATATGAACCTATGATCCTAGGCAGAATGATCTTCTGTTCTTCCCAAATGCCTACTGTGGCACGAATGTACTCTTCTTTAGCTGATTCAAGCTGCTCAAACAATCGATTGCAAGTATATACCCGGACCTGGAAATAAAAAAATTCACCATCCTTTAGCTAGTAGAAAAATCACAATAAACTTAAAGCTGTCATTGTGTGTTAAAAATGCAACATCGCTTGAGCTTGACTAGAAGGCCTCCTTGAACAAGAATTGTCTTTAACTAATGATATGTGATTAAAAACTTTACCGCAGGGTCGGAATGGCTTCCCGAACAAAGTGCAAAATGAAGAAGAGGTTCTGGTTGCTCAATTGCATAGCCTTGCCAGATGACTTTAGCCTTTAGCTTCAACCTTGGGTAGAGCAATGTCCTAAGCCACTGCTAGAACAACAGACTGTAATTAAGCCTCACAATGTTTTAGAAGTTTAGTTTCGACAAAGAAAAGTCAAGTGACAGAAAATTTCAGGCAAACTGATCGAACTTGGCCTATATACCTGCCCTGTATAGTGTGTCTTACAACCGAGAATGTAACCTTGTATCATGGCAGCATTCAAGGTTCGACCGCCAATATTGCACATAGCCTGCAATAAACAAAAAAATTAAGTTGCAACTTGTTTCTCTTTTTTCACAGAAACAATGCTTGCCTTTGTTCTATAATAAACCATTGAATTGCTATGTACCTTAATGAGCAAAGAAGTCCTCTTCACATTGCCTTCTGGAATTCCATGTTCTATATGTGCCTGAGGAGCACGGAAAACCATTCATAATGTGGAAATATATTCATATGCTGCCATGAGATGATGGAGAAAATTAGGAAAGGAGAGTAATTACATGCATGATTATTGCATTGTGTACATTTATCCAAAAGGCAAGCTTCTCATCATTTTTTAGTTTCTTGGGATCGACTCTCTCGACTCGATTGAGGATCAACCTACCATAGCATTTGAAAATTCATACATATCTAATATGTTGGATCATAAGAATATAACATCTTTTGCATTGTAAATCATGCAACCCACTTGTAATTGCACAGCAAATCTTCAACATCCTTGAGTCTCCGACGATCTCTACAAATTAAGGGCACCTCCACCATAGCATTGTATGGTCCACTGAACTCTTTCAGTCCTTCAACACGAAACGGATTAATCAACCGTGAATCCAGAGTGGATTCTCTTTTAAAGCCAGGACTCCACATATCTCCCAAGTACTGAGGAGACTGTGCACTCATGGATGAGAAGGACGAAGTGGGAGAGGATGAAAGGCCATGATAAGCCAAATGTGGATCAGCAAGTTTGCAATATATAGCAGCCATACATCTAACCATGTCTTCTGAAAGTTTATTAGGCGCGTCTGCAACATGATCAGCAATACTAGTCCCAAGGTATTCAGCCAAGCTAATCACCCCAGAAGTATCATTTTGTTGCTCCTGCTCAATGAAATTAATTCGTGGAATTAGGATAAAAAAATTTACTCAGTTTCTAAAGTTTTTATCAGAATTTGTTTGCACACGAAACACAAAATCTGCTTGCCTCATGAAAAAACAAAGGCTGAGAATGGAATGAACCGAGAGCTCTTGCTAAGCTATCTTCTGAAGGAGATATCCTAGCTGAAGAAATTGCACGGTGAGAAAGTGAAGAATGGCTGCGGTGGACACCAGGACCAAGTAGCTTGTCTTGGCACTTGAGTTCAAAATCATCACTTGCTGTGCTGATAGTCAATTTCTGAGTTGCTTCAGATCGACTCGATGGAACCCTTGATTTTCC
Organism: Wurfbainia villosa; assembly: GCA_025175895.1. Lineage (NCBI taxonomy): Eukaryota > Viridiplantae > Streptophyta > Magnoliopsida > Zingiberales > Zingiberaceae > Wurfbainia > Wurfbainia villosa. The sequence goes on along the minus strand of CM045991.1, from coordinate 19,495,849 downwards.
TTTAGTAGGCGAGAGCTTAAGTTTTGCGTATTCATGAAGCAACTCTGATTCGGAACTCAATGTAGTCATGGGCTGATTGAAAGCTTTACGATAAAGGGACAACAGATACTGCTCCAGATGCATAACCTCTAACTCTAATACGGCTATCTCCCTTATCAGTTCCTTTGTTGGCTGATAACATGAGTAATTTTAGATGTATCAGCAGAGAAAAGTTAACAAAGCATAGCTAAACATCTTCTCGTGTTAAGTTTGACCTAAATATGAACACTATTCCTGATTAAGTGTAACTTTATTGGCCATTCAGATACCTTTGGCATGGAAGTTTCCTTCGAGGCACAAACTGCAGAAGAACTATATCCTAATGCGTTTTCAAGAGCATATCTCATTGTGAGTTGATTCTGTAATCGCTTCTCAAGTTGCAAAATCTGCAGCATACCAACGAGAAGTCCATGTTATCTAAACCAATTAATTTAGCTTAGCTATCAAGTTAATTCCCAGTAAAATTGTCGTGTACATTTTCTAACCGAACAAACACCAGAAGAAATTTAGCAGTACCTCTTGCTTCAACGAGCTCTGAACCTTTGCTCCTGGTGGTGCTTTGCCCTCAATCCGGCCGTCACCATTGAGCTTTCCATTAAGCTTCAACGTAGAGAAGCGCCAATCCATTAAAGTTTCGCTCAAACGAACAACAATTATAGTTTCTAATAATAAGAAATTCGGCTCATAGATCACCACATATAATATAATTAAGGTATCAACCAAAATACTACAATAGCTAGAGCTAAAGCGAATGGAACAATTAAGTATCTATGTCACTCAAAAACTGCAAGAGACCCAAAAGAACAATTAACCGTACTTACTGTTTTAGCATCATGGGTTGCTCCAGATAAAGGGTTCAGTTCATCTTCTCCATTCCTCTTCTGGGTATCGCTGACATTAAGACCAGAAATCATTAGGAAATTTACACAATAATTGAGAAGTACTAAATGCCAAATATTTAGGAGGAACAAAAAAGGGATAGCCGTAGAGCTACTAGAACCAGTTCCCCCTTTCACCAGCATTGGCCTTCCACTTTCCCAAATAACCTTGGCGTTCTTCAAGCACCGGCCGAAAAGGCCGTACAAGGAGAGAAATAAATCAGCAGTAGTACCTTTTCAAGGGTGAATATGTGTACCTCTCGGAGCGTTTGTACCATGAAGGCTGACTGTTAGAGTGCATTTTCTCCAAAAGGTGGCCTTGGAGTTTCTCATCCTGCATTTTAGCCTCAGCCTCCCCTTCAAATTCCATAAGCATGATCTGTTACACAAGGCAGAACTTGGAGCAAGCGCATATCATTTGGGGCAAAGACAACCCATGCCTTGTGAGCTAGGAGAAGAGAGTCACCTAAAGAGGTAGCTGAAAAAGAACCAGAGACAGTGACACAATGATCAAATGGGTCTCGAGACAAACTCCAGCTACCACTGAGTGCAACTCCTCTGGACAAATGAAACACAGCCACACCACAGTCCAAACAACCAAACAAAAAAATTGGAGGATTTGAGCCTAAAGACAGTAATAGTCCAAGTGCGTGCAGTGTCTTTAAAGGCCCTAAAACGCTGACACACCAAATGAAGAATAGTTCAATTTTTCTGCTCCTATGTGAGAAATAAATGTTGTACCTTTTCTTGAAAGTCATACGAGCGCAATAAATGTCAAAGTCCTTCTCGCTGTTTGTTTTATCTTTTTTTCCGGGAATCCTGACAGAACAAGTTGCATGTTAATCTCTTGGACTCATTCACTTGTGCATATTTTTCAAAAGATAATACAACTTTAGGATACACCAAAACATTAGAAGTCTTTCTTATGAACTGATACTGACTAGAAAGTAGAGCATCAACAAGTATCGAGATAAAGCTCAATGTTTGTGCACTAATTCAAAAGATACAATAAAGAAATACGCCTTGTCCTCACTAAACGGCCACTCTTCTCTCGCGAAGAATGGATTAGAGCCAAGATAGACATGGCCCGGAGCAAGGTTTCTCAACAAAAACGGACAAAAAGCGGTTTGTCCAGGGAATGTAAAGAAGCACGTTAAAGGGGAAACCTATACACAAGGAAGCCTCAAAAGGGATGAAAGTGAAGAGGGAAAGTTGCACTGGTTTGTCAAATGACACGCCTATTTAATTTGGGTTTTCCTATTGTTTTTTGACCAATTATCTCAAAATAAAAATAAAATTTTTTAACCTGAATATGTTGTCCTCTGTTACAAACAGCTTAATGCCTGTCAAAGAATCACTCTTCTCTTCTTAAAAAATTGACGAAGATATTTTTGAAGTTTTCTGCTATATCTATGCAAAAGGGGTCTGTGTGTCAACAAAGTGGTCCGCCATCACACTTCCCTTTTCTTCCTCTGGTGAGTGGTGAAGGGAAAAGGGATAAGCTTTTGCCTTTTCTAGTGCGAACAGACATAAGTGATACGTCTTGCTGTCATCAACCGCTCAACAACCTATGGCAACGCAAGTGGCAGAGAGTATTCTATGCAAGTGAGATAAACCCAACAATAGAAGAACTACTGACGCAAATAATTTACCTGAAAACAATATGTTTATCTTTTACAATCATGCATGCAGCAGTAGTGTGTGTATATATAGGGCTATTTAGTCACCTCGAATATTGAGATTGCAAAGACGGTAACTTCTAATTTAACTGTTTAGATAGTTTCAACTATTCCTGCCATGACACCAACTTTGTTTGTATTAGTGGAAAAATTCAATTTTTTTCCCTTCCATCTTGGTTTACAGAAATTAAGAAGAGTCTGCTTATCAATACAAAAGAAATCATTTATTGCGTAGAATCTTTTAATCTACATTTGCATCTTCATGAACGCAAGCATAAACTCATATTTTGCATGACTTTGTTCAATGATAGTCTACTGTATGCATAACCAGATAAAACAGAGTTTATGACTATGTTTACAGATTGAAAAGACTAAAAGCTCACGGCTTTTGCGATTCCCAAGTGGGAGCCCAGTGATTAATGCGATTCACAAAAAAAAACATACATGAGGGGGAGACCAATTAATACAAGTGCAAAAGCCTGACAGACATGCTCGTGGTTTCATGTAATAATTGAAAAATGTACCCATTAATGCAATTGGTTAATCAATTAAGAAGAAGAAGACGTGGAGAATCAGGTCCAACTATTTTTAATTAAAAAGCTATTAATTAAGATTGGCATGCAAAAGAAGTCTTTATTCATGCATGTGTTTTGTCGAAGAAACCGAAACGCCATCTAGTTTTCTGTGACCCTTTTTTTTATACGGCAAGGTCAAAGCTTATAGAACCTTTTTAATTAGTTTTATCGAGGAAAAAATTAAAAGCTTGATTAAGCTACCATGAAGCCTTTTTAGCTCACATTTCTAGCCTCTATGCAAAGATTCTATTTTCAACGGAGCATTTCTTAATTTGTAATTAATGTGGATTCTGATTTAATTTATCTCTTTCCTAAAAATATGGAACAGTTATAAAGAAACTGTTAATATAATTTTTTTTACTCGCATCTTCTAGATTAAATAATTAAATTTTAAGCGAAAAAAATTAAAAGGGTATTAGTTTTTTTTATCTAAATTATACAAAAGATGACTCGTTTTGAATTTTTAGTAAAGGAAGGGTGTTCCTATTCCCCAAAATGCCCCCTTCGTCTTCCTCTCCGTCGCAATACTCCCTCCTCCTTTACCGGCACCATAGCCGTAGACACCGCACGCTCCTCCTGTTTGCCTCTCCTCCTCCCTCCAATTTCCCCTCCTCCATTGACAATGTAATTGTGACCCTCTCCCTGTCCGGCTGTCCGCTTCCTCTTCTACGCCCTCGAGGTGACGAGCACCACCGTGCGTCAGGTCGCGCGACCACTGCCTCGCACGGAGGAGGAAGACGAAATGGCCGTCAACAATGAAGTAGTCAGTGGCGAGGCCTTGACCTCGCAATCTCGCATTGAGGAGGCAGCGAGACCTCACGCGTGACCACAGCTGCGACGGTGCGTAATGATGACTAGCCTCACGTGATGACAACTACGACCTTGCGTGCAGCAGCGACGACCTCGGAGCGAACGCAAACAAGAGGCCACGTGCATACAAATTGGGAGGAGAGGCTTAGGCCTATCGAGGACGAGGAGGGAAAGATGGAGGAGGAAGAAGAGAGGACAATTCGGGCATTTTACGTAACAAGCTAGAGTACCTTTCTGATAAATATTCAAACAGAGACAATTTTTATCTGAATTTCAAAGAAAATATTTTTCCAAAGAGTACTACTTGATATGATATTAGAGAATATATAATATCGAACAAATTATCGTCCACTGTTTTACCAAAGAGTTAGATTTAAACAATGAAGAATCGAGCTATATAGCGAACAACTCGAAGAACATATATAACAACGACAGATGTCATATTTAATCTCTTTGACGATTAACAAAGTATCGCTTTCCCGATACAAAAGCTCCAAGTAAACGACGGAAAAGTTATCAGAGCAAATAACAACAACAGAGAGAGAAAAGAAGAAACAGTGATAAACTCGAGTTGAGAACTTGAGATTGATTTGAGGAACCGGTCTGCTTGGCTTGATGCTGGGCGTGCTAGAAAAGAAGCTGTAGAGGGAAGCGTGCCCGATCGATGAGAAAGCAGAGCAAGTGAAAAGCGAAAGCAGCAAACAAAATTACGTATACAGATTCTCGTCCACAGCCTTAATTCCGCCCAACCTTTAAAATATTCAATTCTCTTAGGAAAATCATGATCCACTGGTCGGTTGTATCTGTGTATGTATTTAGTGTCTGCTAATAATAAAAATAGGGCTAGAAGACAAGGGAAGTGTCCAAGAAGAATTAAACAAGAAAATAAATGCCGAGTGGAGTTCGGCTGAAAAAGAAGGTACAACCACAAGAGCCAGCGCGCTAGCCGCCGATGCCCCTGATTGAGCTGGAGAACGATTTGCACGTCTGTGATGCTTTTGAGGGAATTGCTACTTAAGAAAAAAAAAAAAAAAAAAAAAAAAGGCCTCGATCCATCTTCGGTTCACAGGTCCCGAACCAGCCGGCTCAATTTCGAAATTTTGCAGGGCCGGGCCGGGCCGAGAGGAAAGAAGAATCCAAGAAAACGCGATCCCGGTCAAGTTGGAATCATACCCAACACTCGACCGTACATTGTAGAAATATTGGGTCGAAGACAAATCAGCGTGGGCCGATAGGCCAATCAAATCAACGGGCCCAGTAAAACCGTCGTGATCGTTGCCTCGTAGTCGTAGCTACTTCAACTCTAGGGCTTCTTCCGTCACAAGGCGAAGCTTTCCTAGAAGGGCTTCTGCTCTTCGGAGTTCAAGGTTAGGGTTTTCCTCGAGAATTTCTTAGCGCTTAAGATTAGCTCATTCTGAGATTTCTGCTGGGAGATGGCGTTGACCAACTTCATTGTGACGGTGGTGGGCGTCGGCGCCGCCATCCTCCTTTTCCGCACGGATGCTAGGCAGTCTGCAGCCATCTTCCGCCGCAACCTGCGTCAGATCCGCAACTGGCTCGAAGAAGAAACCGCCTCCACTGCCAAGTAAGCTCCTGCTTAATCTTCTCTTCTCGTTATTTTTTGCTTCGATGTCCGTCTTCATTGTTTAGTTGATTTTTTTTAGAAAAAAAAACATTCCCTTTAGAATTTTCTGATTTGAATTTGCGTTCCGATTTCAGGACTAGTAGGATCTTAGTGGGTGCTTTTTTAATTTGATGAATCGCCAAAATGTGAATTAATCTCATGCACGGAGTAAACAGCCCAAGCGTTTTAAAGTTGGAGGACTGAACTTATTGACTCCATTATAAATTTTAAGGTTTCATTTTGTTTTGTAGAAGACTTAAAGTGTAATGAATTTTAGTGACAGATCAAACTTTATGGTTCCTTTTTTACATTTGAATTTATTAGTTAGGATGATTTTTCAGGAATGGACTGAAAATGTAATTTACACCAATCTTCTTAAAATATATTCAACAAACTGGGAGGATATGGTGTCATGCCCGCGGTAGGCCCTATACATGGATAGGGATGGCCGCATCATCGATGGGACAACTCCATCGGCGCCTTCCTCAAGCCAGAAGAAGGATGTGCCCCCAAAACACTAGACTACACTTGGAACAAAGTTGGACACCACACTGATGGGAATATAGTCATTGCAATAATAAAGAATAAGATTTTATTTTTAAGAATACTCAAATGCAAATGCATGTGTGGAGACATAAAGTAATCTAAGTAGAAACCCTATTTACACGTAAACTCTGAATTTGGTGGTGGTTGCATCTCGATAGGATGTTTCTAACAGAGTGGTTCAACACCTCTAGTAGCACAACAATTAAATTGATGCTCAATAACAACTTAAATAAGAAGTTAAAATTAAGGTAGCCTGAAAACATACATATGAAGATAATAAGACGACAAAAGAAAACCTTTGGATAAGAATCGGCAAAATCACACTGGGTTAGTCTTCAACTAAAATTATAAACATGGGTAGGCTTAAGCATTTGGTGGTTGTGTACAAATTCACCTCTAATTTGGAGACAAATACAATAACCAAGGGCTTGAGTCTGTCCATGCTTTGTAACTGTAGTTGAACCTTAACCATTTTGCCACTTCTTATTTAAGTTCTTTCTTTTTTCATCTTATTACCTTTATATATATGTTGTTAGACTCTTCATGTTTTTGCACATATGTTATTTTAGTCATTGTTAGATATCTCATGCTAAATTTTCAATTTTATTTGGTCATACTTTGTTATCCGTTTAAGTTGTTATCGAGTATGAATTTAATGATTGTACAAGATATGATGACACGTGTAGGATATAGAATACCACCTAAGGATATGGTAGTATTCTTGTGGTCGTTATAACTAATAATAGCGCGTATTGGATCTCATGACTCTTGGGACTATATTATGATTAGGTCCGGTCAGACATAACTAGCATTACATGACACATTGTGATGATTTTTGTCTAATGACAATTAGGTATTGTCAACAGCCAACCTGAAAAAGTGGAATCTCTTCAGATTGATGACTTTGCATCAATACTCCCCCCTAAGGGAAGATAGAGTTTTCTAGGTCTAACAGTCAAATGATTATTAATAGTATTGTACCTGATTGATGACTTTGATAGAGATTCCTTTCATATGTCATAGTGATTATAGATTATGCATAACCTTTCTTTTATGTTATCTTTTATTTGGTTTTTTAGGAGGAGCTTCTACTAGTTAAAGTTTTAAGTTTTACTTTGAATTCTCAATTTTCTTTAGATGTTACTAGAGACGTTGAGCCACTTCTGAGATTATGAGACAGCCACAACTGGATTCAAAGTTTGTGTGTTATAAAGTTCCATTTTGGGACATCATCACTAACGAATGAGGTTTATGCACTCGGTTTAATTTGCGTCATTAATTTGAATTAATGAAATTTATACAATAGAGTGGCTTGCGTGACTAGTAAATCTTATGTTAGATATGCAATTGGGCAGTAATTGTTGCTATCGCATAGTTTTAACACATTTTTTCTAAATTATGCTGCAACTTTTTTCTTTTTCTTTTTTTTTTTGTAGAGTTTGTTTGATTTAATATTTCCTTGAGGGTCTTTAACATGTTTTATTTGCATTTTCTTAAAATGCAGTTTTTTTCTTATATGTTATATCAGTTCTTGAATCATTGCGAACATCTAAAGGAAACATGTTAAGTTGATAGGCAGTTAAAAATTAAGAAAAAAGTTACTCAAACTGTGCGTGGGTTGCATTTTCTAAACGTCTAAATAATTTTCTTTTACACGCATGGCACAAGGATATGTGCCTCTGCAAAACCTAATGTGTTCAACCTTTTTTTTTTTTTTTTTTTTTTTTTTGGCACAGATCCATGGAGCGATCGGCAGCCAAGGAGTTGGATTCTCAGATTACTAAAAAAGAAACTCCGAAGGATGAGAAGCATTAGAATATCATTTTCCTTTTTACTATTGTTAGGAAATCAGGCATAAGCGAACATATGTACATGTTTGTGTTGTTTGAATCTTGGTCATACAAATGAATAAAATATTTTCTTGCATGTGTTGGCGACCAGCTAGCAGCTCATTGTCACTTGACTGCCTCAGTGTGGGGCTGTTATGTCAATTATCAATTCATTTATCTTCCAGGCGCATAGACAAAAATACCTATTGAAGAAGAAATGGCGATTCAAGTCAAAAAATGTTGTGTATTCTTCTAAGATTTTTTTTTTCTTTCGCTTGGATTGTTTCATTTTTTATCATCTAATATTTGGAAGTTTGTGTTCTCTGAGATGCATTGTAATTGTACAATCAGTCAGTATGCACCCGAACCTGAGGGATCTGATAAGTAGCTGCTGTCAACTACTCAATAAGGGTATGTGGTGAGTGTCAAGTAGGTTCCTGCTTTTTTGCTTAAGAAAGCTCTTTTATTTAATAATTATGAGCAAAAAGGTTGATTAAAATTTGGTAGATTCGAGGGCCTCCATTTTGGAAGGAGAAACAAAATCTCAGGCCAAGAAGCGTAAAAAACTGTTTGTTTTCGTTTTTATTTTGTGAGAAAATGAGAAAAATGACAGTGTTTTTCATTTTTATTTTTCAAAAAATAAAAGAATATTTTTTGGAAAATTAGAAAATACAAAAAATCGTTTTATCTTTTCTGAAAAAGAGAAAATAAAAATAAAAAAAAATTAAGTTTTGGAAACCATTAGAGATGAACACGCACACCGTATGGATCTGCAGTTTGCACCAGGTAGGAAACGAATCAAAACAACATACATACATGATACATGGCAGTGAGAAACTGATTGAAACAGAGTTGTTGACATTAATTGAATTGATGGGTACATTACCAGAATGTTTATCATACATGATACATGGCAGTGAGAAACTGATTGAAACAGAGTTGTCGACATTAATTGAATTGATGGGTACATTACCAGAATGTTTATCATGGTTCTACGCCATCATCCGGTAGAACTCGTGGAAATTGAGTTCGCCATCTCCATCAAGGTCATACGCTCCTATCATGGTTTTGCACTCCTCGATTGACCTCTCCTCGCCCAGCCGACTTAGCATTCTTTTCAACCCCATAGATGTGATCCTTCCTGACCCCTTCGCCACCTCAAACATCTCGAACACCTTCTTAAGTTCCTCATCGTCTTTGCCTTCCACCTTCACTTCCTCCCCAGCTTGTATTAATCTCACGAACTCCTCAAAGTCCAAAAGTTGGTCGCCGTCGGAGTCCAAGTCAGCAATCACCGCTTGGGCTGCCGCTGCTGGCATCTCTTCCCCCAGCAACTCAAACGAGGCCTTTAGTTCAGCGTAGGACACCTTCCCATCCTTATCTCGATCGAAGTGTCTGAAGACCTCCCATAACTCACTCGTCCTATCTCTATCTCTACTATTTGATGGCGAACAAGGAACTGCAACGGGGGAGGACGGCAATTCATTATGGCGGTGAGGGACAAATAGTCTGAGCTTCGATCTCTTGAGAGAGAGCCATTTCGATGCTTTAGACACTGCCACACAGGCCATGATGTGAACACGAGATGAAGTAGCTATCAGATGACAACTATAAATATATGGAAGAAAAGATGCCGCAGAGAACAATTGAGAGAGTGGCTTACAAGTCGTGGTGGTGTGGCACAAGTCCCGTCGAGAGAATTCACTGCTAGGAAATTTCCTGGTAGTTTCTTAGAAGACCACCAAAGTAGGTCTCTTCTTGGTTCTCTCTCTCGATCAAGATAGAGATGGGCATGGCTTTAGAGGAAAGAATTGATCCTTTGCCACTGGGCTGTGGACACCGATCGATGCTTTTTTTTTTTTTTCTGGATTTTAGCACAGAAGTGATCGGTCATTGGTTGGTACTTGTGAGGTTCATGAAGGTTTTCTCTCCCTCTTAATTTATTGGTCCCTGGAGAAAAGTAGATGGAGATATCCTTCTTTGTTGGAACTGCAGTAGTAAAGTCAGATGGAGATATCCCAAGAGTTGCTGAAAGGAACGACAGAGAAAGATAACCGGGAGAAATAATAACCATTTTACGAATTTAACGGATCAATCAGGAATCCAGAACAGACCAACTTTTTCGTCCTCCCTACGTTCTTACTCGCCCTTTTGTGTTGCAAAGCTTGCACAACAAAATCATTCAAAATCTCAGTCAGCAAAGCGCAAAATACACCGGATTTTTTAATGTATCCAAAGAATTCCCCAGGTAAATACTTCTGCCGTTTGGAGTTGTGAAATTTAAAATTTTGTGTTTTCTATATTTCAGTCTGCTAGCTCTATATTTTGAAGTCAGTCAAATTAATTAACTCTATAGCTGTTATTATTATTATTGTATTGTATCGTATATGTTGAGAAGGAAGCTCTGGCATTAATTACCTTTGCTTACGACGGTTGCTCTGGCTTGGAAACGAACTATTCGTCTTCACTCCCCAGCATGGCCGAGTCGGGTTTTCCAACTGATAACCGGGAACGTACGTTATATTTAATTAGATACGACATCACATATCAATTATTCATCTTATCTTCTCCTATTCCACAGAATTGGAGGTTAAGAAAACCAATTCGGAAAGAATACGAATGGGATTCAATGGGCCAAAGAAGCATCAGACAAATCCTATATCGTCGCAATTCCATCAATTTTATACGGCCAGAGAATTAACGTCGATAGTCCTGCAGCATCAAACCTTCCACTTTTTCAATAAAATGGGTTAATTTATAAGCAACTTTAATTTAGCATCGCGTTCAAGCTGCAGATTTCGCATATATTCATGATTCATCAGTTCAAGTGCACTTTATTTAGTACAGGACATTATGAAAACTAAAAGGTCCAAAAACTTTATACCGTCCGAGTGGGAACGACGACTTCAGGCTCGAGATAAAAATAAAATAAAAAACACTAGTGCAAAAATAACGTCTCCCATATTTTATACGGTCAAAAACTTGTGTATTTAAAAATTTTGATTAAGAGAATCTATTGATAATTTTTATATAAAAAAACAAATAACAACTTGAATCGGCTAAAACAATATACGATCGAATCCAATGAAATCAAACTATATTTTACTGAATAAAATAAAATAGCCATTTTATTTTGTTTCAGTTCGTTTTCATTTAAATCAAAGAAACCGATCGACGGGGAAAAAAAATTTTCCCGTCATATTCGATTAGAATCAATATAAGAATCGTATAAATAAATTAAAATGATTGCGACCTCAACAGCCGTGCTCTCAAATTGATGAGAAAAGAAACCAATGTATACTGACTTCATATCAAAGACGTTACTTTTCGCAACAGAGAGTTGGCACACACGTGAAGAGCCATAGAAGACTTTTTCGATGCGAGGGGCCAGCCCCTCGTTTGATAAGAGGGATAGAACCAGTGGGTAGTATATGTTATGTTTGGTAAATTTAAATTTTACATTTAATGATAAAAAGAAATATAAAATCGCACATAAACAGGTTTCAAATAACTATAAGATATATTTAAATGGATTTTCCAAAGTTTGATTCAATAAAGTCGCACCATATTCTTTTAAAAAAAAAAAAAAAAGCCAGTGCATACTAAATCTTTACCTCTCCTCCCCATGTGTACAAAATTCCGAATATACAAGATCTAAACAAACAAGTTGCTGGGTTATCCCACAAAATCAGACTCCTACCTCATGGACTAAATAATGTAATGCAAGTAGAACACAACAATATCGCCTGCTCAGTCACTGTCACTTCGAGTTAATAACCATCACGATGTCAGCTCCGACTTCAGCGAGCTTTGATTCCTTGGAATTCTTTGCTTCTTTAGCTATGCTCAGGACATCAAAGTCAATTGCAATTGACTTCACAAGACCATTTAACATCTGAGATAGTTAAGGTAAATTTTTTTGCTTTGCATCTCGCAGAACACCTCAAGAAAGAATTCACACTACTTCAGTAAGCAAAAGATAGTGCAAAAAAAAGTAGCAAGTGAGACAATAAGGCCTCTTTTCCTTTTTATTTCATCAAGCCCTTGAATGAGGCATCAACCAAACAGCTTGAACTGACTTCTGAAGACAGTACGAAAATGGAGAATGTCACCTTATGTGACCATAAAAATACGTAGGTTGACTAGGGGTTTACAAAGAGTTGCCCAAGAATTTAAACAAATTTCAGTATGAAACTGCCACTGAGCAATTTGGAGTCGCTCACTATGGACATTAGCAAACAAGTATTCTGAGTTATTTGTGTAAATAAGATTGGGTATACTGGTGGATGATTGAGACGTTTAGATTGCAAATGAAATGTAGAGTAGATTAAAACAAATAGTTGGAAGAGGGCAAGACAGCTGACCATAGGAAGGAAAGGAGATCCGAGGGTTTAGAATCGGGAAGGAACTCGACCAACATTTCATATTTTCCTTGTTGGGTTCGATGGAGAATATTTTTATATTGGATTTGACCAGAAGTTCACAACCAATCAAAGGATCTTGCAAAAAGACGTGGACATGACAGAGGCTACTCTGAAAGGGTTTGTTTAGTGTGTAACCTCTACTTATAATCCCATGTTTGGATACCGTAGACTCAGCCAGGTATTCCCCATAAGCTAACGTGGAAGACAAACAATTAAAGCACCAGAGCTAACAGTGCAAGGATCACATAAATTTCCAAAAGGATACAAGTGTACCAATAGCAACCAGTGCTCTAAATTTCGCATCCGCTTCTTGATTTCCGTCCTCTGCAATCTGCAATGCATCAAAAAGATTGAAAACATATCAGACTCACTTACATAAACTAAAAGAATCAGCTAAAATAAGTAAATGTTTCTGCATGAGCAGCACTTTAACAGCATATAATCTCGTGATGGAAGCTCAACAGAGATGTATCAAAGTTATTTATGAAGTAAATCATTAGTTAGTCGTACTTCAAGAGCAGCTGAGAGAACTTGAGCCTGGCCTTCTTTGTCCTTTGCCTCAACTAATAGCACAGTATAACTGAACAAAATTTAGGGAGGAAAAGATTATATTTAAATAACACACAGAAAGTAATTCTTTTTCAATAAACAAGTTTCAGGACCAAAAAAGTAATAACCAAAAGACATTCAAGGATGACTAAGATTTGGATTTAGCTTATGGTAAAGTTAAAGAGAATCTATCTACTCGGAGAAAAAAAAGGAAATCGTAAAGAAATATATGAACCTTCCAATGATATACAGCTTTGTCAGCTAGAATCAGAATTACTCATAAAAAATGATTTACAATTAGTGAGCGTGAGGTAAATGGACAAGTATGATCAAAGAAAGAAAGATGCATGGTAAAACCCATATTTTGCATAAATTGACAAACCCAACATACAAAACATGTTTATAATATAAAATTTACTATGGAGAGGTATATACTTCCACTATTCACTTTTGTTTTCCATTGTTGAAGTACGTATTCCTAGTTTCAATTTTTTTCCTTCAAATAGAAGATATTTCTTTCTTATAATCTTAAAGGTTTTCTTTTAAGGATTAACTCAGACGATCTTTGTTAGACAGTCTCCCTGTTCCTTTACGAACAATTGCCACAAGAATATGACAGTCAAATATACCACACATGTCATATATATGTGATGAGTCATGACTCCATAACTAGCAACCCCTTGGCCTGTTGATAATCTTAGTCCAATGGAGAAACAGCTAGGGAATTAGATATTTGCAAATAAAGATGGTCTGGAGCAAATCTACTCAAATGCAATAACATTTAGGTAGCAGTTTGACACTGCAAATTCTATTGTCAAGCAAAAGCAATGTATCATGTATTTTTTTTTAAATGAAGATTTCCTTCTTTCCATTTCAGTCTGTGGTCCATTTGTTCACATATTCACATTGTCAAACTCTTGGAGGTAATATAAGATGAGCAAGCATATCTATGCTTATCTTAAACCAGCCTAGCAACTGAGCAACGCCCTATAATTATTTGCCCACATTGGGCATATAGTTGAACTGGAGCTAAAATTCGAGAAAGATAGCATATAAATCCCTCCACGCCAAGAATAATACATGATTCATCTAAAGAAAGCTTTGTGACTCCAAGTTCACATCCCACCAGTAACAAATGAAAGTAAAGGTCTTTTATAGTCAAAAGCTATCTCAAACAACCATAACTCTTCTAGTTTTTTCCAAACCACAACAACATACAAAAAACTGCATCCTTATATCCATAAACTTGAGTCTAAGACTTACTTCAATATCAATGTGGCATAACATAGATGTGCATTCTTGTTAAAGGATGACCGGCAACTTGATATTGCATCTAAAACCTGGGAATACATAGAATGATAAACTCCATTAAAAATAATGGCCAAACAGGAAAATATAATCAAAGCTTTCACCTACAACATGCATCTCCATTTTTTTTTCCAAGGGAGACACATGCATTAAACTCTATTCGATTTCCTGATCAAAAAGTATTTTATTATGCATAGCCTTTGATTTACAAGAATATTTACAACTATTCTGAAATTCTACAAACTGCTGTGTAAAATAGTCTCCTGGGAAGATATGCATGTGGCATTATTACTACATCAAACAAAATTGAGCAGGCTTCTTATGTTGTCCAACCATGGGGAGATTTATGTGATACCCATTGAGTGCAATTGCATCTACCAGACCCCACAAAATATGAAAAAGGTATAAAAACATTATCAAATAGTGAATCTAAAATTTTTACCCAAAGTAAACAATGAACTTAATCTAATTGAATCTCTCTCATTTTCCCCCAATGACATATAAACTTGTTTTTCCCTAAATACATTAGGTCATAATGAATTTTCACTTGCATCCCACATTATTGTCTTGGTTTCTTGTGGTTGCGACTATATTTTTTTCTCATTCATTTAATATTACCTTACATAAACTATCTACTTTTGAATGTCATCATTAGTTCCATGAAGTGCTAAATTAAGAAGCAAAACAATATGCATTATAAGATAGTGTAAGTTGCATATGCAAATTTTGCCACGAAACAATTCTATTTTTCTAAAATCTAGTATGCCATATAATTGTCTTTTATTTAATTTGTTTTTGCTTTATCTAGTTTTAACTTTGTCACTTCAATCACATTGATGTCACTAAGACTTGAGTGGACTAGGATGGTGGCGTCTTCAATGGCTATCCTATTGTCTAAAGCAATTGACAATACATGATTTAATACAGTTCCAATAGAATTTTTTATTTTAACTAATTTCCAATTAAATAAATAGAGTTCACAATTCACATCTCAAACAATTACGAACACAATGTCCAACCACAATTTGATATTAACTTTCAAATTACAAGGATATTAAATGCACATATCCGATAGCTATGGCATTTATATTTATGAAATGATTTTATGTCTAGTGACAGTTTTGAATTTTGTTAAATTTTTGTTTTATAATCTTTAATAATATTTTTTCGCTATTGACCCTAGGATCCTAGTTTCACCACTGTCCAACTGCCTATGGAGTTATGGACTGCATGTTATGGGATATCTAGGTAAACATATGTCCAGCAACAAACTCCATAAATGATCATACATGTATTGTTACAACCATTTAACCAGTCTAATAGCAACGAATTACCTAACAATATTTGATGAACTAAGGCGCAAGTAAACAATTGTACCTGACTGCAGTGAGATTGTAACCACTTTGTGAAACATGAATGCTTGAAAAAATTTGTAATTAACCGAATGATGGTTAAAAGATTTGCTGGTTGAGGAGTGGTTGTGACTTTTGCTAATGTTTCCATCAGAACAGCTGTGAGAGCACATAGGCATCCAACATCAAACTTGAAAATTACAAAAATTTCACTAACAAAAATTTGTGATTGCTTGCATACCCAAGCTGAAACAGCTAGTACATATGAAGAAGGCAACTGAAAGAAAACTTCTTGATAATACATACCATTCTCACTCTCAATATGTTTATGAAACAATGTCGCTCCATTAGGATGCAAGACAATCATTCGCAAAATATCTATCCCTGCAAGACAAAACCAAATGATCATTTACACACATGAAAAGCTGGATAAAGCTAAAAACAATCAAACAAATTATGAAGGGAAGATAATTATGAAATTAGGTACCTATATGTAAACATCACTGAAAGGACGGAGAAATGAAAGCTTATAACATCCATTTTAAGTAAATCCAAGAGAAGAATGCACATTAAGAAATGATCAACTAAAAGGGAATACCAGGAAACAGCATTTGCACTGGCCATGATTTCAATATCTTCAGTAGTATAGTTATGTCAACATCTGCAAAGGAACTGCTATTATACCGTGATGTATCTTTTAGAATTTTCACTATAGCTGCAAGCCTTGACAACTCAAGCTCTGAAAATGACAATGAGTTCTCCTAAAAGAATGAGAAAATAAACAAGTGAGGTATATGAGGTTAAAAAAACATAGTAGGGTACAATCATACTAAGAAACTAACAAATAAGTAGCAAAAAGATAAAGACCCCTTGCAGATACAAAGAAAAGACATTGAAAAAGTGCAATTCATAATTACTTGAATTGTTTGACAAGCAAGATGAAGGCTTGTACTTCTCTAATTCATACAAAAATTAACAATTAATAAGAACATACAAGGTAAAAGAGAACACAGTTGTTCAGATAGCAAACATCTATTATGCTGTGATTAACATAATGGTAAGAAAGATCTAACCTTGTAAAGAGTTTATCAACTATAATCAGTTTCATCGCACACATAGGACAGATCATTGACTTCATATAATAGATTAAGAATGCATAGAAGATTAAGATGACCATGGCATGCATAGAAAATTTGCACCAGCATTCTTACGGAGCAAACAAAAACTAAAAAGCAGCATAAGTATTACCCCATCTGTCAAGAATGCTTTATTGAATTCTGAAATCTTCTTTAGAATTCCATCAAACTGGGCCGAATCAAAGAAAAGCATCCCTTTCTAGAAAATAACAGAAAATAAAAATTAACTTGTATAACATAAGAAAAGTATTGTGGTTGTCGAGGATTTTAAAAGATAAAGAAACTAGGTTCATAAAAAAAAATCCTAGGTAATGCACTGACAAACAGAAATTTCAATCCAACCATATCCATAGTCAATTAAAACTGCTAGAAACCTTTGGAATATGCTTGAAAAATGGTACTGGTTCAGCGCCTACAAGAATCAAAGCATGAGAGCACACGTTAGAAAAAATAATGCACCAGATGAATGATCCATGCAAATATGTAGCCGTTATAAAAAGTTGAAACTAGCATAATTCTCATAGCTCATTTAAAATACATATGCACAAAGTAAAACGCACAAACCTTGCGCAATAGACGATTGTCCAGGGACATATGCATGAGCTGGAACACAAAATAACAAATTCAGCTTGAATAGCAAATAGTCATCTGAATATTAGGCATAGAAAACGAATAAGGATTTCTCATACAGCCTGTATAAGGATCCTGAAAAGATGAATCAAAAGAAAAATCCTTTTGTCCAGTGTTCTGCAGTATAAACTCCACAATTTGTTGGCGGTGGGAAAGAGGCAGACCTTCTTTCAGAAGCCACTTATCAGCAACTGTATAAGGATTATCTGCAAAAGAACAGTGCCATAAGAATAAGGAAACAAAACGCTTGGACAAGAGAAGGTTATATATACAAAGAAAGCAGAAAAGATTGCACAGGTGCATCCAAAAGATATGTTAAAACAGTATATGAAACAGATAGCAGCCCTAACAAAACATCAAATTCTCCTTTATGCTAAACTCTTACCAATCACATTTCAAATTGAATTTTAAATATGTTTCAACAAAAAAAAGGGAATGAACTTGTAATATATGAAAAAGACCACAAGTGAACCATCCAACAATAGTTTAGTAGAAAATATAAAACCGAAACAAAACTAGAAAAAAGACGAGTCAAGAACTTATATGCTTTTAGTTAAAATGAGCAACTTGATCTGTTTTATGACATTGAGAATACTTACCTGTTCGATTATATGGCAACTTACGAGCAGGCTGACCATCCGCAATATCAACATCAAAAACTGAAATCCAGAATTAGAACTCCATTAGAGATAAGGGCAGCCCGGTGCACTTCCCAGGGATAGAAAATTAAATATTATTTGAGCACAAATATCCGAATCATATGACTCTAACGCATACCATAATCGTAATGTATACCATCCAGGACCTGATTACTAGAGCCCTCTCCAGGCCCATCGACTAGTTCACCAATCTGATCATTTAGTAAGAAAAAAGATGAACTTACCAACATGGCAACAAGTCAAAATGTTAATTAAAAATGTAAAAATAAAGGTGAGATCTAAGCGCATAACAATTCAACCAAACTGTAAGTATTAGAGAGAAATGAACTTAAATATGTGATATCAGACTTGGAATTGTCACTCTAGTTAATCATACAACAATTTTGCCTCACATATTATAGTTACTATTGGGGTAAGCAAAAGTTGACATGGCCAACCCGATCCATAGTTTTGCAAGTTTGGGCTTGAGAAAAACAAGTTCTAATTTCAGGTCTCAGGTCATATACAAGTCAGTGTCAACCCGCTTATGACCCACAAATAAGCAGATCGGGTCGGGTAAGTTACAAATATAAAGTATAACAGCATATATATTATAATATATAATTATATGGATTATATTTTAAGTTTTTGTATAATTACAAAATGCTTAGTATCTTATTTCTATTTAAATTTATTTGAGTTTATTAAATGGGCCATGTCATTCAACCCATTTCTGACTCGTTTAATTATGCATATATTAAATGGCTCGTTTATAAACCTCCTGACCCATTTAATTAAACAGGTCGTAGATGAGACATGTGTGGGTCATAGAATTTGGCCATTTATTAAATAGGTCAAGTTTGGTTGAATTAAATGGGTCGCGGATCAACGAGACACAATCCGACCTGTTTATGACCTGCTAAACCAAATTGCATCCCTAGGTGACTATTTCCATCAAGCTTTATCATAGGGATTGAATAAGATATTGAAACAAATAGGGAATTAATTAGAAAAACAATCAAATAAAGGTGATTCTTTGTAAAAATAACTGGAAAAAAAGTATAGCTTCTTTCTAAATGCATACTTTATCCCATTTAAACTCTTTGGAGTTCCAAGAATAAGCAACACCATTATCACCTTCTCTAATGATTTTCGTCTGTCCCTCCTTGGTACCTATTTACAACAATGGGCATAAGGTTAAGGCAAACTTAGGTACCAAATATGGAACAGTGAGTATGACCCTGAATCAAGAAAACATATAGCACAAAAAATTTTATGCAGCGGTAAGGAATCCCTAAGCACCAATAAGCCATTTTTCTGTAGATTGATGACTTACAAATTTTCTCAGAATTGGACCAATAAATATAATTTAATCAATAACCAAAAAACCATAAAATGAAGAAAAGCTTACATTAAGGTGTAACACTTATATCCTTTGTAGTAAAAGCAGAATATAAATCTGCAGATCATTTATGCTCAACAAAAATTGGGATGCAAAAGATACTAGACCTGGAACTTGCAGGGCCTCCAAACCAGGAAGATCTGTCAAGTTATAGCCGCCAACTTTCTTCCTGAGATTTACCAGATTAAAAACAAACTTGAATGAATTGTTGAAAAAACATTTTTAACCATAATATAGAGTTATGATTTTTGGTTCATGAATCTATCTTATGAAATAAAAGGGCAGTTTGGTGCATAAAACTCCCGCCAATGCGGGGTCTCGGAGAAAAGTTATTGTATGCAGTATTATTCTGCTTTGTAAGAGACCGTTTCCATGACTCGAACTCGTGATCTTCAGGTCATACGACAGTAACTTTACCATTGTGTCAAAGCTCTCCATCATCTTATGAAAAAAGTGAACAAAATTAATTGCATACAAGTATACAACCATTAGGCCATAAAATATCACCCGATTCAATAAGGAAAGTATGTTTACCCTTACAAACTATTATGTCTAGTATAAATTTCCAAAAGTCTAATACTTGGGCTCTTCATCTACCTCTTTGTATCCCTATTGATCAAGTGTGACCGTTTCTAGACATAGCAATTCGCACACTTTTTATCTACACCTATTATGGATGCTCATAGGCATGTCAAACATAACGATGAGAAATATCAATTGTCTAATATTTAAGGTCCTACATCAGATTAATGCATCAAACTATTCAGCACAGCGCAATATAATTTTTAACTTTTCTTGAAAACCAACAACTCGTCTTGCTAACTTGCACAGTGAGTGCACAACTTACCTGCTCGTTTTATATTGAGAAAGCTCCAATGCAAACGCTTCAAGTTCCAATGGATCACCGAGGTAATCTCTATCTGATGTCCATATTCTAACAGTTCCATCTGAGCATGCGGTAACAATATCTCCATTTTCCAAAAATTTGACATCCCAAACACATCCAGGATGTTCAATGCTTTGGATGCATGCCCCATCTGCTTTGTTAAAGATTTTATAATAAGTAAGATTCTGATAATCACTAAGACAGATTTGTTACAATTAAAATGAGAAAAACAAGCATTCAGAATAGTGTGTTTCTGTTAGCTAAACGTAAGTATTTGCAAGTTTTTTCTATTAATAAGAGAAGAAAAAATTTCAAAAATGGGAGTAGTAAAAGGGAACAGTTTTCCACTTAGTGTGTGTGTGATATTTAGTGGGGGGGGGAGGGGGGGATCACCTCTCCATATCTTAAGGAAATGATCTTCACTTCCACTAGCAATAAGTCCAGATGCATGAGCATCTACAGAGTATACCAGAGAAGTGTGACCCACCATCTCCATCGAGACTTGACCAGTCAATGCCCATAATTTGATGGTACTGGCAGCATTGAAAATTTGTCATGATCAGGAGTTGGATAAATATATAGGAATTCCATATGAAGCAAAATGTATGAAAGGAAGCAATTCATTAAAAGGAGAAAAACAAATTCATAGCATAAAACACGGTGCATGTCACCAAATACTGAAGTGACATGAACAATTTAATGTGTAATAAGAAGGCTGGTGGCAGAAACATGGAGATCTTATAATCAGATCCAGTGATCAAAATATTAGTGAAATTTATTTAACAAACCATCCTCAAGACCCTATGACCTTATGACCAATGCTAAATGAGCATAAGGGTCCCTTATTAGCATTTCGTTGAAGTCTGCATATCATCTTGAAGTTGGCACATTCAATTTAAACAAAAAATCACTTCCAAAGATCAATCTGTTGCTGCCATAGGTCTATTGTGATGTGTCCCAAGGAGCATACATTATATCCATCCATGCAGACTGCAAGTGCTTTCGAAACACTATTATTAATGTAAGGGATGAGGATCCTGAATCCCATGGTGTTTCATCATGTAAATGCATGAATTCCTAAATTTACTAATTAGAATAATAATAGAATCAAAGTAATAATTTTATCAAGATTGTTTTTTTTTTTTGAGGTAAATTGGCAAGGAAAAAAATCCAGTCAGCCAAATCTATAAAAGATCATCCACCTACAATTTAATGGTTCTAGATATACTCAAATGGAAAGTATATGTGTATAAACTAAATATTCAGGGAGATAGATCCTCGAGGTGCTGACAATAATTTTTAGTCAATTAAGTTTTACTAACATCACTGATACTCATAATCATGGCTTAAAAAGGACCCATGGCAACCCCTTGCGATTTGCAGACTGCATTAAGCATAAACGTTCACCTACATTAGCGAAATGCATACAAGGTATCTACATATTCTGTAAGCAACGTGTAGCCTGCATATGTGGCTGCCGAGTAAATCAATTGGTCAACTCAAACCACATCAGTGGGATAAATAAGTGGGGAAAAAAACTAATTTTTCCCTCATCTGGCTTCCTCAGTCACCTTGTCTCTTGATTGTCTCTTCCATTTCTCATGCTTGCCTCTTCCACTTCTCAACTCAGGGCTCACCTCTTCTTAGAGATGAAAAACACTGCTTCTAGGCATCCTTGCAAGTTGAAACCACTTCTCTCCTGATTGCTTCTTTGATGTAGCAGCAGAACACTGGAAACAAACAACTTTTAAAAATTTACAACTTCAAAAATTAATCCAAATTTATCTACTCCATTACTCATTCTCTCCATGATGTTGTTTCTTTTCTTCTCTCCAGTTGTGGCTTCATCTTTCCTCAACAGTGGTTAGCTCTAGTGAGGTTTCCAAGATTCTTTTCTCCCCACAATATTGCTATTTCCCCTCTCAGTCTCTCCACGGGTTTCATCTCTCTTTCTCTCTCGTCTCTGACTATATCACAATAAGTAAGGTGGTGAACTAATGGTTGATAACTGAGAACAGTGAGAGGTACTAAGATTATGGTTGTTCTCTTATTGTTTGGCTTGATTGTTTAGTAACCAATCCTTTAATTTTTTTGATTAATTTTGTTACTTAATTGATAGTGTTTAGTTACTGTTAAATAGTATTTCAGTTATAGTATACCAACTCAATGTTTAGTAATTAGTGTTGTTATGAGGATTTTAATGACTTTTATGATAATTTTTTCCAGCTAAAGATGATTAGTTATTCAGATACCTTAAAAACTTGGATTTAATACTATGCAAATTATTTGATTTTATGCTATATGTTCTATATGTTGATTTCATATATATTGTAGTAAATGTGTTTTTTGTTATAGAGATTACTTAAGTTGACATTTTTGTCAAAATATTGAATAGACAGGTTGATTAGTACACTTTATTATACATATGTTATGCATTTTTATCAATGCAACTAATGTGAACTACATATCCCCATCATATGCACATGCATACCCAATGTGGGAAATCAAGTGGTCAACCACATACACCTTGCATATAATTTTATAAATATTGATTACAGTCAATTAATTGGAATACAACTCCATAAAACCTTTGGTAAACACTCATCTCTAGATTCTCAACAAATGATAGTCCAACTAAGCAAAGAATTAAAAGATTGATCCTGAAGCTTCAAGATGGATTTGAATAAGTTAGAACAAAAAATGAACTTTTAGAATAAGTGGTATATACTTGGGAATAAGCATAGAATGCTTATTTTCCTCTTTTATCATTTGCAAATAATTATTCTGTTACTTGGCACGACCTTGTAAATCCAAAAGCAAAAAAAAAAGGCCTGTAAAAAGAAAAGTAGCTATGCAACAAGAAATAAGAAATTAAATTGCCCCTTTAAAACTGTGATGAGAATAACTTACCAATCATGAGATGCAGAAAGGAGTCCATATCCGGGCAACACTGCTAATCCACGAACAGTATCTGTGCAAGGCTCAGTACAGTTAGCCTTAACCAATGGAAAAACGTTAGCATGAGAACGAATACAAGCCTGGCATAGGAAGTTACACAATACAATTCCTTGTCAAAAGTCAAAACTATCAAGAAAAGCAAAAGAAGCCAAATTGAGAGCTTCTAACAATACAAACAGCCATAAAAGCTAGATAAATACCCTACAAATGGCCGAGAGACCATGATTATCAGTTAAATTGACATCTCTAGACACGAGAAACAAACACCACTTAAAGTTCCAGTCAAGTGATCAACGTTCTTTTCTTCAGCAATTCATCATCACTAGTCACTGCTTTCAGTGAATATTTAAAGGAATGAAAAGCAACGGAAGCAGTAAATCTCTAAAATTTAATAAGCCCAGTAAGCAACATGATGCTATCTTAAAAACTGTAACAAGAATCAAAATTTCAAAATGAAACTATTAAATTCAACAAACCTCATAAGTTTGAAGTAAACAGCAACTTATCTGGAAGATTATATAGCTCAAGAATCTAGATAACTTGTAATGAAATTTTAGAGAACCAAAGGATCTATTAACCTTCAAAGCCCCTCAGAAATACAATGTGAGAACAGTGAAGTTGATTCTTCGAACAAATCATTTATTTTATCACCATCATCATCTACTTTATTTGCTCTTCAAAAAGTGCTAAGAAGTAGCACATAAAAATTTAATGTCATAGCTAAAATATTATATACAATCAGCACGTACATCTGGGAAATTTGAAGCAACATCAACTACATGAATGATCATGAAGAAACACTGAATTGATCCGATCATGACCAATTAGAAGAAATATTAATTGAAACCAAAAAAGGGAATGATGAAAAATAAACAATCCAATGCCATCATGTAAAATGCTGGCTTAGTTTTGAAAACACACAAACTAAAAAAAAATCACAGAGCAGCTCTTTTGGGCATTATATATTTAGTGAACTTTAGCATAGAGAAAGAATTACTAGAACCAACCTGCATGACCAACGAAAGTCTGTATACATGTCCTTCCCCTCCAGAGCTTGAGTGTTGAATCACTGGAGCCTACATAAGCAATGAAAAGCGCTATTTTATTAATCAACATTACAGATATGTACCATATATGCTGACCATAACTCTGATAGCATGATGTGAGATGAGAGAACAGTTTGGGTTAATAATAATCCAAGTGATTGACCACTTTTTCACACTACCATCTTTCAATCATAAGTGCAGTAATTATTTGATAGAACACAAAAAAAAGGACAGTCTGGTGTACGAAGCTCCCGCCATGCAGAGTCCCGAGGAAGGATTCATTATACACAGTCTTATCTTACTTTGCAAGAGATTGTTTCCAAGATTTGAACTCGTGACCTCTAGATCACCAGACAACAATTTTACCGTTGCGCTAAGGCTCCCCTTCAAATTATTTGATAGAACACAATTGAAACAAAAAATGTGGAGCCTCAAACAGTTGAATGTTGAAAGATGATACATAAGAATCTGCATAGAAATCATAACAGAGAAGCATAATAGTTGTTCACAGTTAGAATGGTTTAGCTACCAGTGCTAGTGTGACTCTGCTCTTTCTTCGTTATTTACTGTAAGATTTCTATTTCTATTTATTACTTTGACCTTGTTGAAATAAAACTTTGACATTGTCCATGTCATTCCAGCTGCTTCACCAGGCAGGAAAGACTTCCTACTTGCAAAATCAAATAGATAATGGGTTTTGAAGTCACTCCAAATGAATATGATAGAATTTGGGGTGGAGTATAACGTAAAGTATGCACCATTCCAAACATTACTTGTGGGATGAATGAGAACTGAAGGAACATGAAACTGAGAGAGTGGACCTCTAAGAACCCCCAAATGGCCCTGATCCAACACCCTGGATAATTTGTCAATTCAAGGTGCTCTAATGTCTCTCAGCTTTCTGTTGTACTTTTTGTGTAACATTTGATCTGATGGCAAGACAACAAGGAAATTGACTCCTCAGCTTCATGTTCCTTTGATTTGTACCCGCCCCGTAGAATTTTCTCTTTGTGAGATCCAAAATGTAGAACTCATTGCATTCTCATCTCATAACCTACAGAAAAATAGTTGCTCATGTCTAATCTAGACATATATCTTCTTGTCATCGTTGTCACCCATGTTTGTCACAACCTTTTTGGATGTTGGATGTTATTTCACAATTAAATCATTTTTATTACATTCAAAATGTAATTATTAAAATTATTTTTTCACATTTATTCCCACACCAAGAAGATTTCTATTGATGAGTATACACGCAAATCAAAGTTTTCATCCACAGGACTCCAACTAGCACAACCTGGGTTTGTTAGTTTGCCTAATTTTATGTACAATATCTTGCAGATTATAAGGAATGATCTACTAAACCAACATAGGGCATGCAGCCACCAATTAAAGAATTAAGATCCTTTAATCATC
The DNA here is from genome assembly GCA_025175895.1 of Wurfbainia villosa. Taxonomy (NCBI): domain Eukaryota; kingdom Viridiplantae; phylum Streptophyta; class Magnoliopsida; order Zingiberales; family Zingiberaceae; genus Wurfbainia; species Wurfbainia villosa. The sequence goes on along the minus strand of CM045991.1, from coordinate 19,470,124 downwards.
GGATGCCATGTTATATTATGATATCACAGATCATAAATATCACCAAACAAATTATGCAAACACCATGGAGAAAGGAATCTCTTGAGAAGCTGAAAGTCATTTGATAGCACAGAAGCTGTGAAATGCTAGAAATTTTAGCTCAAATATGAAGAGTCAGAGTTAAGCCACTAAAATTAAGAAAGTATCTAATACACATAATTAGAACAGAAGTTACCAGTAACAAATTCACCAGACGATAGTTTCAGGACTGCTTGAATGGCCACCTTGTGAGCTTCCCAAAACTCAACAGTTTTGCATTGCCTCCACCTACGTATTGTACTGCAATCCATAGCCAATTAAATAATATAAATGCAACTAAAACCAAAAGAATTAGACCTAAAGTAAATTAAATAAACAAAACAAGAATAGACATTAATCAAATTGTTCAGTTGAAACCCTCAGCTCAAGCTCTGCAGTCAATACCAATCCTTCATGACACCTGAAATTCCCAAACCTAGTCGCTCCTAACTTTGCTCTCCCACAATCTCTTCAACCCTGGCCGAGTCTCTATCAAACCCATTCAGATCTTGAGCCCTCTCTCTCTTACACATAAACGCTACAAGTTCTACGTTGCCACGAAACCCCCCAATTTGAAATCCCTCACTGTATTTTCCTTCCCTCAAACTGCCCCGCCCTTTGCAAACCTTTGTTCAAGATGCTGTGGAGCTAGATCGAAACTTTTTCTTTTACCATTGACTACGAAAGTGCCATCATGTCACCCTTGAGCAACTGCTGCCATGAGACCATATTGGGTTTCACCTAGGTTTCCTCAGGTGATGAGTTCTCCTTTATGGATCTTGTTATATTGTTTATAGTCATAGGCCCACAGATCGTGTCATTGGGGACGGTTAACGTTTTTTTATTCTTGTTGTGATCGTAGCATGTCAAATCTGTGTTAGCACCCTTAGCCCGTTGCCGGAGTTGCATCTTCATTATCAAAACCTTTGTGCCAAGTGAGTTTTTCTTTTCCTCATTGCCTGTTTGGTTTTGGATGTACAACTGCATTCAATTAAACCCCTTGACAAGGAATTTTCTTTTTCCAACCTCTAAATGCCAACTAAATAACTGCTAGTCAAGCTTTGTTGACTTGTTAATTCGACATAAAGATAGAAGTACTGACATGGCTACTTACCCAATGTTTGGAAGTATAGATGAACAAGAACAAAGAAAGAGAGCAAATGTGGCTCTAAAGAAAATAAGGAACTGGCCATGGAACATCATAAAATATACTTGCAAGACAGTCGCAAGCAAGAACTCCAGTAATTGGGACATGCATACCATGATTATGATAAAGGTAAAGGTGTGCCATAAGCTAAAGGGAAAAGCAACAACTTCAGTAGAATGCTCAGATCAGTTTTCACTTGGATCTTGAATGATGTTCAAAGGCACAAAAAAGATGCAACTAGAGTTTCAAATGATACATAAATAGCACTTCAAAGCCTCACTGTAGTAATCAATATGAAATTTGTTTTCAGAATGACTGATGGAAAAATCAACACTATGTTTAGGATTTTCAAGTGCTGTCATTTTAAAATGACGACAAAGAAAGTTGGTATTCCCATTTCCTACCATTTACAAACCAAAAAAAAAAAGAAGGAAAAGAAATCCCCATTGTCATCTATGGCAATACCAGTAACCTGAAACTGATGGCCTTCCATCTTCTCCACAATCTCTCCCTTGGCCAAGTCCCAGAGCAATACGAGCGTATCCATGCCGCCCGACACGATTCCACCCTCGGGGAACCGTTCCCCAGGAGGGATCCAAGCCAGAGGGCCCACGAAACTCGTATGCCCGGCAAGGGTCTTCGACAACAAGTAGCCAGGCTTCTTCTCCGGATCAGGAACCCAGAACCTAACCGTTTTGTCCCTCGAGGAAGTTGCGATTCCGGAGTTCCCGCATATGCAAATCCGACGAACCTAAAATCGAAATAAAAGATTAAAAAAAGTTTGGAATTGAAACACAAGATCGACAGAGGAAACAGAAAGGAGGTCTACATCGTCTTCATGAGCCCGGAGAGTGCAACTTAGTCGGTAATTACAGCCGTCGATCGTCATCGAGAAACAGCCGGCGAAGATCTTCAGTATGGGAGATAGTCGCCGGAGGGTTTGTTGTTAAAATATAAAGTTGGGATTTTATATTTTTTTAATTCCTTTGTAAAAATATTTTTAAACACAGATTTATTTTAAGTGACTTTTAAAAATTCTTTAAAATTAAAATTCTTATTTGTATTTTCTAAGTTATTATTTAGATTACTCTAGCTCCGTTTACTCTGAGAGCACGAAAGAATTTCAAGCGAAAAAAATTCTTTAAAAAAAAAGGAAAGTGAGAAAATAAAAATGCATGAGAATATAAAAAAATAAAAAGAGAAAATGGGATTGTTTCTTGCACCGACTTTCACCCGCGCTAGGGTGCCACCTAAGGTGGTCGCCCATCGGCCCCTCACGCAAGCGCAAGGCAAGGTTGTTTCCCACAAAAGGGCAAACGGCCTCGCAAAATCGATTTGCCAGGTGATGACCCCCACCTAAGGTCTGTTTGTGTAACGAGGATGATGCGGTGGATAAGATATATTGTTGTTTACGGATAAAAAATGGATCGATTTTGAAAGAGATTTAAAATTTTGTTTCTGAATTCAAATAATCTTTATATGTCTTGACTACCATGTCAAAATTTCATAGAATCTTTCGTAATTTATCTTTCTTATAATGACCGTGAAACAAATTAATAGGGATCACTGAATTAACGATTTTAATTTTTTACGAGTAATCCCTGACAAACTCGGCAAGTTCATGCAAATAAATTTTTATGCGATTGAGAAAAATTTTAAGAGGAAAAAAATATTTTATGTATAATTAGAAGGGGAAAACACAAATAATCTAAAAAAATAATTTATTGAGAGATAAAATCTTAAAATCCATCTGATTGGATAAATAAATAATAATAATTTTTTATCGGAAATTTTTTGCTACTATATTTATTTATATCTTTATAAATAAAAAAATATAAAAAATTAGTAATTTAATAATAAAAAAAAGTGTAATTCGTTATCACTAGTATATATATATATATATGTTCGTTAGTATTTTTATTATTAATTGTCCAATTAAATAAATATTATAATTTAATTATTAAATTTTAAAGATTTAAATTATAAATAATAAAATGTTCACAATATATTATCATGCTCAATTCACGCACCAAACTCATCTTTTACCACACAAATGACTTTTAAAACTTGTAAGCTATCGATTGGTTGTTTAATGTGTATATATAGTGTTTGTGATTTTTTATGTTATTTAGCAACACGAGGTTTTGCGTGCGGTCCCAGTGAAAAGACATATTATATATATATATATATATATACATGTATTATTCTGATGTGCTCAGTCAGCGTCTAACATGTACGACTGAGGTAAACAGTATTTTTCCCATGTTTACATGAACAGTAAAATTTATTCGTATCTCCTCAAACGCTCGTGATATATATATATATATATAGTTGAATTTCGATCGTGGATTAATTGATGGACTGCAGATGGATCGTGATCGAATTGTGATTGTCAGCCTGCAGTTATAATTGAGGTCGCTTCTATCCATGATTCGATTGGAATCGGAGTTCGACTGAATCACGATCAAATTTCGATCGAAAACTATTGAAATATTAGAAATACAATTAAAGTTTCACATCGATAAAATATAAAAAATATAATATGCTTATAAGATGAAAAGATATCTCCATTAATATGAAGTCTTTTAGATAAAGTCCAAAAATAAAATCAGAGGATTTTATGCCTAAAGTGGACAATATCATACCATTATAGAAATATATGAATCTTATAAACACTAACAAAAATGACCTTCGTTGTAGCTGTCAACGATCGCAGCGCTAGCGGCCACAAATAGATTGGATTATGATCGCTATTTGATTCCGATAAAAAACGATCGCGATTGTAGCCGTCAACGACGGCAACATTCGCAGCCACGGTTTATGTATATATATATTAAATCGTGATATTTATATTTAAAACTTGGAAGTTTGAATGCATATGTTAGTAAATTCCAAAACTTGTGATTCATGAACAACTTGAAACAGTTGTGACAAATTAATAACAATATGTTACCTGAAGCAAACGGCGTTGTGGTTTGAAATGGGAGTCGAGAATTATTGGATTATGAAAAGCACAAAGTTGTCGCTGCCAATTTTATATATATTGACTTGTGATGTTTACATATAAAGATTGAATTATGACGATCGATCAACTGAAAAGAAAATAGTCCGATCCTATGGCGGATCGAGCTTTATGATCAATTGAAATTAGGATGCGTGGATAATTATTTCGGTCAACCACCGAAAAGTTGACAATTGAACAAGTGCTTCTGGTTCATTTGCAGGGAGCTATCGACCACGTTGCATTATTATATCTATATGCTAATACTTTTCACACCTTAATTGCGACGAGGCCAAGATTAAGCAATTCTCCTCGATCGAACAGTTGAGATGTCAATTTAATCGACCTTTATTAAACAGTGTTCAATTTGAATACAAGATGTACGTATGTGGAAAAAAATAAATAAAGTTTAATTGACGTACACTATTCTGCATATAATAGTCTGTACGTGGATGCAGTATATATGATATCAGGATTTATGTTCATTATGTTTTAAGAAGAAATTTTATGTTCAGCAATTGACTAGAGCATCAGTTCAGAAATTATTGTAACGGAGAGGAATCGAATTTAATTTCGACGTAGAATTTAAATTTTTATTTGGATTTAAAAGTTTATAATCAACGAGGGGCTTCGCGTTTAAAATGTTCTACGTATACTCACAACGACAATACGAGGAAGAAAATAAAAAAGAAATTACAAAATCACAATTAAATCGTTCTTAATTAATAAAGTCGACGAGAAGAAGACACGATAAAAAGTAGGTTTGTCTAATTAAGCAAATGCAATCTGCAACGACTTGGCGATCGAGGAATCAAGCGAGAATCCTCTTCTTCCTCTCCGCTCCGGGGGCGTAGCTCCGGCTCCTGGGGATGATCTCGCCGCCGGGCTTCTCGTCCCCGAATTCGCACGGCTTGTCCTCGTCGATCCGCGTCACCGCCACGCTCTGGCTCCGCGGCACCGCGCCGGGCACGGCGGCCGCGTTCGCTCCTTGCGAGCGTGCGCGGCGCAGCGACGCAGTGCGTATGAGCTCCTGCAAGTCCTCCTCGCTGGCGCCGCTCCTCCCCGACGCGACGCTGAAGCTCCGAGGCAGCGGCCCGGCGGCCATCGGGTAGCCGAGCGGGTACGCTCCGCCCTCCATGTCGATGCGCCCCGCGCAGCTCGTCATGCTGCGCACGTAGAAGTCCCGCGCCCGGCACAGAACGCGCAGAGGCGCCTTTATGTACATCAGAAACCGGTTCTTCTTCTTCGACGCCGACGACGTGCTCTTGCTGTCGCCGTTCATGATGCGATTGCCCTGCCGATTCCAATTTTTTCCTGCGAATCGAACTAGCTATAGCGAGAAGAAGAGGGATAATTATGTCAGGCAGAGCTTTTTCTCCCCGAAATCATCTCTTTTTTGGGGGAGTTGAAAACTGGCAGTCGAATTTATAATTCGCAGGAGTTCATACCCGAACCATTTTATAGATTGAGAAAGGAGAAGAAATTGTCCCGCAAAGAAGGACAATGGGTTATAAAAAAAAGCAACAACAACAACGATAACAATTGAAATTGGACGCGGTCTTGTAGAGAACTAAAGTCAGATCGTCTAAGCAAATGAGGATAGGAATCAATTTGCGATTGATCCATGCGAAGACTGAGAAGGATGGCTATGTTGAATTTGTCCAAGTTTTAAGCGGACTGAAACTTAAACAAAGGAAGCAAATAATAAATATATAAACTGCGGTATTTCTCCACCATCGATCCTGCAATATCTAAATCAATTAATGATCAGGAATCAAGGAATTTGGAGGGGTCCACAATTTATTAGGAACATTAATGTGGAAATAAAGGGGCCGGGGGAAGCAAGTCAAGTGCGCCGTTGGAAAAGGAAGAGGCCAGCGCATGGCGTAGACTTGTATCGGAGCTGAAGACTTGGAAGCAGAGGAAGTGAAAAAAGGATAACGATGGGCAATCGCCGGACTCTCTTTAAGTTTTAACAGCATCAAACTTGGCTGCTCTGCTCTGCTCTGCTCAAATGTTGAAATACAACTTCCATAGGTTGCTAGTCTTTCTGTTTTGGATTATTGTTTGTCATTTTAAAAAGTCTCAATTATATAATGGCAAAACGGATGGATTATTTCGGGAGTACTGTAATTGACGCAGTCACGATATATATATATATATATATAAGTTTAACTACTTTGTTTACGACGTTGGGATATATATATATATATATATATATACACTGACCTATTCAAGGTTTGGATTGCGTTTATCTTTCCTGAGAAGAGTAAAAAGGGGGAAAAAAACATTCAAAATGATTGAGATTGCTTGTCTATCTCGTTCTTCCCCGGTGGAAAGATAAGTTAGTTATTTTTGTCCAGTTGACTGTTAAATTTAAACACGATAAATGGATCATTATTTGTCTTAGTCATCTTGTCTGTAATAATAAGTCAAACATATTTTTGACATTTCAGATAAATAAATAATATATATATATATATATATATTTTTGGACAATTTAAGAATCCAGGCCGATTAATTTTACAAATAGATAGTCTTTATTGATTCTTGGCTTGTTTGGGAGGGAGTGAATGAGGTGTAAGTGATGGAAGGATAAGGATAAATAAAAGAGAAAAAAAAATTATCTTTATTTGGGAAGAAGCGAGGGAAAGGAAAAGAAAGGAGAATGAAGGTGAACCTATACCCTTCCTCCTCAAAAAATTTAATTTTTTTATACCTCAATTTGGGATGTAATTCTCTCCTCCCCTCCTCCGCCTAACTGGTCATTATTTTAGTGATCTTTTAATTTAATCTCATGTGATTAATTTTGCCATATTTAAACTAATCGTGTTGTTATGAGTTTCTTTATTCGTACCCTATTCAACTTATTAGTGATTAATTTTTATTGTATATTATAATAAAAATATTAATTTTATAATATATATGTATAAATAATTTGTTTTTAAAATTCAAAAACTAAATATTTGTAATTTATTTAATAAATTATAAAAGATAACTTTTAAATAAAATTAAGATTTAACTGCATTAAAAACTAATTTGTGAATCGATATTGTCTTAAAATTACATATTTACGTACATTATATTCATATTAGCTTTGAAAAGGTAAAATAACTCGAGTATCTCATATGTTGAGAATCCCTTAATTTTCATTTTTCCCTATAATTTTTTTATTAATAATTTTATGTTTTTTTAGCGCAAGTTAAATTTATAAATTGAAAATCACATATAATTTGCACATGAATTTACTTTGAGATATGAGAATGTAAATGTTGTCTGTCTAGACGGAGATGATGAGATGTCTCAATGGTGAAGACGACAAGGGTCGACAACTCAAATGAGAAGGACTGACGCAGAGAGAGAGCGAGAATAGCAGTGACGTCGTCTCAGCAGTAAGCCGAGCTGAATCAGGGATTCTGCAAAACAACGAACGGTTAAGGGCGTCGAGACAGATCTCCGCAGGGCCCCTCCGATGCTCAAGGCAGGGATTAGCAGGAAAATGACGAAAGGATTGAACAAGTGGAGTAGAAAATGCGCGAACCTCCTTTCTTCTCCTCTGGTGAGTCTATATATAGAAGAGAAATTCCTCTGTCAAATAATACTGTCAGTAAAGGCAGTATGACTTCAAAAGATACGTACGTCTGCTCAAAGAGTAACAGGGTCATTACCCTCATAAATGCTCTAGGCGCGTGAGCCGCAATTAATATACGTCGCATGGTTGATATGAGACAACTCCTCATTAATGCAGTAGACATTCCTTTGAAAATCGGTATGGGCATCTATTTCTTGGTCGGAGAGAGATGCTGATGAGGATTGTCAGGTGGACCCTTGAATATGAAATACCCACCACATGTTTTGATCAAATAAGATAATTTATGTTGAGAAGCTACATGTCTAAGATAATATATCTGTGAGATAAATGAGGCGAAACTCGGAGTGTCTGGCTTAATGTCGAGCGAGACGCGGGGCGTCTGACTTAATGTCGAGCCGAGACGCGGGGCCTCTGGCTTAATGCCGAGCCGAGACGCGAGGCGTCTAATGCAATAGATGATGCGGTGTAGCCAATTGTGCGTCTAGTCATAGGTTAATTTTTTCCGGTATCATAAGTATCCTCCCCTGAGTCTAGTCGAAGGATAGGCGTAGCTTGACTGACTAGAATAATCTTATTGTGTCATGATTTTTCTCTATCATCTTAATGAGACATGGGAGGTGACACCCAGTAAAGGTTCCTCGGGAACAGAAAAAATCTCACTTTTGGACGTAGCCATTAATGCATATTAATGCGAGGATTTTGTTATGATTGTCTCGTCTTTCTATGGTTTACCCGGTTACGCCACGTCGTGACATCCCTATAAGTGACTCTCCACTCCTTGATTCTTGTCATTTTACATGCGCTGCTTTCTCTTGTCTTTCCTCTCCGATGACCTATTCTTTCTTCTCTGGCGCCATTACGCTTGTAAGTCCTCTTCCCTTCGTCTTTCTTTTTTTGCAATGGCTTTAAATTGTGAGTTCGTGGCAGTTCCACGAAGACCGCATATAGGCGCCTCGAAATCGCAGCACGCAAGCCGCGGCGTCTAAAGGAAGGAGTGCGCCCAAGGCTCGGTTGCTCGAGGCAGAGCGCCCGGTGAAGAAGTGTAAACAAGAAGAAGCATCCCGCGATTTGGTTCGTGGAAACAAAGGGGTCTTCCGACTGTGATCGCTCCTTCGACGTAAGTCCAACCTCCAACCGTAAAATCAACCAAGAAAGTATACAGATCAACATTGGTATCGAGCTAAATAATTACCGCTCAATTTGTTTTCTACGCCATGGCCGAAAACTCTGGTTGCGGTGCCGCGATCCGGCCGCTTGAAGCGACGCCGAGCCGACGCCCTTCCGCACTGGCGCCGTCGGAGGCGACGCGCAGAGGCGCGAGACGATGGCGTTGCGCGGCCCCGACGTCAATGGGCACGGCGGCCTGCGAACGGCCGCCGGGCCGGAGCGGAGCGTCGCTGCGCGCCTCGCGCGGCCCGAGGCAGCGATGTCGCGCCGTGGCGCCTTCGGCGATAGCCTAGAAGGCGCCACCGGAGGCGGCGCTCGGCGCGAGGCGGCCCTTTAGCGGCGCGGCCACCGGCGCCGGAGGAGGCTGAAGATCGGCCGAGGAGGCGACGGCGACGGCCGGTATTCTGGGCGCGGCCGGCATTTATTAAATAAAAAAAAATTAATTGGGCTAATCTGTTTTGTACAGATTATATTAATTGGGCTTTAATTGGGCCGATTTAATTGGGCCAAATTTAATTGGGCTTTATTTGGGCCGAATTAATTGGGTTGCATTAATTGGGCCGAATAATTAATTAATCTGTTTCGTACAGATTATTGAAATTGGGCTTAATTAATATTTAGTTGGGCTTGTATGGTAAATTGGGATGCATTATTTGGACCGAATTAATTGGGTTTAATTTAGCCTGGCTTAATTGAGCCTAATTAAATGGGTCTTGAATCAAATTTTAATTGGACATGGGTTCAATTAATTCGATTCCAACAAAAGACTTAGTGTCCAATTAAATTTACACGAATGGTGTAAGGTTGACTTTGGTTAACTAAACTCATAACTATGGTTAGATGGATTGTTTTGGAACAATTAGAATCTGACTTGAATGACTTAAGGATAGAGCTAGTTTATGATCGCATGGACGAAAATTGATCGATGATCAATCAATTGATTATAGCCTAAAATTCAAGGAGTTTAGTTAGTTCTTCTCAAATATGTGTATTTGTTCGGCTCGATTAAATTGGAATAAACCGGTATTTGTACCGGTTTTGCTATGTAATCGACATGATTTATTTCAATTTTACAGATGGTGCGGATGTATACCACTACGACCGCCGCGATGTGTCGCGTGAATCGGTATAGGAGGCTATCGAAGACTCGACTACGACCCTTACCATGGAGTCGTTGGACACATAGGAAGCTCGGACATTAGTCCGAAGCTCGAGACGCAGAGTTTCGATAGACAACTACAGGATATGGGCGTTGATTCGCTCATTGCCCGATAATAATCTTCTTGACGACAATTTTGGGGGTTTACATGAAGGACGCAATTTCATATACGGCCAGGTACAGAGGTGATAAACTATACGATCGCGTGAAGAGGATCCTGTCGAAGACCCTGTGGAGGATTTTGGTTCTCGGATAGTGAGGTCTTTGAAGGACTCTGTATCAGGGCAGCATGTGTTGCCTGTGAGTGTCCCAGCAGAGAGCATTGTAGTTGAGTCCAGTCGGAGGGGACATGTCATGATTATAATTGTTTATCTAGTCTATTAGAGTTATTTTAGTTTATGAGTAGGAAGAATGTAATCTACATTCTTAGTAGACTTTGTTATTTGTTAACATTGTACAGCATGTTTATTTTAATGATATGTTCATTTAATGATTAGTTCATTTGATGCTGTTAATTCTACATGATGCATGATTACTAAGTATGCCCTTGATTAGTTCAAATGTGTATATAATGATATGTTCATGTGTAATATCATGCTGTAATAATGATTAAAATCATTAAGTGGGATGTATGTAATAAAATATATCAATCTAAGTCTGATTGGCACATACAAATGATGAGTGATAACGCAGTTGTCACTTGATTTTGTAAACCAGATCAGATTTATCTTGAGTTTATTTTTAAGATTACATACATAAAAGCATACACTGAGTAACTAAATAATGTGTTTATTTATGTTAGGTTATGGCGACTAAAAACATCATAGCTGAACTGAACAAAGGTGAAAAACTGAATGGGGATAACTATAAGATATGACACCTCAAGATTCAATATGTTCTTGAGGAACAGGAAGTTCTAGAGGCTGTTAATCAGGTTTTGTTGGAACCTGTTGAGAGTAATACAGCACAGTACAGACGTGACCTTGATACCTATAAGGTATGGAAAAGGAAGGATTCCACTGCTAAGGGAATATTGATAAGTTCAATGGTGGATGACCTAGTATTAGAGTATGAGCCATATCCTTCGGCTCATGCTGTCTGGGTAGCCCTTAGAGAGAGATACAGTGGAATAAGTCTGAGCAAGCTTCGGCAGCTGACGATCAGGTTCGACAGCTATAAGAAGCGCCCGAATGCAACGATGGTTCAACATCTCAGGGAGATGTCGAATATGATCCGGGAGCCAAAATCGCCGATCATGAGTTAACCGATGAACAACGAGTTCAAAGCGGTTATTCGTTCTCTTCCGATTCTTGGGAGACCATGAAGGCGACTTTAACTCACAAAGGAGAGTATTAAGACTTTCACCGATGTCTCACGCATGTCGAAATGGAGGTCGAGAGAGTAGAATCCGCGAGGATTTCTGGCCAAGCCTATTTGGCTGTAGGCTCTGCTGGATCATCTGGATCCAAGAAGAAATGGTACAAGAAGGGAAAGGGAAAGAATAAAACCGTTGCTGCTGCTGCTGGGAAGAATCAAATCAAGAAGAAGAAGACAGAGAAGAAACCTAAAAGCAAGTTATCTTGCTTTAATTGTAAGAAGGGTCATTTTGCGGAATGTCTGAGCCTAAGAAGGTAACTTCTAGTCCTGTATCCGAGCATTTTGTTGCTAGTACTGTGTTGATGTCTGATTCTTATCCTTTGTGGATTATAGATTCGGGAGCAACCAACCGTGTAGCTCGAGAGCGGGTTACATATGTGGAGTATCGCCGGGTACCTGCAGGCAACAAATGGATTTATGTAGGAAACAATGCAAGAGTCGAAGTCAAAGGAGTCGGCACTTGTAAACTCAACCTTCGTGGTGGAAGTACTTTGTTTCTTCATGATGTCCTGTATGCTCCGGAGATTCGAAGGAATCTAGTATCTGTTACTAGTCTTCTTGATTTGGGTTACTCTGTAAATTTTTTCAGTCGTTGTGTAGAACTTAAGATTGACTCTGTGTCAATCGGATATGGTTATTTATCTAATGGTTTTATGGTACTAGATGTGGTGCCTGATGTGAATTGTGCGATTCATAGTTGTTTTTCAAACATTGCTCTTACTAGTAATGCGGATATATCTGATGAGGTTTGGCATGCTAGATTGGGACATATAGGACAAGATCGCATGAATCGATTAGCTAGAGAGGGTTTATTGGGCTCTCGTGCTAAGATTAGCTTGTCAGATGTGAGCATCTTCTTTGGAAAAACAACTAGGAAACCATTTGGAAAGGCTATTAGAGCAGACTTGCCATTGCAAATGATTCATTCGGATATTTGTGGTCCGATGAGTGTGAAGGCTAGGCATGGAGCTTCCTACTTCATTACATTTATTGATGATTTCACTAGGTATGGTCATGTGTATTTGATTTCTCAAAAATCTGAAGCGTTGGATTATTTCATTCGTTATTTGAACGGTTGAGAATCAAACAGGCGTAAGGTTAAGGCCTTGCCTTGCGACCGTGAGTGAATATCTGCGATTTGTTCAAGACGACATGTAATGATAAGGGGATTATTAGGCACTAACGATCCCGGGAACTCCACAAAGAAAATGGGGTTCTTGAAGAAGAAATAGGACTCTTCTTGAAATGGTTGGAGTCTATGATGGCGCGAGCTAATTTGCGATCTCTATTGGGGAGATGCATTACTAGCGGCATATACTTAACAAAGTGCCTTCAAAGTCGATTCCATCGAATATACGAACGCTGATCGCAGAAAACCAGATTTGAGCAATCTGAGACCCTGGGGGTCAGCTGCCTACGTTCATGATAATTCTCACAAATATGGAAAACTCGGACCTAGAGGTAAGAAGTGTATCTTTATAAGATATTCTGATACCTCAAAAGGTTATGTTTTTATAGGTGAGACGTCAGATGGAACAATCTCTGAGATTGAGTCTAGAGATGCCACTTTCTTAGAAACTGAGTTCCCAACAAAGGGTGAAGTTGATAAGACAGTTCCTCTTTTTGAGGAGGATGAGTCGTTATCAACAAGACAGGTGTCTAGTGAGATACTTGAACCCTGTCAACCGAGTGGGAGTAATGTGCCTGATCACGGGGTGACTTCTCAACAGCCCAACTTACGAAAAAGTATTCGTAAGATCATACCTAAAAGGAGGTTTGATATTGAGAATGAGGCAATGATGACACTCCCAGTTGACGAAGATGAACCTCAATCAGTTGAGGATGCGTTGGGATGTAGGGTTAAAGATAAGTGGAAAAGTGCAATGGAAGAAGAGATGGAGTCAATGATTCGGAATCAAGTTTGGGAGTTAGTCGATCTTCCTCCTGGCCGAAGGGCTATTGGGAATAAGTGGATTCTCAAAATAAAGAGGAAATCTGATGGATCGATTAACCGATACAAGGCTCGTTTGGTTGCAAAAGGATTTACCCAAAGAGAGGGTATTGACTTTGAAGAGACATTTTCTCCCGTAGTGAAGTTTGTGTCAATCCGAGTTATTTTGGCCTTTGTGGCGCATTATGACTTGGAATTACATCAGATGGATGTCAAAACCGCTTTCCTTAACGGTGAGCTTGACGAGGAAATCTATATGGTTCAGCCAGAAGGTTTCGTTGCTTTAGGCCAAGAGGATAAAGTATGTAGATTGAAGAAGTCTATATATGGGCTGAAGCAAGCATCAAGACAATGGAACATAAGATTTAACAAAGTGGTTTTATCTTATGGTTTCGAAATGATCAATGAGGATCATTGCGTTTTCCTAAAGAAGGAAAAAGGAAAGTATGTCATTTTATCATTATATGTTGATGATATGCTGATAGCAAGAAATGACATAGGTTTTATTGTAGAAGTCAAAAGTGGTTGTCTTCAATTTGACACAATAGATATGGGAGAAGAAGTAGTATATCTTAGGGGTTAAGATCATCCGATCGATCAAAGAGACTTTTGGGTTTGTCACAAGAGTCTTATATAACTAAGATGTTACAACATTTCAACATATACGAATCTGATGAGCAGACACACTATTACGAAAATCTTATTTTGAGCAAAAGTATGAGTCCCAAGACTCCAAATTGAAATAGCCGACATGAATAAAAAACCATATATCGCTACCATAGGTAGTTTAATGTATACTATATTGTGTACTCGTCCGATATCGCTATCACAGTGGGCTTAGTCGTAGGTTCCTCAAACCCAGGATCGAGACAGAAGGGCGGTGAAAAGGATTTTCGGATATCCAAGGCGGCGATTATTGTCTCTGTTATCAAGGATCAGATATAAGCCTTAGAGGCTATTCAGATGCAGATTGGGCTGGGGACCTGGATGATAGAAAATCAACATCAGGCTATGCGTTCTTGTTGAATGGTGGCGCCATCTCCTGGAACAGCAAGAAACAGGCATGTGTGGCCTTATCCACAATGGAAATTTGAATATGGCATGTTCAAGAATTGCATAAGCGATGCAGTTGAGGAAGTTCTGAAGCATTTGAAGATTCTTGAGCGATAGAAGTCCGATGGTATCTATTGTGATCAATGCGATAGCTTTTTCCAAGGATCCCAAATATCACAGCAAGGGCAAGCATATAGCTATAAAATACAACTTTATCAGGGATATTGTTGCTAAAAAGAAGGTGATTATTGAGTATATCCCTACACGAGCTATGCTTGCAGATCCTTTTACTAAGCCAATGACTAGAGAGTCATTTAATGAGCATGTAAAGTCTATGGGACTTCGTAGAATGTAACAGTCTTGTAATGACAATTGAATATAATGATTTGATTGTTTGAAATGCCAGCTATAATCTATTCAGTGTATGTTATGTTACATTCTAGTGATAAGATCTCGATAAGCATGTTGGCAGGTAGTGATTGGTCCTCTCACATGGACAATCATCTGTTAGTGCTTATAAGCTCCACATATCTCCACAATGGCATGATATTGTCCACTTTGGGTCTAAGCCCTCATGGTTTTATTTTTGGGCTTTACCCAAAAGGCCTCATACCAATGGAGATATCTTTTTTCTTATAAGCACATGATCTTTTCCATGTCTTACCAATGTGGGACTTTGATTGTATTCCTCATACTCCCAACAATCCCCCCCTCAAACGAAGGACCACATTGGGCCCCCCCTCAAGCCTATCCCTCCTCGAAGGATTTTCTCTGCTTGATGTCCGATCTTCAACCCACCAGGACTTCCTGCCAGTTGTTCGGTCCCCCCGACCCAACTAGACTTCCTTCCTGATGTCTGGTTCTCTTGATCCTGATACCAATTGTTAGTGCATATAAGCTCCACATATCTCCACAATGACATGATATTGTCCACT
The DNA here is from genome assembly GCA_025175895.1 of Wurfbainia villosa. NCBI lineage: Eukaryota > Viridiplantae > Streptophyta > Magnoliopsida > Zingiberales > Zingiberaceae > Wurfbainia > Wurfbainia villosa. The sequence goes on along the minus strand of CM045991.1, from coordinate 19,454,685 downwards.
TTGGGTCTAAGCCCTCATGGTTTTATTTTTGGGCTTTACCCAAAAGGCCTCATACCAATGGAGATATCTTTTTTTCTTATAAGCACATGATCTTTTCCATGTCTTACCAATGTGGGACTTTGATTGTATTCCTCATACTCCCAACATCATCTCTATTTGTTGTGTATGAATAGAGGTAAGACCGATGCTTATAGGTCAGCCTATGTGGTTGTTAGCTTTGGAAGCTGTAAAATTTGTTACATTCCTATAAGTTAGGGTCGTCTTGATATTTGTATCAAGATAAGATCATTTTGTGATAAATGATCGAAGTAAATGCACCCACCATTTACTATACCTGTTTTTGAGCCAGATTAGAATTCATGTGTTGAATTCTGGATTCATGTGTTGAATTCTGGATTAGACATTGGGAATGTCTAGATCGAAATCTGTACGATGTTAATTTGAGGAAAACATGCGCTCTTTATTGGTAAAGAGGATAACATCGTAACATGTGATTCATACCACATGTGCTAAGACGACAATAAGGGTAGTAGGAGAATGGATCCCTGTTTCTCTACTATGTGAGCCCTTTGAGATTATATGTTGATCTCAAAATTTGCCTTTTGTGACTATTTAGGTGTCTACTTGAAGTTTTAATCAAGGTTTGCTACTTTAGCATGTCTACCTATGACTATGGATGATTCGGTCTATGGAACATGTCTAGGAAAGCTATTGATTAAAATGAATAGATTCACACTAAAAAGGAAGATTAAATAAGTTTACATCTAATGAGTATTATTCACTAGTCGACTCTTTTCTGTTGTGTACAGAAATGTTTGTGAATATTTGGAATATGAGACATGCTCTTGACATGATGGTCAATTTAAGGGATTAGAGATGTTCATGTTGATGTAAATAAAATTATTTAATCTGGGTAAATAGCAAGACATGAATGTTTCAGGTAAACAGTTATGTACCACCAGAAATATGATTTTGTATCATCTGGAAAATGACTATGTGTCACCTGAAAAATGGCTGTGTGCCATAAGATAAATAGTTTTCAGACACCCGAGATGACTCGTCATGAGAATGATTATGTATCATACGAAGAGTGGCTAAGTTAGGCGAATAACTTCTCTTAGCATGTATCACTCTACGAGCAGCTATGTAAGGTGTAACAACTTTCTTAACATTTGAACGCTCAATGCACGCACATCGAACCATTTTCTAATTTGATGTTTCATTTAGTCTTTGAGACTATCGATGCATTCTATTAGTCTATTTGGGACAATAGATGTTGCTTCGATTTAGTCTATGTGACTAATCACCTCTTCTAAAATGCTCTGTGTGAACGTTTAGTCTATGTGACTAAACAACCCTTCTAAAATGGTCTGTGTGATCATTTTTTATGCGTATGACATACCTTGGGACGAGTGGGAGATGTGAGTTCGCGTGGCGTTCCACGAACCGCACATAGGCGATTCGTGGAACCGCTCGAGCACGCACGGCTTGGCCGTCGTCGTCTCCTTCCTTAAAAGGGAAGGAGGCCCAAGGCTCGGTTGTCGCGCGAGGCGCGCTGGTGAAGAGGCTGTGAAGCAAGAAGAAGCATCCCGCGATTTGGTTCGTGGAAACAAAGGGGTCTTCCGACTGTGATCGCTCCTTCGACGTAAGTCCAACCTCCAACCGGGTAAAATCAACCAAGAACAGGTATACAGATCAACATAAATATCGATATCTGGTATCTGAGAGCCCGCAGCACTGTTGACTCGGAGGTTCACTCCGAGGTCAGGTCTGCTTTCCACATCCCCAACTCGTATAGGCTGAGGTCTCCTCAACGGGAGTAGCGGCCTCATGAGTCTCCTTCCGAATTTACCACGTTTTTTCTCGACCGCCTACCCACCGACCCTCACTTCTCCTTGCACCCCTTTTTTGCCGAACTATCTTCTTATTTTCGGATCCCTCTGAACCAGTTAGCCCCTAATGCCTTTAGCATCATCGACGACTTTATCATTATTTTCCTCTTCTATCACCTCCCCCCTCTCGGTTGAAGCTTTTCACTCTTGCTTTATCCCAAAGAAGAAAGAGACAAGAGTCTTCTTCTTCTCGGCTTGGCAAAAAATAAAGTTCTTGTCAAACCTTGCAACTTTCCTCAAACACTGTTAGTCCAAGTTACTGTTTGTCAAGCCTGAGTCCCCTTTCACTTGGCCGACCGGGTGACAGCTCAAGCTGCCACCCTCCCTCTCTATTTGACACTTCAGGAAGTCCTCCACTTACCGAGAGATAGTCGCAGTCCTTAACGGCTTAAACTTCAACATTAACATCTTATTGGAGGAGGGACTTCTATATCACTTCGATATAAGTCCAATAGAGGCCGAACTGAGTGACTCACTGGGTAAAAAGAATTTTTGCCTTGTTTCCTCTTTTATCTCATTTATATTTGCTAACCTACTTCCTTTTTTATGACAGCTGAAATCATGTTTCAGGCTTCAATTAGCAAGAAATTGAAGTGGAGAAGAGCACAGGTGCTCCCCCCGACCCTGCAGATGCCTCAACTGAGACACCTGAGGAGGGTGGATCGGATGAACTCCCACCACCTTGGCCCTCCATGGTGGGCGAGGTGATTAGTTCCGAGGATTCGGAGGAGCAGCGGCAACGACACAAGATGAGCCGTGTAATGCTCTCTTCCACGGAGGGGAGCCCTTCTCAGCAATTCCCTCCTCTCCCAAGTCCCCCGCATTCGCCTGAGCCGAGTGGTGAGGGACCGAGCGGCGAGGGGCCAAGTGCCACAGGGCCGGACGTCCCGGAGCCTCCCTTAGAGGAGTATCCGAGGGCCTCTCCTCCTCCTAACGAGCCTTCATCATCTCGCCCACACAATCCAAGTCCCCTCCTCGAGGTGTCAGACCGCCCTCGATCAGGACAAGAGTGACCGCCAAAGGGATTCCTCCAAGAAATCCGAGACGCCATCGGCGATTTGACTAAGGGGAAGTCCATCCCGTCCCGACTATAAGTGATGAGATGAATACTCATTTGGTTAAGGTAAATATTTTTTTAACTGTGCTATTTTATTTTTGCGATCAAGTCTTGTTATCTCGGCTAACCCAATTAACCTTTTTTTTTTTTTTTTTTTGGTAGCTACCACAACTGATGGCTCTGTAAAACAATTTTCTCTAAATTTGAAAGTGAATCATTTTATGCTCATTAGGCTCGAGATTCGATCAGAATTATCACAGCTGAGAGAAAAAACGAGCAGTGTGTTTAGTAATTTCATTTTACAAGGTCCCTTTTGTTAAATATTATATTGCGGAGATGCTTTTCCGGTAGAATGCCATAGTCATATTTTTTTTTAAAAAAAAAGGATGCTCATTATTCGATTCCAATTAAAATTTAATTCAAAAATTGTACTCGCTAGCTTAGTCATCGTTTCCCACATATATTTTTTTAATCAAGGTAGATAACTTAATTTTTAAATTAGAAATAAAAATGAAATTTTCGCATGGCATAAATAAACAAAAAAAAAAGGACTTTGCCGTATTTTAATAAAAAAAACAGAAAAATTAAAATAATAATCATGACAAATATTGTAAATACATGTCCACGTGGAGTTCATTGTGAGATTCAATCATAGCCTAACTTTTAAATTTAAAATATTGAACCGTTCCAAATCGATAAAATTTCCTACGATCTGTACTCGATATGGGGAGAAAGATTTTGATCTAAGAGGGGAGGGCAATCTTGCCAGGGTCGTCGGCGGCCTTGAGGGTGCGATCGATCAGGCGGCGAGCGTTGCGGCTCTTGATCTCCACCTTCACGCTCGCGCTCTTGTCCATCTTCGTGTACGGCTTCGACGTTTTGCTTTTTTTCTTCTTCTTCGTTATCCACCGCACCCTGGTCTTGATGGCCTCCACCAGGCTCTCCAGCTGCTCCATTAACCAAACCCTTGATTTTCTCTCTCTCTGTCTGTCTGTTTTGGATTGGAAATGAAATCGATCTTCTTTATCGACTCAGTGCTCTGTGACTTGGACTTCAAATTTGGACCGCTATTTCGAGGTTGTAAAAGTCAAGCATCATTTATTGGGGGAGGTGACTTCTAAAGATGTACATGTTCATTGATCGCGAGGAGATTTCAAAATTTCAATGTCCACGGGAGAGACCTACTGTTGCCGCTGGTCTCTGTGCTATTCCAATTCATTATGTCTCTTAATTAGAAAAACGGAGAGAGGTAGATATCGGTCGGTTTGGAATACCTGTGTCGTCGGGCAATAAGCTATGCGCTGTGTGATTGTACAGTATTCGGCCTCTGCTTGATTTGTTAATATTGGGATGCATCGTCGCGGAAATAAATTAAATTAAATTAATGGCACCTGTGTCTCTCTTGAGTTTATTGTTTGTTTCTATGGCAATTGCCAAGCGAAGATTGCCGTGAGTTTTAAAATTCGGTGACTCGAAATATGAGATCGATCGGTTCGAATGGTCTTTTTCGCTCAAAAAGACGAATCACTTCTTAGCTTCGATCGCCGGTTGACAATTCGCGGCGGCCATTGAATTGAAGCAGTCTTTTTGAAACGATTCACACAGACTCAGCAGATCATTGTCGAAGGATCCATCCTATTATTTATATCCGTCACTAAAACAATATTATCGTTTTCCCATTAAGAATATTTACAAAGATACAAGAAGAAATAAAAATGTTTTTCATTTTTATACATATGAAATAGAAATTAAAAGAAGAAGAGCTCTGTTCAAAGAAGAAGAGGACCATTTTTCATTTTTTTTTCTAAAAGAGCAAAAAAAAAAAAAAGAGACGGAAATCAGTAATCGAAAGCAATCGCTTCCTAACCCCTTTAAAAGGGAAATTAGCCATAAAACGATAGAAAAGGACCGGTAAAGATCATGTCAGATATTTCACCTTGCCGTTTTCAATACTCATTCATCATCCTCTATTATTAATGAAGAAAAAAGGCAACATTGAATTAATCTGTAAGTGTAACTATAGTATTGAATGTTATAAAATAATGTTTTTTTTTTTTATAAAATGACGTTGATATTCAAACTATACTCAAACTCGAGGAAAATTTGAATAAATATCATATTCGAGCTAAAAATCTAATGAAAAAAAAAATCTCGAATTAAATATGGAATTTGTTTTTTTAAAAGTAATATTAATTAAATAATCAATTGCACGTATAATGATTTAAATCGGGACTAAAGTTCGGATAAATATGAACTCGGCTCCGCTCTGGAGCCGCAATCGCCGCCGTCTCCTTCACCTCCATCGCCGCTGTCTCCTTCACCTCCATCGCCGCTAGCTGCGTCGGACTACGAACAAATTCAGGCTTCGTTAATCGCCTGTTTCAAAAAGAAGCAGAAAAAAATGGAAACAATCAGGAAATTCGCCAATCAGTTTCCTGCATTTTTGTGTCTGGAAATTATTATTCTGTATTATTATAAACTCCACATAAATATAAAATTATCTGAAACATAAAGAGATATCCATCGCGTATCGTCCGTCCATTTTCGCTCTGCGATAGGCGAGCCATTGATCAGGAGACTCGATAGAATGCATATCCGCTCACCCGTGACGGTACCTGCGATCGGAGTGGTGCAAGTAAGAGGTCCCCGCTGGGCCACCATCTCGGACGGCTCGAGAATGTTTGCCTCGGTGGCTTAATGAGACGAAAAATACAGCCCCGTCTGCCATTAATAATACTCACTTTCAGAAATAAATGCCAAAAATAATAATTTTGATGCGGTGCATCGCAATTTGGGACTTAAATACGGAAATTTAGGACTAGATTTGCATACTTTAGGTTCCTTGAATTGGCACATCGTTGCTCTGGTCAAAGTAAAAGGGTTATTCCTCGTGAAAGGAGGTAACAGTATTGGGATCGACCCATCTTCACGTAGTCAGAGCTGACCATGTGGATCAAACACCTACCAACATTAATCGCTCAGATGAAGTCCAATTTTTTGGGAATGGGACGGACACTCGAAAGTTAAAAAGAACAGAACTACCAGATAAAGATTCTTAAAGTTAATGAAGAGTATGACTAATAGTAATAGATAGGTGCATTCCTAAAGTTAATAAAGAATATTAGCACTAGCTCTCTCCTCTGGCACTTTTAATGGTTAACATTGTCCAAAGCAAAGGAAGAAAGTAAAAAAAACAAAAAACTGAAGACATGAACACAACACTTTTACAAGTTTAAATCTTTAAGGGAAAATAACCCGGCCGTGTAGTAGAATTGTGAATCAGATCGACCAGTTTAATGGAATAAACAGAAGATTGAAGTCCAGTGTATTCTAGTTGAGTTGGTCGATTAGATTTTCAGAAAAAGTAGAGGTCGAATTATACCAACAGACTCAAATCCTAATAACTAATCAACTCAATCTTTGTTAAACTGCCTCTCCTTCCTCTTGCCCCATTGCACACGTGCCTGCTCATACTAGCGAACAATAAAGTGGGCACACCTCCCTGCTTGTCTAAACTCTCTTGCCCACCTTTGCTTCTCATTCTCTCTATGTTAGTATGTTTCATCTCACTCTCCTCAATCCCGGCAGCAAACCATCATTTCGATGATCACAGATCATGTCTTCGTTTGACAACTTTCCTGCGAGATGGCTTCTGTTCCCAACCCAATGCGCCCTGTCAGGAGGCTATTTGAGCTTCTGGAAGAGCAACAGGAGCCGTTTCTCCTGGATGTCTACCTGTTGGAGCATGGATACTCGGATAGCAGAGCTACAAAAGCCACTGCCACGTCCATTTGCTGGCCTGGAAGCAGTTCTTGCAGTTTCAGGAAGCTAAGAAGGTTCGGCATTTATGGCTTGAAGAAGAACAGGGCAGGGCTTCTCAGATGCCTGCTAAACAAATTTGTCTACAGTAAGCTGATAAGAAAAGCATGGAGGTGGCAAATCAAGGACGGCAACAGAGCAGTTGAATTCCACAGGCTTTCTTATTCTGGTGGCACCGAAGAAGGAGAGCTGGTCAGGGAGGTGCTCAGTCCTGTGTCAGTTCTCGAGATGCAAGGTGTTCTTCTAACCAATTATTCTGTTAAATTATCCTCTGAATTGGTTCGAAAATTGGATCTTTTTCACAATGCTGCCATTCTCTTGTCACAGCGGAGGAAGAGGCCTCGTCGAGTTCGAATTTCGGTTCTCCAATCGAGAAAAGTGAATCTCCACGTGCTCGCTCGGATCCACCAAAAGCCAGCAGAAGGTTCATCTTCGAGCCACATCACTTGGTAGGGAGCAAAGGAAGCTTAATCGAGGAAGAAATTCTGTCCTGTGAGAGTTTAACACATCTGATAGGTTCAGATTTATCCAAATCCAGCAAAGAATGGATACAGTTCCAAGTCGAAGAATCAGAGGTTGGCATTGAGATTGAGAGGATAATCTTCGAGGAGATCAGGGCAGAAACTCTGCTTGATGTTCTAGATTCACTGTAATTAACTTGTACAACTGATGTTAATTCTAATAGCAGAATTATATATATATATATATTTTTTTTTTCTGGAGACAACCTCTGAAGTCCGAACATAATGGCAAAACCAAAAGACAAAATCCTCGTTCCATTTCAGGGTTTCCCCCCTTCCTTCTGGCCTCTGTTTAGTGAATTCCTCGATTTTGTATGCCACACCCATTGACTCGTGCAAAGACATCGTTTATTTGGCTCTGGCCTGCGTTAAGTGATTATACCCCAAGTCTGTGGCTACTGGCTAGTATCTTTGAGCTAAGCAATGGGTTGCGAGGCTGATAAATTTATATTTTACAGGTGCAGATTACAGATGCCATAACGAATTATTATTTGAATGAATCCTCAACGGCGTCAGGGTGGAGAGAGAGCAATCTGGACATGGAATGATGGTCCACGGTTCCATCAAACCATGTGCCTACATTTATTAGATGCCATGGCGAGAGCAAATTAAATGGAGTTATTCGGTTCAATCACTTCTATTGTCCATCGGAACAAGCATAGTCCATATGATCTACGATTGGTTGCCCATCGAGGCCCACAATATATGTAGTTTGATTCGGTGATCAAGACACACTACCCAGAGAGAACAAACAACTGGTTCGAATATGATGGATTTGGCGTTATATAAATGAGCGCCTTCCTATTTGTTTACCATGTTAATAAAAAAGTTTTTCACTCATTTAACTTAGAATGTATTATAATTTATTTTTTATATCAATTTAATATCATCTATTATAATAATAATAATAATAATAATTTGATCATGTTAGTTAGATATAAAAGAGTCTAAAAGTGGAGGTCAAAACTTACCAATTGAGAGAGATTTTTTATTTTTTTTTGTTTTGTTTTGTTTTGTTTTTTTTGTAGATGGCAGTTTAGGTTTTAACGCTACCATAAATTTATTACGAGTCATAAAATATAATTACTTAGCAATTTTTCGAGGGAAAAAGTCATAAGAGCGGTGAATCATTGTCTCCTCGATCCGTGCCACACATTTCCTTCGTATGGACGGTCAGGATATTCTTCGAAGTGATACGAACCCGTAGATTCGCTGTTGGATCCTGCCTACATTTTAACCCTCCAGTTAAATTCCCCTGTCGCTTCGCTCGGTAATTCATTATCGTCATCATTCGAACCAAAACCCTAGAGCGAGGAGGCAAAACCCTAGGCCGGCCTGCTGGGCTGAAGTACGAGAGATGGAGCCCCCCTCGTCGTCGCCGCCACCGACTGACGCCGTTGTTCCTCCATTTCAGTACTCGACTTCAGATGCTGCGGGACCATCATCGGCAAGCGAACATGGGGTGAAGCTGTTCGTCGGGGGAATTTCCTCGGGCATGAAGGCGGAAACGTTGAGAGCACACTTCGAGAAGTTCGGGTTGGTTGAAGCGACGGTGATGAAGGATCGGCTAACCGGGAAGTGTAGGGGGTTCGGCTTCGTCCGGTTTTCGGACACAGAGGCCGCTGAAAGGGCGCTAAAAAACCCCAATCCTCTCATTAGCGGACGAACGGTTGGTTATGTTCCCTTGTTTTTCTAGCGTTTTACTTCACATTGATTGTAAGGCAACCACAACATTTATATTTCTTGCAGCTATTTAGCACTCTTTCCCACCATGTAAATCAATTTCGTTGCATATTATTGAATCGTCCGTCCATTTGATTTGCAAGTAAAGTAGGAATTTTTTAGTTAACATTTGTTTTTTTTTCCTTTCAGTTCCAAAAATGTCGCTTTATGTATACTAGTTCGCAACTTCTTGACAATCTATTCTTTCTGATTTATTGTTCATCCTTTTCGTGCCTAAGAAACTAAAGAGAAGTGCAAGTTTCCTATGCTTTCGTGAACCGTGGTTCCTAATACAGGAAGAACATTAGTTAATCACATAGAGTAATGGTTGGTCTAACCAATTTGTCTGCAGGGAGGAGAATTAATCTTTCCACTCGTCAGCGTCCTTTCGTCTTGGAATATTCTTGGTATCTGTGCATCACATGTTAATGGAGATCTCTTTGATTTTTTGTATCGTTTATAGGTGGAGGTTAAAAGAGCCATACCGAAAGGTCAGATTAACCACAATAATAACCAGAAGCAGTTTTTACGTCAAAGTAGCATGCCCAGTAGCAATAGTAATCGGGAAATTAACAGTGGCAATGGCAATCCAAAAAAGATTTTTATAGGAGGTTTACCAGACAACTTAACACAACTCGAGTTAAGAAGTTTCTTTGAGAAGTTTGGATCAGTTGTTGATTCAGTCATTATGTATGATAATATGACTCAACGGCCTCGTGGTTTTGGTTTTATCACATTTTCTTCGGATGATCCCGTGACAATGGTATTGAAGAACAACTTCTATCAGTTGAAAGGGAAACTGGTACAGGTCAAGCTAGCTGTTCCAAAAGATGACAACTACCGTATGTACAGAAATGATGACGAGCATTGTAGTCCAAGAGCTGTAGGAACTAATGGACGAGCAGAGCCTGATTATGGTATTTATCAACACACTTTCTACCCAAGATTTGGTGATTATGGATATTTCCATTATTATGTAGCAGCACCTTGGCCTCCTTATCTTTATGGAGGACTTTATGGAGGATATAGTCCAAGTGGAGTGCTTGGAATTGGATACAATGACCACTTGGGAAATTCTAGGAGCCCTTTAAATGTTGGGAGTGGAGCGATGCTGCCTGTTACCTATCCACCTCATGTCGCTGATGGCTTTAGAAGCAACATGTTTGTGCCTACTTTGTGTTATGCTGGGGACCATGGGCCTGAAACCAGTAAAGAAACTGGCTGCAGGGAAACCGAAGTGATCCTTCACATTGACCAGCGATAATGGGACTTCCAGAGAACACAATCTCGAAGCAGAAGATACATGGTAATTTCTTGTTGTACACGTTCCTCCTTTTGTAATTTCTCTTAGTAGTCCACATGTTCCATACTTGAGCTATGCAATTATTCTCAGGGCATACCATCTGTCAAATTTAGATTCTTGCCAACTTAGATGTAGAACTTGTAATGCAAATTAATCTGCTTAACTTAAATTTTTCATTGTTAAAAAATATGTTGTTTACCTGTTTCTTCACAGTTGCATCCCTGAGGTTCTTACACTTTTATTACTTGATCATAACTTTTCCTACTTGACACCCATGGTCTTAGCTGACATATGTTTTTATTGGAGTCCGTGCCCTCATCAATTGCTTGTAGACATTTTCTTATTCTATCCTTTCTACAAGCTTATGGAAGCATTTTCACATGTTAGTCTTTGTTTTGTTTTTTTGCGAGCAAGCTTTTGTTCTTTGTTACTGCTTGATGACCTCCATAAAATTTTACTTGGTTCATGAAGATGGTTGCCTTCTTTGAACAATATGCCAACATTTCCTTGCAAACGTTACTACTTCACAGACCTTATTTAGTGTTTGCTACCTGATACCACTCAAAGTAAAATTACTCATACTATCTAACCAACCAACAAGTGCGTCTAGCAGTCTAGGCCAAGTATACCATCAAAGTTTGCTACATCAGTATATACTTTCATAACCATTTTCTTTGAGATTGGCAACAATTCTTTCTGAAGATTGTGAAAGCAGAGTATATCATGGTAGGTAAATCTCCTTTTTTTAAAGCTATAGAATGTCTAGAATTTTTATGTTTCCGTAAAGACCATCAACTTCCTTATGCACGGGGTACTTTTCAAGATATTGGAGGGCTCTTAGCTAGACTGTGATTATATGGGCAGAAAGAGTTTGGATCCTTTTAACTGAGAAAGCTCCTTAGTATTTTCGGTACTGACTGATGTAGCATACATAATAAGTAGGGGAAAAGTTGACAAAGGAGAGCAAGTAGATAGCAAGAGTTAGAGAGGAAACAAAAAGAAAGTAGGTTGTAAGAAAAGATGATCCAAAATTCAAGTTTGTGGGCCAGTACATCCAAGTGAATGCCATTTCTTTGTCTGGGTTGAGCTTGGTGGGCCTAATGAATTTGATTAATACGTATGATAATTAGATAGCTGAAATATAGCATAAAGATTAGAAAAGTAGGTTGTTAATTTAGCGTTCCATTTACTGTAGTAACTTTTAAACTCATATTTACTTCAAAAGAACAAATGTAATTCTGCAAATTTGATGATGGAGCAGAAGTTACAGATGAAGCTTCTCGTTGGTTGCTTGAAGTGAAGGGGAAACAAAAATGGCACACCATTGGATTTTGCAGAAGCCAAAATTAGGCACAGATTAAGAAATAAGAAATGATTACTTAGGTCACCATGACTATTCGTGTACTTAAAAATATGGAATTATTCCTCAAGTAAAAGTAAAATTATGCTAAATTACATTATTTGGTAGCAACCTTAAATAACTAGTTTTAATTGTTTTCCTGGAACAAAATATTTAGAGTCTAGAATTTTTGTTGAAACCGAGATGAATTTGCTAATTGAAATTCTTTTCACTTTGTTATGCCAGCTTTTGAAGTATTTTCTTTCTGTATTTATTTTGAATTTCTTGCTTGCAGAGTTCATTGCCTAGCAAAAGTTAAATTAATGATTTTTTATGTCTGCCACTGTTACATTTCTTTTTTTCTTCCATTTTAAATTGACATCGATTACGCACTCAGATGCTAACTTATTGATGGATGCCGATGCAACAAATCACCAAATCACCAGCTGCCAATCATCTCAGATCCTAGCTTTTATTGTAACCATAGCCATTCAATTGAACAAAACGCTGCTTTGTTCCTTTTTGTATATATTATCCCCATCAATTTGCTCAGGCAATGTAGGTCTGCTTGTTTTAATTGCACAGTTTTTTTTTTTTTTTGGTAGGCATTATGGTACCTTGATAATTAATTGATTATACTTCAAAAGTTATCTTCTGTTGGTGGTTCATTCTAACAATTGGTTGTTTTCATGTGTTGTATTTGTGTAATCTCTCACCATTCAAAGAGTAAGAACCTAATCTGGCCTCGTTGAGTGGTTGAGCGCAGGATGCTTGATAGTCTATTATTGCACTATGTAATAGAAGTGGTACCTAGCTTCTCAGACTGATGAAATAGATTTATAGGGCAACTAGATCATGGCAATTGAATGACGACTGATAGTTATTAGATACGCGAAAAAGTCTCCTTGAATGTTGCTTTAATGTTTTTTGATATGCATACATGATTTGGCAGTTTTTGAATATGGGAATCCTAGTTATTGGAAAACATGATTCCTGTTAATCTTTATCACTGGCATTTATTTTTCCTTAATTAACAGTCATAATCTCTGTTATTTTCTTGCATAATAGAGATTTGTCAGAAATCCCTAACATTAATCAGGACCCACTAATTAGAGGGCCCATCAGATACCAGTCCATGCGAATGGACATGAACGGTAGCTCATCTCTTTTATTTTTTATATTTTGCACCTCACATCCAGGTCAATCTGTCTCCATTAACCCATCAATCATAAAGTTTGTGCCTCAGTGGAGTCCAATCCATTTAATTGTCCGGAAAAAGAAAAGACTCGCATGGAATGACCCTATTCTTGTCCTCTTCAGTCTCTTGCAGGCACGAAATGATCTGAAAGCATGTCACTGAAGGGCTAAATATTTTGCGACTCTCAGTGACTCCATTTTTTAGCAAATGTAAGCTATCGTTTAATGAGTGAAGAATAATTGCTACTATAACTGAAGGTCACAGAGTCAAACTCGGTCCAGAAGAATGTATACATGTACCCCACTGATTCTTTCTATGCAATTCTTAGGGGGGAAAAACAAACTCAAACCTATTGATCTGAACTCTATCACAGTTTCCTGTTTGCACATGCTTATATCCTTGGAATTCTTATATTTTGATCCTGCAATGTGTATCTGTTATACGAGCAGATAAAGGTACAGAAAAGTTAAAAAAGAGCAAGCACATTGTTCAGTTTGTTTTTTTTTTAGGAATTGCAACCGAGCACTGAAGAGGCTCTTTTCCACTGATCTCTCTCTCTCTCTCTCTCTCTCTCTTCCCATACCTCAGCTCTCCTAAGGACACAATAGGTGGGAATGTAGCAGAAGCATGCACAAACTTGAACCTTTAAGTGAGCCCCACCACCCAACCAATATTCCCACAGCTAAAACTAGGCTTTAGTTTTGACGTTCTTGTTAATCTACAACTAAATTGTTCCGTCCACAGGACTGGACTTTACCATTCCGTTATTTTTGTTTCTGCTGCTGCTTCGGAAACCTAATTCACATAAAGCCACATAACAGAGATAAGGGTAAATGACTGACAATAAATATTAATATGATGTCTATAGTTTTATTATTACAAGAGGCAATGATGTAGAAACTTGTCTTAATCTACACGCACCACTGAACTCCCTTTGGAGGTTGACCTCTCAAGCACGGACAAATTGTTTTAGGGATTTAAAAGCACTGGGAGACATCAGGATTTGAGCAAGATGGGCGCAGAGAGAAAGGGGGGAGGAATTAATTGGGAGCTTTAATAAGGAACACAGAGAGAGAGAGTTGGAATGACGTGTGAGGCAGCTGTAGGTCCTCTATATCTCTCTGACTGTTCTACGTAGCTGATTCGAAGCTTGTTTGGTTGCTGTCAAGCAGCTCTTTAGTTGCGCTTTCACTTTAGGGCCTTTGCTCACTTTTTTTTGGCATATTAGTTTGGATTTTGTTTGAACCTTGCGTTTCTTTCCGTCGTGAAAGGCTGAAGCAGCATTTATCTCCTTCATTACTGAGCTCCTGCATTGCTGCACGAGGCTCGGATGGAATGAGCTTTTACTTTCTTTCTTTTTTTAATGTACTTATTTTCTTCCTTTTACCATGTCAGTCCATGGGTGCAATGGTTATTTACCTGGCCTGGATTTTAATTTTCACTGTTGGGCAATAGAAGCCAACGGAAAGGGATAATAGTACGAGAGAAACGAGACAAGAAAGTCTAACAATTTCAAAGCTCTAAGTTCCTATTAAACTAATTAATAGCATTTCAAATACAAATTTTTCATGGCGGTGGTGGGAAAGATGCCATGTCTGACAACGTACTCTACGGAAAGACAATCGTCTGGTCAAAAAAATCAATTTATATATATATATATATATATATATATATATATATAATGTTATGAGCGTGTCGTTGTCACTGTATAATTGTTTTACATCGAGGAATGTATAATTTTCATTCCCAACATAGAAATTTTACATTTAACCGTGTAACTTTGTTGTTTTAAAATGAGTTCGAGGTCATTTCGTTTATAAATGGTATTCAACCGTAGTTTGCTAATCCGTAGTGCTACGCCGAAAATGATGGAATATATTGTTCAAAAATGGTGTTAATGCCGTTTCTTATTCATACTATTAGAGAAAAAAATATATATAAGTTGTTAAAATTATACTTTCTCCGTAGTGTAGTCTGTGTAGAATGACAAAGCTTCCATTGGTTAGGCTGAATGGCAGTGCATTGGTGGGACCAATGCAAAAACTGAACAATTATTTAGCTCCCCCGAGTTCATATTATCATATATATGAGTCGTAAACTCTATATGAACATGAACGATGAATGATAAGACTGTGTGATAATATAAAATGGGAGCACAAGTACTACTTCAGCTGTTGGTCAGATGCCATTCTTTTTATATATATATATTTTCCTTTCCGTTTTCTTTTGTTCTTTTTTTGACATGCATATAGCTAGCTAGGAAGTAGGAAGGTTTGGTGCTACATTGAATTGTCACGTCTGAGGTTCGATAGGTCTGTGGCCCAGGCACAATAGTGATCTCGTTGCCATCTTTACACTAAAAACACAAACATATCTGCTCGTCGTTTCCATTCTCCACTCTCTTCTCCGGCTTATTTGCTCATCGAAAAGGGCAGAGCATCCATTGCAGGTCTGGTGGCTGGTGCCATACAATGTCTGCAAATTACGTTATGGACTTGAACTGCCGCTGCTGAGCCTGCGCTTGTCGTGCTCTGACAAGGCAGCTCCACTCCACCATCTGCAAGGGGTTATATATATATGCATCCTTTGGATTTGCAGCATTTCAACCCATTGTGTGTTAGGCATCATCACGTGACCTCCTCAGATTTGCTAATTCGCATCTTCCAGAGGAATATATATATATATATATATATATGAAATTAATAGAAAAGTGGAATATTCGAGATATTAGTTTTCCTTTTCCTTTGAACTCTCGATCAAATTCTTTAGCCCATAGGAGGCAATTACAGCAACGAATATATTTTTTTAACTCATTCATAAATTGTAATGATATATAAAAAAAAACTATTTTTATATTTGATTTATAAAAAAGTAAATAGGGATGAGTTAAACTTATTAATCCTTAAAATATTTACAGTAATTAAACTTATTAATATATATTTCGGCCTGATTATAATGAAGAATAATCATAAAAAATATATATTAAATTGAATTATTTAATGCACGACATGAGTAACTTATGCTCGAGTAAATATTAATTTTTAATGATTAATAGGTAATCCCGGACATGCATATTGAAATTAGGAAATTTAGCAAAAGGAAGAGTGAGAAAAGTTTTATTTCGCTATTCACATTTTATCTATTTCTAAAAATATTTTTAAAGTTTAAGATCAGCAAAACACCCGTGGAATTTTGTTTTTTTTTTAAAGTCAAAAATCATTTTCCCCTTATCTACGGTTTTAATAATTAGGAGTAAATGATAAAAAGAATTTAAGTTTCTAAGTATTTTTGTTCCTCTTAAAAATCAAGAAGATATTTTCTTGGGAAAGGTAAATTTTTAAGGTCGAAATGAATTTGTCCTTTGAAAAAGAAGGCAAACACATTAATGCAAGCGATGGCATTTCAGGCGTACCCTTTTTGGAAACCTATTTAGTCATCGCAACTAAATTGTTTACGAGCTTATAATGATAACTTGATAAGTAAATGTGGAGCGTTGACATAGGACGACCTTGAAGAATGTCGCTGTGCACGGCCAGTTGGCCACCCAAACCCAATGAACATTAACTAAATCATAGGACGACCTTGAAAATAGGGCACGTAAATTAATGACGAGAACAAGTACGTGCGAGTGGCGATTTATAATTCTGCCATTGCAAGAGACCATGGTTAGAAATGAAGCCTGGCTTTGAGCACCAGAATTTTTCCTGATCCCTATCTCATCGTTCCGCTAATGAAGTGATAATGCTCGATCTCAAAATTAGATTCTATTCGTTCTCCCGTGTGAAGCTGCCGTCGAGTTCAGGAACTTTGTCTGCAAAAAACACGTGATCATGCATGCATGCATGAAACCTATTGTCGATCTCCCGCCGAGTCTACGCGCGCGTCCATTCTGTTAATCCAATCACCTCTTTGTCTGAGCAAATCTTTTGGTCATTTGCTGAGGCGTTCAAGAGAAAGAGAAAGAGAAATGCATGCATCTTTTTGAATTGGAAGTAAAATGGACATGTCAAATTAATTAGATCGTCCCTGAGCTGAAGATAAGATATATATATATATATATATATATAGATCAGTACTCAGTAGGTAGTGTAGAGCTAAGCTATGACCACTGTGGCGAAGTGTCAAGTTGAACACTCATCCTCCCTGTCAATCAATTTCATGTTGCTCTTTCAAACACAAGAAAGGAAGATTAGTAATTAATGTCAATGATCCTGCTTGATCATGGCTGCAGCACGATATAATGTTTTTCCTTTGGTTTGCTACGGTTGCAAATGAGCAGTAGACCCGGCTAAGGCTTGATGCGAATATATAATTGGGGCCTGGATGATTATATTCGTGCCGGACCCGTTTTGCACCTGTATATATTTAATTCTTGGGTTTTCCAAAGACATGGCAGGCCCCAAATGTGAGTGCACAGCACAGAGCAAAGGGTTTAATGAGCGCCTTGAGAAGAAAATAAAAGCCTAAACTCATGGTCGTTCCGATCCTCAGCACAGAACACAGATCCCTATGGAGAGCCGCGCTGGAATTTATCCACCATTTCCTCTTTGGAGCTCTTCTTTTTTGTTATTTTAAAGGCTCCTTGCCTTCCGCCTCTTTGCTTATATCTTGGCCATGGAGCTCGGAGTTTGAACACGAACCGGAGCTGCAATGGTGGGTGGATCCATTGCAAGAAAAAGGCGGAAGGATGATTACGCCTGCTGTGTCCTCCCCAATGATTGAGCTGCCTCACCTTGGGCCTTTTTAAAAATCCCTCCTTTGGATCAATCCGCAGAAGAAGATGAAGTCCATGAACAACACAAACACCGGCACCAATAATGCCTGGTTGGGTTTCTCTCTCTCCCCTCATATGAACATGGAGGTCGCTGCAGCTGATCACCAATCCCACTCCTCTACTGACGCCTTCTTCGTCGTTCCTCCATTGATCGGCTCTAGTTTCATCTATGGCCTCGGCGAGGGCGGAGGAGGATTAAGATACCACTATTCTCAGGTATCCTCCATTCCACTCGAGTCCAATGGCTCCCTTTGCCTTATGGAAGCTCTCAGCAGATCCCAACAACAAGGTGTGTTTTAAAACTCACTTCCTCAAATTCTTTATTCAGCTCGCATAAGAAATTTAAAACGCCGTGATGCCAATCACCTTCCTTTTTCAATGGCTTGTGGTGGCATTCATGTGAGAAGGAATGGTGACATCTCCATCTCCCAAATTGGAAGACTTCTTAGGCTGTGGTCCAAGTCCAAACTTGGGGACCCACAGCCGAGAAGCAACAACGGTTTTAAGCTTGGACTTCAGACACACACTCACTTCCTCAGCCTCGGACTCGGACATCCTCCATCACCACTTCCCCCACTACCAAGATGGCATCTTTGCTCCGCTGACCAGCCATGAAACGTATCAGGCTCCGATGCCTGCTTCTGTTGTTCCGGTCGCTTCTATGGCCAATGGGAATTTGCAGTCCTTGAGCTTGTCCATGAGCCCTGTTTCGCAGTCGAGCTGTGTCACGGCTCCACAGCCTATCGGTCCGGCCAACGCCACCGACTACGGGATCTTGGACCCTACCAAAAAGCGAGGCTCCAAAGGAGGTCAAAAGCACCCTGTTCATCACCGCAAGTCGATCGATACATTCGGGCAGCGAACGTCTCAGTACAGGGGTGTCACAAGGTCACTGCACATGTTCTACATTTCCTTTTTTTTTATTTTTTTCTCTTCTTTGTTGCTGCGTATATACGATACAATACTGTCAAGTGTCACCGTTTCTTTTTGACGGTGATTGAGAACATTTCCGATAAAGAAAGTTGAACTTGCTGCAGGCACAGGTGGACTGGAAGATACGAAGCTCATCTCTGGGACAATAGTTGCAAAAAAGAAGGGCAAACAAGGAAAGGAAGGCAAGGTTAGATTATGAAACACAGCTATCTTTATTGAAGTAATCATTCACAGTTCAATTTTTCTTCTTATTAAATTAATTATTTTCTTGGCTGGGTATGCATTGGATAACAATGGTTAACATGTTGGATCGGGAGCAGTTTACTTGGGTATGCTTCTATCACTCATCCAAATACTAGCATTCATTCTCTGTTTCATCATGCAAGACTATTAACATTTTTGTATCACAGGGGGGTATGATATGGAAGAGAAAGCTGCTAGAGCCTATGATTTGGCCGCATTGAAGTATTGGGGCACAAACACTCATATCAACTTCCCGGTAAGCCGTCAAAGATTTAACTTGTGAAAATATGCATCGAGTGATAACTATTCGTGGTTTGGTGCAGCTGGAAGATTACCATGAAGAAATTGAAGAAATGAAGAAGATGAGCAGGCAGGAATATGTTGCTCATCTAAGAAGGTCGAAGCTAGCCATGCTTTTCTTTTTCACAGTTGGTTAATTTGAAATGGAACTTACGTTGTTGTTCATGATTTACAATTTGCTCGATCTCTTTTATTCGCAGGAAGAGCAGTGGCTTTTCGCGTGGAGCATCGATATACCGGGGAGTCACCAGGTCTATTTTCAATACTTATAGTCCATTAGCATATATATACATGTTTATTTAACTCATGATGTATCTCCAGGCATCACCAACATGGAAGGTGGCAAGCTAGGATCGGGAGGGTCTCTGGAAATAAGGATCTTTATCTAGGAACCTTCAGTGAGTTTCTAATTTTAGCTGCAGCTGGTTTATCATCTTGAAACAATTATAGTTTAAATTTGCATGGCTCTCGATCCCAAGTTGTCGCAACCATTCCATGCAGTCAAACTTCCAATCGTGATCTCGCTGCTAAATCTTGAAACAATATGATTGCCTCGCAATTCTGAGAAAAAAGAATGCTTTTGGGTCCAAGCATGCTCGCTAGAGGAAGACTTTATTGGCAAATAGTTGTGCTTTTAACAAGGCTGATATTTCAGTGACCCTAAAGTCTTTGTTTGACCAACTCATCACCTTTATTGTGAAAAAATAAAAATAAAGTAAAGTGGCAACAAAATAATAGAAAGAATTCACGAAGTTGTGAGGATGATTATTTGATGCTTACTATGGTTTCTCCTAAAACTCAACTCTTTGATCATCTTTTGTTAAGCATTCTTATTTTTTACTCTCATATATTTAGGTACTCAAGAGGAAGCAGCTGAAGCATATGACATTGCTGCAATCAAGTTCCGCAGTTTGAATGCTGTCACAAACTTTGACATTTCAAGATATGACGTGGAGAAGATCATGGCAAGTAGCACTCTTCTAGCGGGCGAACTCGCAAGACGAAGCAAGAACGTAGAGGCCCATGGTGTTGCTCCATCAGCTCATAATAGCAACCGAGAACTCGATTTTACTGCAGAAAACAACACGAGCAGTTCTGATTGGAAAACCACCCTCTATCAGTCTTCCAACCAAACATCCCAAGTCTTTGAAGAACAAAATCCCAAACTCATGATTAGCATTTCTGAATACCAAAATGAGCCCTTTGTGAACAACTTTCACGGCCTAGTTGGAGCCATGGATAGTTCAGCACAAGGTATCAACGATTCAGGCAATCTGAACATTGCACAAGGATTTAACACCCTCCCACTTGTTACTGGCTTGGGCAACTCTCGAGAAGGAAATCCCGATAGGGAAGATGTCTCTTTGGTCTTTGCCAAGACTCCACCAAAATTCATCGGTCCTACACTGAACTCGTGGATGCCATCGACACAGCTAAGGCCTGGACTGCCCTTGATGCACATGCCAATGTTTGCTGCTTGGACAGATGCCTGAGACTCCGTTAGTAATTTAAGATAGAACCAATTCAACGTTTAGGGGAGATTGAGAAGGTTGCTTTAGGCAGTAATCATACTTCTTCGTAATAGAGATTGGTGATCCCATGGACCTGGCCTCTGGTCTTCTCCTCGGGGGAAGGATTTTGCTATGCCGAGGCTTTGGCAATTGTAGAATAGCTACTTATGCCACTACTCTGGATGTTAAAAGCTTCTCTACTGTTTTATTAAACGAGCTAAGTCTCTACTACATCGTTTAGTCCTAGTTTATGGCAGAAATCCTATTGCTTCCAACTATAATCTCTGCACCATTCTGTAAGTGTCTTCTGGGTTTCAGAACACTTTTTTTTAAAAGAATTCTAGCAGCGTATTTTTCAACTGAAAGCGCCTTTTTTATTTTGTGTCAAAATCTGCATAAATGAACTCAACTCTAAAGGGAGTTTCATGTGCGTCATGAGCCAACCGGTAGCTTCTTGTGTCTGGCCAAAGTGCTCGCCGAACCAGCGGTGCTTTCAGTATTAAATGAGTTAATATTTGCAGCTCCTGCAAGCAAGAATGAGTCTGCATATCCTTGCAAAGAACACTGTTAAAAGGTATTCTAGTCATTCTGGAAGGGGAAAAAAAAAAAATTGCGGCTAAAATTTCAACAAAGTTAATATCGATAATAAATGTATACAATCGGATTTTGAAGGTTGAATTAGTTGCAACCTTTTGTCCTAAAATTTGCAGATAGAGTGACACAGATGCCATTCATATTGAGAATTACTCAACTCCCTTGACAATGACCAATTCCATCCAACCTCCTCGAAATCATTTTTTTACCACTCTCGTGAAACTCATGTTGAGCTAAACATCTCATCAAATCTTTTTTTAACGTAATCAAACAAAATCATATACTTAACCTTTACTTCTTCCTTTATCGAGATGTTACTTCCAATGTGACCGTAACAATCCCCTGTTCGGCTCATTCCTCTCTTTTCATTCCTCACACAACATCAACTCTGTCGATATCTGCCTTGGCAAGATTAGCGCCCGTCCCTGCCATCTAATCAGAAATAAATCGACCCTGCAATCGATGACAATCTATTAAACCATAAAGAAAACAAAAAAACAGCATTTAAAGTTTGCAATCTTACTACCTTTGACATCTCAATCAGAGGCATGGCGGACAGACTAGAATCATCAAAGCAGGGATTAATTATGGTCATTAGGTGCTAATTATTAGGTGTGTGGATGGTTGATGATGCCAAGAGCTGACGACGGAGTGTCTGCTGGTGACTCTGTCCATCCCATGCAATAAATTATCAGGAGTCCTCTGAGATTGCATGAATTTGTTTATAGCGAGGATAGTTCAGATTCTTGGGCTGTCTTCGCAATCCCTTGATTTGTTTAGTAGAAGGGCTGGGTTGAGGGCACATAATGATGATATAATTTTTTTTAGGGCCTTGACATTTTGTGTGCGTTTACTTGATGCCGGAATATTCGGATCCACTTTTAACAGTCTTCAATTTATTTTCTCATCGCTTTCATAATTAAGTCGTTCTTTAATTCGTATCAAGACTATTTCTTGGTACTAATGCGATTGTTGACGAAAAAAGTCAAAAAAAATAAGACTTATTATTAGATTAACTGGCCAAATTTGATTCCATAGATAAATCAAAACCTCATTAAATGACCACAGAATTGACGGGTTGTTCGATTATCAGAGAATTAATTGCTTGGAATAATTAAAAAAAAAAAGGAATACAGTGACCCATCTCTCGACCAAACACAACAAATTAAATCTACAGTAATTAAACTCAAATCACAACGACTGATCAATAACAAGCCAAGACACATCCTGATCGTCGATCCAGTTCATGTTCTCCATCTGATAAAGATTACCAGTTACGCTGCTCTTGACATTGTACGGGCCATCTATTCCCTGGCCGAACCAGATCAGCATCTCATCGAGCTCGGTCGACAGGCCACCGCCGAGCAAATTTAAATTTTCCGGCAAGGAACCAGAACCGGGGGAGCCAATTCCGGCCGGTTCATCAAACAATGGTTGATGGGAAATCGTGGATGGACCCGGTCCAATCTGGGTCGACCACGAGGGTGGGTTACCTGCAGGTTGCGTCTGGGTCCAGTTGCTGCAGCTGGGATTAACAACGGAATTAGAAGCCTCATCCCCGTCAGCAGACTTAATATTAGCTTCTTTGCTCCGGCAGCGGCCGGCACCGGGCTCTCTTGGCAGCTTGCCGAAGAGCTTCTTCTTGAGCCGGGTGTTCCAGTAGTTCTTGACGTCGTTGTCGGTCCGACCGGGCAATTGTGAGGCAATTATAGACCACCTTAATTTAGGCAGCAGGCAAGTAGAATGATTAATTAGCGCAAGGAATTAACAATATTGTCGAATTACTTGCCTGCTACCGATGGCGATGTACAGGCTGAGAATGACGCGGTCTTCTTCGTCGGAGAAGGCGCCGTGCTTGATGTCGGGGCGGAGGTAGTTGAGCCACCGGAGGCGGCAGCTCTTGCCACAACGTTTCAAGCCTGATTAATCGATCGATCGATCATTTAAATGAGTTTGATTATAATGAATAATAGGGGGCCATTAATTAGTTAATTATTTTAGAATAAAGGGGTGTGGTATCTTAATTAGTTTTGTACCGATCTTGTGGGGGAGGGCGATCCAGTTACCGCCGGCCCCGTGTTGGTGGATGTAAGATATGAGCTTGGCGTCCTCCTCCGGCGACCAGGGGCCTTTCTTCACGTTGGCTTTGTCGCAGCACGGCGCTCTTCCCATGTTGCTCGTTCGAAGCTTGATATGGGTTTACGTGTGGATTTTGGCGGTGGCGGCTCGATCCGCGGTGAGCGTAGATGTATGTGGTGTGAGGAGGGAATTTATGATGCAGCACAAGGTGAGGTGAGTGAGGTGAGGTGACGCCGTCAGAGAAAATAAATAATACCTGTTTATCAAATAGAGAATATATGTTTTTTACTGATCAATCAAAAATATTTAGGTACTTGTTCTAAAAAAGGTGTGCAAGTAAATTTGATTATTATCTATCAGGTCTCTATTTTATTAATTAAATGGCCTAAAGATCCTATCTCTTCTAAAATACCTTAGACTATCAGTTTTCTTAATTTTTAAAACACAAAATAATTAAAAATATATCTTAAATATTAATTGAGTATCTTTTTTTTTTTTTTTACAAAAAGGAACCCTAATATAAATCATATATATACAACTAATTAATTTACGAACTTTTACACGATATCAAATAAGTCTAGAGAAAATAACCATTAACTAAATCTAAATTTTACTTGTCAAAGCGCATAATCATGTATGATCAGAGGTAAATTTTAGCGATAATTAATTATATTGTTGAATTGAAAGGGGTAAATTTTATTCGGTGGCAAAGGCTTTCGTTTATCTTGTTATTTCCAGTGGATTTATGGGAGGTATACTTGACATTCAATGTTTGCAAATCACTAAATTCAATTAATCTGGTAACTACCGTTGTTTTCAATATTTAAGGATCTATCCGATTGGCCGATGCACTCAATTACCGCCATATCTTTCATATAAAGCGCATTGATATCTGATCCAACGTACGGTATATAACCCGATAAAAAAGTACCAAAGAAAGTACCAAAATATTGTCGATTTCAATTATGGCAGCTATATATATATTTAAATATGAAAAACATATATACATTTTTTTAAAACTCGATAAGGAAACAAACAAATACACCAGCCGAGGAAATTAAAAATTTAAAATTAACACTTGCTTTTGTGGCCGTTATAACTTTTGGAAGCTACCAAAATTTGAGAATTAAAATTGCCAACTAACGATCGGTACCGGATTCGCTATTTAACCTCTGTCCATAGCCATTGCGATGGTCACAGAGCGCATGATGGTCAAAAACGGAGGAGGCAGCACGAGCAAGGGTCGACGGAAGATCGAGATCAAGAAGATAGAATCTGAGGATGCTCGCCATGTGTGCTTCTCCAAGCGCAAGGCAGGAATCTTTGCCAAGGCTAGCGACCTCTCCACCCTTTGCGGCGCCGAGGTGGCCATCGTCATCTACTCGCCCGTAGGTAATCCTTATTCTTTTGGTAGCCCCTCGGTGGAACCACTCGTGGACAGGTTCCTCTCGGGGAGTTTTCGCCATCAACCTACTTCCGGCAAGAGCAACGCCGTTGTGCAGCTTAACCAGCAATACATGGAGCTCTCTAGACAGTCGGATATTGGCAAGGCGACCAAGGTGAGTCTCGAGGAACGGCAGAGGGAGCTGCTGCAGAGCCCAGAATTGGACTGGGCTAACGACATTAACCAATTGGGGCTGGATCAACTGGATCGGCTAAAGAACCGATTGGAACACCTCAAGATGAGACTCGACGACAGAATCAAGGATTACCTTCACGCCGCCTCCAGCCAAAGGATGGTGTCGCCCATGATGACTAGGACGCTCGGGTTGTTGTCTCCGGGTGCTACGGGGGCTTCCTCCTCCTCGTCACCGTATACACCTTGGCCCATCCATTTTGAGATGAACCAAAGCGAACCCATTTCGTTTCGAGCTTTGTTGGCGACGACGACGACGACAGGGACTAACTCGGCTCGCTACGTGCACAAACCATAGCAGTTACGTTGCGAGCCTTTTTTCTTTGTCCATGTCACGTAGTCATGATCCATCGTCGACTTAGTTTCTTGTCATTTAAGTCTGTTCGTATTATCTATCATGCTTAATTTGTGTTCTGATATAACAGTCATGTAATGGGCTATATATATATATATATATATCATAGTGAATTGCAATTATATTAATTAAATAAATTTGTTTCTGATCTAGCGACGATGTGATCATCGGGAAAGATTTCAGGAACATTCCGAAGCATTTTTTGTATTATTTCATAAAATACCATGTTATAAAAATAAAAAAAAAGGATCTTAATGGGATCTTTTTTCAAATAAAAATCTTTTTAACACAAAGATATAGTGCTCATTCCATTTTTGGCTCTAACTAAAATTTGATTCTCAATAATGTATATATATCATCTTGTACTTGTCCAAATTCATTCGATTTAATGCCAATCTAATTAATCTGAATCGATCAATCGAGTGGCTAGCTAGATCAGATTAATTGGCCCTAGCTAGTTAAGCGTCCAATGGTGTAACCAAGTAATAATTCGACATTATTCATCCAACAGATTGAATACTAGTCAGGTTCGGCTGTTGCAATCGTTTCGCTTAGTTTTATTTTATTGAACCCTTAAAATTAAGAAAAAGGATATTGTTAATTTGTTCAGCATTCATTTTCAATCTGAAAATAAAACTTCAAGAAGATTAATAAATTCCCAAACACTCTTAACGATATAAATCATTGCTCGCTTCAATTTTGATTTAATTATTAGAGTATATGAAACCATGCATGTACGTATCCTATTTTATTAAATTTATATATACCTGAACGAATTTAAAATAAAAGTAGCATTAATTTATAATGTGGTCACAATTTTATTAAACCTTCTTGGTGTACTAGTTTAATTTCCTTAGGGTGAAGTTTAAATTTGTACAATAATGCTAATTTCTATTCACTATTATACACAACAAAAAGCTACCTCACATGCTGTTAAAATGGCTTGAGTCTCCGTTGGTGATGAGAAGAGGCATTCGTATAGTAGATTGGATCTTCATCATGGCCGGGTTTCCTCCGGTATACGTAGCCTTACCCCTTTCCTGTGCCGTCGCCATACTCGTCGCTTTCCCTCTCTTCCTCGACGCCTTGCCGCACTCCACTGCCCAAAGCTGCTTCCTCAACGCCCACAACGCGGTCCGCGCCGGCGTCGGCGTCCGCCCCCTCTCCTGGCGCGGCGACCTCGCTGCTTACGCCCGCCGCTACGCGGAGCTACGGCGGGCCGACTGCGCTCTCCTGCACTCTGCCGGACCCTACGGCGAGAACATCTTCGAGGGCTCCGCGGGCTACTCCGCCGCCTCCGCCGTCGCCGACTGGGCGGCGGAGCGGCAACACTACGACTACGCCGATAACCGGTGCGCCGCCGGGTGGGAATGCGGGCACTACACGCAGATGGTGTGGGCGGACTCGTTGTTCGTCGGTTGTGCTCAAGTGACGTGCGACTGCGGGGACGTGTTCGTGATCTGCAACTACGACCCGCCGGGGAACGTCGACGGCCAACGCCCGTACTAGTTATCCACCTGACCTGAGTACCTTAACTATGAGATTTATGTAAATAAAATTGATGGTAGTTAATAATCAGTTAAGTTTGGTCATGCCGCCTGTCTTTAAGTTTGCATATTTAAATTTTTAATTGTACTTGCATGAAACACAAATCTAATTGAACATTTTGGAGATACGTGCCGCAGTTCAAAAAAAAAAAGATCAAGATATGACATTCTTTTTGAGAGTCGAAAACTTTTTTTTATCAGTGTAATTATATAAATTAAATTAATTATGTTGAAAACAAGGATCTAGCTTAGATCCGAGCATGTAGTATTGTAGTGCATGGCCAGCCTATAGCTAACCTTATCTGATCTCTGTTTGCCTTGCATGCATTGTGATGCCGCAGTATTCGTACCATGTGACGATAATAATTATAATGAGGCGGTGATATAAATTTGTTAGTTGGTAGCTGAGCTAGGCACTGTTTTTTTAATAAAAATTTTCTTGTCTTACAAATTGCACTATGGTAAATTTTTTGAAATTGCTGGCAATAATAAAAATATTGATAATTAATTAATGATGGACATTATGGCTCCGGCAAAATTTAATGAAAATTATGACTGATAAGTGGTAAGATTTCAATTGACGCTCGTTAATGACTACGCTTAGTTTGAAATTTATGACCGATAAGATTTCAAACAGTACTGTTAACATGTTACGCTAGCGCCGCTGTCGCTCGGCCGCCGTTGCCCAGACAGTCTCTTCCTTCTCTCACTCATAAAACTTTAAATTTTTCCCTCTTCCGACGTCATCCGTCGTTGCATGCCCTTGAATCGCCGCTGCAACATGCATGCCCAAACGTCCTTCGCTGTTGATAATCCCTCTAACAGCAGCCGCTGCGGCCATTGCCCAGGCTTCAAACATTTTCAGATGGCATCTAGTTTTTCTTTCATGAAAGCGATCAAAATATAATCATGTCTGCCCCTTTTTTTCTTGTTGTACATCAACTCCCTACAGGAGTAATTTTGCTTGAATATGTCTTGACAGCATCAACAGACCATTGAAGTTTAGAAACCATTATCAATATTACCCATATAATATATCAATTTAAGTACTGTTTTTCTTTTTTGAATCCTAAATATCCATTATTTGAGGAACAGCTAGGGTGTCTAATAAGCATATATAGGTTACTATATATGGTCGCTTGCAATGTATCATGGGCCGGCCCAGTGTAAGACCACCAGGCCCAATTTGTTCATCCACATTGCACAGAGGAGAAAATAACACAAGATTTGTCGTTTTGCCTATTTTCTAGCTCGCTAATGTAGTTTAATTAATAAAGTATTATGTGTGTGGATAACATGGATGATAATCACGTATAAATATTTTGAAAGCACTGCAGCTCTACGAGTCTCTATAACTCATCAATGAATGACTAGAAAAGGAACTGCATAGCATGGCCCAAAGTGAATTATGTCTGCATTGTACTTATCTGTTTTGAATTGATAATTCACATGGCTTTATGATTCCAATTAATTATGCACCTTATTTTGCCCATCCAACCTCAGACTTTGATGATGACATGACTGCCACCGAACTCTTTGTTCCTTCCAAATTATACTAGATTTGATTTATGTATTACTGACATGCATCCAGGCTTACAATTCGTAGAGTAAGTCCACCTCGACTGAATTAAACCTCCTTTCTTTGGAGCTGTGCAATGCTTGGCCGAGTTCTCTACTTCTCTTCCATCCAACGAATTGCATCAGCACCACTGCGAATGACTTCTGCTTGCTGTTTTTTTTCTCTCTCTCTCTTTTGGTTAATTATACGAATTTTAGATTCATGAATATATCCCTGCAACTTTATTTAATTTATGAGTTTGTTTATATTATATAGAGACAGAATATTTGGAGTGTGATTGAATTACTTTTGTTATCCAAGGCAATGCATGTGCAGTGGTTGAGAGAGAGAGAGAGAGAGAGACTGAGAGAGAGAGAGGCAGCAGCAGCAAGGATTTGACGGGTGAGACAAGTCGAAGGCAGACGCGAACGCAGCACGCAGACCGCAGACCGCAGACCGCAGACTGCAGACGCTGACGCAGAGAGGCTGAGCCCGCGAGATTCTCGCAATGGAAATTGGAGAAGGCAGAAGATACTAGGCGAACTTACTGTTCATTTGAAATATCTGCACACCACTGTTGCTTCCACTTCGCCGATCGAGCACTCCAACCCAACGCCTCGCAATTTTGTTTCTTCCTTCCACTTCTACTCAATATCTATCTATCTTCTCTCCTTTTCGACTGATTATTGATTAATTAATTACAACCTACGCAAACTGATGCGCAGAAAATATCCTTAAGCCAAGTCAACAGTCAATTCACAAGTTGAAATAGAAGATGGTCCTAGCTATCAAAGACGAGAGAACTGACTCATGCCTAAAGATCTTACTAACATCTCGTCAGCAAACAGGATTTCATCCAATGTCTTGGCCTGACAGCAAAGGAGACTCCGTCCCATGTCTCAGCTCATGAGAGATTGATTGTATAGTCCAATCCATTTGGCCTTGTCAAATCTCGCCTAGCAAGCCAAATTAACTCAGGGATCAAACTCAGTGGAAGTTATACATGTTTGTCCAACTGATTAGACTCACTGACCTTAATAATGAAATTATGTATTTTTTGAAATCCATTTTTTACTGTCATGCTCGTTATATTAATAGAGTTTTATCTCTTATCAACTACGCGGATTGCATTTATTAAGCTCCCTTATTATTTGCGTTTGTTACATTAATATAGTTAAATCTCCTATCATTCTTCTTAGATGGTCATGTAATCTTTATGATTCAATTGTACTATCTGAATTTTCTATTGAGAATCTATGTTCACTTCAGACCCTATATAAAAGTAATAAGAGGAGAGGCCTTAGAAAAGGGGATCAGAAATCTCCTCTGCCTCTTAACTTTACTCCTCATTACGTTTCTTCTACATATTTTTTTTCGATCCTGACTTGAACATCGGAGAGGCATCGCCGAGACATCTTTAGGCGCCCTCCTTCACTCTTTTGTGAGTCTCTTTCAGATATGCGCTCTTGTAGCTCCAGTGATCGCTGTTCAACTTTGTCTCCAAACTCATCCACTATGGTAAAGGATGAAGCTCCGGAAGAAAGTGATCCAGTTGTCCTCGTTCATGAAAGTCATTGTGACCAGTACATTCTCAGTCAGATCCTGTCACCTCGACTGTGAATCTCCTACGGAGCCATCTCATCTCTCGACCCTCTGCTGAGTCACTTCGTCTCTCGGCCACAAACATTTATATATAAAATAATGTTCCACGTGCCGAGATTCTAAACTATTTATATATATATATAATTGGAACTTGATTGGTGCAAAAGTTAATGATATATTAATTAGTACATTTTCAATGGGCTCAAAGACAGCTTCGATGCAAAGCAAAGGCTAAAGCTATAAAGTTATAGAATAGGGCAAGTCAATTTTGCAAGATATGACATGACCACAACAAACAAAATATTCGACCCATTGGGCCCATGCAGTTATTTTTACACCCAATAATTGGAGAGGAGATCATTTGACCATAGTTTCAATTAATGCATGTGTACGTCAAAATGTGACTCGAATATGATGCCATTATTCTTGATATTCCAGATTAATAACATCCTTAATTACTGTGGGAGAAACCGGTCTATATGGAATTATGATGGAATCTCACAAGAATCGATGGGGGGTAATTAATGGGCTTTGATCAGAGGCTCGCTTCCCCATTTGGGCTGTTGTTCACAAATATTTCTATCAAGTATCGACACGTACGCAATGCATATTCTATATATATATATCATGGTATGTAACTATCTCGAACGGTCATGATCTCTCTGTTTAAGGCTTAATATTCTTGTCAAAATGTATATTTCAAATCAAAATGGTGATTGCGTTGTCACGAGAGACAACTCTTGTCGTCGTCGTCGTTTAACGTTGATCATACTTAAAATTAAATTAATTCACTCGATTATTGATTATCGCAATTCACTTATATGAGAATTTTGAACTGCTAATTGATTTGGCTCAAACTACTAACCTAAAATACTTAATTAAATATTATTAAGTCAATCGTCTAAACTTATAAAATAATTTTTTTATCAATACACAATTTACCGTATGGAATAAAAAAGAATCACTCTCAAAGTACTTTATTGCCTCGAGTACGTATTTAGACAACACCGCAATTATACTCTATAATCGTCTCCGACTCAATTAATCGAACAAAAAATTTAATTCTTAATTATCTCAACGCAAACTATCGCATATTGATATCTTTGGTTCTTTTATATATATATATATATATATATATATATATATATATATATATATATGAGATGAAGCATTCGTCAGCAATTAATGTGGAACGTAATTGAGTAGATCAAGCTTCAGATGTAGAACCTATAGCTTGTGTGACATTTTGAAAATATATTTAATTATTTCAGTTATTTTGCATAAAAAATATTCGTTTTGAGGACCCTTTGCATCAAAATCTACCTTTTAGGTTTTCTTATATAAATTATTCATTTTAAATCGTCTCACATCTTATTGGCATGCGAATAAAAAAAAGTAAATATTCATGCAATTTGATTTCCATAATTGGCACTGAATGGTCCACCCGTACGTACGCTGATTGCAATCTCCCATAAAATCAACTTGGTATTTTTTATGTATAAAAATCAACTTGCATACGTTTAAAGTTTAATTATATTGGTGTTTAGCAGTTCATAGCTGATACCATCGATCTTAATTTGTTAAAAATTGACTTATTTAACACGCACAGTTAAATATTGAGGGGCGTGGTTAATTAAAAACAAATTATATATTACGGTGTCGTCTGCATTGAAAAATTCATGATAAATTAGTCTTATTTTTTTATGATAAAAACGACATAAACTACTAATATTTATCTCTTTCCAGTTCCAGATAACGATTTGCTCTTGCACGTCATTTTGCCAAAAAATACCTTGTCAGATAATTTAATTAAAAATCTTATCATATCTCTTTCTCTCCCGCTCTGACTCCACTAACTTATGACTCCACTCCACTAATTAACATGCATGATGCATTATCAGATCAAATTAACAAAAGTGAAATAATTTTTTCATGAAAATTGATCAAATAGTAGTTTTACAAATTAAGGTAAAAATATATTAATGGTGCCTGCCGGGTATGGCATTGGCAATATTTTGATTTGGATGGCTCGTAAAATTAAATTGCATGCCATGGATTAATTAACGCGTGCAGCACATCATGTACTAGGTTTGTAGTTTGCCACCCGTTTCCATCTTATTCACTGTTCTTGTCAATCAGGGTGGGGGTGCTTCTGATGCCTTAGCTTTATTACAATCTTCATTATGTTGGTTCTGAATTTACTTAATTTTGTGGTCGAGCTAGTCGAATATGAGCTTTCGTTGTTCTCGTACGTGTTTAGTGATCTGCGTTTTCGAACATACAAATGTCATTGTCTATCTTTTTTATTGAAGAATGTTAGTCGCTTAATTATGAATTACGATGCTCTAATATTCAGTCGTTCACTTTAAAAAACATATGTAGAGAAGAACAATGTTCTTAATTTTTTTTTCTAATCGTCTCCGTGGTGCCTGTTTAATTAGCTTAATTATTTAATATAATCTTTTGTATTTAATTAGTTTAATTATTAGTAAACTAATTAAACATTTAAAGACACTCGTAATGCGTTTACTTTCTCAAGAATCTTTCTTGTTTCCGCAGAGGGGCAAATAATTTAGTAGTAGTAATTAAAGATGTGTGGAGATATCATTTTGAATACACGGTGGAGGCTTGACCACAATCTAATTGAATCGCCAACACTAAACAAATGGATCGAGGTCATATCAGACACCACAGCAAGGCAATGGGTTGCCGGCGGTCCGCCGACCGGTCCAAAATTAAACCGTCGTGTTCATTAATTTATGGAACCAGAGTTGCATGGAGTTATTGTCGCGTGTGCTTGGCTTTCAACCACACCACATGCTCAATTTAACTCCCACCTTCAATCTTCACCTTCTCCCTCTCCCTCTCTCTCTCTCTTAATTACAAACATGTTACCATTGATTAGGGTTTTATTACATGCATTAATATTCCTTCCCTGAAAAATATACAACCCAAAGCCAAGGCCATGTAGCCACTGAAAGCACAGCCATCTCCCGTCTACTTGATTTGACATCGGAAAAGAAAGCCACCAGACTTTGCTTTCCCTTTCTTCTATCTCTCTACCTCTCCTCTTCTCTCTCTTCACTTCTCTTCCCTTGGCTTGTCCATTTCATTTGGGAGAACCAGTACTGCCTCTTTGCCTTTCCATTCTTCCCTTCCCTTCGCCTTCGCCTTCGCCTTCATCCTCTTCCAACCCTCTCAATTTCTTCATAAAATTGTGTAAAATTTTATAGGTGCAATAAAATTTTCTTTCAGTTCCACCTTTCCTTTCCGCTGTCTGTTTTCCTTATCGTTGTATATATAGGATAGACCGGAATCGGATATATGGAGGAGCTGTCGCGGCAGTTGGGAGCGTCGAGGCGGCCGGTTGCAGCCGGTAGCGATCTCCTCTATCTCCCCTCCTCTGCCCCAACTTCATCACCAGCCGCATCTTCCTTCTTTGGCCGCGAGGGGGATCATAATAGCCATCATATTAACAATAACAACTACTACCCCAACGCCGCCTATCTCCACCGCCCTCCATCCGCGACGCCGTCTCAGGGGGAGATCTCGGCCGTGGCCGAGGACGCCGGAGTCAAAGCCAAGATCATGTCCCACCCCCAGTACTCCGCCCTTATTGCCGCCTATGTCGACTGCCAAAAGGTGCATCAAAAAATTTTCCCTTCAAAATTACATAATTAATTAGTAATTAATTATGAGTTACATAATATATTTGTAGGTGGGAGCGCCGCCTGATGTGGCGGCACGGCTCTCGGGGTTATCCCGGGAGCTGGAGTCGCGGCTGACCTGCCGGCGAGAGACCTCCGACGACCCCGAGCTCGACCAGTTCATGGCATTATCTAATCCCAATTAATCTCTCCTATAAATAAAAAAAAAGAGTTTATTAAGCTAAGAAATATAATAGAAATGAGACTAATATACAGGAAGCGTACTGTGACATACTGGTGAAGTACCGAGACGAGCTAAATCGCCCGTTGCAAGAGGCGACGGAGTTCCTCAAGAGCGTGGAGTCGCAGTTCAACGCCCTCACCAACAATGCCACTTCCTCCTCTTCTTCTTCCCGCCTCTTCTCTCCTGGTAATTAATCACTCATATATATCGCTATTGTTCATCTTTTTGTCGGCGAAGCCTTCGGTATCTCCATAGAAAGGAGAGAGAACTAAAGTTATCTGCTGTTTCAAGTGTCATTGAAGATTTTTTTTTTTATTATTCATTTTCACCGCTTTGCCACTGTGGAAGGGCAAGTGAAATACTCACGTAGATGATATATGTGCAACTTCTTCTTCTTTTAGGCAACATGCATTAATATTTGTTTCAGTGGATGAGTGGAAGTTATTATATATGGTAAATGGAGAAGGGGCTTTGGGAAGGAAGAGGTACCCCCACAGTGGAAGTATTGCCGGGTCATCGCCTTCCTCTCTTTCCTTGGTTTGCCATTTGTTCAATGGAGTTGAGTGTGTGCAGAGAAAGCAAAAGAATTCTGCTATTTTTATATATTAGTGACTGAGGAAACCAGCTGACATTAGGGTTCCCAAGAGAATCCTCTCTCTCTCTCAAGTGTCTGGACTCTGGAGAATATAGATAACATAAATAACATCACCTCTTGTATTAGTTTATTGGGAAGCTAAGATCCTTTCCTATACTCCTCTACCTCTATTTAGCTAGCTAGCTTGGGGTTCTAGTAACATGGAAAATGAAGGAAGGCGCATGCTGGTTTCTTTTAGTGCAGTTCATGCATGTTCTGAGTAAACTGAGTACATGTAAAATGGCATCACTTAGACTCGTTATACTTCAGATCTTGCATTATGATGTTTTCGCTTTTCTATGAAAAAATGACATGTCATTTCCCGGCCAGCAGTACTATTCTTTCTTTGTTAAAGCAAAATTTTACACTATTCATTATAGTTCCATTGGTATAATGGACTAATGACTGATCATGGTATACATGTCGAACCTGCTATAGATGTAAAAAAAAAAAAAAAAAATCCCCCTTCTATCATTGCACAAAAAGATCGGTCAATGAATCATTTAGATAGATGTTCATACTGACTATCTTTTCTTAACTAAAGATACTTATTTCTGAATTTTCAATGAAGATAAGTTTAGCCAATATAGAACTGAAATGTCTTTTCCATATAGCGTATTCAGTATTAAATGATCGTGTAATTTTGGTTAAAGTTGTACTGCTTAGCTGCATAATTGAAACTGTTGAATCAGCATATATTTTTCATTGATATATTTTCTGTCGATGATAGTCAAGAGTGGAGATGCTTAATCAGCTATGTGTATGATTATAATTAATGTGTCTGAAATTAGAAGAGTGCCTAATTTTAGCTAAGATTGTACTGATTACTGACCTACTAAACTACTAGCTAGGTGGCATTTGGAGGTGTTTTATGTCGTTTCTGATGTATGTGGTTTCTTCTACTACAAGTGAATCGACATTTATATGGATATTTTATTTCTAAAATTATGTCGATACATTAATTATTCATTCTGTTTTTCTCAATCGTCCGATTAACTACTTCTCGAGCAATCTGAGATATGCAATTACGTCTGAATCACGAACTAACAATTACTTAATGGTAAACCGTATTTTTTACCTTTGTGGAAATGATCCCACATTAGTTTTCCTCTCAGAGAATGCATTTGTGGTAGATCATTAATTATTGCTACATGCCTACATATGAGTGAATGTAATGATCGAACAGCTCGCAGCGACCCTTTTACATGTACAACTAGGAAAAGCCTGTTTAATGGTTTTTGTGATCACAAAAAGTCTGTATTCAAATTGCCATCGTGATTCATCATCTCGACCTGTGTTTGTCTTGACTATTTAACGATTGGCTACATGTATTCAAATATTGATCCTTAACTTTATATACAAGGAGGCATGCCATATGCATTCGTCACCCACACGTCTAACGAATTAGTAATATCTAGAATAAGTAAACATATGATACTTCTCTGATTAATATTCATTCTTATTGAAAGTTAGAGATGAGTTAATTTAATCAAATTGTTTCTGATATGAGTTTCCTAGATCTATACTCGTATTAAAAGTAGCAAGTAATTATCCATAAGCTTGTTTAAGCTTACAGAGAATAGTCTGAATATCACTGTGAGATTATTACAATCCCGCCTTGAGAAGTTTTTTTTGTGGCTAGATCAGTTGCGATCGTGGAATGAATGCAAGCCTAGTTGGAGGATCCTAATCCCTTGAGCTGCCTGTTAATAACTAGATGTTTAAATATTTGTTTTGGTGGCCATTCATCGAAAAAGCTTAATGTGTTAGAAATGAACTGAAACTGATCTTTATGTTCCACAAATCCCTCTTATGTGCAATTTGGGATTAGAACATAAAGATTTGCAAGCGAAAGAGATAATGGTCAATGAACGAATCCTGGTATATATTTTAAAAAGTGTCTGGATTAACATAGTAACGTTATCAGTTTGAGGTATCAGGAATTGAAATTAATTTTTTGATTAATTCTGGTCAATCTTAATTTGTCTATTTCTCTATTTCATGTCGTTGGAACTCACTCGTTTTCCACACTTGGATATTTATAGTTATGCTCGGTAAAACAATCTAGCTTCTGTGATTAGTAGTATACCACTGGAACGATGGAATTGCCTGATCAATTATCATGAGTAAACCATTGCCAGAAAATATATAACTCTTCTTTCATGTTTCTAGTACTTTTTAAAATGGCAATCCTTGCATGATTAGTATTCCTCTAACTAAAAAGTACAGACGAAAAAGGTGAAGCCGTTGGTTCATCTGAAGAAGACTTTGATGCTAGCGGTGGAGAGACTGATCTTCTGGAGATTGACCCGCGTGCTGAGGACAAAGAGCTGAAGCACCACCTTCTAAAGAAATATAGTGGCTATTTGAGCAGCCTTAGGCAGGAGCTCTCCAAGAAGAAAAAGAAAGGAAAGCTGCCAAAGGAAGCCCGGCAAAAACTACTCAAGTGGTGGGAGCTGCACTACAAATGGCCATATCCATCGGTATGAGTTCAATCTTTTCCAGTACATGTGTTTTCCTCACAGTGATCAGTAACTTAGTCGATGCATAATCCTCAAAGCAATCCAAATCATAAATCCAGATGAAGAGACAATATATATGTGCAGTCCCTGATCTTCGCATATATTGTAATATCACTGTTTGTTTGCAGGGAAAAATAATTCAGGTGAACTAACCTTTCTTTCAGCTAGTCTGTATAAGTTACTTATGTATACCTCTCGATAACATTATCAAAAACATGGAATATAATATAGTGTCATTTAGCTTATATAGATATGACAGATTGAGAGACAAAGGTACACCTGCAGTTGTGGTGGTGTTTTCATCTCTGTATTTTCAATTGTTTTAATTTGTTAACTTTCTAAAACTGAGAGAATTTTTTGTGCATAACAAAAACAGGAATCTGAAAAGATTGCTCTAGCGGAGTCAACAGGCCTCAATCAGAAACAAATCAACAACTGGTTTATCAACCAAAGGAAGCGGCATTGGAAACCATCAGAGGACATGCAACTCATGGTTATGGATAGCTTTCATCCACATAACGCTGCTGCCTTGTACATGGAAGGGCAATATATGGGTGGCGATGGCCTTTACCGCCTTGGTCCCTAATTTATCGAAGGTTTAATTTGCCGTCGAATTATGCAGTAAATGACTACTACGGTGTTACTTTGA
The DNA here is from genome assembly GCA_025175895.1 of Wurfbainia villosa. Taxonomy (NCBI): domain Eukaryota; kingdom Viridiplantae; phylum Streptophyta; class Magnoliopsida; order Zingiberales; family Zingiberaceae; genus Wurfbainia; species Wurfbainia villosa. The sequence continues at coordinate 19,417,006 of CM045991.1, read as the reverse complement.
CTGCTCCTGGAATCAGGATTATCCCAACTTGTATTGTAACTAATAGCTTGAAAGTTTTCCGACACCACAAAATGTGCTGTGATAAAAATTTAAGCGGGAGCTGCAGGAGCTTCTTCTGTTCGATGTTTTTCTGCATTGGCGGCCGTTGAATTGTGATTTGTATACGTTAAAGGAATGTTGTGGACCTTGCTAACTAAAATCTTAAGCAAATAATTAAGGTCGAAATCTTATTGTGACCATCAAATATGCAAGCACCTTTTGTTCGTCAATGAAATAGAAGAAAAGAAATATATATATATATATATATATATATATATAGTTGCCAATGAAGTTTATAGGATGATCAAACAGAACCAGTATCCTACTATATATAAAGTTTGTGTGAATGAGTCTACAAGCGACTCCAGGTATTTAATCCTAACATATGTTTCTTATCAGTTTGTCTACAGCTTTTGATTGAACGCCCAAGGATGCTTCTCATGTTCTTATTAAAAAGGATGTTCTTGTGAAAGGTATTTTGATCCCAGGAACTTAGCATTGGGGTGGAAGTGAACCAAAGGCGAGGAAGTTTTGAGGGATTAATTATTGTCCCCAAACGTCGACCGCAGACCAGGACATCTCCTAGAAAATACCCAATAACATGTATATTAAACAGCAAAGCTCCGTTGGATGGATGTTCAAAAGTTCTTTAGCGAAATCATGCTTAAATTACAAGATAAAAATCAGCGTTTCATCCAGGGACGAAGGGTCCGTTAGAACCAGAGCACCAGTCCACTTCAAAATTCATATATGAATTAAGACTACAACTTCGTGCAATCATGTGTTGGAAAATTAGTTAATCCAATAAATTATTTTTTTAATTTGGATGAATAAAAAATTAATATTATTTAATTTGGATCGTCGGATTAAGATTGATAAATTCAATTCATTCGAATGAGCATAAATATTCTTTGAATGATTCAATCTTAGTTATTAAATTTAAAATGAAGGATTTAGATGTATCTAAATAAAGAGACATTGTGTCTTTTAGAAAATGATACAATCTAGAATGAAATTTGATTGAACTAAGAGATTCCTTTATCCCTTTACAAGTATAAATAATATCCCTTGCTTCATTTATTTCATTCAATTCATTTCAATTTAAGAAAAAATAAACATTGTATTACATGGCTTGTAATTTGTAATATTGTTATAGCACGATAAAATCGTGATATTTAATTTTAAAAGATGATTATCATATTCCGTAGACACCATGAAATAAATTGATCTTGCAAAAAATAAAGTCTTCGACTTCACTTAAACAATTGGTATACAATTGTTAAATTGCATGTCATTCAAAGGATACATACCTACATCATCCTCTATGAAAGTGACTTTATGATTTAACCACAAAATTTATTATAACTTCACTTTTTAATAAATTTATCGTGCACTTTAAAAACAATAAATCTATTGTTACTGTTTAAAAGTATAGTAAATCTCATCGTGAAAGTAAAATTATATTAAGAAGTAATATACTAATTGGGACAAACATGGTAGATGATCAGAAAGATTTAATTAGATATATATGTTGAAATTGCATGAGCTAACAAATTGCTAGCTCAATTTTACTTATGATACATTTCTTATAATTTTAGCATTTGATAAATTAATTATTTTTAAAATTACATGATAAATTTGTAATATATATTAAGTATAATAAATTATTTTATAAAATACAATAAATTTATTAAAAGTTAAGTCTCCATGTGATTTTCAAATCGATTTGATTGATCCTCTAAATACTCTTCCACAGTCCATTTTAGTTCGTTCATGCAAGATGATATAATGGTAATTAAGACACGGAGGTATTTGTAGAAATGATATATATCGATTTTGAAGAAGATTTAAATTTTTTTCTTAAATTCAGATGATCTCATGTATCTTGATCATCATGTTAAGAGTCATAAAATTCTCTATGATTTATTTTCTTTATAATAATTATGGAACAAATTGATAAAAATTACTAGATTAGCGATTCTAACTTTGCAGGTAGTCCATTTCAACTCAAATACATTTATTGAAGTTTTTAGAAATTCTTTCGTATAATTTTATTATCAAACATTTTCAGGCTTAGTTTTTTAAATATATAAAAATATATATGATGTATACTGCTTTTCATATTATTATTTTAAAATGATTTGATATTGTTTAATACTTTAATATAAAGATACTCGCTGAACAAAATCAAAAATAAAATTTAACTTTTATCCCTCTATGTTATATGATGGCATTGGCCTCCAGACAATAATTAAAAAAAAAGTAAATAAAGAAATCGTAATAAATTCTATAGCAAAAATTCTAATGTTCTTAGTCATCGATCTTCGTGATAATAAAGAAAAATAAATTATAAAAAAATTATATCTCTTGATCTATTGACTAAAATAATAGAAGATTTTTAATTTTAAATTCCATATTAATTCTTGTTCATCTATTTGCGTTTTCACAGTCAATTCAATCTATTGTGATTGGGTCGATAAATAACAATGTTGCAGGAGTATGATTTTATTAAGTTCCGAATAAGAATAAATTACACGGCTCGGTTAAAAAGGCAAAATAATAATAAATCACAAGGAATCTTATATAGTATGAAGCAGCACTAAATGCAGCGAACTTTCTGCGATGGGGATCAAACCTGCCACCGCAAGAACACAAGCACAAGCGTCCACAATATTCCAGGCCTCCACTGAGAGAGCAACACGAGCTTGCAGTAATAAATTTTTGACTCCAAACTGTTCGATCGATCAAATGGCAGAGTGAAAACACATCCCGTAAAAATAGTGAACTAGTGTCTTCTTCTGGAAATCAGAATCCCCACGCACACCTCATCCCTCTCTCACTGCGCAGAGATTCCATGTGGCTTCCCCTACTTTTTTTTTTTTTTTGGCTAATTAATTACCCTCTACCTTTTTATCGGATCAACATTTCTTCTCTTGTCCATATCCTGTCCTTCTTAAGCTACTCTGGCTGCCACTCTTTCTCATCTCCCCTTGCTCGTTAATGCATTCAGTACCTGGCTGGTTCCACTTCTATTTAATCCCATCTCCCTCTTCCTCTCCCTCTCTTCCTAACTCGGTGCTATAAAACCAAGAACAATCAGAACACTAGACGCACCAATTCCTCCTTAGCAAATGGGAAAAATTCTCCACTCTACCAACCATCTTCTTTTATTGCTTCTCCTCTGCAGCTCCACTGCACTCTACCACTCAGTGAAGGGTAAGCTATATAACTCATCAAAATTCAATTTTGTTTTTATTAATAAAGCCGAAAGCTTTGCATTCTTATTTGCAGGCAGGTCGTTGTCCATCCTTTCGGAAATTGCAAGTGTGAGTTTTTAATTTTCTCCTTCAGAAACTGCAAAGTCACGTTTGGCTGTTATTTCGATTGACATAACGAATGCAGGGGAGAGGAGAGGGAAAGGTGAGGGCTTTGATTGGATCAAGGCCACCGACTTGTGAGAAAAGGTGCAAGACATGCAGCCATTGCGAAGCAATACAGGTGCCAGTGATCACACAAGAGACCAAGGCTCAAACTAATAAGGAATCCCTGGACTTGGCCTCTAATTTGGGGGGCGACTACAACTCCATCTACAAGCCTCTGAGTTGGAAATGCAAGTGTGGAAGCTTCATTTTTGATCCCTGAAGCAAGGCCAGAGCCAATACCAGTTGAATTGTGGATAATAAAAAGATAAAACTTGAGGTCGAAGCTGCTTTCCTTCATTTTTGTTACCTTTTCACTTACATTTTGTCGCTGTGCGTCAAATTCAATGTGTTCGATTTGATGATGAACACAGTGTTCTTTGTCCTCAGTGCTTGTTTGGTTTGAGTATGAGGTTGAGCAAGGGATAAAGTGAGCAACTTTAGCAATGATGCAGAGATCAATTAAAATAGTATAAGACTTCGTTGAGAAATAGCCAGTGAAAGACCAACACCACGAGCTTTACAGATTACTACTTTATCTGTAAGTCGTATCTTTTCCTCGAAATGTCATGTCCTCGGAAACCTTCTCAGCTCAAGGGAGGCCGGAAGCGTCTAAGCAAGCGAGATCATCTCGATCCTTTGTTTAGGACTGTTGTGTTGGGTTTTGTGTCGCAGAAATAAATTCTATAAACTATGAATGGTTTATGCCGCATTATTTCAACATCGTAAAAAATATGCATGGCAATCACACAAAGGATGTTCCTATTTCCTGCTCCACCAACCTTCTTAATTCGATCTCTTTGGACACCAGCCATGCTGTCTTTTGTCCTGATTCAAGGTTTACGAGGGATAGTAAAGGGAAAAGAATAATTAATTGTTTAACTGTAAAGGTTATGCAAAGATCCATGTGTGTTACAGGTTTGCTGGTCCTCGCGTTGAGGAGACCGATGCATGCATGTTGATCGGTGGCCAGAGGCAGAGTAGATGAATTCCCACAGGACACAGCCAATGAGGATTGTTTGCTAGTCACGTTGGATCTGTAGTGTGCATGTGAATCCTATATGGTCTAATTAACACTTTGCCAGTTTATTTGATCGTGATCATAAGTGAGCTAGATTTTAAGAATTTTTAGTGAACAATTTAGAGATCGATAGCACTATTGAAGTTGGGAATAATTATATATATAATGTGATATAACGAAAAAGAATCATATTTGTAATAAAATTATTGTTCAATTTAATTGTATGAAACCAAAAAGAATCGTACAACTCTCTCTCTCTCTTTTTAATATATCATATTATAAAAAATCCTAAATAAAAGTTCATTCTTTAATTACACGAATTCTATGCGTATAATATCATCTTTCAAATAGATTTAAATTTTAAACTGCGTGAATATAAATATAACTGCAAGTAAAAAACATATGTTTTTTTATCTCCTAAGATTTGAGGAGCTATTTAATTTGTCCCCACGCATTGTATGCTAAGTTAGTGCTATAATAATATGTCAGCGTACAATATCAATGTAGGTTGGAAAGTATGATGATAATTTAATGCTAAGGATAAAAATTCAAAATATATAAGAAATATATTTACCTTATGAAAAATTATTGACAAGGCTCACATTAGATTTATTACCTACAAATGGATGATAACTGACTCGTTTTCACATTTTTAAGAAAATAAATTGAGCTATATATATATATATATATATATATATATAAAAGGAGAAGAAGATCTAAATCACTATTCATGTGAGGGACGTCTAAGTTGGGCGCTCACTTTGAGCGCCCCTCAGATCACGAGGCTATATATATGTGTACTCTAAGATAAGATGAAATCAACTGTTGTGCAGCTACAAGACATTTAAAGAAATAGATAAAATGATCAAAATTTAAATTCTAAAAAAATAAATATTTTGAAGATTGCCTTTTTTGAATGTGCATAAGTTAAGTTTTTGTCGCAGTTTGAAACTGTTGGATGGGATGACGTGATAGAGTATTCACGATCGAGGTGAGAGGGTCGACTGCATGAGCATGGGGTGAGATAGTTTCTCCTTCATCTGGATCAATTGTTGGAGAGGTCATCGGAGTTGTAGGTATCAGAACCTGAGGAGACTTACAAAAGAATGAGAAAGGGGGCCCGAGGGAGATCTCGGCCAAGCTCCTCCGATGTCCAAGTCACAATATAATGTGGAGAATATGAAGACGAAAATAGTAGAGAATTAAAGAAAATCCGGAAGCTCTGGAGGAGATTCCCCCTCAAAGTTTTCCTTTTACCTTTATATAATATAAGCAAATCTACTGACGTGGATTTCCAAAGAGAATCATAAGAGTTAGGTATGACCTGATGGAGATGTAAAAGTACGAAGATGATTTTGGGAGACATGGTCTCATTAAAGAGGACAGTGTAACCGTACAAAAAATCTATAGAGGCACGACCTCATTATTATGATGGAGATGCGACTTAATAATGAACATCGTGGAGATGTGTCTTCCGGATAGAGATACAAACATTTAACTAACGAATTAAGCTGATGTGATAGGTCACATCAGGTTGAAACATGAGGTTGTCATCAGTCTGAGATATGAAGCTGAGAGTTGAGACATGAGGCTGAGCCATTAGGCTGTGACATGAGACTAAGACGATTGTGTCTATTAGTCAACCAGTATGCAAACATACTTGCACAAGGAAATGTTCAAAGGGTCAAACCTACCTATCCTATGCTGGACTTAACTACTGAAGGCTATCATGCACTAATTTCCATTCGTGTGAGGGATTGTTGAAACTTGAATGGAAATATGAAGGATGGAGAAGACGTTCTGTCATTCTTCCAAATTCGTTGATTGGTAAAACGGAAAGATGGGGAAGACGTTCTGCCATCTTTCATGTCAAACCATAGAAAGTTCACATTGAAATTATAACATAAATTGTCAGAAATTAATGAATTAATAGTAGATCAGTTAAATCAAGGCACCATTATGATTGACCTTTCGATTCACATAAATTAAACGAATCAAGATGATATTATGGTTGACCTTTCGATTCCATCATTAATAGATCTCTTTTATAAAAGGAGACAGGATTGCGAACTCGAAAATGGAAAACTTCTATTCTTTATTTCCAACCCCACAGTGATAGCATTTAGGTGTAAGTTCAGTTTGCCATGAACTACTTGTGCTTGTTTGAGTCCGCGATTTTGCCGTTGTATCCTCGGAAATGGACATCCTACTAAACCTTGCAAGTACTCTGTCGAAGGAGGACGAATCTGTTTTAAGGAAACTGTGTGAACACAGGTCTCAATAGTTTCTTCACTTGGTATTCACCGCTTTTGTTTCCCAGCCCTGCAACTCGATGGACAAAGTCTTCCAGCTCAACTGGCAACATCTTCCGAGTTGTTTCCAACCTCAATGAACAAAGTCCTCCAGTTCGGCTCGGTAGTACCTTACGAGCAATTTCCGATCTGATGGCCCGACACGAGTAGATTACCAACTCGGCGACTTGGCCCGAGCCATTCTTTGTTCGTCGAAGCCTCTTGATTCGACGCTCAACTCGGCAAGTCGACCCAAGCTATTCTTTGTTCGTCGAAGTCTCTCGGCTCGACGCTCAACTTGGCGACTCGCCTTGAGTCATTTTTTTTTGTCGAAGCCTCTCGACTCGGTGCTCAACTCGGCGATTCGGCCCGAGCCATTCTTTGTTCGTCGAAGTCCCTCGACTCGGCGACTTGCAACAAGGAGATTTCTGACTCGGCTGGTCCTGACTGTAGGATCGTAATAATCCGAGAGAGGGGGTGAACGAATCTCGAAGTTTAATAATTTTCTTTAAATTTAAAACTTATTTTATATTTTCAAATATGAGTAAACAGTGGAAATTAAATGCAGTTTAGACATAACCAGTTTACTTGGTTCACAACCCTAATTGGGTTACTACTCCAAGGCCCGTAGCTCTTCCGAGAGCTACCTCAATGAACAATCACTATAGTACCCTCCAATTCGAGAACTCTCGGCTTCGGAGGGATTCGCTTTTTACAAAGGTAAAAGATGGGTAACATACTACCCACTTTTTGAAGTTAAGTATACAAGCGAGAAGTAATATATATGAAAATTACAAACTACTTTATACCGACACAGATGAAGGTTTTGATGTAGACAAGAGGTGTCGGAAAGGCACCTTTGTGAGAAGTCGAAGCTTTTGTGAACGAGAGTAAATTTTGACAGCCCTTTAGCGTAATAGTAGTGTTCTACTCGGATTTGATCGAGCACTTGTTTTATATATAAAAAAAAACTATTGATATTACAGTCAATTGGAATGCCTTTCAGTTGACTCTACATCAATCCGTCGATATGGAACTTCTGATCTTCCAGTCGACTCCGAGTCACCCAGCTCCGCATCGAAAAGTTTCCCACTTTAGTCGACTGAAACTCCTCAGTCGACTGAAACTCTTTCCAACTACGGTGTCAAATCTTCGACCGATCACTAGTTAATCCTGCCAAGTGTGTATCCAATCGACTGAACCAAACAGAGTTAACTGGACTTCAATCGATTGGAGTACATTCACTCGACTGATCCATGCAAAAGGAGATTAGCTCAAATAGATAAAATCAAATATGATAGCAGTAGTAATACTGCTCGATCTCGACTACTAAGTCCCGCGTGGACTTTCCGTCGGATCGACGCATAGCTTTGTCCCCTTACAGAGGACTCGACTTCACATCTTCACTCGAGGCTTACCTGTCGGACTTATCACTCTTGACATCCGTCGACCCACGGGGCTTCCACAATTGTGTCCTGGCCTGCTTGATCGATTTTTGGTCTCCTGACCCAACCGGTCTTCATGCCAAATGTCTGGTCCATGCGACCCATCTAGATTTCATGCATGATATCCGGTCATCCTGATCTGTCAAGTCAACTGCCTAATATCCGATCAACACGACCTACTAGAACTTCCTGTTAAGTCTGTACACTTAACACTGATATTAGAACACAAGTAATTCCTAACTTTAATTACGATTCATATATCAAAACTAAAGAGTGATGCTCACTGCATCAACACTGACCTCACTTGCCACGGGCTCGACGGTCTTCATTTGAAGAAGCTCATCTCGATTGAGAACAATTCAGAAGTGGTCGACTCAACAGACAAGTCCGAATTATTTTCGGGTTTCCCCTTGTATTTCCTCTAAGAAAGGTATAATCTATTACAATGTTACCTACCATCCTTTGCGCTCTATCACCGTCCTCGCTTGCTCGCTCTATCACCGTCCTCGCTTGCTCAGATCTGAACGAGGGAAGCCAATTTCTAGAGTTCATTATTGACTTCAAGCCTCCAAGACTAATTCAGTTCGTAAATACAAAAGATTATAATGGATAGAAATCCATTCTCAAAAAATTCATCATCTAAACCAATGGATCATCTTCCTTTGCATTTAGTAAAAAAGAATAGCTAATGTGATAATACACATATTTTTTCAGAGTTCATTTGCTCCATATTTAGGGCTATAAACGAACAACATGAGCAACTTGGTATTCGATTCGATAAGAACTCATTTATATTCGTTTAATATGCATCAAAGTTAATTAATAAACAAACTTAACCAACTTAATAAATTAAATAAACAAGTTTAAACACATATGTATTCGACTTGTTAACATTCATGAATATATATGTGTTCGACTTATTAAATAAATAAATTGGAACACATAAGTCTTTTGTATTTTTAAAGTATTATTATATAAAAAGATGATTTAGTGTATATAATTCTCGTCAATACCAAATTTTGAAAAAAATATTTATAGTATATATATAGGTTTATAAATGAACCAAAACAAGCTGAACTTTATTGTGTCATATTTATTTGCTAAGTTAATCAAGTCGAACCAAATTAAATTTAAAATTAATTAATCTATTAAAATAATTTTTCGAGTTTAATTTATTTTCTTTTTATTGAGATTGATTTTGATGCAAATTTGAATTCAACTTGATTTGATTTGTTTAATTCATATCAAATTTTTAAATCAAATTTAGTCCCGTATCGAATTAAACATGATCTAAATTTATTTAAGTTTGATTTATTTAAATGTTATTAAACTTTTAAATCATATTTGTTTGTTTGATTTAAATATTAGTATTTTAGTATTTATTTGATTGATTAGTATAAATTATTCAAGTGAATATAAAAAAAACTCATAAATAAATTTTATTCGTGAATATAAATTATAAATTATGTACATAAATATTCATACGGTGAGGATATAAAGGCGTCACAAATCGGAGTGAGAACAGTGAAGGAAGAAGAGAAAGGATGTAATTTCCAATACATCCTACCTCGATTAGCTCAGTGGATCCCTACGGCTCGATCACCAATCTCATGAGACCTGTGCATTCTATTCGTGCACACCTAAGAAAAGTTCCGAAGTAAGTCTTCTTCTACAGATTACTCAAACAACACTTGAACCCCTTCACAACACAACACCAAATCCCTTCCCAGCTCAGGCTATCTCAGGTTATGCATTCTGATTTCCTTCTTTCTCGCCTATACAATCCTAATCTTTACTTTAGGGCAAAGAAATGCATGCATACATCATCAAGCAGTGCTTTGTTCTTCGTCTGTTATTGCAAAATACAACCCTTAGCATGTACGGCAAATACAAAGAAAGATTATTTGCCCAACGGGTTCGATACATTGCCTAGAAGAGATAGAGTCCCTTGGACTTCACTTATTGTTGGGTATTTTTAGTGCACTCAATGCGTGCTCTAAAACTGAGGACTCAAAGATGGGGACCTTGTCGCCGCGGGCAATATGTTTGATTAAATGTCCAAAAAGAACATCATCATTTGGAACACTATAATTGTCAAGCTGACTTATTTCAAGTTCGAGAACTTCCTGAGACTATCTATATATATATATGAGATAATTTTTCCTTTTTTCTTCTATATTATTTTTCGTGTATTTCATATGCTTTCTTTTATATATATTCTGTCTGATTTAAATATTAGAGAGTCATCTCTAAATTTTAACAATACTTTTGACGTGTATTGATTTTGATAAAATTTATTATTACAGTCGAAAAGAATTCATCCATCTGTAATATTGTTGTGAAAGAAGCCAAACACAATCACATCAAATAATATTTATGAACATTAATATATATATATATATATATATATTCAAATTTATTTATTTAATTTTTAAAATTTAATTAATTAATTAATTTTGATATCTATTAAAATATAAATAATTTTTTATCTGCGTTTGTATTATAGTTGTTTCTTAAAAAAAAAAAAAAAAAGGGTGTCTGTTGGGGCATCAGGCATGCAATTTTTAAAATCGGAAATTAGGAAGACAAAAGCTGGCAGTTGGCACTGGGACAGTCGGAGTCCAGCTGCTCAATTTGCAGGCGCTCGGCTTCGGCGCGAAAGCGAGAGCGTCAACATGACATCGAACGCTGTCCAGCTGAGACGATGGCAAAAGGATGATAACAGAAGAAATGGCAATGGGTTTAGTTGGAGTTGCTTGTGACTTATTTCGGTACTTACGGATCGAAACGCTCGCGGCCTCGTTCTGTCCGCCTCGCTGTGGTCTCCTCGATCTCTCCGAACCCAATGGAAATGGGAGTTCGGAAGACGACTCCATCACCATCTTCGCCTTCTGAAACCCTATTCGACACCCATACCTTTCTTCCTCCGCAACCATGGCGGCTTCCGCCTTTGCGTTCTATCCCCACTTCTCGCCGAGGAACACCGTCGCTCGTTCCAAGTCACGCCGCACCCCTATTCCGTTCCCCGGACATCGGGCATCTTATGTCGCTGGGCGTTGCACTGGCATCCGAGCGCAGTGCACTTTGCAGGCGGGGAGATTCTCCTTCGACGAGGCTTCCAAGATGCAGCTGAAGGCGAGGGGGTTCATGGGGATGAGGAAGACAAAGCTGGTATGCACGATCGGCCCTGCGTGCTGCTCGGAGGAACAGCTGGAGAGGCTAGCCATGGGAGGAATGAACATTGCGAGGCTCAACATGTGCCACAACACTCGCGAGTGGCACAGGAATGCGATACAGGCAATCAGAAGGCTGAATGAAGAGAAAGGGTTCTGCGTCTCCGTGATGATTGATACAGCAGGAAGTGACTTTCCGATGCTCGATCATGGAAGCACTTCCTCCATCAAAACTGAGGTTTTTGTTTTATGATTAATTTCTTTTACGATGCCTTAGTGGCTTTCCTACCTTAATAATGGACGAATCTTATTTCAGTTGGAAAAATTAACAGTATAAAACATCACGATTGTCTAGCTACTTGAGTTTGAGAATTTGAAGATAAGAAGAGCAATGTGTTTCGTTTTAGTTGTTCAAGCCAACATAGGGATCAGTAGTTGTTTCTAATCACCAATTTTCACTGATTCAAAAGGAAGAAAAGAAAAGGACCAATTTGTAAGTGTGAATTATCTCGCGCGTGAATAGACTTGCGACCATGGAACACCCTTTGTGGTGTATTTGACAACGGACATATTGGTTAACTAGGCCAAACAACATAATCTATATGTCTCTGTCTTGCATCTGTTTCGCTCTTTGGACTTTGTGCGATGATACATGAAGATTTACCTTTAATATGCATTCCTCCAATCTTTATTTTATGGCATTGATGGTTTATTTATTTATTTATTGACCATAAAATGCTGGTTTTAAGTTTGGTTCATTATCCTGGGTAATGTAGGATGGATCACTATGGTTATTTACAACTCAGAAGCTTGATGATCCATTCACCATCCAAGTGAGTGCAGAAGGATTTTCAGAGGGTATTTAAACTAATTACGAAATCTTTCTGTTCCAATTTGGAGATCCAACTATAGTAAATTTCCAGATGCACATCTATATTGTATGGTCATCTCAGGAATACTGGTGGGTGATGAGCTTGTGATAGATGGTGGGATGGCAGCCTTTGAAGTTGTTGAGAAAATTGAAAATGATTTACACTGCAGATGCACAAATCCTGGTTTGCTTTTACCTCGAGCTAAGCTATCATTTTGGAGGAATGGAAAACTTGTTACATGGAACACAACTTTGCAGGATTTGAAGGGGAAGGTACATTTTTCTAATGGTTTCCTCTGATTTTTCCCCACGGTTTCTTTTTGCACGTAATAAAGTTAAACATTAAGTTTCTACTGCTCCTATCTTCAAAAATTACTAAGAAAGTTTACTTCCTTGCTAACAGATTTTATATTTAGCCTGGTCCTAGATTTGTTTCCATTAACTTCACTGTAAAATCTTTTACTTACCTCAAATATTTTCTATCCTTAACAGTGTATCAGCATGCAGGACTGGAAAGATATTGACTTTGGAATTGCTGAAGGAGTTGATTTTGTTTCCATTTCATTTGTTAATGATGCAAGTGATATCATGCGTCTGAAGAGTTATTTGTCTTCTAGATCTGTTGAGTGAGTATGCTATAACTCTTGGAAGTGATTTGTTTTTCTTGGTTCATAAAAGACAGTAGTGTTCTTAATCAAGAAATTTCTTGCTGTTGGATTATCTATTTCTTTTTCCCTATTAAAGGATCTGGAGTTAATGATCTGAGTTTCCTGCAGGTTACACCATGTCAATATGAACATTCTAAAATCGGTGATAATTTGATATCCTAGATCAAAATTTATTTAGCTTTATAGATTAGGATTGTGATTAAACTTCTTTTTTTTTAGGATTTTTCACATGTTAGTCCTTTTCTGAATTCTTGGTATGTTATTTTATTCCAAAAGGATTTCCCTACAGGTTCATCAAGAAAAATTGAATATATTGATATATAATTTTGGTAGTTGTTTGAAACCTTTGGACGATGGAAATAACACATCTGAGAAGATAAAAATAAATTTCACAATGGTGGCAATGACTACTATTATCAAATGACATTATTTTTGACAAGAAATTATTATGAAATGTATTCTTGTAGAAACTTTTTTGACTTCAGGTTTGCAGTGATTCACTCATATTCTCTGAAAATGAAATTGATTTAGATTTTTAAAGGAATCTTCTATCCTTGTGGTACTAAAGCATTCGTAATCTTATAGATTCACAGGTGTCCTAGCAAAAATTGAAAGCCTCAAGTCTCTTGAACATCTACAGGATATCATACAGGCTTCTGATGGGATAATTATAGCACGCGGTGATCTTGGAGTTCAGGTTTCACTTGAAGAAATCCCCGCTATTCAACTGAGAATTACTCAATTGTGTAGACAATGGAACAAGCCTGTAATAGTGGCTGCTCAGCTACTTGAGTCCATGGTTGAATACCCAATTCCTACAAGAGCTGAGGTGTTATTTCTTAGTTTAAAGCATATATTTATCCATCTCCTTAATACAAAAATTAACTAGTTGCCCTTACAAGATTGGTTCAAACTTAAATTTACCTTCGTCATATCTACCAAAAAAATCCATTCTGTTGCTTTTCTTATTCATAAAACTTACATGTATACTTTATAAAAATGAATATTAATATCTTCATATTTTCTATCAATATAAAGACATCTGTGATACATGTATACTAAAGGAAGAAGATTGCTCTCTTTAGCTATTCTCAAGTCATTATGAACTTGTGCACTCATCACTTAATATCTTTGGCATTATTTAGCCTAATTAATGCAAGGTCTTTTGGTGCTAAAGCAAAGAAAAGTACCTTGAATAATGGATCCTAAATATTTTCACATAATCATTAGTTAATAGTGTCGATCCTTTGCTCGAGCTTTAATAAGATTATTAATAAATAAGGTTGAAGTAGTTCAATTAGAAAATGAACTATACAATCAAGCTCATCTTGGTTCATTTACAACCCTACTTGTAGGGGAGGTTTTCGGTTTCATTTTGTAATTGCCTCCCCTTGCTCCTTTCCACATGTTTCTCCCCTTGTCACTATTCTTTTCCTTGTAGTTATATATGTGATGATTGTAAGAGTAGGCAATATCAAGGATAGAGAACCACCCACTGTTGCCGAATGAGCCACAAGCGACATTGGATATGAGGTCAGAAACCTTGGCCACTCGAGCAGTAGAAGAAGCTGAGGGTGCCCAAAGGATTTAAGATCAGACACATGCAGCGGAACTTCCTTCTGTGGTAGTCGTTTGAAATCAATTGTATCATGAAGGAAGTTTGTTGCCTCAGCTCTCAGATGATCACAATTGGTGATGATATGATCAGATAGCTACCGCGAGAACAATGTCATTTGGATGCATTTCATATCATATCACACATTATTGTTTTATGGGAGTTTTAAATGAAAGTTATAAGAATAACAAAAAAAATACCATCATTAATTTTAAAATAATCAACACCTATATCAACTTCATATATATCACTCATTTGACATCAATATGGTTTTTACTATTTCCAACTCTAACCTATTATAAATTATAAACGATAGTAGAGGATATTATTTCACAATTTGTATGTTAGAATTTTCATTGGGTACACATTTTTTTTTTTTGGATAGAACTGTTCTAAATTAAAGTTATAAAGACAAAATTAGATCACATTAATATGTAGATAAGGAAGAAGAACACTGATGAAAGAACAACATTGTTGGTGATAATAAACATCAGCTAGCAGGATTAGAAAAGTCAGCAGTTTTCTTCAGCTTGGGAGAGAAAGGGCTAGCTTAGCAATTTAAGTTAGTTCAAATGTATAGTATTTTTGGTAAAAAGTTTTTAGAGATATTTTTAACCTTAATTTTGACTTTTTGATGATTTGTTTTTTATTAAATTCTATAAATTTAATAAAATGATCCCCTTGTAAAATTTGCTTATGTTGTTGATTGTAATAAATATCGTCTATTGTATACTAGAATGGATGTCATACAAGATATGATTACATTTTAGTTTCTTTGATTTTAACATCATTTCTGTTAATATTGGTGCTTTGCTGATGCTTTTGCTCTTCCTCTTATCTTTCTTTGTGGCTTTTCATTTTCTCTTCATGACTGCTGAATCAAATTGAAAATGAGTCGTGACATAAGAATCTTTAGGCCTCTGTTCAGGTCTTATCTTGGTTAGTATCACTAGAATTATATTGACATGGATGGCATATTCACATTCACCTGCGATGACATAGTATTAATATGACTGTATGGTCGACAATAATAACAATACGATTTGGCTTCATCAATGTAATAGTGGCACTTAAAACCAAGATTTAGTCACTGTACGTTATGTCAGCCCTATATGTAAAGGAGTATGGTTATAAGCAAGGTTTGAAATACCAATCCGTTTCGGACGAAACGGGCGGTTTCTTCATTCCGACGCCCCACTGAAACTGGCGCGCCCACTAGACGCATGAACGACGGCGACGAAACAGTGGTGGGCCTTCGCCGAATAGCGGGGCCTCGCCCGGGGCTGCGGCGATCACTAACGACCTCGTGCGGGGCCGTCGCCGCTACTACCACGCGAGCCGCAACGCCATCGAAGCCGCGTGAGGTCACGCGGGCTGCTCGCCGGCTGCGCATAGCCTAACCTTCGCGAGGAGGTAGCGGATGTCACCGCTCGCTGGGTCAGAAGTGCGGCCGAACCTCCGCACACAGGCACGACGACGAGCGCTTACAACAACAACAACAAAGCCTTATCTACTAGGTGCGGTCGGCTATATGGATCATTCTACGCTATTAGACTCTATCGCCTACTATATCATCATTTATATTTAAATAAATTTTATCTTGTTTTATTGTTCCTAACCAAGTCTTTTTTGGTCTTCCTCTTCCTCGTTTGATATGTATATTTGTTATCGTTTCATATCGCCTAATTGGAGCATTTATTGAACGTCTAAGTACATGTTCGTATCACCTTAAACGTATCTCTCGGAGCTTTCTTTCAATAGATACAATACTGACTTTTTTTCTAATGCTCTCATTTCTTATTCTGTCCATCCTCATGTCCGCACATTCATCTTAACATCTTCATCTTTGCAACTCTTATCTTTTGCTCATGTACTCGAGTCGTAGCCCAATATTCAGCGTCATATAACATAGCAGGTCTAAGCGTCATTTTGTAAAACTTTCCTTTAAGTTTTAGAGGCATTTTACGATCACATAAAACACTCGACGTTTTTCTCCATTTCAACCATCCTGCTTATATTCTAAGACATCTCTCTCAATCCCTCTATCATTTTGCAAAAAAGATCCTAAATATTTAAAGCTCTCAGTTCCAGACAATTCGTCATCTCCTATTTTAACACTTGTTTCATTACATCTAATATTGATAAACTTAAATTTCATATATTCTGTCTTTACTCAACTAAGCTTAAAACCTTTCACTTCTAGTGTTTCCTGTCAAGATTCTAGTTTAGCATTTACTCCATGTGTCTCATATACCAAAATAATATTAGCAAACAACATGCACCACGATACTGTATCTTAAATGTGTCTAGTGAGTTCGTCCATGATTAGTGTAAAAAGATAGGGACATAAAGTTAATCTTTGATGTAACCCTATCTTTATTGGAAATGCTTTAATTAATTTGCTTAAAGTCTTCACTTAATTTATATATTATAAATAATAATTTTATTAATATTAAAATTTAATTTATTTTTTTAATCGTATTTAATTGAAATTGATTTTATTATTATTATTAATTTTTAGTATTTTTAATATTTAAATTAAAATTTTCATTTTTAATTTATATATTTTATATTAAAAAATTATCGAAATTTTTCGATATGCCACGATACAATACCAAAACCGTATCGTTATATACCAAACGAGCGAACTGAAATCTCGATACGGATTGAAATTTTAAACCTTGGTTATAAGTTCTCTTCGATGAAAAAGACAAATTATGCCTTTTGGTTGTTAATATATGTGGAGTTTTCTTTCTAGGGTCCGATGTCTGAGATCTGTCCAATTGAGTTGATTTATGAGCTAGTTTTCTTATCGTCTTTGAAATCTTAGTGCCCTTTGCACTTTTCCGATCATTGCTTCTTATTTTTGGTGTATATCCTGTAAGGCGCTTCATTCTCTTGAGCAGTCGTGATCACACACACACCACTACCCAAAAAAAAAGGGGAAAAAAAAATGGAAAACATACATAAAAATATCTTCTGGAGCGACTTTCTCTATGTCTACTCTTAAATGTTTGTTATAATGAAGTTTATAAAAAGTTTGAGCTAATTCACTTTTGTTTTTCTCTCCTTTGTTGGAATGACTTTGGGTTTTAAGAAGGTGGCAGATGTTTCAGAAGCTGTGAGGCAGTATGCAGATGGTTTAATGTTGTCTGGCGAATCAGCAATTGGATCATTTGCTGAAAAGGCTCTCTCTGTAATGAAAATTGCTAGCGAACAGATGGAGTTGTCAAGTCGTCGGGAGTTCTGCCAAAGCCTGATCTATCAACCGCTGCTTGCTGAATCTTCAGTTGGCAAGATTACTGAGCAAATTTGCAAGTCTGCTGTCGAAATTGGTACATTTTCCTTCATGATTGGGTAATTGGTAATTTGAATGTTAGGTCTTGATGAGGAACTTAAGTTCAACAGTTTTTCCTGTTTTTTAATCATTATTAACTTTTCAATCACCTTCACAGAGAGTCATGGTTTAAATTGTAGTATTTAGTAAAAGGATATTTAACATTTCATCACTACAAAATTTTGATTTTGTTGATATTTAGTATAATCAGTAGCTAGTTGTATTCATCTGCTTAGGGATTATTGTGTTCCTGCTCCTGTTTTACGAAGTTGGTAACTCCATGTGAACAGCAAACAACCTTGGCGTGGATGCTATTTTTGTATACACAAAGCGTGGGCAAATGGCATCACTTCTGTCACGGAACCGTCCAAATCCTCCCATTTTTGCTTTCACAGATGATGCTGGTGCTAGAAAAGCAATGACTCTGTTATGGGGAGTTTTCCCACTTGAGATCCATTTCTCAGATGACATGGAATCTAATTTTGAAAAAATTACTCGTTTTCTGAAGGTTAGAGGTTGCCTAAAATTAGGTGACCTGATTCTGGTGGTGTGTGACTCTGATGTGAGTGGTTTTGATGTATTGCCTTTGTTCCAGTCCATTCAAATTAGGGCAATTGCTTAGGCCGTCTTTTTCTTCGATATATGACTAAAGATAAGTTGCACCTGACGTATGTATCTGGCAGTAATCAACTAGCTAAAATCATTTATTTGGTAATTGACACTAGCTTATTGTTTCTGCCCTGAGATGTATTGAGTTTGACATTTGTATCAATTACCAGACAGTTCCTTATTCTACTTAATAAGCATGTTGCTTGTAAGTGGATGAAGATCTAATGAGTTTATAGATGTTGGATCATTGGTAAAGTTATTTTATGAGTAAACTGCCTGGAGAGATATAACTTCGTGTGGTTCATGTGATATCTTCTTGTTCAGACAGTCATTCTTGACATTTGACAGAACCTTGGCTCCATGGAGGATGAGAAGTTAATTGGAAGACAGGTAAATGTCTAGATAAGCAAGTAATATCATGTCTACGTAACACATGATGTTTTCTACTATAGTGTCACTAGAATATTAAACTCTCAATAGCATAATAGTTGAGTAGAAACAGATTTTTTTGGCTCTTACTCTGCCTGTCTCTGAAATTGAAGTTTATCTAGTTTTTGGCTTGCTTCTCAGGAGCTTTGGAATGGTTGATAATGTCGAAGGCTATGAAGGAGTCCTTGAACAGACCCACAGGCAGCTACCAGCGACACTAGCAAGCAGATGGTGCTCAGGATCTTTAGCCAAGTCCATGTTGAAGAGAACTTTGGAATTCTTGCTCGCACTATGTACATCTCCACAGGGAAAAACACAGTCAGCGGCCAGAATGAAAGAGCTCCTATAAGACCCAAGAAATCATTGAAAAAAGGGAAGATCATAGCAACCGCAGCTGTGACAATGACATAAAGAGTTCTCCAGGTTATCCGAAAGAAACTGAGGGGGCAATCGCCCAGCAGTGGAACTTCGACAACGTGTTCGGACGTTATGAAGTGGTTATCAGGCCAATGGTTTCTGCTCCAAGTTTCGATGAACTGGTACAATGGTTGGGCGAAGACCTGCAATTACCGGATAGAAATTGAGAGATACACCTTGAATGAATTTGATGACACCAGCGCACTATTTGTTGATTGTCAAGCAGAAGGCATTGCGTGTTGTTAGTATTAACTAACGATTAAATAATACGTAGATAAGCTAGACATCGAATCGAGTTAGGCTGTGATTTTTTGCAATGTAAGACAATATGAGATTTTTGTCCTATCCTTTGGCTTACTTCATCCGATGCATATACACAATGCAATGTATAGAGCAGTAAACAAGTCCAAATCATGAGTAGCTTAAACCTTGCCAATTACCCCCTAAAAATGTCTTTTTGAATATTAATGAAACTCAGTTTAAAATTAATCGATGTATCACAGGACCCGCAAGGACTGCTCGGGGATGCCTGCGCCGAAAGCAAGCTGATTATTGAACAACTCAAAATGTGCAAGTTGGTGAATGCATATCTCTGGGTAAAGATCGAGTCGGTCAAATGAGGACAATGTCTACAATATATTGGTTGTCTTCGTTGGAAGGTGTGGCGAATCCATATGGCAGGTTTAGTAGTTCAAAAGGTCACATAGCTCTAATCCTGTGGATTATATTGTCCATGGAAGGTAGTCTCAGTTTTGCTCCATTCAATGAACGCCGGGTCTCACAATGGAGTGGAACCAATGTCATAAGATTACTGCATGCGAAACTATAGGCAGAATCTTTTTTCATCAATTTGATTTTGTGATTCAAATGTTTGCAGCAATGGAGCAATCTTATGAGGGCATGCACCTGGTAAGCACCGATGAGATGAATGGCAATGCAGATGTTGGCAAGGTCAACAAGCCAAAATGGATCATAGAACCCGAATCCAGTTAAGAAGTTGCCTGGTGCGTTATTTCCGAAGGCCGCATAGCCCAGAATTCCACACAACATGTAGAAAATGGTGGTGGTGAAAACTCCTATGGAGGTAGCCTTCTTCATCACCTGGTTCTCCGGAGGGCTTGATTTCAGAGTATCCTGCCACATTAACAGGTGCGTATATATGATGAATAAGTCAAAGTTGAATTTCAAAGCGAGTCAATCTATGCATGCGTATTCAATTAGTAGACTTCAGCCATCTGCTCACCAAACTTCTCGCAATCAATTCTGCTGACTAAACTTTTAACTGCATTCTTGTTCATTTAAACGCATAGTTATGATACCTGGATCTCGATGAGAACATTGGAGTAAGAGTAGGCAAAGGCTATGTTTCCGAGAGACTGAAATGTTCTCCACACTTTTTCACTTGCTGAAACGCCCTCTCCTACCGCGACTCCTGTGAGACTGGTCCTCGCATGAGGTCCCTCTGCATAGTTCCAAGTCAATGGATCCGGTGTTAGCTAGAGACCCATGGACGCATTAATTGAAATTAAAGAGTTGTGGAGACAAAGATCAGTAGGTGCATGGTACATCCCCCATGCATGCGGACAACTGGAAACCTGCTATTTTGGCCACGGAAAGGCCGAGGCCGATGGTGGAGTAAGACACGGACATGATGGCTGCCACAATGGAGAGCCACCAGAGCTTGTGGAAATTAGGCAACTGGGATAACACTATTTGGATGCCGGCGAAGATAATCATGTCCGTCGTCGTCGACGCCTCACATGCCGCATCGTGGCCGTTATTGTGGAAGCAGTTGGACCTTTTGATCGCCCTGCATTCCACCATAATCAAACACAAACATATTTCCAAGTATGTTTAATTATATATATTGATGGATCGATACCCCATGCTAATAGCTGTTGTGATAGTGTAGCCAATGGAAACTCCAATCAGATTCGTGTACTGTGCCAATCCACACAACTTACAGTAAACACTCCCTGCAAATAGATCGACACATAATCATGCTCTCGAATTGTTATTTTTCTAGCTAGTAATAGTATAATTACCTAGATTGGACCTGACAGCATCTTTGTAACTGTAGCTTCTCTTCCCCTGAGAACTCCTGTAGCAGTCTGCAAGCAGGATGGAGCAAAACCAGGTGATGAGAGCGAAGATGAAAAGAACGATGGGTCCGGCGATCCAACCCAACTGTGCCAAGGCCCAGGCCAGCGAAAGCACTCCCGACCCGATCACCGCCGTAATGATGTGAGCGCTTGCAGTCACCAGTGTCCCTGGAATTCATATATATGCACGATCCTTCCATCTCAAACTCTCATCTGTAGGTATATGCTCTAAAACTAAGTCGAGATCTGTTGTAGCCGTTATTACCTGTACGTTTGGCACGACCGTCGTCGTCGATGAACTCGTCGCGAGAATGGTCACCCACGGCGATCTCGAAGGATTCCTTTATGGCTGTTGACTGGCCTAAAGCTTCTCCTGCCATGGCCATAGATATGCTTCTCCGCGGAGCGAACAAGTGTTATTTCTTCTGTGTGCAGATGTGATATTATGTTGTACGCGCGCCTTTTCATTTACACGGTCACCAACGCATGAATGATGCTTCGCATTGATTGCTTTCGTTGAGGAGATCAGCCACACGCGTCAACGACTCAATTAAATGATTGCGTTAACTATGACATATTGACAAGGAATTATTTTAACTTCAAACTATCGTTTTATGGGCTTCTTACATATTTGACTCGGATGCCATAAAATAAGAAGATAATTTACCCGCTTTGTTTTCCAAATTTACAGAAATATATATATACACCCAACGTAATTAGGACTATAAATGAATCAAATATTCATGAATAAATTTGATATTAGTTTATTTATATTTGTTCAATATGCATGAAAATCAATTAATAAATCAATATAAATAACTTAATAAATTAAATAAACAAGTTTGAAAGTATTTGATTTGTTAATGTTCATAAATAATATTTGTGAATAATATTCACGAATAATGTTCATGAATAATATTTATGATTAATTTATTTAAAAATTATTTATAAATTACGATAGAATATTAGACACTCTGAAAAATTTATAATTCTTGAAGATTAACTCTTATTCGTTGATGTAACTAAGTTGTGAAGCTAAATTCAAATTGATGGGTGTGGCAATGCTACATATTATATGGTCATGAAATCATATATCAATGAATGTATTACTTGTTGTAAATCCTTAAATATGCAGTTGATTTTGTTCCAGTTCTATCGGAACGATGGAGACTCGCGAAATTCATCTCCGTTCCGCTGCAGCTATGATGGCAGGAAACGCTGTGCTGTTTTCTGTTTTTGGATTTTTAAAGTTAAGCGAACAGTGGGAAATAGGAGAAAAATAATTAATTTGCGCGTGCTCGTTCATGGCAACTAATACTGCACACCTCAACAACATTATCCATTAATTGTTCATGTTAATTAAATCATTAGACACCATGGACATGCCACTTATTTTCCTTGGATCCGATTTGCAATTAGAGAATGTATTCGAGTAGTCGATGGCATGACCTTTCAGACTGAAATATTGTCGGATCCTTTTTCATATTGCTTACAAATTTGATGGATCGGGAATAATCGTATAAGCACGAGAATCTCTGAGCAACTCTCTCGTCTTTCTCCACGGATGCAGGCAGGCGAAGATCATATGGCAGTTGTGGAGCGAGCAACGCGAATGGTCACAGAGAATTTCATCTAACTGACCACTAATGCGATGAAAGAGCAAATTTTTCTAAAAAAAAGTTACAATCTCTAACAATCAATTCATACCTACTTGCCCCAGAGTGGAGGCGTCAACTCACTTCTCCTTGCAGTTGCAGTTGCAGTTGCAGCAGCAGGTAAAGAAAGCGATAAAATAAGCATCCATCTGGTAAAGAAAATTATGATTGTTTACAGCCAATGGATATCCCCGTCGGCGATATTTTTGCAGCCGTGGGTCACACCGTCTGTGCACGAATCGACGGACAGGAATGTCGTATCACATCTGCCAGCGCCTCGGACGCCGATCGGACGGTCCAATTCCTTCGCTATATGTGCTTCCCCACCGTCTCAGCGACTGTGGGTTTTCTAGGGCACGCCAAATCCCCCGATTCCTCCTCCCGTCTTCTCTGGCCGCCGTCGGCGCCGACGCTGCCACTGCCTCGAAGATAAAGAGAAGCATCTCATATCTGCAGGAGAAGGATTCTCGATGACTCCCTCAGTCTCCACCTCCGTCAAGGATTCGCGCTCTCCACCAGTCCGACACCTCCTTCCTACCGCGGTGAGTCCCGATCCTACACCTCATACTCTTCCTCTTCTGCACCTGCCTCCGGAACCCTACACCTTGTAGAGGCGACCTTCTCCGACACCTCCTATCCCTCCCTCGTCCGCATGGTGGGGAGGCCGGATCCGACACCTCCTGCGCATCTGCTGCATTATAGTTGTCCTCCTCATATGCCACTGCCTTCCTCTTCCACCATCAACATCATGCCGCATCACTTCGTCGACACCTACTTCCTCTCCTTCCTGTTTCGCGTCAGCCGTCGGGGAAGCCATTTCAATGCCATGCTCATTACGTTTTTCGATTGATTAAAAATTACAAAATTTTCCAGAACTCAATTGGTAAAGGGATGACCTGCTCAACCTTTTCAATACCGTGCTCATTACTTTTTTGATTGAATTAAGCGTTAGAATACTTTCAGCTGCAACTTTAAACTTTCTGACGTAAAAGAATGAGCAAATGGAGCACTCATTAGGCTGATAAGTGCAAACTCTTTCTGAAGCGTCTCTTATCTGTTAATTCAACTATCATTACGTCTGAAGATTTTATTGAGATTTAAACAAATACTTTCATGAAATAACAGAAAATTAGGTGTCGGGAAGAATAATTATAGTCTGGAGACAAGTTACTTTGTCAACATAAATCTTTTGGTGGCTGTGTATGGTCGCCTTTTTTGCTAGTTTCTATTTATTCAACCAGGACATGGTTTGATTGGTTTTACCATCATTGTTCTCTTTACGGCAAGGTGTGACAATGTCTAATGTATCCCATGAATCTGGCTGGAGTTCACATGTTGATAAAAACTTATATTAGCTTTTGTGCTAAGCATAGTTTATCAAGAAACAAATTGGTGTTAGAGGAAATTACCAAGATTTGATCCCACCACAATTGTTGTTTCAATTATGTGGACGTTTGGAGCTCTAAA
Source organism: Wurfbainia villosa (assembly GCA_025175895.1). Taxonomy (NCBI): domain Eukaryota; kingdom Viridiplantae; phylum Streptophyta; class Magnoliopsida; order Zingiberales; family Zingiberaceae; genus Wurfbainia; species Wurfbainia villosa. Next base: position 19,392,448 of record CM045991.1, on the reverse strand, counting down.
TGCGCATTTGGATTTTTTTAGGCCAAATATCACTATTTGTTCTATCAATATGCTTAATTCTAGTGTATTTTGATGCTGTGTTTTATTCTGTATTTTTCTATCTAAACGTATCGCATACAATTGACAACTTGATTCTATTGTGATTCTTAAATGATAAACTGTTGGAGTCTTATCCTTATTTTTTCTGAATAGACGTTTTGTTTGTTATGGGGGAGGAGAAATGATGGAGTAAGGGAAACTTGATGCTTTGGTGGAACTGATGTGTCTTTTCTTTGAATGCAGGATGTGTGCTTCAATTAATCATTGGCTTTAAGAATTTGAAGAGTCGTGTAATTTATTTGTTGCTTCGGCGAACTCAACAAAGGTCTTTTAGAAACTTTGTTCTAATTTTTTTCAGGGTACCTGTAATTTTTTAGTTTCCTTGCATACATAATGCAAACCATGCTTTTAATATTTTTAGGGATATCTATAGATTTCGCTTTCCATCATAGTGACCTTATTGATCTCATTTTTAGAGTTTTGGATATTCTCTGATTTTTTTTTCTCCCTTGAAACTAACAAGGTAATCAAAATTGCCCAACTTTGAGAATTCATGAGTTTAATATTAACAATTATTTATGAAATTATTATTTATAATATTGTACATAATAATTTGAAACACAAAAAGTGTATAAATTAATGATATTTTTTTTGATCATTTGAACTCGAAGGTAGAAGAGTCAAATCTCATTGAATTCCAGAATAAATCAGGTTTGGATAGTGAATACTAAATGGAAAATTCTGTGTGTGATGATAACAACTGAAAATAATTGTTACTTGGATTTGCATAGTGAATCACTGTTCATGTCATCATGTGTGTGTATACATACATTAGCAGCAATTGGTAAGGCTGTAAATGAACCAAGAGCTGAGTTTGATTGGGTTCAAGCTTGTTCATTTTTCCTTTCAGGCTTGTTTAAGCTTATATATATATATATATATATATATATATATATATATAGAATAGAGAAAATATCACATTCGAGCTTTAGACAATTTAGTAACTTTTTTTTCATGGATTGTTTATGAGCTTTACTCATGAATGCTAATGAATTGAACTTACCAGTGTTCTAGTTTCTTTATTTTATATAATGTTTAATATCAAATTAATATAAACTTGTTCTATTTAAGTTTAGTGTGATGTGTGTCCATTAATAGCTAGAGCCCTAATTAGTGTACCTTGTGGATGATGTCAACAATTGACAAACCTGAATCTGATAGTCAGCCTTGTTTGGAGTGTTTTTGTCATTTCATCATGTGTGCATATGCATTAGTGGATCTTGGGAATCTAATTCGTGCTTTCTTCATTGACTGTGGGAACATCTCTCTGCTGTGGATAAATTAATTAATTAATTATTAATATTGTTAATTACTACATAATTAATGGATAATTTGATACTGTTAATTAAAATGGAACTAATTAATACTGCTATTCATGTATAATTGATAAGTAAATGTTAATATATTATTATTTTTCTTGATTAAAATGTTAATTAATGCTGTCAAATAATAACTAATATATAATAACAGTTTTAATTTCTCAATAATTTTGATGTACAATTATAGGTTTTATGACTATTGATCTTTTTATATATAATTACATCTAGATTCAAATAATTACATTATTTGCTAGAATGTTATTAATTAAGTCATTGATTTCTAATAACAGTGAGTATTGTACTATTTTAATTATTCATCGGTATGTTGATGATTACTTATTTGATATTTAGTCAAATATTGCATGCATCAATTTTTAGGTTTCTTGAATATTTTATTATATTATTTATTAAAGAAATTATTTATTTTCCATTTCTTTTTTTTGAAGGGGAGTGTTATCGTAGTGGTAAAATTGTTGTTGTGTGATTTGGAGGTCAAAGATTCAAATTGTGGAAACGACCTCTTGCAAAAGGAGGATAAGGTTGCATACAATATTTGGGAGATTTCATTTTTTTTGTCTTGTTTTATAATTATTGTTATTTTTTTTTGGATTAATTCTAATTTTGAATTACTATATTGGGAAAATGAGATGCTCTTGATCAAGTAAGATATGTGATTTGAAGTTTTGTATCTCTACCTTGGGAAAATGGGATGCTCTAGGCATATTTTGATCTTGGCCGTTCATTTTTTTAGTCTTTATAGTTGTAAATTGAACTATTTTTTTGATCTAGTTTTGATTTAATTTGATTCTCATCCTATTATAGATCTCATTTCAGCATGGCAATGTTGTTGTTTTACTGATATTATCATTCTGCTATTATGCTAAAAATTATGTTTATGGGCACACTTAATAAAAGATTAAGTTAAGCAAAGGAATCTAAATTATCTGGGAGCTGGATTCTGGAAACATCATCGGGGCACAGTGGAAGTTATATAACTAGATTAATCTCACTTCATTCATGTTTGTAGCTTTTGAGTTTGATGAATCTTAGCTTGCTTTTAGTTAGCTAATGCTTTAATCCCAGACCAAGCAGGCTGGTTCATCCAGTTGAATGGGAACTGGTCTGGTTCTAATGGAGAGCACCTAGTAATGGTTTCTACTGGAAGAACTGGGAACCAAAAGACTTCTGATTCCTTGTTTGATCTGGATTTAAAAACACTGAAGCCACCAATATTGATATGGAAAATCATAATAATTATATAGTCACATCTTGTTTCCTTTGCGCTAATAATTTATGTCTCATCCCTAAATATTACTTGTTTGTCAACCATCATGTGCAGGATGATATCATTGTCTTTGTTGACTTGACAAGCTCACTCTGACAGATACTAAACAAGATAGCAATTCAACCATTTAAGTTGGCCTGCTCAAAACCGTTATCAATATGGCTGGAGATTTTTCACTTCATGAAATGGCGGATGATAGTGCCTTCAGGTCCTCCCATGACAGGCATGAGGAAGTTAAACTGCCCGGTGCTACTTGGTATTTGAGCCGGAAGGATATTGAAGAAAACTCCCCATCCAGGCAAGATGGTATTGATCTCAAGAAAGAAACTTATCTCCGGAAGTCTTACTGCACATTTCTTCAAGATTTAGGCATGAGATTGAAAGTGTAAGTTTCCTCTAATTATATGTTCTGTGACTATGGTCTTCATCTCATCTCTTTGTTGTCCAATCAAGAAATGCATTGAGTGTGCATTCAATTTACTAATTTTGAATGTGTAAGGATCCCTTATTCATCCTTGTAATATCAATAGTCTTTTTTTTTTTTTTGTATAATTTTTGGTTCATTATGCCTTATGTACTGATAGAAACGCTAGACTTTTGCTTGCTGATTCTGGTTTTAGCTAGCATCTCTACATATTTCTCTTAAAATAACAATTATTACTTGAACTGTTAGGTCTAAGGTTGATATTTAACTTGTCTACATTCTACTTGAAAGGAGTTGAACTTCATTGATTTTGCATCCTGGTTTTGTAGTATAGTTTGTATTTTTTTTATCAATCAGTGATGTGGAGGGTGTGCAGGGCAAGCATGTCAAAATTGTATATTGGCCCACCTGTCACCTACTGCACAACTCCACCAGATAAACAATTAGGTAATTGATATGTGATAACAGAGTTCAATGGTCCTTTTAAAATAAATTTGAAACCATGGTCTGTCATGGAAGTTTCAATAAGTAATGATCATGTCTTTTGGATTTGGTACTAACCACTAACTACTACTACTTTCCATAAATTTATGGATGGTTGCTTGTACATTTATAAAAATCACTTGTAAATGCATTTGTGAATTGAACTACTTTCATATTGGATATTTTGAGTGAAGCACAAGCAGCTCTTTTAGGAACAATGTTTAAGGGATATACAATGAAGCATGCACACATAGGAGAAGCATAATCAATATGGACATATAAAGGAAATTTTGAAAGAAGGATAGATGAAAATATTATATGATATGTAGTTCATCAGCCTGTTATACTTGCCGAGACCTTCTAAACTGATAAAATTCATATTAAATAATAGTTGAAGATGCTCTGCAGCAGAATGTATGCCACTGGCAAATACTTAGATTACTAGTATGTTAAACATCATTTTCTTCTTTATATGGTCTGTACTATAGATAATGATCCATATGAACATGTATGGATACTGTGAGCCCAGTATGTTACTGTGCCACGCAGATAATAATGTGTCGAACCAGCAACGGTATTCAATAAGGGCGCAGAAGAAACTCAACAAAAACATTGAAATTTCTGTTATTCGGAACAGTGTTTATAAACACTTGTATCTACTCTCTAATATAATTAATTCACACACAACTTATTCTGCTTAAGAGGAAAATGTTTAGTTGTATGTTTTTTTATTATGGTCTTGAATCTAACACTTTTGTTACAAGGTTTTATAGCATAGCTTCTATTGCATTATTGTTCTTACAAAATTGAGCCTTTTTTGATCCAGACCTCAAGTAACGATAGCTACTGCAATTGTATTCTGTCACCGTTTTTTTCTTCGCCAATCTCATGCAAGAAATGATAGAAGGGTAAGTATCCCTTCATTTTCACCTCCTAGATACTGTGATTTTTTTTTATTGCCTTGTACAACAACACCAATTATTCTTATTTATTTGAAATTAGCTGCATGAATTTTATTCCACCATAAACTTCTTTTGTTTATTCAGAATGTCTAGATACCAACATAAATTCATTCACAAAAAGGTATACATATTATATGCATATACTTGGAAATATACATAATCCCAAATTTTTCATTCCATTTCCCTATGGAATGAGCAGCTCTTCGATTTTACACAATACAAGCTCTCGAAAACAGACCTTAGCTATATAATTGCATTTATTGATTTCAATGCCTAGATGATTTTGCTCGTAATGAATGTTTTTCTTATTATCACTATGCCTATTCGATATCTTTAACTACTTGTGATGGACATTGATGTTATATTTCTCTGTAAATCTAAGTTATGTGATGTAATATGAATGAATTTTTATGTGCATGTGCATCTTTTTTATATTTCCATGCATATCTTTGTTTTTCATGTTAAATTTTGTAAATAATTGTATGATGTATTTTATTAATACTGATGGACATTTCAATGCTAACTGATGCATCCTAATAATAATAGGAAATTTTAAAACTAAATTAGTGAATGGTCTAAATTATAATATAATATAATTTCTACTAACCCCCCCCCCCCCCCAGGGTATGTTTGGGAGGAGGTGAGGGAAGGTTCATTAATGGAGAGGGGAGGGGGAGAGAGGATCAAAACTCACACCCCAAATTGGGGTGTAAGGAAGGGGAGGGGTAAAGAAGGTTACATTTTACCCTTCTTTACCCCTCCTCCTCCTCCCCTTCCTTACACCCCAATTTGGGGTGTAAGTTTTAACCCTCTCTTCCCCTTCCCTTCTCCTCCCTTTCCATTAATGAACCTTCCCTCACCTCCTCCCAAACATAGCGTAAGTCTTTATGATTGACGTATATCTTTGTCATTATTTATGAGAAATTTGCAGATTAAGAAGTGTGTGTGTGTGATATTAGATTGTCTAATGGAAAATATATCATTTTCTAGTCTTAAAAGGATAAGTATTTATTTGCTCACTGTATTACCAACATAAGTTTCTAAGTTTTACTTCTTTTCTCCCATGAGATTTCATATCAAGGCGCACACACATATAAATTGATAACATAATACATGATGATTAAGTCGTCACATATTCATGTCGCTTAAATCTAATCAATGTAAACTTATAAGTTAGAGTACCTTGCCAAATTTTCCTCCTGGTTAGATCTTCCTACTTCTTTGATACTCACCTCAGTCTTCTTTGATATGGGTTCTCCTTGTGATTCCAATATGACTAAGAGCAAGGTTATACTTCAGTCTCTAGAGTGACCACCTAAGAATCAGGTAGGAAACAATTTATTGACTTTAGCTCCAGATGTTATGCCTCAACTAGCACCGTTTTGATAAACCCGTGAACTTGACATATAAAGAGTTCATTTGCTAAATTATCCTTTTAACATATCGTGCCCAAAAAACACGAGTAAATACATTGTTATGATAATTTTCTCCTCGTGGCTATATGTTATACGAATACTCACTATATGTCAGCTTTCATGCTGGTTTTCCTTCACAAGGAGAGCAATGAAACCATTGCCATTTAATTGAATTTTCTGTTCAAATTAGGGCAGATTCCCTAATGCCAGCCAAGGACTGGCAGCTAGAAAGGGATCTTTGTCCTGCCTTCATGTTTCTGTTATCAAGATTTAAGATCGATGTTTTAGTGATCATTATATTATTTTGCTTTAGCAATAGCTTTCTGTTTAGCTACTTAGGGATGTAGCTGCAATGTGAATAGTGAGGTTATTGCTATTGAATCCACAGATTTTTTCTAAGAACATGTAATGTAAAGCTTTTTATTAAATAAATATTGACTCCATTTAGATTTTTCTGATGATTACGTTGACCTAATCTTTTAATTAGTTTGTTTATTTTCAATTTGGTTGGCTTTTCTTCATGAATCAATATTCTAAAAGGTATGTAGATTGTTTTTACTAGTTTTCGTTCTTAGATAAATATTATTCACTTTTTATTTATTTTATCAAGCTTATTTCCAAGTTATTACTTATTTATGTATATCAAACTTCCTTTTTCTTTTAATTTGTTGATTCCATTAAAAAACTTGTCTAAGTATGTCAAATCTATTTTTCTTCGCAGCAATAGATTCTTCTTTCCTTCTACCTGTTGCTTGGCTCTGAATATATGGAATGCCCACATATGTGCTTCAGCTATTGACCATAATTACTGTGGCATGTTACCTGTGGTCCTTCAAATTTAATTTCTTTTTCCTGCTTAACATTGCACGACAATTTTTGCAGATCATTGCTACTGTTTGCATGTTTTTGGCGGGAAAGGTAGAAGAATCGCCAAGGCCATTAAAGGATGTCATTCTTGTTTCTTATGAGATTATCCACAAAAAGGATCCTACTGCTGTTCAAAGAATCAAACAAAGGGTAAAAACTGATATACATATAATGTCCAATCCTTTTTTAAAAGCTTTTTTTTTCATGTTTTATTGTTTTTCCCTTCATAGTGTTTTTTTCCCATTGGCAGGCCCTGAACATTTTTCTAATATGTGCGTTGTTGGTGTGGGTAAGGTTGTAAACATTTGACTATGACCTATGATAAGCAATTAGCACTACCAGGTCATGGTAGATCTAGGTTTCATTGTGTTGCCTCATTGTCTAGGTTTCATTGTGTTGCCTCATTGTTGCAATAGTTGTATAGGCATTGAAGTTTACTATATCTGAAGGAAAATGTTGGATTATCATTTGGTGATATGTCAGAAAATATTATTTTTGGTCTGCATGCTACTTTATTATTATTGTGCTTTTAGTCTGTAAAATACCAGCATAAACTCGTTACCTATTATGTCAATATGCTATTTATTAAAGAATTCTTTATGAATTGTGCGTACAAAGATATTTGAAGTGAAAAATTACAGAAGTCGGTATTGACAAGATAGAAGACCATGGGGCCAGGAATAGGCAATTTTTACTTGGGTGATTAACAATGCACTTTGTTAGGTTTGTTTGATTTGGATCTTTGAAACTGGCTTTGCTGAAGGTATGGACCTTGAGTAGTCTTGCTTGTCAGTTATGCGATTCTACGAGCAGATTGAATAATGTGACACCTTTATTTGATCCTCCTCCAAGGCTCACAAGATTTTGCCAATGATGAGGAACTATTTCTAAACTTATTCATCTCGGATAAAGCTGGAGAGAATGAGAAGGCAGGGCAAAAAGAGATGAATAGTGCGTTGGTATTTTTAAAGTTCATTTAGGACCTTTAATAACCAGGATACAACTTAATGTCTAAGACTAAACAGATAATATATATGATCATTCTATTGTCTTGTTTAGGTAACAACAATAATAATAACAACCAAGTTTTATCCCACTAGGTGGGGTCGATTTTTTGAATTTTTCTATGTTATTGGTTCAATCATCATCTATATTTAAATAAATTTTATTGTTGCTAAGTCTTTTTTGTTTTTCATCTTCCTCGTTTGATATGCGTATTTCTCATCGTTTCACATCACCTAATTGGAGCATTTATTGGTCGTCTAAGTATATGTTCGTATCACCTTAAACATGTCTCTCGAAATTTTTCCTTGATAGATGTAATTTCGACTTTCTCTCTAATGCTCTCATTTCTTATTCTGTTCATCTTCATATGTTCACACATCCACCTTAACATTTTTATCTCTGCAACTCTCATCTTCTGTTCATGTGTTCGAGTCGTAGTGTAATATTCAATATCATATAATATAGTAAGTTTAACCGTCATTTTATAGAACTTCCCTTTAAGTTCTCGAGCTATTTTACAATCATATAAAACACCTGACACTCTTCTCTATTTCAACCATTTTGTTTGTATTCTATGTAAGATATCTCTCTTAATCCCTTCATCGTCTTGCAAAAATGATCCTAAATACTTAAAGCTCTTAGTTACAAATAACTCGTCATCTCTTATTTTAATATTTGTCTCATTATGTCTAATATTGCTAAATTTAAATTTTATATATTCTGTCTTTACCCTAAGTTTAAAATCTTTCACTTCTAGCGTTTCCACTAGATTCTAGTTGATGCTCAATATTGTCCTGTCTAGGTGATGCTCAATAATTATGTTAATTGATTCTGTGAATAACTTGTTTGTTACTTCCAAAGCTTCTCTTCTAGAGAAGTTTTTCTTATATCTTGATGAATAAGTTTTTATCCAGTTCGAATGATAAAATTTCTTATTTGATTACCTGTGCATTAATTCTCAGCAACTTCTCTTCTTTGCTATCATTGGTTTACATCATCCTATAGTCTTTTTTATGACATTTTTCTTCATATATTTTTATATTCAACCATTCTGCTTTGCAGGAAATATATGAACAGCAAAAGGAACTGATTTTGATTGGGGAGCGTTTGGTACTTGCAACTCTAGGTTTTGGCCTAAATGTGTTACATCCATACAAACCCCTAGTTGAAGCAATCAAGAAGTTTAAGATTGCTCAAAATGCTCTTGCACAAGTTGCATGGAATTTTGTCAATGATGGGTATGAGAACTAATTCTCTACTTTTCAGTTAATTTCCGTAAATGTGTATTAACTACACGCTGGAAAGGGGTATGCAGGCTGCGAACATCGCTTTGCTTGCAATTTAAGCCCCACCATATCGCAGCCGGTGCAATCTTCCTGGCTGCCAAATTTCTAAAAGTAAAGCTTCCCTCTGATGGTGAGAAGGTCTGGTGGCAGGAATTTGATGTTACTCCGCGGCAGTTGGAAGGTATTTTTCCGTGGATATCCCTATAAATGCATAATGTATACCTCTCTTGCCTTATTATTTCTTTTTGATTTTTTGAGTGGATATTATGAGATTCTGCGTGTATAGATCTTTTGGAAAGTTTATATTTCGGTAGTTTGCAATTCATCATATTTATCTTTCTTCCTTGTCCGACAATTTACTTGGTATTCTTCTGTGCATCACGTTTTTCTTTTATCATTTACTGAATTTTTTTAACTTCTCTCGTCTCAGAGATAAGCAATCAAATGTTGGAACTATATGAACAAAACCGTCCAGCACCAGCATCCCAAGGAAATGAAACGGAAGGCAGTTCTGCTAGCGGTGTGAATCACCGGGCACCAGCAAAAGCTCCTGTCGATATTGAAGAGCCTACTACACAAAGTGGCTATTCTCAGGTGTCTAGAAATACTGCCATGGAGAGCGCCTGCCCTGCAAACTCATCCACTTACTCTGACCAATTTCACTCTGATAAGCATGTTGGAAGTTATGATGGTAATGACCATGGAAGGCATGATGATCATGGAAGGCACGAGTTGAGAGCCGGAGTTTCTGGAAACAAAGTGGCAAAGGATGGTTTGCCAGATATTCTAGTCAGTAGGTCCAACAGATCTGAACCTACAGCAGAAGAATTTGCAGCTCCTTCCACAGATGGTATGGCTGAAACAAGGGAGAGGATGTTCATCCAGAGTCAAACTACCAAAGTCCAGTCACCTGCAATGGATGCCATAAAGAAGATTGACAAAGAGAAAGTGAAGGCCGCATTGGAGAAAACAAAAAGATCTCGTGCCGACATCGCCAGAAAAATGGATCACATGGATGAAGATGACCTCATCGAGAGAGAGTTGGAACATGGTGTGGAATTAGCCGTCGAGGATGAACGAAACAAGCAGAAGAGCCACAATTGGTCCAAACCTTCATACAAGCAAGAACCCAAGAACATTGATATTACAGAAAATGCCGAAGAAGGTGAGCTCTCTGTGGATAGCCAAGAGGCTCAGTTACCAGAGCCGAGCAGCAAGAAGATGAAAACAATCAGCTCCCCAGGGAAACAAAACCATAACATCCCTACCTCACGCCGCCTGAGTGGCATTGATGATTTACGACCATCAGGAAGACTGGAGCATGTTGAACGAGATCACAAAAGGTTCACGCCGGGAAATCATGTATGACAAAATAAGGTACCAGGATGCTACGCTTTCTATGCACTATCAACTTGAGGCACCTCTTATAGATTACTAGTCATGGTTGTAGCAATATGCGCAGAGTTCGGGATCACAATTTAGGTCCAAAAATGTTGGAAAACGTTTGCAATCGTCTGTTGTTTTAAGGTAATGGCTGTGGAAGATGTGTGGCTTATTGGAAATTTATTGTGACGGGACAAATCAAAATGGTACGCCATTAATAGGACAAACCTAATCATTATCCTTTTTTTTGGCAGAGTATTTATTTACGAAGGTTTCTCGCTGCGTGTCCATATATATCTTGTTGTATTACATCATCTGGTCATTATGTGTTTTCCTGTAGAATAGAGGTTATTGTTTCCAAAAGTTTGCAGCACACCGTCAAAAAGTGAACTAAAAGAATAGTATCCCTGTATGCCACTCGCCGGTGCAGGCTAATAGAAGGACTCGGTAAAAAAAAGAAAGAAAGCTGATCCAAATCGATGCAGAAGTTGGAATAATTTTGGTTTCAAATTGAGTTGCGGGAAAAATATAAAATGTATTTAACTCTTGGCTCTGTTATGATATCTAATTTAATTATCAATCAGTCTGATTGCATTGAAGTTTGAATGTTTGATTATGTAAATATGCTATTTAGTTTAAATTTGATTATTTATATAGTAATTTGCCTATAAATATGCTCTAAAAGTTGGGTCAATAATTGTGAAATATTTTGCAGTAATGAAAGAATTTAAAATGATGTCTTGGATATATGTTACACTATGTTATTTATATTTCATATGATTGGAATGATTTAAATTACATTGCTTTCTTGTAATAGTTGTACTAACATAATATTAGAATTCAATTATTTTTACATTAAGTAGCATATCTTATGTCCATCCTACACGCTTAACATCGAGGTTCACCGGAAGAAGTTGCTGCCTGTGGAGACGTCCGATGTCAAGCGCACCTGGTCGGTGCGCCTCGCCTTCATGAAGACTCTCCGTCGGCGGGATGTGGAGTTGGTCTGGGACCCTAAATCATGGAGGGCGACTGTATGGACGATCACGATGGAGTAGTCAATGCAGTTCAAGATTCCAGGGCAGAAGATGAGGACGATGGCAGGGAGGAATCTTGGGTGGAAGTGTGGCATGGAAACGGTTGTCCGAGATGCGGTGATGAACTTGCAGACGAAGGAGGTGGTAGGGCATAGCAGAGGAGGCTGTCGTAGGAGAGGAAGATGAGGATTTTAGGGGGGAATAAGCACAGTCGAGGAATGGCCGTCATAGTCACCGTTGTCATCATCCAATCGTCTCCTTTAAATCTTTTGTTCTGGCGGAGCATAGAAAAAAACGACCATGTAGTGCAAATATCTCCAAGAAGACAATGCATGCGATGCCCACTCAACCTGTGCTTGTGCTACCAAAAGGGAAGTTGGGAATGACACTTCCATTTTACCAGGTTTAATACACTAGAGTAGTAGTTGAGGAAAACATGCTCAATGAAAAAAAGGCTATCTTTTAGCGCTAGGGATGGAAGGCTATCTTCACATTCACATTTCTCCTGATTCAAAATGAACCCGCAAACCTCATTGATCTAAACTCCCGTATGTTTGTTTTCAAAACGTCATCAAATATCCTTGAAGGTTGAATAACCATTTTATGCCTGTCTATCTCCCACCCTTTTCCTCTTGCTGACAGTGCTTTTTTCCTCTTGCTCTGGTTGATCATCCTTCGACACATTTTTGGATTCTCCGTTCTCATGTCTGCGCTTTGCTGCTCGGTTTGAAGAATGATCTGTAGCATTGTCCTGGGGATTGGTTTCAATATCAGGAGTCTGTCAAATACTTGGGAAAAAAAAGAGAGAGAACATAAACTGAAATCTCCAAGAATACATCATGTCCTAATTGCTCAAGATTAACACTGTAAGCCATTGGTACATGTTGTAAAAGGCAAACACTATAATCTCACGTCCAGATCTAGTAATAATTACAATAAATTATAGCAACGAATGTTACTTATATTTTAAAGGATTTCACTACCAAAATCCATAGAATAAATGAGCCAAAAAATGGAGTTCTACTGATCCAGAGGTAAAACTGAACTTTACCAAGAGAGCCAAAAAGGAAAATGATAACTAAAAGAGGAAGCTAGTCATGGAAACAAACACATGGAAGCATTACGTGTGGCTCTGAATATTTTTTAGTTCTCAAGTGATAAAACCAAACAAGCCTACGAGGACCTCCATTAGTATAGAGAGTCCACATGGCAATTGACGGTTCAAAAAACTATGCTTTCTATTGCAAATTACGCCAGGAAAAAAAAATTCCTTGTCAAAATAAGGAAAAAGTTTCATTTCTTAACAATTCTTAAACATATCACGAATATCACTTACACATTAAATATTGATCTTCAATGACTGAAGTAACATCCTCAGAAGGATGCATCACAAAACCCGTCAGAATGTAAAATAAAAACAATAAAACCGTCTGCTTCACATTTTCAGCGTATCAATACCAAATGTGAGGTAATACTTCTAATAAAAGTGCTGTGAGATCAAAGTTATACACACCAAAAAATATAACATATTCGTTACAAAGTCACCACATTTGGTAGCCTATCTCAAGAGCAAACAATTCATGGATGTCAAAAGCATAAATTTAGATAAGAAAAAAAAGTACAATTTACTGAAGAAGGAAACAACGTAAGGAAAGAAAAACATACCTCCGTTTCTTGTTCTTCTTCTTCCTCACCCTCCTCGTCATCTTCCTTACCCTCTTCTTCTTCTTCTTCTTCCTCTTCTTCTTCTCCTCCTTCTTCCTCATCTCCGTCATCTTCTACTTCTTCCTCATTATCATTTTCTTCCTCCTCTACATCCTCCTCATCGTCTGTCTCCGGCCTTTCATTCCCATCCGTGTCCACTTTATCCAAATACTTAAGGGATGGGATCAATCCAAAAACCTTGGAACGGTATCCCTCGATCTTAGTCACAGGGCACTCGTAGAGGTCCAGCGACTCAAGGCGCAGTTTTGCCAGCTGGGCGAGGTCCTCGATCGACGCGATGCGGTTGTTAGAGAGGTCGAGGTCGCAGAGCGCGTCGAGGCCTGCCTCCACCAGCGCGGCGAGACCGCTAGCGATGCGGTTGTCGGATAGGACGAGCCGACGGAGGGAAGGGAGGTGTGGGAATCCCTCGAGGGAGGAGAGGCGAATGTTGGCGACGGAGAGGTGCTCCAGCGCGGCGAGCTTGCCCTCGAAGAGAGAAGACGGCGGGAGGCGGCCGTCGGGACACTTCAGGCCGCCGTCGAGGGTAAGGGCCCGCGGCGGCTCCGCCTGCCCCTTGAGCGCTGCAGCCACAGCTCGCTCCCAAGCTTCCGCCATCGCCGATCGCCGCCGTAGTGAAGTAAAACCCTACGAGTTGGTCGAGTATTTATTGGGCTGTAAATGGGCCTTGTACGAAACTCGGTCCCGGCACTGCGATATGAAACAATGGACTTCCATCGAGGATAAACGTGGTCCTAATGCTTTAGTAAAAATGAATTTTCAGATACAAATAAAAGAAAAAACACGAATGAACTGGTGCGGTGCCGTATTTAATGGAACGGCAGAGAGTTATTTATTTATTGATCGTTTTGGTTTCGAGCTGCTTCTTTGTTCCTCCTGTTTTTATGGTAGAGCAACCCAAACGAACGCCGGAGCATCACGGACGTCGTTGCTGGACCTCCTCCATTCGGGACCCGGACTAACCCCTCGGTGGCAGGGACGAAGCAGCGCCAGCAGAGACCTCTGAGCCCCAATTCTCTTGCGGTAGGTTTTTCGCCCCCGGAGACAATACTGGTTCCGAGGGAGCTCGATCCAATGACCTTTACGATTTGTTTGTTTGGGAGGAGATGAGGAGAGGATAAGTATTAAGCAGAGGGAAAGAAAAAGAAAGAAAATTTTATCTTTATTTAGAAAGGGACAAAAGAGGTGTAAAACTGTAAATAAGGAGGGAAGAAATTTTACTCTTCGTTTAAAAATAAATGAGAGAAAAAAATAAATAAATTAAATTTTTTTTATCTCTCTTCTCCATCCTTCCTTCCACCCCCCTCCCTCTAACCATTATCTCGAGCCGCCGAAGCCACCCAATCTCCCTCCCTCTTCGGACGTGGTTGAATTCCCTTCGAGATTCATCGGAACCTCCTCCTATGCGACCACGAGTAGCAACTCCAGCACAGGATCCTGTGGTTTGCTAATTCCATGTCTATCTTTAACTTCTTCGTCGCGGTCGATAGCGTCCATTTCCCCTAAATTTGGGTTGATTCTCTTGTTCTTGCCTTCTCAAAACTAAAAACACATACGACTGTTTACGATCTTTATTCAACAATATCCAAGTCTCTTCTTCACCAAAAAGATCAGTTTTTTGAGTAACTTGTAGTAAATCGTTCCATATGCACCAATATCGTCCAACTTTACTTCATTCTTCGTCTCCCGAGCTTCAATTTGTCGTGTGCTTCGACGATCATTAAGACCATTAAAAAAAAAAAAACTTATTCTACTAGTGATTTCTGAAGGAACCACGGTCGCAACGGTAAAGATTCTGCTACGTCATTTTGTGGTCCCAAGTTCGAGTGCGAAAACATCATTTTGCAATCCACAGTAAGACTGCGTACAGATAGATCCACGGAGCTGCCCTTTTTCTTCTGCCAGTGATTTCTTTTAGGAGCTCTAGGAACTCTTTAATGGAACAACGATCTCGATAGATTCTTCCATAAATTCCCTAAACAACAGCCTGAGGGAAGTGCTATGTCTTTATGTGCATGTAACCTGTCTTATTATCCAACACTGAACACGCTACTTTTTTGAACTTACCCTTATATTACTGATAAATTCCAGTGCAGCGGAGGCATTGATTTCGATAAGGATAGTTCACTGTTTTCTAACTCTGGATTGTCTTCTTTAATTTGTTCTTGGAGGACACCTGAGATCTTTCTCTGGTTGGACTGCTTCCAGTGAATCCTAAATTTGCTGGGACTGTTGAAGGTGGAAACCAACGAGACTGATGGATTTGTCTTGATTGTTTTTTAGGATGGGATTATATTCCTTAATCATGTTGTTTTCCAGGTGAATTTTACTCTGCTATCCGTGGAACAAAATTGATAGAAAATGGAATATTTCTATTCGGAAAATAAAATCTGTAGGGAATAGGAGAAATAAAATAATGTTTTGTTCCTGTTTTATTCATAGGAATAATACAAGTAATTGATAGGAATAAAAATAAGGGTTAAATACTTAAGAAATTATTTGGGTTTTAAATGGATGGTTGGGTTAACCTAGGTTAGCTTTGACTCAAACCTAGGCTGGCTCAACCAACTTCGGTCGGTGATTTTTTTTAAAATAGATGTGCACAATAAACTTATTAGGAAAATAGATAAGTTTTAAATTAATTACGAAAATAGATAAGTGATTTTTTTTTATTTTTTTTTTTCAGTGATTTTTTTTTGTTTTTTTTTTACCGTCGGGATTTAAATCCCGATGGTATTTTTTTTAGTTTTTTTTTTCACCGTCGGAATTTAAACCTCGGCGGTGTTTTTTTTTTTTTTTTGTCTTTTTTTCACTGCCGGGAATTTCTTTTTTTTTTTTTGCTTTTCTTTTATACGTTGGAATTTAAGATATGATTTTTTTTATTTATTCTCGAAATTTAAATTTAGGTATTCGTTGATCGACTAACCGTCGTCCGTCTGCCAATCGATCGTCGTTCGTCGGTCGACTAGCCATTGTCCGCTCTACTGTTCGGTGACCATAGCCCTTCCATTGGTGGACCATACGTCGGACCCAGAGTTGAGTTAGTCGTCGATCGATCATCGCTCTTTGTCCACCCCAAACGATCGTCACTCGCCCGTCGATCGGTCGACTGATCGATCGTCGCCCACTGGCCACCTGTCGTTGCCCCCGTCGGTCGCGATCGACTGCGGATCACAGTCGGGCGCCGATAAGTGGTCAGTCGTGGTCGCCACAGGATCCTCGGTCCCCGCCCATCGTTGGCCGCGTATTGAATCGACCACACCGTCGCGACCATCGTTGTCGCCGTCGATCTATCGATAGCGGCGCGGCGGCGGGCGACTCATCGATGGTGGTGATCGTCGACGGCCGACGATCGCCTAATGGGCAAGTGGCGACCCGTCGACGAGATGGCGACGATCGACAGGCTGGCCGACGGACGATGGCTAATCGATCGGCGAGCGATGATTGATTGGCGAGCAAGCAGCGACTAGTCCATCAACAGGAGATGATCGATGGGCGGGCGACGACCGACTGACGGGAGGGCGCCGGTCGTCTGACGATGAGCTACAGGTAATGAAAAATAAAATACAATGTGATATAATTATTTTAGATCTCGATTATTTAAAAAAAATTAAAAAAATATATTTGGAATTTAAATTTCGAAGATTAAAAAAAATAATGTAATGAACGAAATCATCAATGAAAAAAATAAAAATAAAAATATTTTCGAAATTTATTTATTTTCATAATATGTTTACTATTTAAAAATGATTTTTTTTTCATTTTTATTTGGTTCATGTATTATTTTTTTTAATCTTCAGAATTTAAATTCCGAATATATTTTTTATTTTTTTTAAATAATCGAAATTTAAAATAATTATATCACGTTCTGTTTTATTTTTCATTGCCCGTAGCTCATTGTCGGACGACCGACGCTCTCCTGTCAGTCGGTCGTCGCTCTCCCGTCGATCGATCGTCGTCTGTCCATCGATCATCTCCTGTCGATGGACTAGTCGCCACTTGCCCGCCCATCAATCGTCGCCCAGTGATTGACTATCCGCCATCCGTCGGTTAGTTTGTCGACCGTTGCCCTCCCGTCGACGGGTCGTCGCTTGCCCATTGGGCAGTCGTTGTCGTTGGTCGACCAATCGCCACCGTCGGCAGGTCGCTTGTCGCCGTCATTGTCGGTAGACTGATTGACCGACAACGATGGTTGCGGCGGGCGATGGGTGGCGGGCAATCGATTGACGACGGTCAATCGGCCAACGGCGGGCGGGGACTGACGGTCCTGTGGCGACCATGGTTGACCGCGACTAACCACTGACTGACGCTCGACTGTGACCTGTGGTCGATCGCGACTGACGATGGGCGGCAACAGGTGGCCAACAGGCGACGATTGATCGATTAATCAATGGGCGAGCGACGGGCGACGATTTCGAACAAGCGACGATCGACCCCCGGGCTGGCAATGGCCCGTCGATGGAAGGGCGACGGTCGATCGATTGTCGAGCGGGCAACGACTAATCGATCGACGGACGACGACCGACTGACAGACGGACGATGATTAGTCGATCGCCGAATATCTAAATTTAAATTCCGGGAATAAACAAAAAAAATCAAATCTTAAATTCCAACATATAAACAAAGGAAGAAAAAAAAACTGCCGGCAGTGAAAAAAACAAAAAAAAAGAAACATATTGTATCTGCATTATCATGTGCGATGACATAGTTATGTGTGATGCCATTCATATATGCATGTGATACATATTGCATATGTCCTGAGTTGTTGCATTCGAATGAGCCATGATTGTTGCATATTATTGCACATTGTCATATATATCATTTGTATATTATACATATGATTATATGGTGCTCAGGTGACTGTGAGCTGTATATGTGTGTGATACTATTTTGTATGGATCAGATTAGTATTTAACTATTATTGTGATACTGCAGTAGATAGATCAGGTTGGTTACTGTATTTGATCATACATTGTTCATATGATTATGAGTTGATCACATGTGTGATGTTGCCCATGCATATTATTCGTACGTGTTATGTTGTTGTATACTTGTTCAGATTGTTATGAGTTGAGTCATTGTAAACCTACAAGTATGTCAGTATATGATATCATATCCAGTTGGTCAGTTTGGTATATGCATTGATTATAGTTATACTGATGGTTAGTTGTTATTACTTATAAGACTGTATAACTGATGATTTCTATATATTTATATTATATTCATGCACTATCTTTCA
Organism: Wurfbainia villosa; assembly: GCA_025175895.1. Lineage (NCBI taxonomy): Eukaryota > Viridiplantae > Streptophyta > Magnoliopsida > Zingiberales > Zingiberaceae > Wurfbainia > Wurfbainia villosa. The sequence continues at coordinate 19,373,922 of CM045991.1, read as the reverse complement.
TTTTAATGTTGAATATTATATTCACCATCACAAATCCTGGATTTTTTTATCGTCAGGTAACAAGTAGAGGACTTTTTTGATGTACTCGGAGCTTCGCCAGTTGGTCTCATCTCATCGCACTCCCGAGAGTTATAGTTTTCAGTTATGGTATATTTCGTATTTTGGATTTGAATCCGTGTGGTGAATGTATTGTTGGTTGTTGGTTGGAGTTGCATTTTTTTTCTTCAGATTTTTTATAGTATTGCTTTATTCTGTAGTCCGTCATATCGGTATGTATTATGTTGAGTTTATAACTCATATTGTGATTGTCTTCCGCTATTGTCTTACATGTATTTCATATGTGATGTGTTGGCTGCGACTAATTAGCTATGTATCAATTGTATATTATATTATCATAAGGGGTGTCGTCTGTTGGCCGGACAGAGTATACTCCGGGGCATGACAATAAGTCTTGACAATAAATATAAAAAATTTCACAAGTAGTAGACAATGATTCACTTTGCGAGGTTTGACTGATTCACTGAACGTGCTCAACCGTAATTGCTCGTCCACGAGTAAAGTAGGTATTATTTGAAAAAATAAATAAAGTAAGAATATTTATTCTTCAATTATTTTGTTTTATTATTGACATTTACTCTCTGACATTTATTGTATTCATGGAAGAAAATTGATAAAGAATACAATAGATATCCATGAAGAATAAAAATGATAGAGTAGGAAAGGAATTGCTAATCTTGGTTCGTGCAATGAAATAAATGAATTCAAACTCATCCAGGTTCCATCACTCAAAATCAATTTTATTTCTTATTAACATTTTGTTTACTTTAAGATCATTGATCCACTCCAACGGTTCAACTTTATTTCAGCAGCAGAAATCAGAATTTGAGCTAATTTCTGTATGTTCCAAATGATTTAATTCTCAAAATGGAGATTTTAAAACCATTTTTTTTTTTAACCTCTACTTGTATATTTCCATCACTGTGGTAGTAGTTGCACGCTTGTGTACGCATTGGAATGGATGATTCGTAAGTTATGTACAATTCAACTCCCCAGCCTGTATCTCGCAATTGTCGAGCCCAAAGTAAAACCTTGTACATATGTCAGTGGAACTGAGAACTACTGTTCGTCACACGGATTTTTTTTTTCCCTACATGTCTTTATATTATGATTTTTTATATCCTGTCCTATGATTTCTATATATCATATAATCCAATGTTTCAAATTTTCATATACTTGATTCTTCTGTTTCCAAAATCATTTTGATACATAATGCTTCCATAGTTCCATTAGACACCTTTATGGAGCTATATTCAATTTTTAAGTACTATCAATTTAGATACTTGTTCATTTGATAATCAATTTTAATTGATCAACACTGTTTGACTGTTTGGTATGTAGAAAATGAAGTATTTTTTATTTTTATTTTCTGAAAAATAAGAAAACATGTTTGATTTGTATTTTTCAACTGTTTTTTAGAAAGTAAGAGAGCATTTTTCAAAAAATTAGAAAACACAGAAAAATCATTTTCTAAAAAATGAGAAAATATGGAAAACAAAAAATAAAAATGAAAAACATATGAAATCAAACACAGCCTAAGTTTCTCTTTTTTCTAACCTAATTGAGTGAAACAAATGTGATTACGCTATTGAGTTTTCCTCTCATTCACTTTGCTTTCCTCATCAAATATATGGCTTGAATTGAAAAAATAAATTTTTTCAAATCCAGTCGACTCAAAATGTTCAAAATGGGCCGAAAAAATGAACCGGATCGACCTCGTTCCCCCACGTGCCATTGGTTTGTTCGATCTCAATTCTTCTCTCCTCTTTTTGACTCTTTCTCTCCCCTTCTCTTGATCCTTTTTGCCTGATTCTAGGGTTTAACACCAATCCACCCCATCCAACCGGTGCACTCGTTCTCCGAGTCCAGATGAATTCCTCGGTTAATTCGCCGCTGTCGCCGTCGATCTTCCCTTTGGTTGTCAATTCCCCAAGATTCTCCCGCCCCCCCAAGAAATTCCTTCGGATTACGGTCTCTTCAGCCGGCTCCGACGAGAGCCGGACGACGGGGAAGAGCACGCTTGCATCCGTTTTGGAGGTCCCTAAGACGCTGTGGAAGAGGACGCTGCAACCTCTGGGAGACTACGGATTCGGGCGGCGAGGAGTGTGGGAGGGAGGCGTTGGGTTGTTCATGGTCTCAGGGGCAGCTCTGTTCGCCCTCACTATAGTCTGGCTGCGTGGCATCCAGCTGCGTTCTCGGTTCAGGAAGTATCAGGTGGTGTTCGAGTTCTCCCAGGCCGCTGGGATCTGTGTGGGCACCCCCGTTAGGATCCGGGGGGTGACCGTGGGCAGCGTGGTGCGGGTTGGTTCCAGCTTGAAGAGCATAGATGCCGTCGCTGAGGTATGTGCACTGATAACTTTTAATAATTTTTTTTGTTTAAAGTTCACGAGGGACTCACAAAATTTTGGTCTTTCTCAACAACAAAGCAGAGCTTAATGCTGGTGTGCATTCACATTAAACTTGAACTGGTTGATGTGTCTCTATGAGATGCAAGCAGAAGCAATTCTAGACACTTATTGCAAAATCATTAAAGAAGAAAATAGACATTTGGAATCTTATTCTGTGAGAGAAATAATTTAAAATATTCTGATTCAACATCTAGTATTTATTTTAATCTAATTACAAAAATCAGTAATAAGGAATTGTATTTGCAAATGATCAGATCCATTCCATCACATGTTGCTGGACAATTGATTGTCTTTGAATTGATGGAAGAACAATCTTTTGATTCAAGATGTGATACTCTTGGTGAAAGAGAGAGAGATGGTCCTTAAAGGGTAACATGTTTGATAGCAATATATCATCTGCCACTTTTTTGTTTCTACACTTGTTAGTGTTGGTTAGTTGGTAATTGATTTTTGACCATCTGTGTGCTAACCTGATACTCCGTCATTGTAGACAACCAAGGCAGCTAAATTTATTTACTTGCCTGACAGAATTGTTTTCTTAGAATTTTACCATGATAATCCTTCCAATAAGCTAAATCCACTCTGACACCTCTTGATACTGTGTATTGGAGAAATATTATATAATGGGAACTCTATGGCAAGCCCTTAAAAAGGAGAAGCCTTGATTATGATAAAAGAGACAGCTTATATCTAGGTTTAAATTATTATTCCACGATAATGATGATAACTAGAATGATATTTCTGTCTCTAAAAGCAAACCGCAGAGATTGACTAATGTGTTCATCTTTCATTCATCAAATTCAGAGATAAATGTTTAATTGAATAAATATAATGCAGCTTAGAAGAATCATTTGAAATTTGGCACACAATTTGTCCCAATCACTTAACATGAAAACGATGACAATAGAAGAGCTTCCAAGTTGAACAATAAGAGTGACAATTTGAGCTACTGGTCTAGATTTTGTTCAGTGTGTTGCCATATGATCCTTTATACTGTTGTGGTGCTTACTTGCTACCCACTCACAACCTTTGTTGCCTTTTCCATTAGCCATTTTTCTGCCTGGGTTAATAAATATTATGTTTCTATGTTGGTTATTTGACCATTTGATTTGGACTAGAATTTTAGTTCTTTGCACTTCCAGTGATTCTTCATTGTGTTCAAATTGGCAAGTGATGAAGTTGCTTTCACATGTAATATGCTGTCCTGAACTAATATTGATGCGTTATGTTCCTTGAGAGTTGGAAAATTATTATGTATATCTGTTCTTTGCTTAGTCGGTTCCAATTATATGACTAGCAACTGTAACTACTTTAACCTTCACCTTGGCAGGTTGAGGATGATAAGATCTTTGTACCTCAAAATTCATTAGTTGAGGTGAATCAATCTGGCCTTCTTATGGAGACATTGATTGATATCACACCGCGAGATCCACTTCCTGAACCTTCTGTTGGTCCTCTTGATCCTGATTGTGTCAAAGAAGCTCTAATTGTGTGTGACAGACAAAAGATAAAAGGGCGGCAAGGAGTAAGCTTGGATTCCTTGATTGGAGTGTTTACACGTCTTGGAAGAGAAATGGAGGAAATTGGAGTCTCAAGAAGTTATAGATTGGCTGAAAAGGTGGCATCTGTTGTTGAAGAAGCACAACCCCTCCTTGTAAAGGTGAAAGTAATTTTTTTACTTCTAATGCGAGTTGTTGGACATTATAACCTCAAGTCTTGGATTCTTATATTTTTTTGGGATCCATTGTCCTATATTTTAATTTTCTAGTTTACAAAATTTTGATGTGTACTAATACTATATCTAGCAAAGGCAGTATTGTTCTTGGCAATATTAAGATCGCCATGTTAAATAGCTTTGTTGCTGCACACCATCGCAGTTGAATGACTTCATTAGCCTATAATTCTCTCTTTTTTGTCTAGAGTTTCATTCTAAGCATACAGTTGATTTATTGTGCCTATTCCTGCATTACTCTGGGTCGTTCTGGTTGCTATCCATTTTCAAGTACGTGCATTCTGAATCTGAAGTATGAAGAATTTGTTGTAGTGATGCAACAGATTGAAGTATTGGCTGAAGACATTCAACCTTTGCTTGCCGAGGTGCGAGATAGTACTCTGCTGAAGGATGTGGAAAGCTTAACCAAGAGCCTAGCCATGGCAACCGAGGATTTGAGGTAAACTCTACTTGATCACCAATGCACTGTTGATCCTTTTTCTCAAGTTGTACATTTATACAATCTATATCATGAGTACGGTTATCATTATGGTAATGTAAAATGATGCATCAAGTTCCATACGACTACTTGCATTATGCATTTTGTAGGCTCAATCTTCTGTCATCTTGTAGGAAGGTTCAGTCTGCCATCCTAACTCCTGAGAATGCTGATCTAATTAAACAATCTATTTTCACCCTTATCTTCACCTTGAAGAATATCGAGGTTAGCCATCCTTCTCCTCTTCCCTGATTCTGTCATTTAACAAAAAATACATCTAAGTACTTCATCTTCCTCCAGAATATCAGTTCAGACATATCCAGCTTCACTGGCGATGAGGCTACGAGGAGGAATTTGAAGCTGTTAATCAAGTCTCTCAGCAGACTCCTGTGACCCTTGCTGAAACCAAATTTGTGCCACTTCTTGCTTTGCTAAAATAAATCTGCTCGCGGCGGTGAAACAAGTGAATTGGTACATTCTTTGCTCAGTTTTCAAAGAATACAATTGCGAAGGATTACATTCGGGTTTAAATCTTCCGCTCATCCTTTTGATATTATTCACCGGTTGTTTATACGGGTCAGTTAAATGAATAAACATTTATAGTGCTTTTTTTTAACATTGATTTGTCTTGTTTCCAGATTTTGATGTCTCATGAAACCAGGTATATTTCCATAAAGATCATGACTCACGAGTTACATTGTGTTTAAAATTAGTCGTGTATAAAAATGCAATTGTAATAAGAAAAATGAAGGTATTCGAACTATTATATTAAATAATTACTTAATTTTAAAAAAATAAAATTGGTGAATTCTTCATATTATGCAATAAGAGTTTAAAAAAAAAATGCTTCATGGGCGTACTTGAAATTATCCTAGGTGGCCAATTAGTCTACCTTCCTAAAGTGCCCCCTAGAGAACTCTTTTTTACTGTTATTTTCGCACCCATTTGGACGATCCGCCTACTTGGTGTCGATGGTGTCGATGAAAATCCTCTTGACTTGGGATTGGAATTAATTTCGCCTACACCTTGTAATATCTGTATCGTATCATAAAAATTGTCTTACCATAGTGTGTGTTTCCCCATTCCATTCTTGGACAGGAACATTTTATTCTAGTTTATTTTATTTTATTGACACAAGGGGATCTAAACTGTCAAATGATATTGTAGCTGGTGATAAATTATGTTTTTTTATGAAATATTTTTTTATTTTTGACACAAGGATCGAATTATATTTTTCTATAAATACCTCTTTGTTTTCGTCGCGTGCCATTGGGACTTTATTTTATCTTCTCTTCAGTTCAATATAATATACCCATTTCTTTTTTCGAGAATTTTATTGAATTTTTCTATTTAAAGATGAATTTTGGTTCATCCACTTGACATCAAGAGCTAGGAATTAAGAAATAGAGAGATGGATGTGTTCATGGATATTAAAACCATCCCGGTGGCTTCCAATATGTAATTAGACTATTATTTATATACGATGCAGTATAGCATAGAGATGTATCTCTATGCATTAGTTATTAGTCTCAAACGTCAAAAATTTACCATGATTTATCTTCCTTACGATGTTCCGAAGATAAACTGATAAGAGCCGTTAGATTGATAAATTTCAACCTTATCAATTTTAAAAAAAAATTATAAAAAAATATCAATTCTCATCCAAAAAAATAAATTATAAATTATATTACCTCTAAAACTTATCAATATAAAATAACAAACTTTTTTAATACAATTTATATTTTTAATAAAAATTCAACAGACTTTTCCAAAGAAATGAATAATTGTTTTAAAATTTACAATGCATATAAATTTATATGTAGATATGTATTAAATTAAGCTAAATTCAAGAAAGTGCACACAAGAACACGCAAACCAGGCTTCTATCATAAATCAAAATGACTAAGAGGGCATTTGGTCAAACATAATAGATATATAAAGAAGAATGGATATGAAGGATATAACATAAAATGTGGCATATCAGATAGGGATCCTGTGACAGTGTGGAAATTACTGGGGCAGTCTGTAGCTAGAGATAAAAGTAAAAGAATCGCACATCTCAAAAACAACAATAATTATTCTTTCGGTAAAAATATAGTAGGTGAAGAGTTACTAAGTTTTAGAAGTTTTCATGGCCATAAAATAAGACAGATGATCAAATCAAAATCAAACTTTCAGAAAATTTAGGAATGTTTCTTAGAAAACTGGTTCCCGTCTTCCAGCAAAAGAAAATTCACCATGTGAGAGAACTTGAACACATACAGAGAAAACCATTTTCTTTAAGATGTGGAATAGTGGTTGGTTTGTTAAACATTGCTAATTCTCTAATTCTCTCCACAATAAATGAACATCTTGTTAAAGGATATGAAACTTCTAGATGTTAACACAGTGAGTCACATTGACTTATACAACTGCCTGCAACGTTTGTGAAGTTACAGCTCATTTCTGGATTTTTTTTTTTAATGTTTACAGATTACAAGAGAGTTATTTAGTAAATTAAAAGAACTAAATGCTAACTTTTAATGATATATTTTTCCTTGACGTAAAGATTAGGTAAAAAAGGAAATAGATTCTATAAGTGAAAAATTCACTCTTGAATGTAGAATCGATCTAAGCAGTAAGGTAAGCACGGCCAAAATCAGATAAGAGGTAAATATACAACATTAGATTGTGTGGGTAAACGGTGCATGAGATACAGAGAAGTCAAAGTATAATAAATATATATGAAAAAAGAACCACCTAAAAAAATACAACTATCTCAGATTTATTATTTAGCTGGAAGGAAAACCAATCATTATCATCATACGGCTCAAATTTAATCAGACACAACCCAAATACCACTTCCAATTAGGGCAACGCACATCTACGACAACAAATACAAATATATGCATCGATTACCCGCTATCTATGCACTCTATAGAGGGTTTGAACGGACAACTAAACATCCACCGAAATCTTAGGCAGACATTTGCATATCGAAGAAGGAAGGAGGCTATGAACTTCGGAATCTAAAGACATGGAATAAGGCTCTACTGTCCAAGGTCTTATGGTATATTCAGGACAAACAAGACTCATTATAGATTAAGTGGATCCATCAGACATATAAGGCATACAAACCTAGACTTGGCAGATGAAGTATACTGACTCACCATTGATGATTAAGAAGTTTTTGCACATCAAAGATGAGATATTAAGAAGAGAGGGATCAATAACAACAGCATCCAACAAACATACAATATGGTTCACCAAAGTAGGTAAAGGGGTTGATAAAGCTTATGAGTACTTCAAAAGGACAAGGACCAAACAACGATGGGTCAATACGGTGTGAAAGTAGTACGTCCAACTTAGTCATGCCCTCACAGTTTGACTGTTGGCTTATGGGCAACTAACCACCAAAAACCACTTGTCATTTGTAGAGGATAAGAGTTGCCCTTTTATGTCAGTGCAGAGGAGACGGATCATCTATTCTTCAGGCGTCCCATCTCAAGTTTGTTATGTAGAAAGGTCAGAAGCTGATTTTACATACTGCACTTGAATTTTGACGAAGGCAAGAGACTTTCATACGTATATGAGAGAGCATTGTAGATCTCTTGACTGATATAAATATATTTATCTATAAAAAAAAGTGTATCGACTGACCTAAAAAAAATTCATCTTTTTAACAAAATCCAATTGATGCGACGGGGAAAATCTGTTTACTCCTTTTTCAATGCAGTGAAGCACTGAGGGAGATCTCAGAGGATTCTCACAGACCGCAATCAGTAGAGAATAAGAAGATGAAGTAGATGAAATGCAAAAATCAGCACCAGCAATCGAAACTCAGATACAAGATGTAACGTGGTTCGGAATAAGGATTCCTACTCCACGGAGGTGAGTTTTCTCACCGGGGACAGTGCCCAAGCACTTTCACTAAGAAGGTCCTCCTTTACAAAAAAGAAATTTCTGGAGGTGGAGGAAATGAACCTCTTACAATGATATCACTAGACGAGAAAAAACACAAAAGATGTAACAACAACAAATCACTGCCCTTCTTCTCCGGCGAAATGGTTGTCCCCTCTTTTCCTCTCTGGTGTCTTCTTCCCTTCTGCTGGGTTGGAATAATTGCGGATCCTTTTCTCCTCTTTGCTCCCTCCCTTTTATCCTCCTTTCTTCCCCATCGTAACGTCGTGGGCTGTCTCCATCGTACACGTGACCACCACCTCCACCTGGAGAATAATTCTGTTACAGATATGAGGAACGAAGGTTCCTCGGAATATTGTGTGGGGGCCTCCCCAGCCATTGCATAACGCCTCTTCCTCTATTTTTCAGGTAACTAGGTTAGACTGTCTCCCTCAACCATCCACTTTAGGTGAAGCTACCCCTTAGCGAAGTGTCTTCCGTCTCTTCTTTGCCATGCCAATTGCTTCTGCTAATTCTCCCGTGCCAATTGCTTCTGATAATTCTCCCGTGCTAATTGCTTCTGCTAACTCTCCCGTGCCAATTGCTTCTGCTAATTCTCCCGTGTCAATTGCTTTCGATATTCTCCCGTACCAATGACTTCTGATATTCGCGCCCGAACCATTCTTCCGTTTCTCCCTTCGCTGAGCCTAATATTTTGGATCGGATTATGGGTCGCCCGCTAACCCTTCTATCGGGAACTATATAGAAAAAGGTACCAGCAGTATCATTAGTCAACCCCGAAAAATAGTCAAGCGAAGTTATAAGTTTGACTTTCCAAATGTACATAAAGTTTATGACCTATTCTTCATTTCTTAACTTAAATCCATCCGTTCCCTTGTAACTCCCTTATGTATACTCAAGGAGGCCCGATGGGCTCGTGGGCTCCGCTTCTCCTTCTCCTTCCATGCAGTTGAATCGTCACGGAAAACCCTATATAAACCCCTGCCTTCTCCTTTTAGGTATCATTTAGTGTGCTTAACCATCCAGCCTGTTCTTCTCCTTCCGTGATTTTCACCGGCGGCGTTTCGGCGACCCAGTCCTTCCTTTCCCCACACGATTCTTCCTTAACCTCCGAGTAAGTGCTCTGCTTTGTTTACACCCATGGCTCCTAGGACCATCTCTTCACCCGCCTGGTATGAATATACCATAACCCAGTTAGATTGTAACCATTATTTCTTTAATATTAAGAACAACTATATAGACCCCTCTATAAAATATTATTTCACGACTAAGCTGCATCGGCCCCATAATCCTCCTCTCGGTTTGACATGCTTTTTCTCCGAACAATTTCTTAACGACCTATCCCTGTCGGTACCATCAGTCTATTTGGACCTTCTAAACTTCTATGGACTACCCCTGAACCAATTCACCCCCAACTCCTTTCGAATTTTATCGGGAGCTCATATAGTGTTCTAACACTTGAATCTCTCTTTAACCCCTGAAATATTCCATTGCTTCTTCCAATTAAAATCTTCCAAGGCAGGTCTCTTTTATTTATCTAGCCGTTCAGACTGCCAATTCTTGGTGAACCTGCCTACTTCCCACAAGGGCTGGAAAGAATTGTATTTCTTTGTACAACTTCCCGAGTCTCTACCCTATTCTGATACATGGAAGGTAGCCCTTCCCGAATTGCCTCCCTTCCGGAAAATGAGGACCAAATGTTCCTTCCCGGAAGTGTATAGAGTATTAAGAGAGTTACATTACTGCTCAAACCATCTAATAGAAACTCCCCTTTTAAGCCACTTTGGATTGTCTCCTCTACCTTTGACGACTTCGGTTGCTGTAGGTAGGATGATACTTACCCTGTAATATGACTTCCTTTCTATGTTATTCATCTTTCTTATCAGTATACCTTGCAGATAATCTAATGCAGAAGGCTTTGGTGGAAGGGGAGGCGATCGAGGCTGCCAAGAAGAAGAAAATCTCGACTAAAAGAGGCAAATCAGTAGCAGCTCCGTCATCCCCCCGGAAAAAGCTGCGGCTCACCAAGAAAGGAGCCTTAAGTTCATCGGCTCTTCTCCCCTCATCTTCCGACCAGCCAGGGTCTCAACCCCTAGCCATTTATGAGCCAAGAAGAGGAGGCAATACCTCCCCTGTCCCTTCTCCATCTCCTCAAGGAGGGGATTCTCCCTCCCATTTTCTTCATTCCTCCCCATCTGCACAAAATTCACCCCACCTTCTCATACGGAATCCCTCCAAGCTCCTATACCTTCCGACTCAAGAGCTGCTCCTACCCCCCTTCGTCGTATCAGACCCCCATCCTCCTCTGAAGGGGAGGATCCTTCCCTTCCTGTTCCTCCGAGGGTCACGTTGGGATCCCTGCTGAAGATTCGACACCCCTCGGAGGTAAAATTCTTCAATCAGTCGGGCATACAAGGCCCTTACGAGCAAGTGAGCAAGCTGTTGGAAGAGGTATTTACTCTTTATTTTCCTCCTCTTCACTATGGGTATCTCTACATGCCGATGTATACTGATAATTTTTCCTTCCCTTTAGGCCTCCACCCAACATAACAAAATGGTGGTTCAGCTGACCCAATTCCAATCTAGTGTGGAGACTCGCCACTTTGCCGCTGTATCACAACAAAAAGAGCTCGTTCGGCGGTTAAACGAGCAAGAGGCCAAGGATGTGGACCTAAGGGGCCAATGTGAAGATGCAATGATGCAATTGGCCCTGGTCCGAAGCGAGAAGGAAGAGCTACAACAAAAAAATGAAGAACTCGAACAGCGCCTCTTCCTACAATCCAGTGAGCTGCAATAGGTAGACGTCCTGACCCGGGAACTGAAGGAGTATAAGGGATATCTTGGGGACGCCATGATCAAGGATGCTGACTCCTCGGCTACTATTATACAGCTTCAACAAGAACGCCACCGTCTTAACTGAGCGTCAAGCTGGCGATTACGAGGAATCTGCAGAAAAGTGTCAGGAGCTTTCCTCCATGGTAGCGGCTCTTCCCCAAACCTTATCGCCAGTGGCTCGGCAGCAATCTACCCTCCACCAGGAGTATTTTGAAGCTCTTTCAGCCTTAGGACAACAAGCTATAAAGGCAGCCACCGAAAGAGATGCTTTGGCGGCTAAATTGGCGGAAAGTCAAGCTCAGGTGGTTCAATATCAAGACCAACTGAAGGAGCAAGAAACCGACCTCAAATGACGCTATGTCAAGAAGGGGGTAGATTTATTTATACTAGGTTTTGAGGGGTCCTCGGCTCAAAATGCCGAACAAGGATACCCGCCTCCCGGCACAGACACTAGCTATTTAGATTCCACAGAGGCGCTAGCTAAGTGTCCGCCCGAACTCTTTGAGTTGTAATTTCTACTATTCTCTCCTTTAGTAATTTTGTCCATAGCTTCTTTTTTGCTTCTGAATGATGAATTTCTCCATCCGTGTAGTTGTCATCATCTTGTCATGTTTCTTGACGGGTCGAGAATTCTGGACCAATTTTAAACTACTCCCTTTTTATACCGTTATTTCTTTTCCCGTGTCGTATGACACAATCACCTTGTTAGTTTGGGAGACTTATTGGGGAGGTTTTGAACGACATTATTCATGTCCGACCCGATTTTGGTTCGGGGATTTGCTTGAAGGGTTGGGCCTGATATCATTCATATCCGTCTCGATTTTGTCTCGGGGATTTGCTTTAAATGACTCTTGCCTGTTGGTTTTCCCCATTCCTTTTACTGCTTCGGAAACTATATCAATCTCTTCGTCTTCTTCCCCTTCCCAAGAACTTCTGCCATCGCTTCCCTTCCATTATAAATCCTTGCCCTCCATGTATTCTTCCTCCTATTTCACTATCATGGCTTCAGAGGGGCACCCTATCGAAATTTCTTCAAATTCAGAATCTTTCGAGTGCAGGGTGGGCCACGAAGACTTGAAGATTCAGAGACCCGCTCAACTACCACTTCCGCTTTTCGTCCTCTTCCTTTTCCGCCTCACACTCCAACTCCAACCCCTCCTACAGGGAGGTCCTTTCGTGCTCCCTTCCCTTCCTTCCGCAATAGAGTGTGGAATCCTCCCTTCACCTGGGAGTATACAGTGGGAGACCCCCGTGCCGCTGCCGAACTTCCTCCACTTCCACCAGCGCTGACTTTCATCCCAGTCCCCCCGGCGGAAGCTCATCCTTCTCCGTTCGATGAAGGTCCATCAGTCATTCCTCCGTCTCAAGGCGAGCGCTTCAAGGTCATCTTGGCGCCCTCTCCCCCCAAAGAGACCTCTCCGCTGTCATTAGGAGTAATCAGAGAAAATCTGTATAGATCAAATTAATGTAATCATTTCAAATATATCAATAAAAATGAGGGAGGGAACTTGATGTTTGCTTTTGTCTTTTTCTCGTAGAAGTAAGGTTTCTGTCTTCAAAAGGACTGTGATCTGGTTCGAACATACCTTCTTCTATCATCACCTGTGTGGACCCTCTTAATTACGATTATAGTCCATTCGACCTTCCTTCATACGTTTCCTCTTCTTTCTTGGCATTTATAGTCCTATTTCTTCTACCAATAAATGCACTTTTCCTTAAATGCTATAAACCTCACGACCCTTACAGTAGCTTTCATCCTTTCCTTCTCTTTTTGTTTGCCATGGACAGAATATCTGAACAGGGCAGCAGTTCCTCTCCTTCTGAAGAGCAGATAAACGAACGCCGCTACATATCTAGCCTGGAGGAGCAAGTGAAGTATTTACAACAACGGTTGAAGGAAACTTCCGTCAGCAATCGCTCCCTGCGTCAACAACTGGTCGGGTCCCAAAAGGAACTGGCCAAGCAAATCTTCTGCGGCCAGTCTTCACGGCAATTCTTGTGTCATTCCCGACCGCACAAAGGAGCTCCATCCGTTCCTCCCAACAAAGAACTGTAATACCCAAGATGTATAAGGGTTTCTGTTTGTTATTTTCCCTTGTAAATGACTCAGAATATGTAATTCTCTCGCATCAATGAACTTTCTCAGTTTATCTTCTTTCTCCAGTATCTTCTGAGTTGTGTCACACTTTACTTCTTTCGTATTCACATAGACTCACATATAACTGAGGCATATTTTGGCTCTTCCGTCTTTTTACTCTGCTGGGTATATAGAATCATTAAATGAGCCAACTCTGCTATTTTACAGGAATAAAACAATACAAAGTTAAACAAGAACTTCAACTTCTCCCACTTTACAGGGACAAAAAGTGATACACAACTGAGGAGATCTCAGTTCTTCCGTTCCGCCACCGCACGGGGATATCTTCCGCTTCGCGGGGATAAAATTTTTGAGTATAACCGAATGCATTTCGGTTCTTCCATTCCGCCACCACACGGGAATATCTTCCGCTTCGTGGGAATAGAAATTTATACATATAATTCATAACCGAGGAATCTCGGTTCTTCCGTTCCGCCACCCACGGGGATATCTTCCGCTTCGCCTCGCGGGGATAGAAATTTATATATATATAATACATAACCGAGGAATCTCGGTTCTTGGATTCATACCGTGCGGGATATCTTCGCTTACGCCTCGAGATAGAAATTTTGAGTATAGCAAGATGAATTTTGGTTCTTGGTTCGCCACGCTTGCGAGATATCTTCCGCGCCTGAGATAAAAATTATATATATATAATACATAGCAGGAATCTCGGTTCTTAGTTCCACCACCGCATGCGAGGATATCTTCTTAAACGCCTCGCGAGATAGAAATTTATATATATATATATAATATATGTAGGGGATCTCGGTTCTTCCGTTCCGCCACCGCACGGGGATATCTTCCGCTTCGCCTCGCGGGGATAAAAATTTATATATATGACTCAGAAGCCATCAACATAAAGGAGGCAACGTTTTCATATCATCCCTCTTTTGTGCTTGTCTTCCGAAGGGGAACACCTATATCCGCCCCTTCCCCTGCAAATGAAGGTTTTAGTACATAACGGGTCATTTAGAAAAAATAACCCTTCTTTCCCTTTCACTTAGGGCCTCCTTCACCACAGACGAGGAGCCCAATAATAGTTACAAGCTCACTCTCCTCCCTTTTATAGGGGATCCTTTTGTCTTCGTTTCTTTTGCTATCTTCATCCCTTTGCCTTTTCATCTCCTTCTTCTCCGTCTGTTCGTTTCTCCGCCGCCATACTCCGTTGCCTCAATCCCTTTTTTCAGCCCTTTCTCTTTATTCTTAGACCCTCAAAATGCATTCTACCTTCTTCCAGGAGATAGCGGGTCGTTATCCACATCGCAAGAGGAAGGTCGGTCAGCCGTCGACTCTGTCTTCTTCTTCACTTTCCCCGGTCACCACCAGACCTGCTTCATTTCGCCTGTCTTCCTCTCCCCCCCTGCATCCCTTGTTACTTTCGCCCCGGAGAAAATCGGGACAATTAGTCCTTCCTCGATTTCTCCGGCATTTACAAACCCTAGCTCTCATACTTTTTCTCCCTCTGCCACCAATATTCAGAAGTCGCCTTCTCCTTCACTGCAACTTGAGGATGAACCTGGGGAGGATGCGCTTCCATGTCAGCCGATGACAGAGGCTGGCTCACCCCTGCCTTCTATCTCCCCTGAATACCATTCTTCCTCCGAACCCATGGCGGTTGATGTCCCCTTACTACAAACTTCCCCCTCCACTCATCGCCTGAAGAGCCCTTCTCCTCCCACAAATATCATCCCCCTTCTCCCCATCACCAGTGAACTCCCCACCTCAGTATCATCCATCCCATCTTCTTCCTTTTCTCCCAGGAGTCTTCGGATCATGAACTTAGAGGAAGTGGTTCCTCGCATGGAAAGCCTACGCCATGCTCTAGATTTGGTATGTTTTCTCAATTAGCTTCCTTAGCTTTGTCTTACTAACCGATTTCTTTTCCACAACCGGCATGCAGGCCTTGACCAACCATCAAGAGTTGGATCGCTCCCTCCATCAATATCGGGCTCAAGCTCAAGAATGGGAGCGGCAACAACGGAAAGATTTGGCGAATACTCAGAATCAAGAACGACTCCTGTTACAACAATTGCACCTGTGCCAGGAGCAATTAGCCGAAACTCGCCAACAAATTCAGATGGATGATGATACTATTGCAGCGTTAAGGGAACAACAGCGATCAGGTGTGGAACCACCCGTCCCCCAGCGGGAAGTCCAACCGGCTCCTCTTGATAAGGAGTCTTCCTCGGCTCAAGAGTTAATACGTCTTCAAGGGCAGGTAGCAGAGCTCCTCAAGGGGAAGCAACAAGATTTTGACGCCACCGCTCGCCTTCAGGTTCAATACCGACGAACACAGGATAAGATAGGAGACCTCCACACCCGCTTGTGCAAGGAGGTACAAGAAAACTCATCCCTCATAAATTTCAGGGCGCATGCTCACGCCCGTCTACGCAGGCAAGAGACTTCCCTCCGGAGTGGGCCTTGAACTTCGCCGGACGGATCTTATTGAAGCGATGGAGGATTTGGCTTCTATGCGTCAAAATATGATGGAGATGACACACCTTGTGCAGCAGGACCAAAATTCTCGAACCGACGATGTTTCCATACTAGCCGATGCTATTATGGAGGTGTCACGCCGCTATGTTGATGTACGCCGAGAACTTCAAGAACAACAAGAAAAATGCCAAAGTCTTCATCGAGAGCGAAGCCCTGACCGTCCGAACCGCCAGGAGCGACTCATCATTTTACTGCGCGCCACTTATCAGGACGGATTTAATGAAGTGATTCGGCAGTATGCCGACCAAGGATTACCTCCTCCAACTTATCCTTCATTTTCTTTAAATTGAGAGGCTGACTTTCGACGTTATCCTCCCGACCGATTTAAGCTGTAATTCGATATCTTGTTTTGAAACGGGAATTTCAATTTCATTTTCTTTCTCTTTTTCAAGATTTATTAACAGTACCGTATTGCTCTTGTAAATAACTTATTAATAAAATTTGGAGAATACTTGACATCTAATTAACGCTATCAAGTTAAGAAGTACTCCCCTTCGGAGTCTCATATTTTCTCTTCTTCTATTCCCTACTTCTCATACAGTGTGAAAAAGTTTTAAATGAATGACATTCCAAGGTCGTGGAAGCTCTTTGCCTTGGTCATCTTTCAGATAATATGCTGACCACGCTTTCAGATGCGTTATTTCATAGGGTCCTTCCGGTTTGGAGTTAGCTTTGAGGTCTCAGTAGGATTAACTTTATGAAAACCAATCCCCTTCTTGAAATCTCCGAGACATCACTTTCTTATTAAAGGCTCGCTGCACTCTTTGCTTGTAAAATTTCGCTCGCCTCCGTGCCATCTCCCACTTTTCCTCCACCAAGTCCAATTCAGTGCTTCGGATAAGTTGGTTCTGATTTGGTTCGTACGCCTTTATCCGAGCGCTATTTAACAGAACCTCGACCGAAATAACGACTTCTGTCCCATCCACCAAATCAAGGAGTTTCTCTGTTCTTTGTCTTGGGTGTAGTTCGATAGGCCCAGGCGCTGGTAACTCTTCTACCCAGTTTCCCCTCTGAGCCCCCAATTTGGTCTTTAATCCTTGAATGAGGATCCTGTTAGTCACCTCCACTTGCCCGTTAAGCGAGGTGAGCTACGAAGTGAAAGCCTTGAATGTTGAGACTTTGGCACCATTCTTGGATCTTTTTCCTTGGGCTGCCGTCCATTGTCGCGGCTATTTTTCGAGGAATACCGTATCGACAAACAATGTTTCTCCATAAGAACTGTATTACGACATTCTCAGTAATTCTGGCTAGGGGCTCTGCCTCCACCCATTTGGAAAAATAATCCACAGCCACCAATAAAAACTTCTTCTGTAAAGATGCCGCTGACATCAGACCTACTATATCCATTCCCCATTGATCAAAAGGACAGGAAGAGACCACGACTTTCATTAACTCAGCCGGCCGTTCGGAACGGTTGCTATGCTTCTGACAAGCGATGCAGGCTTGCACTATACGAGCAGCATCTTGCTGGAGAGTAGGCCAAAAATACCCTGCTAATAAGGTCTTTCTTGCTAAAGCTCTCCCTCCTAAATGATTGCTGCAGCAACCTTCATGAATCTTCCGGAGTACCCATTCCGCATCCTCATTTCCCAAACATTTCAATAAGGGTCGTCCGAAAGAAATCTTGTATAAGTCTTCATTTAAGAGGGTGAACCGTTTTGCTCGGCTTATTAAAGCGGATGCCGCTATTTTTTCTTCAGGGACCTTCCTGTGCCGTAAATAAGCTATGATATCAGTCCTCCAATCAAGAATTAGGCTTGATTCGGGTGCGTCTTCCTCTACGCTGCATATTGCTAAAGAAGTATGGATTTTCGTATGGACCGTTTCCGAGGACTTCATTCCTTCCATAGCACTAGCCATCCGAGCCAATTCATCTCGCCTTCCGTTATTCTCATGGATTTACTTTAAGAGGACCTGACAGAATTGAGCTTTTTCTTTCTCAAAAGCCTTCAAGTACTTATGCAGCCTTTCCTCTCGAACCGCAAAAGAACCTTGAAGTTGTGATATTACCAACTGGGAATCCGAATGGATTACAATGGAAGAAGCCCCCACCGCTTTAGCAGCCTGCAATCCCGCTAGAATTTCTTCATATTCCGCCTCATTATTAGATGTCCGATATTCCAGGCGAACGACTAGTCGAGTTTCTTCACCATCAGGGGAAATTAATAGAACACCGACGCCGCTGCCTGTAGATCCTGAAGAACCGTCTACGAATATATTCCATGCCTCTGATCCCTCCTCCTTTGCTGTCGAACCCTCTTCCGAGCCGCAGGGTACCTCTGCTAGAAAATCAGCAATCGCTTGGGCCTTGATAACCGTTCGAGGTTGATAGTGAATATCATACTCGCTTAGTTCTACCACCCATTTGGCCAATCTTCCAGAGAAATTGGGCTTAGTGACGACCTTGCCCAATTCGCTGTGTGTTAGAACGGTGATGGGATGAGCCAAAAAGTACGACCTTAATTTGCGGGCGGTTAACACTAGGATATATGCCAACTTCTCTAGCTCCGTATAACGGAATTCCGCCCCCTTCAGGATATGGCTGGTATAATAAATATGCTGCTGGTGATAACCTTCTTGTTTCAATAATACCGAACTAACGACTCCCTCTGAGATGGCCAGATACATCCATAATGGTTCTCCGGCTATTGGTTTGGCTAGCAGTGGGAGTCCAGCCAAATATTTCTTCAACTCCTAAAAAACCTGTTCACATTGATCATCCCACTGAAATTTAGTAGTCTTGTGTAGGATCTTGAAGAAAGGCAGCCCTTTGTCCGCCGATCTGGCTATGAATCATGATAAAGAAACAATCCTGCCCACCAGCTTTTGGGTTTCCCGCAGATTAGCGGATGACTTCATGTTACATAGTGCTTGCACCTTCTCAGGGTTGGCTTGCAACCCTTTCTCAGTCACGATGTACCCCAAGAACTTGCCGCTCTTTACTCCGAACAGACATTTGTTAGGGTTTAGCTTCATATTAAACCGCCTTAATGTAGCGAAGGTTTCATTTAAGTCCTTGACTAAATCCCGAGTGTCCTTCGATTTGACTAATATGTCATCCACGTAGACTTCCATATTTTTCCCTTTCTGTTCTGCAAAGATTTTGTCCATAAGACGCTGATAGGTGACCCCTGCGTTCTTTAATCCGAACGACATTACCACATAAGCGTATAACCCTCCTGCAGTCACAAAGCTAACCCTCTTTTGATCTTCTTCGGCCAAAGGTATTTGATGATATCCTTGATATGCATCCATTAGGGACACCACTTCATATCCCACAGTAGAATCCACCAATTGATCAATACGAGGCAAGGAGTGACAGTCTTTAGGACACGCTTTATTTAAATCACGAAAATCGATACACATCCTCCATTACCCCGAAGGCTTGGAGACTAAGACTACATTGGAAACCCATTCGGGAAACTGGATTTCCTTTACATGACCCGCTTTTAGCAGTTTGTCCACTTTTTCGGCTATCACCTTGTCCTTTTTCGGTCCAAAATGTCGCCTTTTCTGTTGGACGGGTCGGGCTCCTTTAGTGATATTGAGATGGTGTTCAGCCACTCGAGGGTTGATCCCCGTGAGATTATGCACATCTTTTGCAAAGATGTCTTCATTCTTCTTCAGGCAAGCCACCATCTCTTCTTTGGTTTCCAGCTGTTGTGCTATTCGTGTGGCCTTTCTTGGAGCGATTTCCACCAGTTCTCCTTCCTCTATTTTTCCAGCCTTGGGGGGATTCCTCCGAGGCCGACATCGGTGATGATGATAGCTTTGCCTTTGAGGTCATTGGTTGGGCTTTCTTACGATCGTCGAACCATTTGCACTGAGCTCACTGGAGGCCTTACATTCTCCACGGACTTCTCCCACCCATTGACCTACTGAAAATTTCAACTTTTGGTGATATGGGGAAGCTACCGCCTGAAAAAGGGTGAGGAAAGGGCGCCCAAGAATAGCGTTATAAGTGGACGGGCGTCCTGATGAAGAAAGGGATTATCTTGGTTTTTGGTGGGCTTTACGCCCGAGTTAAACGATGAAATGCACTTGAGGGTGTACTACATGCCTGCGAATCCAAAGAGGGGTGACCACATCTTCTAGCCGGGCATTCCCTACATCTGTCAAAGGCTTCTTGAAAGAGGATGTTGGCGAGCTTCGAATCAACCAACACCGACCAATAATTGGCCAGGATATCTGAATAACCAAGGCGTCCGTGTATGGGCGTAGGACACCTGTAAATCTTGGCCCGAATGAAGCAGGCGGTGCAACTTGAATAATGCAGTCGGTGGCGATGGCCAAACTTTCCATGAGCAGGCATATGACTTCGCTTCGGTTGGAGTCATCGGTAGGTCCTCGGTTATAACATGAATAACTCCTCGTGTGGGGCGTTATCTAGATTGAATGAAGGGCCCTCACGATGGGCCTCCTTGGGAGACAACCTCTTGGGGAGCGTTTGAGGAAAGTGACTTGAGGTTGTTGATTATAGGCCCGGATGAGTTACATTGGGTCTGGGGCCTGCAGTCGGTCCTCTGCTGAACCTTACTTCATGATATACGATGGAAGCGATCCAATTCCTCTTGTAACTTGAAACATCGGCCACTAGTGGCCAGTATGATATTGGCAGAAGGGCGAAGAATGAGGCGGGGGAAGTGCGTGGGATCCCCATCCTAAGGGGTTGTAGCACCGCTGATCATAGAATTCCATCTCTCATTCCTTCCAAGTCCTTGCAGAAGGAAGCGCTTCAGCGGCCATGATTTGTAATGGCGGGACGGGGCGAACACCTTGCAGCATTGGACGAGGTCTCGGAACCTCCTGTCAAAAAGGTCTTGTATACTCCCGTCGAGGGGGCGCGAGGAGCGGCGAGCTCTTTCGATTGGGGATCGCGCGGCAGTCCGTTCAGCTCTCCATACCTTTAATCCTTCTTCTTCGCGGATAAACTGCTCCGCACGGCTTAGTAGCTCCTCATAACTATCCGTAGGTTGTCTTAACAAGGAACTGAGGAAGGGGCCCTCCTTCAACCCGTGCTGAATAGCGCCTCTGAAAGATTCGGATCGGGCTGAGGGGATTCCCCTAGCTGCAGAAGTGAATCGGTGAAGATACCCCCTAAGGGATTCTGAGGGTCCCTGGGTGATATGCATTAACATAGAGGCGTCCTGTTTATACGCCTTGCAGCTGACAAATTCCCGACTGAACATTCTCTGGAAATCAGCGAAACAAGTGATGGATCCTGGGGGTAGAGTATTGAACCACTTTTGTGCCGAGCCGGTTAAGGTGGTCCGGAAAACTCGGCATTTGAGAGCATCGGTATAACAGTGGAGCGAGGCCGCTCCGTCGAACTGAGATATGTGCTCTTCGGGATCCGTCGAACCATCATACTTATCGATCTGAGGATTCCGGAAGTAGGACGGAGGGACTTCAGAGAGAATGTCCATTGTAAAGGGACTGAGCTCGTATACTTCCGGAGGTCTGGTTGATTGACTTTCGCCCTGTTCTTCCCTGCGCGTTTGGGTGAAGGGCATAGTGTTTTGAGGCGTTCTTCCCCCAAGTCCTCCTCCAGGCAATATTTCCCCATTGACGGCTGTACGAGATGGAGGAGGCATTTTTGGGGGTGGGCCTCTGGAAGAAGGTTCCCCGGAATGCGGATGCAGATACCCGGTCCTTCTCCTTTCCCTAGCGAGGGCTTCTGTGATAGCGTCATCCATCAGGGCCTTCAGCTGCGATGGTAGAAGGGTGATGGGGCGCTCCTCCGCTGCAGAGGTAGCAGGTTGTTGTACTTCTTCAGGTTGCATCTCGACGTCCAGCTCAATGTTCCCACAGACGGCGCCAACTGATGCGACGGGGAAAATCTGTTCACTCCTTTTTCAATGCAGTGAAGCACTGAGGGAGATCTCAGAGGGTTCTCACAGGCCGCAATCAGTAGAGAATAAGAAGATGAAGTAGATGAAATGCAAAAACCAGCACCAGCAATCGAAACTCAGACACAAGATGTAACGTGGTTCGGAATAAGGATTCCTACTCCACGGAGGTGAGCTTTCTCACCGGGGGCAGTGCCCAAGCACTTTCACTAAGAAGATCCGCCTTTACAGAAAAGAAATTTTCGAAGGTGGAGGAAATAAACCTCTTACAATGATATCACTAGACGATAAAAAACACAAAAGATGTAATAACAACAAATCACTGTCCTTCTTCTCCGGCGAGATGGTTGTCCCCTCTTTTCCTCTCTGGTGTCTTCTTCCCTTCTGCTGGGTTGGAATAATTGCGGATCCTTTTCTCCTCTTTGCTCCCTCCCTTTTATTCTCTTTTCTTCCCCATCGTAACGTCGTGGGCTGTCTCCATCGTACACGTGGCCACCACCTCCACCTGGAGAATAATTCTGTTACAGATATGAGGAACGAAGGTTCCTCGGAATATTGTGTGGGGGCCTCCCCAGCCATTGCATAACGCCTCTTCCTCTATTTTTCAGGTAACTAGGTTAAACTGTCTCCTTCAACCATCCACTTTAGGTGAAGCTAGCTTAGGTCTATGACTCATGGGTGACCTAGCCCTAGGGCTTCTCACCAACCCGAACCAATTCCTTTTTTTCTTGTGCCAAACTTCCTTCGGATCAATCAGGTTGAGCCGACCCCTTAGCGAAGTGTCTTCTTTGCCATGCCAATTGCTTCTGCTAATTCTCCCGTGTCAATTGCTTCTGCTAACTCTCCCGTGCCAATTGCTTTTGCTAATTCTCTCGTGTCAATTGCTTTCGATATTCTTCCGTACCAATGATTTCTGATATTCGCGCCCGAACCAATCTTCCGTTTCTCCCTTCGCTGAGCCGAATATTTTGGATCGGATCATGGGTCACCCGCTAACCCTTCTATCGAGAACTATATAGAAAAGGTACCAGCAGTATCACCAATTGAAAGCCGCAAAGAAGAGCGATATACAAAGAAAAAGAAAGAAATTGAGGTCATCTATAGGGCGAGCGAAGGTAGACCAACGACGGTAGCTGTGACGGAGAGCCTTCAATTTATAAAGGCAGAGTCACGCTGCTAGTAAGGGTAATGCTCACAGGTAGAAATAATCAATAAATGTATTGACTATTAACTACCCTAAAAATTCACTCTTTTGACCAAGCTCCGAAAAAAACTCGCTGCCAAATTTAGTCTAAGATGAACAGGCATAAAAGAAGCACGGCATCGAAAGAAGGTAATAGAAATTGAGGTAACCTGGAACCCCAGCGACGGGTCGCGATGGAGGAACAGGGAATGCGAGAATACGAGGTCGCCGAGAGGCCAGCAGAGAACATAAATCAGGAAAGAGGGCTTCGGATTACGTAAAGAGGACCGATTAATGCTTCAACCTTCTTTCTTGGGTAGCGGCAAGAAGACGAGGCATAGATTCGATCATCCATATCTCTTTAGATGATCATGAACACACTACCGCATCATACGTCGCAAGCGCTGCCGCACGACACGCAGAGCGTTGAGCTGCGGGGCCGACTTCTCCTCCAATCGAAGGGAGGCGATTACCGCGTGTGTTAGATATCCTAACACGAGTTAGGAGTCGGTATAAGAAATGAAATTCTGATTAGCTAAATGGTCCATCATAATTAAGAGAATTAGATTCCCCATTGTGCTCCTTAAAATCCTTTTTTCCAGAAAAACTTGAGGGCGTTGCCTGTTATCATTTTTTCAAAAAAGATAACCTAGTTTTAAAATTTTGAAAATGTTATTTCATTCTATTTTTTTTTTCGGAAACGTCGGTGATTTTATTTAAAACTGTTATTATTTTTTTCAAAATTAGCAATTTGGTCAAATTTGACCTTATGATACCTAATAAAATTATTATATATTATAATAATTTTAAACAAAGTTACTATAAATAATATTTCGTGGGTAATAATTATGAATAAGTAGAGATAAATTTATTTTGCAGTTGTGGCATATAAAAGATAATAAATGAGATGCTGTTTTTTTTGATAATTTTTGAAAATGAAAATAGGAGTGTTCTTTTATTTATTTTTTATAAAGGTTTGGATTTTTTAAAAAAAATGAAAAATATTTATATTTTTTGTTTTTAAATTGGATTCTCATTCATATTTTGCCCGATTAATTTTTTTTTTGCTCCTTGATTTCCCCTTTTTTTTTTCTTAAACTTAGCGTCAAAAAATTAGGCTAAAAACTGAAAAAAAAATCTTAAAAAAAAAAAAAAAATACAGGGAATGTTGTTGACATAAAATGGATTTTCGGATTTTTAAGGAATCACGAATGGCACAAATTAGTTTATCTAAAAATAAACTAAAATTAGTTTTTATTTTAAAAATTATATAATTTATTTCTTAAAATAGTTTCATTAATTTTAGAAAACATTTTTAAATAATTAATTTTTTAAAATGCATATAGTTTATATTGAAAAAAATAACACAATTTAAAATTAAATCGAGATCTCTATCAATGGAAGTTTGATAGCTTTCACTAGAACTGAATATTTTAACGGGAATCCAAATGAAAATAGCTAAACTGCGAACATTCTACCTCGAACATATAACTTGTGTTCTCTGTTTTCTTTGTCGCCTTGATGTTATTTTGTTACGTAAAATCAAGATGAACTACACTAGTCCAATTTGTTTGATATTGATTGAAGCAACGACCACGCAAACGCTTTTAAAAACACAATTTAAGTTGAAACCGTACCACAAGAAAAAAAAAAGATCACCATGGGATTTTGACTCTAATTTTCTCAGAGCATGAAATAGGGGTTCATTTTCAACAGAAAAGGATTGAACAAGCCGCGGAGGAGAAATCAACTTGTTTCATAGAAGACGAGAAGGAAAAAATCCCAGAAAAAAACGGATCTTGAGGGGGGGGGGGGGGGGGTGTTGTTGGTTGGGCGCGGGCTGAAGAGAGAAGAGGAAGACGAGGAGTAGGTGGAGCAGGTAAGGCAGACGGTAGAGAGAGAGGAAGCCATGGCCGATCGCTCGAGCTAGAACTGCCCAGCCCCTTCTCCCTTGCTATATAGCCGACAAGGCGAACAGGGATCCATCGCCACAAATACTTCGAGGAAGATCTAGATATTTTTTAAATTGTGTTTTCATTTTCATTTATTATTATTACTGCTGAAGAATACCAATCTCATGGGCACTTAAATTATAAAAGGATTTTGTCTTGTTTCTCCGAGATTTAATATTAGTCGATCCGCGAACCTTTTGGAAGTCAAATTGGAAATTCTAGATTTTCCTTTTTCAAATCCACCCAAAAAAAATTAATTTTACTAATAATTATGTCAACGGGTTTTATTGTTTCCATACAAACGATAAACTGCATCACCAACAATGCTACAGAGTTTCTCTCGATCCGTTGAGAGTCAAATTCTACATGTGGGTCCTCTACAATATTCGGGGTATACAAACCAATGTTTGACCCGATAAATGCCCCTTCCATTCTCATAAAGTTTGCACTCTGGATCTGCATACAGTTCACTTTTTTATGGAGATTAATATCGTCGACATCATGTCTATTTCTTTCGCTCGAACTAACCTCAAGAATTTGAACAAAAAACAGACGCGAGCTTTCCACCGCGGTGATACTAATGGCTCGCCATGAGCTTCACTTTGATATTAAATCTCGCAATTCGATTCCGACGTGAGTCTCAGCAAGAACTTAAAAAAGATAAACCGCAATGGTTCAAGAAGTTCGAGAAGTGTCTAAACAATTGAAAAGATGGTATTGTTAATGCCGATGAGCACATCATTCACACACTGAAGATCCCAAGCTGTTGGGAGAAATTAAAATGGGGCATAGAGCCAAATAGCTTGCGTTCCTTGCATCACCCTGCGAGGTGGATGTACCTCTTCTTGGATTTCTCCGAAGAGTTTCTTTCCTGAAAAGAAATTTTCAAGTAACTTTGCTTATATCCACCCAACTTTGACCAGTGCCTTTGGAGACACCCCTTACTTTCATCAACTTCCTTACTTCACTTGCACCTTTCCATTTCTCCGCAGCCGCGAAAGTGTTGGACAAAGCAACATAAGCTCCTGGCCTTTCATTTCGACTCAATTTAAAAACCTCTCTCGCAGCAACATCTGCCATCACAACATCTCCGTGAATTCTAGCTGCTCCTAGCAAAGCTGTCCATACATCTGAATTCGGCTTCATGGGCATCTGCTCAATGAATCTGTACGCTTCGCTTAGGTTTCCTCTTCGACCTAATAGATCCACCATGCAAGCATAATGCTCCATTCTCGGTTTAAGTTTGTACTCCCTCTCCATGCTCTCAAAAATTTGACGGCCACTCGATACTAATCCAGCATGCCCGCAAGCCGATAGAACACTCAAGAATGTGGCATGATTCGGTCTGTCATTACAGTAATCCTTCATGTTGTAGAAAAGAGTTAGGGCCATATTCGGAATCCCATTTTTCCCATACCCATCAATCATCGATGTCCAGGTAAAAACATTCTGCTCGGGCATTTCGTCGAACATCTTCCTGGCATGCTCAACTTTTCCGCATTTAGAATACATGTCAACTAGTGCACTCCCGCATTTTACATGAGAAAGGACCTCCATCTTAGCCATCTGCCCGTGTATCTGTTCTCCAACCTCCGACGCCGATGAGAGTGAGCAAGCTCCGATAACACTCACAAAGGTGGAAATTGTCGGCAAGTAATTCAATCGTTGCATCATCTTGTACATCTCGATCGAATTGACACATCTATCTAGCTCTCTACTGTACCCTTCAATCATTGCATTGAACAGAACCACATCCTTCTCTTTCAAACTCCTAAAAATATGCTCAGCTTCGGTGAACTCGCCTTGATTCATATAACCAACAACCAATGCAGTAGAACATATTAGATTCCTCTCTTGCTCCGGCATTGAATCAAACACACTCCGGGCATATTGAAGATTCCCATTCTTCACATAAGAATCAACGAGAGCAGCAATGACAACCTCGTCGGGGGAGCCAATTCTCAGTCTGACAATCTGAGCATGGATCTCTCTCGGCAAATTCCACGAACCCAAGCTCGTAGAAAGCTTCAGAACCATCGACAAGGTGAACTCGTCAGGCTTCTGGTTCGAAGCCGAAAGCTTGCGGATGAGGTCCAGTGACTCCTCCACACGACCTTCTTTGAAGTACCCGGCGATCATGTAGTTGTAAGCTGAAAGAGTTCTTGTTGGCATTTGATCGAAAAGTTTCCGGGCGTGCAGAAATGATCCGCATCGTAGATGGAGAATGAGAATCTTGATTAATAGATTGATGTTGGGGCGGAGGCCGAAGGTGATGATCTTTGCGTGGAGGGTTTGACCCTTGGAAGGGGAGTTCGATTCGATGAAATGCTGAACGGTTTGGACGAGGGTTTTGAAAAAGGGAGTTTTGAAGGATTTGGGATGAAGGAGGTGACCTGAAATCCGACGATCTCTCATCGCACCTTATGGTTTGGCATCTCGATCTCTATCAGTGGCTAGCGGTGATAATCTAAACGACGATGGATTTGGAGGTGGAAAGCGACGGAAGGACTTCGGAAGCTGATCGGTGTTAGTACGGTGCCAGATGGGGTGGCATCGGCAACCGGAGGGCGGCGGCTGTTGAGTATTAAAAAAAAAAAAAAATCTCTCCCCTCCTTTTTTTTTTTCCTCTCTCCGTACACCAACCCATCTCTAAGCCTCCCCTTTTCTTCTTCTTCTCCCTTTGCTTTCCTTTTTTTTTTCCCTCTTCTTGGTCAATTTCTTCTCTTCGCAAATGCAGCAACTTCTCTTTTTTCCTTTTCTATTTCTTGTTTTTTTTCCAATCGATGCTCTAGTTGCTACCTTCTTCTCTCGTCCGACGACCAACAGCAACTCGACTGTCCTTTCTTATTGACGGAGTTCGTCGGAACAAAGCGAAGTCACCAACGAAGGGGACAAGGCCTTCTCTTCCTCTTCCTCCTTGCTTTTGGCTGCTTCTAGGGCTTTGTACAACAGCTGTTGGAGCTCGCCGAGGCTCGACGGAGCTCACCTAGATCACCAGCAAAGAGGGTAAGAGTTCCTTCCTTTTCTTTTCTTTGCAACAGCAGCAACAGTAGCTGTCAAAGCTCTTTGATGACAGTAAATCCTCATCGATCAGTTTTCTCCTTTAGCAAGACTTAAGCCTTTCACACTTTGATCTATTAAGTTCCAAGGTAAATTGTTAAATTGAAGTTATTAATTGAGAGCCGTAGAGGTTCTGTTTTAAAATAAGAAATATTGTAGGGTGGTAGGATTTAAAATGGCTATTAACTCGAGTCCTAGATAATGTTAAGATATTATGTTATTTTCTTTTTCGATAATAATTATGAGCATTTGAGTTATGTCATATCTTATTTTATAGATACCAGTTCGAGCGGAGCTCGGTGATCGGTCGAGATTCGACGACTTTTACTGTATATAGAGACGGATACATTCGATCCTTGGACTCTTTATGTTCCTTGTGTATGAATAAATGAGATAATTGATTTATTTATATTTGTATAATTGTTTTCAAAATTAGGGATAAAAATGGTATTTAAAAATAGCGAAATGGGTAATAAATAATTAAACTGATGGAGGGTAAATAATTGATATTACTTCCTGTTCATATGTGGGTTTTATATGGGGTGAACATGAGATGAGTTGTTTTAAAAATTTAAATGGATACTCTGACCTACTCTTCCGTTGATACTTGTCTGTTTATATTGTTTGACCTTCCTTACTCATGATTATTTCATCTGTTGATACTTGTACCTTTTAACGATACAACTTGTACATATAAATCTTATATTGGTGATTAAATAACTTGAATTACATTGATCATGTAGATTTATCATAGTTGAACAAGTGTGATAAAAGAATTAAAGTTGAATATTAAAGAAATGAATGAGAAAACTAAATGTGAAAACTTTGAGCCTGACTTGATACCAGAGTACCTGACCACCCATATGCTGTTATGGTAGCGTGTTGTCGCCCGCGGTCAACATTTTATTTGCGCTTCGGCGCTTGGTTGTTATCCCTTGTTGCATTCCACCGGTGATGAGGCTTTTAGCCTATACGTCAGATGACGTTATATACACTCTGATGATATTGGCTCCAATTATTCACTATTTAGTTGATTTATCAGGTTTAATTGATTTATCAGATTATTGTTGATCTATCAGATTGTAGTTGATTTATCATATTCACATTATTGATAATGTTTATAAAGATGATATATACATATATATGTATGTATAAGAACTTGAAACAAATTAAAAGTCTTAAAACAGAAATGAGAGAATAAATTGAAATTTTACAACCTCCTTTAACCTCTAAAACAAAGATTAAATTCATGTACATATTTCTTTATTACCTGCTTAACAATCTGTGCTAATGTCTGCTTTCTTTAGCCTCCAGTTTTGCAGACTCGAGCACCCTTTTGATAGTTCACTGATTTTGCTGTACATAGAGTTGCTCAGAGATATCGATCTACTGTCTTCCTGGTTTGGTTTATATTTCGATGTACTTTGTTTTGTTTCGTTGATTTTCTATTTAGATGTATTTCTAGCTTATGCTAAATCTATCTTCATTAATATAGACATTTTATGGGATTTTTGGAGTTACTTTTATTATTTGACCTTTAGGTTTCCTTATTCATTCACGTGTCACCGAGTAGGGTACCGAACTGACACCCTCCGGGCGTGACAGCGGCGGTGACGAAGGAGGAAGAAAGAATTTTGAGGGACTTACTGAAGCAAAAAAAGTGGATCGAGGGATTTCATCAGGCAAATTTCTGATGATTTCATTTGCAAATTAAATCAAATCAAAGAATTAGTACTTGATTGTCCCACGGGATTGATGTAGTGGTTAAGATACGACGGAATTTACGGATAAGATAAGGATCAATTTCAGAGGAGGTCTAAAGTCTTTTCTTGAATTTAGATGCCCTCCACGTGTCTTGACCACCATGTCAAGGCCATAGGATCCTCCATGATTTATCTCCCTCACAATGATCGTGGGACAGGCCAGTGGGGGATGCTAGGTTGGCGGATTCCAATCTTTTGCGGAGACTATTATCCTTTAAGCCTCGTGGAAGCGGCAAAAGCAAAAGGACATTTAATAGAAGAACGCAGTTCGATCCTTTGCCAACATAATATTCGACGACGAATTTTTAAAAAAATTGTAGGAGCGGTCAAAACGTGATATGAGCTAAATGAGGATATCCAAGTTTTCTAGCAGTATCTCTCCTTAACCTTATCAATATTTACCAAGTCGGATCACAGATTTCCTGAGTGAGTCTCCCAAGTCATGTCACAATGTTCCGAGTGACTCGTTCACTTCATAACTCTCCTGAATCAGATGGTTGCTCTCCCTCTCAAGTGTCGAGTGGTAGCTAGCTTCCGAGTGTTGAGTTCCTTGCTAAGTTGTAGAGCTTCCTGAGCCATAGAACTCCTAACTCGTAGCTTCCTACATCACCCGAGCGCGCGGCTTCCTTCCTCGCTCGAGTGCCCGCACACGTCCAAGTCGAGGTTCCCTCGCCCAAGTCAAAGACACTCCCAAGTGCTGAGCGACTCTTCCCGAGTAATTCTCTCGAGTGTCGAGTAACTCCTTGTAAGTGACTCTTCTCAAAGCTACTGTCACCAAGGCATATGTATATGACCATTCCAGAATACACATTTGTGCCCCAAGGGATGATTCCCAAGGAATATTCTTGTCTCAGTTGTATATGACAAAAGAGGAATATGCCAGAGGAGGAGGAAGATCCGTGCAGTGATTGTCCCCTAATAACCTATCAAAAGACAACTAAAGGAAGGTCTAGTCGTCAAAGTAAGAGTTGGAGTATAAAAATTGATTGAGATAAAAGGAAAGGGGTCTTCTTTTGTTTGGGGTCTTCTTTTGTTTAGGGTCTTCTACTGCTTCTTCTCGCTGAAGCACAAAGGGTAGTTTTTTCTACGGTTCCTCTCGAAGTATTCTTTCAGGGGGGAAGCTCTAGGGCAGCATTTTTTCGACAACACACGAGATAACTCTCCTTCTCTTCTTCTTATTCTACATTATTTTTACTGCACTTAATACCTTGGAAGGGGAGTTCGATTCGATGAAATGCTGAACGGTTTGGACGAGGGTTTTAAAAAAGGGAGTTTTGAAGGATTTGGGATGAAGGAGGTGACCTGAAATCCGGCGATCTCTCATCGCACCTCATGGTTTGGCATCTCGATCTCTATCAGTCGCTAGCGGTGATAATCTAAACGACGATGGATTTGGAGGTGGAAAGCGACGGAAGGACTTCGGAAGCTGATCGGTGTTAGTACGGTGCTAGATGGGGGTGGCATCGGCAACTGGAGGGCGGCAGCGGTGACAAATGAGGAAGAAAGAATTTTGAGGAACTTACTGAAGCAAAAAAAGGGGATCGAGGGATTTCATTAGGCAAATTTCATTTCACGCCTTCAACTTACCTTTTTCCTTCGACAAGCGAGTCAAATTTTGTCAGTTTTAGTTCTGTTCGATGATTTCATTTGCAAATTAAATCAAATCAAAGAATTAGTACTTGATTGTCCCATGGGATTGATGTAGTGGTTAAGATATGACGGAATTTACAGATAAGATAAGGATCAATTTCAGAGGAGGTCTAAAGTCTTTTCTTGAATTCAGATGCCCTCCACATGTCTTGACTACCATGTCAAGGCCATAGGATCCTCCATGATTTATCTCCCTCACAATGGTCGTGAGACAGGGCGGTGGGGGACGCTAGGTTGGCGGATTCCAATCTTTTGCGGAGACTATTATCCTTTAAGCCTCATGGAAGCGGCAAAAGCAAAAAGACATTTAATAGAAGAACACAGTTCGATCCTTTGCCAACATAATATTCGACGACGAATTTTTAAAAAAATTGTAGGAGCGGTCAAAACGTGATATGAGCTAAATGAGGATATCCAAGTTTTCTAGCAGTATCTCTCCTTAACCTTATCAATATTTCCCAAGTCGGATCACAGATTTCTTGAGTGAGTCTCCCAAGTCATGTCACAATGTTCCGAGTGACTCGTTCACTTCATAGCTCTCCTGAATCAGATGGTTGCTCTCCCTCTCAAGTGTCGAGTGGTAGCTAGCTTCTGCGTGTTGAGTTCCTTACTAAGTTGTAGAGCTTCCCGAGCCATAAAACTCCTAATTCGTAGCTTCCTACATCACCCGAGCGCGCGGCTTCCTGCCTCGCTCGAGTGCTCGCACATGTCCAAGTCGAGGTTCCCTCGCCCAAGTCAGAGACACTCCCAAGTGCCGAGCGGCTCTTCCCGAGTAATTCTCTCGAGTGTCGAGTAACTCCTTGCAAGTGACTCTTCTCAAAGCTACTCTCACCAAGGCATATGTATATGACCCTTCCAGAATACACATTTGTGCCCCAAGGGATGATTCCTAAGGAATATTCTTGTCTCAGTTGTATATGGCAAAAGAGGAATATGCCAGAGGAGGAGGAAGATCCGTGCAGTGATTGTCCCCTAATACCTATCAAAAGACACAACTAAAGGAAGGTCTAGTCGTCAAAGTAAGAGTTGGAGTATAAAAATTGATTGAGATAAAAGGAAAGGGGTCTTCTTGTGTTTGGGGTCTTCTTTTGTTTAGGGTCTTCTGCTGCTTCTTCTCGCTGAAGCACAGAGGGTAGTTTTTTCTATGGTTCCTCTCGAAGTATTCTTTCAGGGGGGAAGCTCTAGGGGAGCATTTTTTCGACGACACATGAGATAACTCTCCTTCTCTTCTTCTTATTCTACATTATTTTTACTGCACTTAATACCTTTTCTTTCATATATGTCCTGTCTGACTTAAGCATCGGAGAGTTATTGTCGAAATCTCAACAACGCCCTTTGATGTATGTTCATTTTAGCAGGACTTATTATTGCAGTCGTGAAGAACCCACCCTTCTTCGATGCTCCTATAGAAGGGACAAAAAAATGCAACCGCATCAGTAGACGTCAAGCAAAACGTCAAGATGCACTACAAGGAGTTCCTTCAATGACTTCTATTGGATCGAGAAGCGTCGTTAGAGGGGGGGGGTGAATAACGATCGTAAATCTTTTCGATGTTTCGTTCGAGTAGATAATTAAATGAGTAAGAGCAGCGGAAAATAAAGAGACACGTTTATTTTTACTTGGTTCACAACCCAGCGGTTGCTACTCCAAGGCCCTATCGGTCCTAGACCGCGTACGAAGGGCAAAACACTATAACGTCTCCTCCTCGTTGGAGGTAGGAGACAACGATCACAAAACCGAATGTACGAGGATGAGGCAACAAGCCTACCTCACCTCATTACGAATAAAAACAACGAATACAATATCAAAATATATTACTAGATGCTGCTGCCGACGAAGAAGATCTGAACTTGTTGTCGCGTCGGCGTTATGACGGTGTTGGAGCGTTGGCATTGTAGGAGCACTTGATGAATAAACTTGATGATGTTTGGAGTTGGAATCCACCCCTCCTTTTATAGATTTTGCCCTCTGAATATGTCTCCTCTTTTTTCGGAACAGATCACGAAGTTGTAATAAATTTTATCGCGAAGTGGCCGCGTCAAACCTTATCCATTTTGACCTAGCGCAAAGGCTGATTCGTCGCCATCAGTCGACTGATGACTCCCATCAGTCGACTGATGAGCATCAGTCGATCGGCCTTGAATGGCGTGATCGGCTGCCGCCACCACTTCCTGCGAAGAGGTTAGCTCAGAAAATGATAAATGCGACGGTTTTTAACCGTCCGATCTCGACCTAGACCTTCCACAGGAAGTCTTAGTCGGATCGCCGCCTACGGTCATCCCCGTAAAGAGGACACAACCTTACAATCTCTCACTCACACGAGCTTTCCTCGATACTTACCTTGTAGCTCTTGCTTTCGGCCTTTCACTCGATTCCTTCGACTCCCTCCGAAGTCACTCGAGTGTCGCTCGACCACCACGACTTCCTCCGGGTGTCGCTAGCCTTTACGCACACTCGATTTAGCTCGTGAGATAACGATGTAAACTTAACTTTGTGTCTTTACCATAATCAAAACACAGGTTCGATTATCTAGTGCCCCTGCACCAACAATCTCCCCCTTTTTGATCTATGGCAAACCAACACAAAGTTAAGGGAAATTAAAGCATAAAACAAGTATAGTAAATGATGAATGTTATTTTAAAAAACTCCCCCTTAACCAAAACTCCCCCTTAACCCTAGGTGAGTTTTGAAAGAGATACTTTAGTTTTCAAAATTAAATAAATTTTGTGTTACTCCCCCTTAACTTTCGCTCTTCTCCTCCTTTTGCCATAAATCAAAACAAGTGTTGGGGTTTGTTATGTAAAAATGAAGTTTGTTATATAAAAGAGGGGTTTAAAAACAATATGGTATATGCATGCATCAAGATAAATCAACTATGAGTCCAAGCATGCGTCTAGCAGTAATTAGATAGATTGGTTCGAGGTGTGTCCCTCTGCACCAATAATCTAAAGGTTTATAATATAACCCTTAGGGTTAGTTTGCTTTCCCCCTTAGTCAAATATATGAAGTATAAGAGATGTAGGGGGCGCTAAACTTTGGCCTAAGAGTTGTTAAGTACAATAGTTAGGAAAATAAGTAGTCTTTTGAAGAGGTTATATTTCAATTATCCTTAACATCTCACCCATTCTATGTGTCTCAGAATTTGTTTACCTTATATGTTTTGTGAGATGATTTTAAATTGATTAAAGATAGTCAACCTTGGATTAGATTCGGATTTAACCTTTAGATCATTAAGTAAATTTTCGAGAAATTGTCTTCCAGGTCGTGGCGAGGCACAGGGGCCTTCTTTGATCGGAACAATGACCACTTCCTTAGACAAAGCCAAATTCAAGAAAATATCACTTAAGTCACTTAAGGTTACTTCCTGGTCTAACTAGTTTAGGATATGGCGAGGTAACTTCAGCTAGTTCCTCTCGGTCAAGTGCACCAAGCTAGATACGCCTTATCTAGCTCGAATATACGAGACTTTATTTCCCTAACGTACTATCATCTCGTCGCGTCCTGATACTATGTTGTCAAGAGTTGACTAACTATTTTTTCTATCTAGCCGTTCTACAAATTAAAGTAAAATATTCAATGGTTTTGCTAAGTAAGCGGGTATACTATTTTAGTGTTAGCTCCCCCTGGACCATTGAACCAATATGGTCTATTCAAATAATGAATTTGATCCTGGGGAATCCAAAACTTATTAGTCCTTATATGTGAATTCAATAAAACCTTTGGGACCCATGCTTGGACTCTTTGATGACTACGATTTACGATAGACATATATGACCTATTCGTAGTCGTTGACCTAAATCCGAGTCCGGCTTTGTTGTACACGGCTCTTTGGGTTCCAAGTAGTCGGTTAAGATTCTTAGATCCCATTGTGAACCTTTCCAACGTAGCCTCAACCTCTTGAGCTCGGTCTTTCAAGAGAGAATTCTCATCCTCAAGTTTTTCAATTTAGGTTGAGTTTCTCTCTTGAACTTGACTAGTTGAAGAGGTTAGAGTGGCCTCTTGCTTGAGAGTTTCAATCTCCTCAAGTAACGACTCAACCCTAGACTCGGACTTAGTTAATTTCCTATTAAGCATTTTAATTGTATTGTAAAGCGTATGAATTAGTGAGCGGCTAACCTTAATTTTCTCTTTTGGTCCGGCTTTGAGTTGCTTCTCGAAGTAGTCCTCGAGTTCGGAGTCGGTGTTGTAATTGGATTCGGATTCGGACTCTGACTCGGACTCTTCGGGTCTTGCCATGCATGCTATGCCGCCGCCTTCTTCGTTGTCCCATGTTGCATGAAAAGTCTTCTTTTGATTTGATTTGAATTGTGCCCTCTTTTGATTCTTTAGTAGCCTCCTTTCCCTCTGAACGATCTTCCGCACTACGTTCACTATTGCTTCCACCTTTTCGGATTCGGTCTCTAATTCGTCGTCGGGTTCGAGTCCATCTTCTTTCCTGGTAGGTGGCTTGCTTCTTTGTCCTGCAACTAGAGCAATACCTCTCTCGGCCCAGACCACGTTAGTTTGCTCGTGAAGTTCAAACTCGGAAAATAATTCGTCTAACCTAAGCTTCGAAAGATCCTTAGAGACCTTGTAGGCATCGACCATGGATGCCCACAAGGTAGTCCTAGGAAATGAATTAAGAACGTACCTTAGTAGGTCGCGGTTTTCGACCTTGTGTCCGATGGTGTGCAGGCCGTTGACAATGTCTTGGACGCGGGCGTGTAGTTGCGTCGCCGTCTCGTGTTCCTGCATCTTAAGGTTATACAACTTATTGAAAAGAAGGTCACGTTTACATACCTTAGCATCGGACGTTCCTTCGTGTAGCTCGATTAATTTGTTCCATAGGTCATTGGCGCTAATGAATGGTCCTATGCGGTTAAGTTCCTCCTTGGACAAGCCGCATTGCAATATTTGGGTTGCTCTTGCATCGGCTTCGATTTGCCTCTTGGTTGCATCTGTCCACTTGTTGAAATCCAAGGGCTCTCCTTGATCATTGGTGGGTAGAACAAAGCCGGTTTGGATTATTATCCAAGTCTCGACTTGTGTTTTCAAGAAACACTCCATCCGACCTTTCCAATAACGGAAATCATCTCCGTTAAAGAACGAAGGTCGGGTGGTGCTATACCCCTCAATGTGAGCCATTAAGTATCTTGCAAAACACGAATAAAAACCAAAGGGAATTCCAAGACTTCGTCTTGGATTAGTAATGCGGGAAATAAATAGGAAATAAATAGAATTAAATGAGAAAAATAAGAAACTAACAAAAACTAACAACTTACGACCTTCGATGTCCCCGAAAGGGTACTAGACGTTGGATTTTGGGTCTGGAAATAGCTTGTTACGATGTCCCCAAAATTTTGAAATGTTGGCAGTCGACTGATGAAGGACAGTTCGACTGGTTACTGTTAGGAGTCGACTGCCAGGTCTGATTTCGGGTTAACCAGGTTTGTTTAGCCTAATTTCAGCTATGGTAAAGTTTCCTAACCACTCCTAACCCTAGGATATGCTTTGGGAAGAATTATAAAGGGTGAAAATCCATCGGATATGGATTAGGAGAGGTGTTAGGTCAAAGTATCAAATTTAAGGGTGAAAGAGTTCATGTTTGAACTTTGAACCTTAATTTTGATGGTTTAGAGTTC
The DNA here is from genome assembly GCA_025175895.1 of Wurfbainia villosa. Lineage (NCBI taxonomy): Eukaryota > Viridiplantae > Streptophyta > Magnoliopsida > Zingiberales > Zingiberaceae > Wurfbainia > Wurfbainia villosa. Next base: position 19,336,798 of record CM045991.1, on the reverse strand, counting down.
CTATTGGCTTAGGGACCTCCCAAGGACATTGTTGGTGCAATGGTTAAGGGGGAGCAAGCCTTTAGGGGGAGTTATCCATCATGGGATGATGAATGTGCTTTTCTTATTGAAGGGGAGAATGTTATCAATTGGGAAAATTGATGGGATTTTGAGAAACCCAATTTGGAAATTGGGAGAGAGTATAGGATTGCCTCTCTTGAGTGATATGAGACTTATCACTAGGAAGATGGTAGACATCCTAGGTATTTTTGGATCAAGGGGGAGATTGTAAGATCTCATTGGGACATGAGACATTGACCTCCTTGGAGAGAAGACCTTTTTGATGTATGTCAAAAAGGGGGAGAAAGTTAAAATTACCAATTTGAAAAATTGGTAAGGGAATTTAAGTTAGGGGTCTAACTCAAGGTTTGTTTTGTCAAACATCAAAAAGGGGGAGATTGTTGGTGCAATCGGCCCAGGTCACGATTGACCAGACTCGAGTTTGACTCGAGTGATGTTTTGATGTTTGACAAAGTGGTTTGACAAAGTGAGTTGACATTAATGTCGGTTAATATGTTGGGGAGATTGTTTGAGCAATTGACCCAGGTTATAATTGACCAGACTCGAGTTTGACTCGAGGGAGACTTTGATGGTTGACTAGGGTTGACCATGTGATTATGGGAAAAGTCCAAGCATGGATCTTGGCAAGGTAAAGTCCAAGTCATGGGTACTTGGCATGGAAAGTCCAAGTGGAACACTTGGCATTTGGGAAAGTCCAAGTCTTGAGTACTTGGCACAAGGGAAGTCCAAGCATGGGTCTTGGCATGGAAAGTCCAACATGGGTTGGCAAGGGAAAGTCCAAGCTTGAGTCTTGGCATTTGAGAAGTCCAAGGGATTTGATATTGGCGGCATAAAGTCCAAGGGTGAAGTCTTGGCAGCATAAGTCCAATGGTTGACGGTGTAAAGTCCAAGTGGAGTCTTGGTGGCATAAGTCCAATGTGCCTTGGCGGTGTAGACACCGTTAGCATGACATAGCCGATGGAAGCACTTGAAGGCTAGCGCGATGGATGAACAAGTCATGGATGACTTGGAGGGATCCGAGAGGCGTGAGGGTGATGGAGGTGGATAGAAGGCTTAGGTCTAGGCTAAGGGTTGTCTAGAAAATATGGGGGCACCATACTTGGGTTAAAACCTCATCTTTGAGGTTGGCAGTCGACTGACATTATGGTCGGTTCGACTGCCGTGAGTCGACTATAGCTCGACTGCTAGTTAAGGCTGAAATAGCCTTGACAGTCTACAGAATGCTCCGTAGCCGACTGGGCAGTTGACTACGGGGCTGACAGTCGACTTCCAAGAGATCCGTTGGAGTTTTTACAGCGTAGATCGAGCCATTGTCTCACGACAACAGTGGCATCAGTCGACTGATGACTTATGACAGTCGACTGATAGGCGGAAATTCAGGTCGCACAGAAGGATAAAAGGAGCTCGACGGGAGGATTTTTGGACATGGTTTCTTGAACATCCTTGGGGCGATTTATTGCTGCAAATCAGAGTCTCCAAGGTTATTCTTCAAGCAACCAAAAGCAAGCAACCCAAAGCATTTGTAAAGTGTTTTCTTTTCTTGTATTGCATTATATTTCATTGTATTTGCTTGTTACTTTTAGATTATTGTTGTAATCAATTGTAAGGGGTTTCTCCACCTCTGACTTGTGTCGAGAAGGAGTTCATTGTGCTTAGTGGTGTTTGTGGCATCGCTAGGGTTCGTACGAACCCAATACGTGGAGTAGGAACCGTTCGGTTCCGAACCATGTTATATCCTTGCGTTTGTGTGTTTGTATGCTTGTTATTGTGATTGTTGTGTCATTTCTATATTTCGCTGTGTACTAACAATCATAGGCAAGCGAACGCGATCAAATTTCATCATCGACGCATAACGCGATGCTATTCACCCCCCTCTAGCGGTCAACGATCCCTAACAGAGAATACAATCAAAGTCCCACATTGATAAGACATGGAAAAGATCTTGTGCTTATAAGATGAAAAGATATCTTCAATGGTATGAGGCATTTTGGGTAAGGCCCAAAAATAAAACTATAAGGGCTTGGGCCCAAAGTGGACAATATCATACCATTGTGGAGATATACGAATCTTATAGGCACTAACAATTGGTATCAGAGCCATGGTCCATGTGAAGCCATGAACCTCGAACGAAGGAAGTGGATCTCCCATGTCCGGATCAAGAGAACCAGACACCAGGCAAGAAGTCCAGTTGGGTTGGGAGGACCGAATAACTGACATGAAGTTTAATTGGGCCAGAAGGGCTAGACAACTGGCAGGAAGTCCAGCTGGGTCAGGAGGACCATACAGTTGGCAGGAAGTCCTGGTGGGTTGAGGATCAGACATTAAGCAGAGAATGTCCTTCGAGGACGGATAGGCTTGAGGGGGGGGAGTCAATGTGATCATTAGTTTGAGGGAGGGATTGTTGGAGTATTGAGAATACAATCAAAGTCCACATTGGTAAGACATGAAAAAGATCTTGTGCTTATAAAATGAAAAGATATCTCCATTGGTATAAGGTATTTTGGGTAAAGCCCAAAAATAAAACCATGAGGGATTGGGCCCAAAGTGGACAATATTATACCATTGTGAAGATATATGAATCTTATAGGCACTAACACTCAGGCTCGTCCAATGACAGTGTCATACACCAAAGTATTACCAGGTGATTGGCCAGTGGGGAGAGTGTATCAAAATACCATCCCGGTGACGCAAACAAGGTGGGAGGACCAAGGAGAAAGCCAATCCACCAGGGCACCTGAAGTTTATGAGCCCAGTCTGTTCACTGTAGACATTATGTCGGAGTTACCGCCTCCACATTTCCGAAATTCTCAAGTGGGGATGTATGATGACACGTCAGACCCAGAGAAGCATCTATCGCAATTCGAGGGAGCCGCTTCTCTGCATTGTTATACAGATGCCCTCAAATACAGAGCTTTCTGCATCACGCTGACATGATCAGTACAGAGATGGTTCGAAGCTTTACCTCCCGGTTCTATCACTTGTTTTGCTGATCTGAGGGGGCTTTTCCGTCAAGAATTCACTAGTTGTAAGACCTACAAACATGACGCCTCTTTCTTGCTGCATATAAGGCAGGAACCCTCAGAATCTTTGAGGGGATATCTTCATCGTTTCACCACTACTGCTAGGAACATTCCTTCAGTAGGGTCAGATATGCTGAGGGTGGCTATTCCTCATGGGTCGAGGGAAGGACCTTTTCTAAGCTCTTTATTGAGGAAGCATGTAGCCAGTTATGAAGAACTGTTGAATCATACTGAGGAATATATCAATGAAGAAGAAGGGTTGAGGGTAAGAGGGGTAAAAAACACTTCAGCCCTTGTCCTAGCAGAGAGGAACCCTCCCCCGGTGCAACGAGGGCTTCCTAGGCGTGAATATGATAGACCTTTTATACCCGCAACACCTCGGCCGCGAGTGTTGACCCCAGTAATTCACTCAGCCCCTCCCTACGAGTGATGGCAGCCGAGGCCTTGCCTCCCCCGAGGACTTGGAATGTGCGGGAAATGGAATCTTATGACCAACAGGGTCTTCTCCAGCGTCCAGTTGGATATAGGGGGGGGTCCCCTGTAACCCCCCAGCTCCTTTCTTCTGGCAGTATCACATGGAGTATGACCATACTAGTGGTCATTATTTTAAGTTACAGGAGGAATTAGAGCACATCCGAGCCACATATCCACATCTGCAACCTTAGATGGGAGGGTCGACAAGAAAAGGTCAGAGGCCTAACGTCGCACGCCCGAGACCCTATAACGGAAGACCATGGGTTTCTCTCCTGCCAGGACAGCATCTGCCTACCCAGGAAGGCACTTCGCAAGGAGGGTCAACAGGCGAGGATGCATTGGATGCCCCGAGTGACATCCCCACTCGGGGAGTCATTCATGTTATTGCAGGAGGACCTACCAATAGGGCCCGAAAGTCATATGCTCGTCTCATGGAAAGTTTAGCCATTGGAGCAGAGCAGGTCATCCAGAATGCACCATTGATATCTTTCAGGCCTGAAGATCTGCAAGGTGTCCTTCTTCCACACACTGACACTTTAGTCATCCAGATTTCTCTGGCAAACTATGAGGTGGCTCACGTCCTAGTTGATTCAGGGAGTTCAATCAATATTCTTTTCCAGGAGGCATTCGGACAGATGTAGCTGGGAAACTTGAAGTTAGAGGAAGTGGTGACTCCTCTATTTGGATTCGTGGGACACATGGTGCATCCCATTGGGCAAATCTCCTTGCCTCTCACTCTGGGTGCAAAACCCAGCCAAAAAACTAATATTATTCCTTTTCTTATAGTGGATGCTTCATCCACTTATAATGCTATTCTAGGTTATCCTTTTCTGTCTATTTTTTAGGCGGTGACTTCCCCTTACCATCAGAAGGTGAAATTCTCAGTCGGGCAGTTGATCGGGGAAGCACGGGGAGAGCAGAAGGCGGCTCAGAATTGTTATGTGCAAATGGTGAGGCATGATCAGAAGAAGGAAAGGGTGGGCGACCCCAAGGGGAAAGATGTCATCACCTCTGATGTGTACGTGCTGGAAGAGTCACCTCCCAGAGTTGAGAAAATAGAAGAAGGTGAGTATGTGGAGATAGCTCCTAGAAAGGTCACTCGGGTGCCTCAGCAATTGGAGACGAAGGAAGAACTGGTGAACTGCCTACGCAGGAATGAAGATATCTTCGCTAAGGATGTGCATGATCTCACGGGGATAGATCCGAGAGTAGCTGAGCACCATCTTAACATCACTCAAGGAGTTCAGCTTGTCCAGCAGAAAAGACGACACTTCGGACCTGAGAAGGATAAAGTCATTGCTGAAGAAGTAGATAAATTACTGTAGGCTGGTCATGTTAGAGAGGTTCAATTCCCCGAGTGGGTGTCTAATGTAGTTCTGGTCCCCAAGCCCTTTGGGCAGTGGAGGATGTGTATTGACTTTCGTTATTTGAATAAAGCATGCCCTAAAGACTGCCACCCCTTGCCTCGTATTGATCAATTGGTTGATTCTACCGTGGGATATGAGGTGGTATCACTCATGGATGCTTATCAAGGATATCACCAAATTCCCTTGGTGAAGGAAGATCAGAAGCGGGTTAGTTTTGTGACAACTGGAGGATTGTATGCTTATGTAGTGATGCCTTTTGGACTGAAGAAAACCGGGGGATACTTATCAATGACTCATGGACAAAAATTTTGTAGAACAAAAAGACAATAATGTGGAGGTGTATGTTGACGACATTCTGGTCAAGTCCAAAATGACTCGGGACCTAGTGGTAGACTTAAAAGAGACCTTTGCTACTCTGAGAAGGTATAATATGAAGCTAAATCCCAAGAAGTGTTTATTCGGAGTGAAAAGTGGAAAGTTTTTGGGATATATTGTTACGGAGAAAGGACTGCAGGCTAATCCAGAGAAGGTGCAGGCGCTCTATAATATGAAGTCACCTACTAATCTGCGGGAGACTCAAAAGTGTTGGCGCAACAATACCCGAAGCATTTATGTGTTTTGATGTTTGGATAATCATTTATAGTTAGTCAATGTTTTGTGATCTAACCATGAACGTGTTAAGTGACAGGAAAATCCAAGTATGAAGACTTGGTAAAGAGAAGTCCAAGTATGATATTGACAAGGAAAGTCCAAGGGAAGGTCTTGACAGCATAAGTCCAAGCATGTAGTCTTGACGACGTAAAGTCCAAGCAGACCTTGACAAAGGAAGTCCAAAGGCAAGGTCTTGGCAGCGTAAGTCCAAACATGTAGTTTTGGCGGCGTAAAGTCCAAGCAAACTTTGGCAAGGAAGAAGCCCAAAGCATGACGAAATCGAAGGAAGCTTTTAAAGGCAAGCGCAAGGATGGAGTCGTGGACTCAGAGGAATCCTGAAGGCGCAAGGCTGATGGAGAAGTAGAAGGTTGAGTCTAGACTTAGGGTATGGTTTCAAGTATGAATTAGTCATACTTGAGGTATACCAGTCGACTGGCATATTGTGCCAGTTGGACTAGTCTCGAGTAATTCAGCACTCGAAGTTCAGAAGACGTTGGCAGTCAACTGGGGTTATTCCCCAGTCGAACTGATGGTAGTCGACTAGGACCAAATTGTTGAACATAAGCTAGAAGTCGATTTCCATTATGGGCAGTCGACTGCTGATAGTCGACTACGAACTAAACTCTAGAATGTAGCCGGCGATCAGCCATTATATGGCGATCATTCTGCGAGCATAGAAAAGGTTAGCCAACCGATCAATCGACTCTGAGACACCGATGATGATTATGGCGGTCGTATGTTGAGCCATGATTTTTGCAATCAAGCTTCGTCAGAAGCCGTTGGATTTGGGGAACAGTGATAGCATTTGACTGATAGTGTTCACCAGTCGACTGTTGTAGGCTCAACGGACAAATCAGCCCTTGCTCTATAAAAAGGGACCTTGGGGTGCTTGAGGAGGCTAGTGCATCTATTCCAAATTCTGTCTTCAAGCTCCCCAAGTCTTCTCTAAGTTTTCTTATTCTCTTAAACCTCCTCTTCTCTAATCTTCATCTCTATCATTTGTAAGAAGAGGAGTGTTTTGTAAAAGAAGCTTTCTTAGTGGAAGCTTTGCTTGGATTGATCCACCTTAAGGATCGCTGTGGAGTAGGAGCATAATCTCCGAACCACATTATATTTTCGTGTTAGCATTTGTACTCTTTTGTTTCTTAATTTCATTGTTCATTGTTCTTTTGCTTCCGCTAATCATATTGTAGAAATTAAAAGAGGCTATTCTGTTGGTGCAGGGGCACTAGATAATCAAACATGTGTTTTAATTATGGCAAAGAAACAAAGTTAAGTTTACATTGTTATCTCACGAGCTAAATCGAGTGTGCAGAAAAGTGCTAAAGCTGGAGCTGAAGGCTAGCGACACCCGGAGATAGCCGCAGTGGTCGGGCGACACTTGAGTGACTTCGGAGGGAGCCGAAGGAATCGAGTGGAAGGCCGGAAGCGAGAGCTACAAGGTAAGTATCGAGGTAAGCTCGTGTGAGTGAGAGATGGTAAGGTCGTGTCCTCTGTACGGGGACGACCGTAGGCGGCGATTCGATTAAGACTTTCTGTGGAAGGTTTAGGTCGAGATCGGATGGTTAGAAACTATCACATTTACCATTTTCTGTACTAACCTCTTACTGTAGGGAAGTGGCGGTGGCAATGATCACTGGACATTAGGCGATCGTGATGCTCATCGATCGGTGATGGGAATCATCGATCGGTGATTGCGACGAATCAGCCTTTGCGCTAGGTCAAAACGGATAACGTTTGACGCGGCCACTTCACGATAAAATTTTGTACAACTTCGTGATCTGTTCCAAAAGATGAGGAGACATATTCAGAGGCCAAACTCTATAAAAGGAGGGGGGATTCCAACTCCAAACATCATCAAATTTATTCTCAAGTGCTCCTACAATGCCAATGCTTCAACACCGTCATAACGTCGACGCGACGACAAGTTCTGATCTTCTTCGTCGGCAGCAGCATCAAGTAACATATTTTGTTATTGAATTCTTTGTTTTTATTCGTAACGAGGTGAGGTAGGCTTGTTGCCTCATCCTCATACTTTCGGTTTTGTGATCGTTGTCTCCTACCTCCAATGAAGAGGAGACGTTATAGTGCTTTGCCCTCCGTACACGGTTTAGGACCATTAGGGCCTTGGAGTAGCAACCGTTGGGTTGTGAACCAAGTAAAAATAAACGTGTCTCTTTATTTTCCGTTGTGCTTACTCGTGTATCGAACGAACGAACGAAAAGATTTACACTCGCTATTCACCCCCCTCTAGCCTTCTAAAGATCCCCAACAAAAAGTTAGTGGGAAGAATAGTTTCCTTATCTCGTTGTATAGCCAGATCAATAGACAGGGGGTTACACTTCTTTCGGATTATGTGCAAGGCTGCTCGGTTCCAGTGGGATGATCAATGTGAGTAGACTTTTCAAGAACTAAAGAGATATTTAGCTGAACTACCTCTACTGGCCAAATCAGTATCGGGAGAACCACTGTGGATGTATTTAGCTATTTCCGAAGAAACTATTAGTTTAGTGTTGTTGAAGCAGGAGGGTTCTCAACAGCAACACATTTATTATACCTGTCACACCCCGGGGGAGTCCCCACCAGATGAAAATCCGACAACATCTCCCTTGTACAGGTGACAATACGAATCTTGTATAAAAGACACACACGACCCACTATACATCGGTTAACACGATCGGAACATAACCACACATACATATCATATATGGCCTCAGGCCAACAACAAAAGTAAATAAAAACTCTACAACATCTAGACTTACCTCTTCTGCCATCTGAGCAGGAATACACAACCAAAACGAATCGAATAAAAGTCCATAAGGACATATCAAATACTACCAAAACATCAACGAGTAAACCCAAAACACAAGTCTTACACATGTCTTCTAGTCAATAACCGAAACCATAAGACAAAAAAAAACAAATTCATTACGACGAGGGGGATTGACAGCTGGACTCTCCTGATAGTGTCAATCTGAAATATATATAAAATAACGGGGTAAGTTCAACGAACTCAGCGGGTATTAAGTCGACATGCATAGTAAGATATATCTAACAATAATAATCATGCCAGTATAGTCTCCTGATCAATAATAGGAAATGCAAGGAAGAAATGTAGAAAGACTGTACTTACTTGAATCTCCTATCCTGATATAGGAGTGTGAGTCATACTAGCAAAAGTAAGGTTGTCGGACCAAATACATGATGTATCCTGTATGCATGTCAATCATATGCAACAACCAAGGCAGCAAACACAAACAAATGCCATCCATGCAATATGCATGCGATCCAAATGATATGGTCACCCCTGACGCCAGTCAGCCGCCTCACACGCGATGGTGAAGCCGAGTGGGGAGGGCTATGACAACTGTGCACTCTGCCATCACTGCTTCTGAGTGACCGAGTGGACAGGATGCTGTCAGAGTACACCTATTCTCCTACCCTAAACAGAGTGGGGGAGCAAAGCTCTCATCTCCCGGTGACATAGACCTAAGGAGGGATCCCTGCCCATTACCACGCTGCCTCACTGCTACCCATGAGCGGACCAGCGGAGCCTGACAGAGCTATTGCACGCACCCTCCTAATGTACCACTAACCCATGAGTGGCTGTGTGTGCAAATCATGTGCTGCGGGCTCAACTATAAAGGAACCACCGACCAGCCAATATGCAATCATGCAAGATGGTGCATGACACTAAAGCATGTAATACCAACCAATATACGTCTCCAAATAATATGTACAAAAAATAATGAGTACATATCAATGACCTAAGTATACAGGGAAAGTATATCTAAAAGTTAATCAAGTGCATGTCACAACTCCCAAAATAAGTACACATGGCAGGTATCAAGATAATATCGACTAAGATAGAAATGCATGCATTAGGTATGGCACGGTGACATACAAGGGTAGATAAAACATAAAAATTACCGCGAGCTATAGCCAACTAAGCATATCAACATGACAACATCTATAAGATAAGTCAAAGTACCCGCCTGCTATAATGATTGTAATAATGAAATCTTCACGGCCGCGGACCTGCCTCGTATCCACGTCCTGCATACAACATAATTACCATTAAGTTCTAGCATACAACAAATGATCGAATCAAATCCTACATCGACTTTGTATCCGATCAACTAGATTGATTTAGTTATCCTATTAACCTAATCAATCCTCCATATCAATCCCTATCAACTATTCACAGAATACACAACCCCTTCAAGCATACCTCAATGAAACATCCCCTTTACCAAAACGACCACATTGTTGTATATAAAACCTGATAAAAATATAGCTCAACCCAAATCTCATCTCAAACTCGATCAAACCCTTCGATCCCACAAATTGGCACCCACAATCCATTTACAGTCGTTAACAGTCAACACAACCCGTTCTATTCACAACCCATAACCGAGCCACTCCTAGATCCATCAACCCTCCATAAAGTACAACAATCACAATTGAACCAAGAAGAGTAAATCACAGCTTATCGTCACTTGGGTCTCCACTGACCTAACATGTCCCGATCCCCTGTTCACCGGAGCAACCTGAGCTCTAGGACACTGCCCAAACCATAGATCCAAGTTAGGATGAGGAAATTCCACAGCTAGGTACAAATCTCATCCAAGGTAACAAGAGGAAAATTGACGCTTACCTATTCCCGACGACCATCAGCAGAGCAATCCCCAACACCGGTAGCCCCCCCCCCCCCACGACCGCACAACCCAGCGCTCCTCCCCTACTGCCACAAGTCAACCGATCAAGCTAAGAGAGGGGAACCAAGACTAGGAGTTTGATCGGACCTTACCTAGCTTCGGCAAAGATCGCAGCCGTCGTAACACACCGCAGACGCCAACCCACGCTCAGTCCGCGGCCCGTGCACCGACGAGGAGGTTCGCCACGCCACTTGTAGAGGAGAGAAGAGTCGGCCGAGAACTGGAGATGTGGCGCAATGAGAGGCGTCGCGAAGAAGGAGATCCGGCGAAATCTTCCAGCCGCGCCTACCCTCTCGGCTCCAGCCCATCCACGGAGACCGTCGAGGATGTCGGTCGCCGCTTGCAGAGGAGAGGGAGAAGACCGACGCTCGCAGTGAAGAGAACGACTGTGGTCGGCGTCGCTTGCAGAGAAAAGGAGAGATCAGCGAGAAGCAGAGAGATCACACGGAAGAAGGAGTCGGGGAAATAGGAAGAGAAAACCTAGATTTATAACTTAGGTTAATTAACCCTATTAAATAATCTTCACAAGCCCTTTAAAAGTCTGTTTTTTTTATCCCCGTAAATATCCCGTACAAGCCCCGTTTAATTCCATAAAAATTTCTAAAAATTCCTGAAAAATTACCTAAGATTCTCCAAAAATCCCGAAAATAATTCGTAGGATTATTTTCCCTAAATTTTAGCCATTTAATTTAGTATTTTAAATTTTTGTATTTAACATTCTCTCCCACTAATAAAAATTTGGTCCCCAAATTTTCCACTCATGTATGAGTACGAGATGTCACAACAACCATCTCAGGAATTTGGAGACAAGTCACACCTCAAGTGACTAAGTGGGGTTACTGATATAGAGCTCTGACACTTGCTTCCAACAACCCTTCCAAAATATGAATAGTATCTTCATATCGACCACCTATCAAAAAGTATATAACTGTACCAGAGTGGAGCTCTATATTCGTGACATGTTGGAGACTTTACCAGAATCGCAAGGTAAATCTTGAATCGCTATCACATACGATACTCAAAGATACTCCATGAATTGGAAATCTTCACAGTATAAACCTATCCAGCGATCCAACAAACTCATCTTATGGATTGGAAGAAAATGAGCGGACTTGGCTAATCGATCACCGATTACCCGAAATTGCATCAAGTCCTTTCCGAATTCTAAATAATCTCCCAATACTATCCATCATACTAGGCTATCACGTCCATCTCGGTACAGAACTTTGCTGATTACTAGTATTCCACCTTTACTAGTTGACACACTACGAAATCAACTATGTTATGCATGTCGTTCCACCACGGAGAACGTTTCAATACTTGCTATTTTCCGGATACAATCCGAATACATCTACAACATCTACAACCTACTGCAATCTACTAGTAATACATATCAAAATACCGTGATAAAGTCTCGTGGCTCTCGAGGTAATACAAAAGGCACTATCGGGGGGGGGGGGTACGACATGCTACCACAACCGGGACTCATGGGCAGATAGTCAATATACAGAGCACTGTCTACGCGCAACCACATGCTACCACGAATGGGACTCGTGGGTAGACAGACAATAAATAAAGCACTGTCTACGCACAACCACATGCTACCACGAACGGGACTCGTGGGTAGACAGGCTATAAAAGGCTCAATGTCTGCGGGTAACGACATGCTACCACGACCGGGTCTCGTGGGCAGACAGAGTATATAACTATCTAACTATGGACTGCATGCAACCACATGCTACCACGACTGGGTCTCGTGGGCAGTCAAGATGTCAGGTAGCTATCTAACTACAAACGACATACGAATTCCCCTATCACTAACTCCAAACGGGTAGAGCAAGAGTATAACTCTATGGTAGATTCTCTCTATCATCACAACAGAGATCTATCTGCTGTCCTGAATCAAAAGTAACTCTTCCTAAATTCGAATGCAACTATGTAACCCATTATTCTCCTCGGAGACGGAGAAATATTTTCTCACAAGAGAAATCTACTGTCTAAAATCCACTCTATCGCACAGAACGGGAGGTAACTGGGAGACTATAATGACCAATCTCCCTAGTTGCAACTATCCATGTTCTAATAACTCTATGTAGCTACCCAGTAGCTAGCCAAAACCCCATGAGCATTCCTGCTCCTCACCTCTACAAAACAACATAATAACTGCTAAGTCCATGTCATATATATGACAGCTTATCTCATAGTTCTTTAACTACCATAAGCTTAGGATACAACATATTCAATAGCATCGGAATCGCTCCGATCCCCGAAATGATGCATCCATGTACACTACCCTTCCATCCACACCAGAATGATTAAACAATACTGGCGTAAAAGTCAACCATCGTCTAAGCCCTGAAGCTAGTTTCATAAGCTTCAGACTAAGTAAATTCCATCACCTTCTTGGTCCAACCAGTCTGTGGTATAGTAGTGCTAAAAACATTCTATCAACATCTACAGTAATAACCCAAATCATACAAGCAAACCACCATCTACGGTGGCCGAATGCGCAACTCCAACCACCACCATCAACAGTGGCCAAGTTACGCAACTCCAACGACCACAACTGATCCAATTGTATCCAGAATACATGACTTCCCAAATCCCTGGACGACTAAGTCGTCAACAAGTCTAATTACATAATCAAAAGCTCATACAATTCATATCAAGTATGAAATTGTCATCGCTACACACCTACATCCTCTTTACTCTAGGCTGATGATATATCAACCATCACAACAACAATGATAATTGTATGACACCATGTCACTACAATATCAACACACCAATCGTAAATCAACCCTAGAGTATACAAAAGTATCCTATAGCTGATCTAAACAGATCCTCTATCCACAATGAAGGATATTCATTTCCTTCTACAACTACCGCATTCCATCATCGATGTATAATCTCAAAGATCCATCTCTCTTTTAACAAAGAGTTCCAGATCTTCTCAAGAAGATATACTGGGACAGATAAATATCCCATCAAACACCTCCTATAATCGCAACTTATTTTTTTTTTTCAAATTTCCATAGTGTTTGGCAACACTGATACCAATAAATTATCACCCAGTAGGGGATCTTCGATATCAGAACTATTTTCGAAATCACTCCGATCGCATACTCCACTTGCCTATGCAGCGGCAAGCCTAGGAGTTCATCCGACACTACATCTGATTACTCTCGGATTATACACGCATCCGAGAGACATTTTTATACTATCATTTCAACAATCATAACATCCAAGTTAATATCAAGATATCCACATCATATCAACCAAGTCAACTATAAAACAACTAAGTTAACTCTCCCACCATAATATAACAGCTCCAACAATCAACCTCTAAACATCCAAAATCAATGTCATACCCCTCTGATAATCATCACAATAATCATCTCAATATATCATCAAGTAAGGTAAACTATGGTAATACCCCAAATGATCAATCCTTCAATCATCTATAACTCCTCTCGTGTAAAGATGTAAACTCATCCAACTTTTGCTCTTTCCATCTGAGGTCATGTAGGTGCAAAAGACTCCCATGGAGAAACTAAAGTCAACTGCCAAAATGGAGATGCAAATCGGAACAGCTCATAACCCATGACTCCGATCTTGCTCCTTTTATCCAACATTTGGAGACTTCTGATTTTAATAACTTGACCTGTAATATCTGTTTATCGGTCTCCAACTCCTAAACACTTTTACGAAGTCATTTCAAAAATCCGGACTCGATCCAATGCCTTTCGACAGGATCTGATAGAAGATCCAGACATCCAAATCCAAATGTAAGCCAATAATCCGTGGGTGGCTTAAAACATCCATTCACATTCTTGAGCTATTAGATGGTCATAACCTCTGTAATTCTCACGACTTTGCACGGTACACCCTTACCAAGTGATCACCCTATTTGAAACTCAAGGATTTCCTGACAATGAGTCAAAGGATTAACACGGAGAAAATACCCTCTCACCACATCACTACACCGTGACCTAGTGATGTACTATTCCTCGAAGATTATTTCCTATATACTCCACCAAGTACCGGCTTAATTCTGATATTGGTATGCAATTAAATCTACTTTCTCTGTATAACATGAGTTAAGTACTCAAAAGTACCCTCAAAGTTATACAACCCAGTACGAACAACTCAAGGATCAAAATCCCTATGAATCATCGTAAACTAACCCTCCGCTATCTGCATCAGCAATAACCTACACGTCTTGTCCATTACCCAATAGGTAATGATCTGACTCGCATAATTAGTGAGAATTCATAAGACTGTAGTCTTTGATTTCCATAAGAAATGTGACGACTTGACCCCTGCTTTTCGACTCGGTATTAGTCGACTCTCAAAGGAAATTCACCTTTTTGACACAGGTTCAAGACTTACAGACTGAACAGGTCGTTCACGTAGTCAACTCAAACTACGATTACGAATAGTAACCAACACACTAAATGTTATTTTCTGTTATAACCACTTAACGCATAGCCAATCTAACCGGGAGTATAAACACTAACGACAACTCCGGCTGGTCGCCTTGGTGGGTGTTCCCTACTACGAGTCTGCACATGTGTCACAACTCTGTAGACCTTTCTGGCAACTCCATCGCCAGAGATCTCAATGTCCTCTTGCGTGGTTGCCCTGCACCACGTTTCGGCGCAGGAGCACGCCCATCTCGTTTCATATCTGCTAAATTATTTACCCAGATGTTACTACGAGTAAAAATATATAAAATTAATCATCTTACCTATTTGCCGCCAGAAGAGGTCCCGTCGCCGCCAAATCACCAAATTGACCTAGTCAATAATACCTCAAATTTTTGAAACATAAAAATCGTCGAAAATCCATACAAATCCGAAAATCCCCATATTGACTCGCAAAAACCTGTCAAACGTGGCGAACTCCGAAAATCCAAAAACCCTTAGGAACTCAAAAACCTAGGCGCTCTGATACCAAATAAATTGTCATGCCCCGGGGGAGTCCCCGCCAGACGAAAATCCGACAGCATCTCTCCTGTACGGATGACAATACGAATCTTGTATACAAGACACACACGACCCACTATACATCGGTCAACACGACCGGAACATAAACCACACATACATATCATATATGACCTCAGGCCAACAACCAATGTAAATAAAAAGTCTATAACATCTAGACTTACCTATTCTGCCATCTGAGTAGGAATACACAACCAAAACGAATCGAATAAAA
Source organism: Wurfbainia villosa (assembly GCA_025175895.1). Lineage (NCBI taxonomy): Eukaryota > Viridiplantae > Streptophyta > Magnoliopsida > Zingiberales > Zingiberaceae > Wurfbainia > Wurfbainia villosa. The sequence continues at coordinate 19,321,288 of CM045991.1, read as the reverse complement.
GTCCATAAGGACATATCAAATACCACCAAAACATCCACGAGTAAACCCAAAACACAAGTCTTACACATGTCTTCTAGTCAATAACCGAAACCATAAGACCAAAAAAAAAACAAATCCATTACGACGAGGAGGATTGACAGCTGGACTCTCCTGACAGTGTCAACCTGAAATAGATATAAAATAATGGGGTAAGTTCAACGAACTCAGCGGGTATCGTCTACATGCATAGTAAGATATATCTAACAATAATAATCATGCCAGTACGGTCTCCTGATCAATAATAAGAAATGCAAGGAAGAAATACGGAAAGACTGTACTTACCTGAATCTCCTATCCTGACATAGGAGTGTGAGCCATACTAGCAGAAGTAAGGTCGTCAGACCAAATACATGATGTATCCTATATTCATGCCAATCATATGAAACAACCAAGGCAACAACCAAAATGCAACAAACACAAACAAATGTCATCCATGCAATATGCATGCGATGCAAATGACATGGTCACCCCTGACGCCAGTCAGCCGCCTCACACGCGATGGTGAAGCCGAGTGGGTAAGACTATGACAACTGTGCACTTTGCCATCACTGCTCATGAGTGACCGAGTGGACAGGATGCTGTCAGAGTACACCTATCCTCCTACCCCAAACAGAGTGGGGGAGCAAAACTCTCATCTCCCGGTGACATAGACTTAAGGAGGGATCCCTGCCCGTTACCACGCTGCCTCACCGCTACCCATGAGCGGACCAGTGGAGCCTGACAGAGCTACTGCACACACCCTCCTGATGTACCACTAACCCATGAGTGGTTATGTGTGCAGATCATGTAACTGGTTGCGGGCTCAACTACAAAGGAATCACCGACCAGTCAGCATGCAATCATGCAAGATGGTGCATGACACTAAAGCATGTAACACCAACCAATATACGTCTCCAAATAATATGTACAAAAACTAATGAGTACATATCAATGACCTAGGTATACAGGGAAAGTATATCTAAAAGCTAATCAAGTGCATGTCACAACTCCCAAAATAAGTACACATGGCAGGTATCAAGATAATATCGACTAAGATAGAAATGCATGCATCAGGTATGACACGGTGACATACAAGGGTAGATAAGACATAAAAATTACTGCGAGCTATAGCCAACTAAGCATATCAACATGACAACATCTATAAGATAAGTCAAAGTATCCACCTACTATAATGATCGTAATAATGAAATCTTCACGCCCGCGGACCTGCCTCGTATCCACGTCCTGCATACAACATAATTACCATTAAGTTCTAGCATACAACAAATGATCGAATCGAATCCTACATCGACTTCGTATCCGATCAACTAGATTGATTTAATTATCCTATTAACCTAATCAATCCTCCATATCAATCCCTATCAACCATTCACAGAATATGCAACCCCTTCAAGCATACCTCAATGAAACATCCCCTTCACCAAAACGGCCACATTGTCGTATATAAAACTCGATAAAAACATAGCTCAACCCAAATCTTACCTCAAACTCGATCTAACCCTTCGATCCCACAAATTGGCACCCACAGTCCATTTACAGTCGTTAACAACCAACACAATCCATTCTATTCACAACCCATAACCGAGCCACTCCCAGATCCATCAACCCTCCACAAAGTACAACAATCACAATTGAACCAAGAAGGGTAAATCATAGCTTACCGTCACTTGGGTCTCCACTGACCTAACATGACCCGATCCCCTGTTCACCGGAGCAACCTGAGCTCCAGGACACTGCCCAAACCATAGATCCAAGTTAGGATGAGGAAATTCCATAGCTAGGTACAGATCTCATCCAAGGTAACAAGAGGAAAATCGACCCTTACCTATTCCCGACGACCATCAGCAGAGCAATCCCCAACACCGGCAGCCCCCCCCCCCCACGGTCGCACAACCCATCGCTCCTCTCCTACTACCACAAGTCAACCGATCAAGCTAAGAGAGGGGAACCACGACTAGGAGCTCGATCGGACCTTACCTAGCTTCGGCAAAGATCGTAGCTTTTGGTCAGAACACACTGCAGACGTTGTCGACCCACGCTCGCTGGTCCGGCGCGTCTGTGGCACCGACGAGGGAGGTTCGCTCGCCGCCGCTTGCAGAGGAGAGAAGAGCCGACCGAGAACTAGAGATGTGGCGCAAGAAGAGGCGTCGCGGGGAAGGAGATCCGACGAAATATTCCAGCTGCGCCTACCCTCCCAGCTCCAGCCCATCCACGGAGACTGTCGAGGACATCGGTCATCGCTTGCAGAGGAGAGGGAGAAGACTAACGCTCGTAGTGAAGAGAACAGTTGTGGTCGGCTTCGCTTGCAGAGAAAAGGAGAGATCGGCAAGAAGCAGAGAGATCACACGGAAGGAGTCGGGGAAATAGGAAGAGAAAACCTAGATTTATAACTTAGGTTAATTAACCCTATTAAATAATCTCCATAGGCCCTTTAAAACCCTATTTTTCTTATCCCGGTAAATATCCCGTACAAGCCCCGTTTAATTCCAGAATTTTTTTTAAAAATTTCTAGAAAATTACCTAAGATTCTCCAAAAATCCCGAAAATAATTCGTAGGATTATTTTTCCTAAATTTTGGCCATTTAATTTAGTATTTTAAATTTTCGTATTTAACAATACCAGTCACATCTTGAAGGGAGTAGAGTTACGGTATACTGAGTTGGAAAAATTGACATACATCCTAGTTTTGACGGCTCATAAGCTGAGGTCGTATTTCCTAGCCCATCCGGTCAATATTTTGACTCACAGCGAATTAGGAAGAGTTGTTACTAAACCTAGTTCTTTAGGAAGACTAGCTAAGTGGATTGTGGAGCTAAGTGAATATGACATTCACTACCATCCCTGAACTGCCGTCAAGGTTCAGTCGTTAGCCGACTTTCTAGAAGAGGTACCTGTAGGGTTGGAGAACAGCTCGGCCTAAAAAATAGAAGGGAAGAAGGTATGGAATGTTTTTGTGGATGGGTCTTCTGGATCTATGGGCAGTGGAGTAGGGGTGTTGTTGGTATCTCTGGAAGAGGAAGAAATCCGCATAGCTGTTCGCCTCGGATACTGAGCTTCCAATAGTGAGGCAGAGTATGAGGCTATCCTGGCAGGATTGTAGGAGGCTAAAGTTGTTGGGGCAACTTTCAGTCATCATGCATTCAGATTCCTAGTTAGCCATGTCGCAACTCCAGGGTGTTTTTATTGTCCGAGAAGAGAGGTTGTAGAAGTATCTGATAGCTTTTGAAAAAGAAAAGACTCATTTCCAGGAGGTAATTTTGCAACAGATTCTGAGGGAAAACAACCAAAAGGCAGATGAGTTGGATCGGCTAGCTAGCGCCTTATAGGGGGTAAAGCAATAGGACTCTATTTGTGTGGAGGTTCTCAACTCCTTGGCAGTATGCACCATGGAAGAGGTGGTACAAGAGAGTGATTATATCCCTGATTGGAGAACTGATATTATGACATATTTACAGCAAGGGAAGGTTCCTGATGAAGAAAGAGCGACATCTATCTTGATGACCAGGGCGAAACGATTTACAATTGTTGATGGGACACTGTATAAGATATCTTTTGGGCGCCCCCTATTGAAATGCTTGGGGAAGGAAGATGCTGAGTGGGTGCTCTGAGAAGTACATGAGGGATGTTGTAGAAATCATTTGGGAGGAAGAACCTTGGCAAGGAAGGTACTGCTGGTTGGGTATTTCTGACTAACTCTTCATCAAGAGGCGACCCGCCTGGTGCAAACCTGTTAGCCTTTCAAAAGCACAATAATCAATCCGAGCGACCAACCAAGTTGATGAGAGTTGTGGTCGCTTCTTGCCCCTTTGATCAGTGGAGAATGTATATAATGGGTCCCATGCCTATTGCCCCTTTGCAGAAGAAGTTTTTATTAGTAGCGGTGGATTATTTTTCTAAATGAGTGGAAGCTGAAACTTTAGCAAAAATCACAGAAGATGCAGTCATACAATTCCTATGGAAGAATATTATATGTCGATATGGAGTTCCCCGAAGACTAATAAGTGATAACGGACGACAGTTCCAAGGCAAGAAGATTAGAGGATGTTGTCAACGCTTCAACATTCAACAAACTTTTACTTCAGTAGCTCACCGCCAAGCCAACGGCTAGGTCGAGGTGACTAATAGAATTCTCATCCAAAGATTGAAGACTAAGTTAGACGCTAAAAGAGGAAACTGGGTGGATGAATTGCCTGAGATCTTATGGGCCTACTGAATTACTCCCAAAAATGCTACTCGGGAAACTCCATTCAACTTGGTGTATGGGCGAGGCGATTATTCCAGATGGAAGCCATTACGGCGTGCTGTGAAGCCTCACGAGCGAGCAGAATCGGATCATCGAAGCTTATAAGAGAAGCAGGAGTAAGCCTGAATGCGAGATGAAGTTTACAAACAAAGGGTCCAACGAGCCTTCGCTAAAAAGGTGGTATCCAAAAGGTTTCAAGAAGGTGACCTGGTCTTATGCAAGGTCAACCCTGTAGGATGTAGAGGAAATGTTGACCGCTAGAGGGGGGGGTGAATAGCGTCGTGCTAGTACGTTGATGGAATTCGTTCGTGCTTGTCTCTACAATCTTCGTTAGTGCGCAGCGGAATAATAATAAAGCAATAACGAAATAGACAAATATACAATTATACAAGTATTTAACGTGGTTCGGAACCGAATAGTTCCTACTCCACGGATCGAGCTCTAAAGAGCTCTAGTGAAGCACACGCAACCACTAATCACAAATAACTCATTCTCGGAATAATCCGGAGGCGGAGAAACCTCGTACAAGTGATCTTACAACAGTAAGAAATGAATACAAGCAAGATACACTACAAATACAAAAGACAAGTAAAGAAAACTTTACAACACTTTGCTTTTGATTGCTTGAATGCTTGGTTGCTTGACTTACACTTGGAGACCCTGATTTGCAGCAACAAATCACCCCAAAAGCTCTCAAGAACCATGGTTGATTTCCTCCTCCTCAAGCTCCATTTAAAGTTTCTGCCTGGGCTGGAAATCGTCGATCAGTCGACTGCTTGGGACCATCAGTCGATTGATGACACTATTGCTGTGAGACAACGGTGTAATCCACACTGAAAAAAATCCAACGGATAGGACATCAGTCGACTGATCATGTCCATCAGTCGACTGATCGAGCCTTCACTCGACTACTAACCCCTGCAGTCGAGTCTCGACTCCATTCTGTGCCAAAATTCTCAAGCACTAGTCGACTGATCACACAATCAGTCGACTTCTCGAGCCAACAGTCGACTGCTGGGACACTTCCCACAGTCAAACCCTAGTTGACTCACACCAGTCGACTGCCACATGACACCAGTCGACTGACACACCTCAAACATGAGGTTTTAACTCAAGTATGATGCCCCCATACTTGCTAGACCACCCTTAGCCTAAACCTAAGCCTTCTAGTCACCTCCATCAGCCTCATACCTCTCGGATCCCTCCAAGTCATCCATGACTTATTCATCCATGCGTTAGCCTTCAGGTGCTTCCATCGGCTATGTCATGCTAACAGTGTCTACACCGCTAAGACACATTGGACTTACGCTGCCAAGACTCTGCTTGGACTTTACGCCGCCAACCATTGGACTTATGCTGCCAAGACTCCCGCTTGGACTTTACGCCGCCAATATCAAACCCCTTGGACTTTCCAAATGCCAAGACTCAAGTTTGGACTTTTCCTTGCCAACCCATGTTGGACTTTCCATGCCAAGACCCATGCTTGGACTTTCCATGCCAAGTACTCAAGACTTGGACTTTCCATGACATGATCAACTCAGTCAACCATCAAAACCCCCCTTGAGTCAAACTCGAGTCCGGTCAATCATGACCCGGGTCGATTGTACAAACAATATCCCCAAAACATTATCAGACATCAATGTCAAATATCAATGCCAAACTTCCATGTCAAACATCAAAACATATCACTTCCATGTCAAACATCAAAATATCACTCGAGTCAAACTCGAGTCCGGTCAATCATGACTTGGGCCGATTGCACCAATAATCTCCTCCTTTTTGATGTTTGACAAAAACATATACCTTTGAGTTAGAACACTAACTCAAATCTCCTTACCAATTATCCCAAATTGGTAATCCCAAACATTCTCCCCAATTCTCCAAATTGACAATTGATAACATCAATTGATAATACTCTCCATAACATTCTCCCCCTTTTTGACTAACATCAAAAAAAATTTCTCTCTAAGGAGATCAATGTCTCATGTCCCAATGAGATCTTACAATTCCCCCCCTTTGTCCAAAAATACCTAGGATGCCTACCATCTTCCTAGTGATAAGTCTCATATCACTCAAGAGAGGCAATCCTATATACTCTCCCAATTTCCAAATTGGGTATCTCAAAATTCTATTTTCCCCCTCATGAGGAAAAATACCATCCATCATCCCTTGATGGATACCTCCCCCTAAAGGCTTGCTCCCCCTTGACCATTGCACCAACAATGTCCTTGGGAAGTCCCTAAGTCAATAGGAACTCTAAACTATCAAAAATAAGGTCTAAAGTTCAACCTTGAACTTTTCCACCCTTAAATTTGATACATCACCCTAACATCTCTCCTAATCCATATCCAATGGATTTTCACCCTTTATAATGTTTCCTAAAGCATATCCTAGGGTTAGGAGTGGTTAGGGAACTTTACCATGGCTGAAAATAGGCTAAACAACCTTGTTTTTCCCGAAATCAACCTGACAGTCAACTCTATCAGATATCAATCGACTACCACTCTCATCAGTCGACTGCCACCAAGGGAAGTCGACTGATAACTGAAAAATCTGATTTTCAGTTATCAGAGTTGAGTTTCAGAAATGCATAAATAATTATACGTATATCGAAAAATTATGAAAATTCATACGTATAATACTTATGACCAATACAATGGGTGAAAATGATAGAAAAATATTTTACCCATAAAATATCGAAATTGATACAAAATTCAAAAGTGAAGAAAAACTTCAAAGTTTAACTGACTTTGTATCAACTTCATCAATGGTGATTGCTATCAAAAGATAGGCTTCACCAAGGTTTTCTAAAAGGATTTTAAAATATTTTTAAAATCTTATTTTGGATCATATTCCTTGGGCTCAATATATATGACTTATACACAAGCTTTCCCAATGATCCACAATTAAGATAAGATGAGTTTTAGTTCATCTAAATTCAAAAACTATGCACCTTGAACATAACTCATATCCTAACATCTCACATGTATCTAGGGTGTATAAATATACATACATGTCAATGTGATATGAGATGTGAGTTTTGTTGTCCTAATCTAGGGTTTCATGCATTCTCTAAGGCAACTCTACTTGATTCCCTTATAAATGAGACTTTAAGTCATGTCATTATCCTTAAATCAATTTTCATTAACTTAAATGCATGAATGATCCTGGCATAAATGATAGCAATAATTAAGCATGGTCAATGATCATGATGTCATGACATATGATATAATCTAAAAACACATGACATTAAACTTTAATCCTAAACATGATCATGACATGTAAAATGGTTAAAATTTAAACATGATGTCATGACATGTTATATGACAATCAAGCATTGCACATACAATGTATAGGTATAATAATACCTAAATTTTAGTATTAATTTTCATTTGATATAATTAAGTATATTTTGCCATATTATCACTTTTCTCCCAAGTGTGCCAAAAATCCAAAATGACACACTATCAAAATGACACACTATCACCTCTAAACCTAAATTGTGTCAATGTAATTGATTTTTCATAATCTTCAAGGTATATTGGCACATCCTAAAATCTTTTAGGATTAACAATCAAATTTATTTCCAAGGTATCCATAACCTTGAAAATTACTTAAAGTGCCACTTTTACCATGGTTAGGTTGACTACCCTTCCATTTAAAGTTGGCACACCCTAAACTCATCTAGCGTGAATTAATCACGCTCTTAGGAACCCAAAACCTATTTGAGCTCCTAGGATTTACTAGGTATTTCTTAGGGATAACCTCCCTAAATACCTTCCTAATGACCCTTCTAGGCTTGTTAGCCTTGGTCATTTGGGTCTTAACTAGGTTAACTCTAGGGGTAACTCCCCTTGTAACCTTCTTAGTGGCCACCCTAGGTTTCTTAGAAACCCTAGCCACTAGGCACATACCTTGGTTATCCTTAAGGATGACTTCCCTAGTAACCTTGGTCTTCCTAGACCTAGCTTATGTTCCATAATCAAATGGAACACTATGATAAGTCACCTTAGGCTTAAGTTTGTGACACAAACTTTTCTTGCCCTTGGTTGACTCTTGTCTCTTAGGCCCTAGGTGTTGACTCTTGGACCTAGACCCTTGACTTTGACCATTTGACCCTTTTATTTGGTTTTGCATAATCCTAAGGGTCTTTTCCATTTTCTCAAGCCTTGACCTCAAGGCTTGATTTTCAACCTCTAATTGCCCAATTTTTGAATTTTGATTTAATCCTTGGGCATGGTTCTTCCTAGGCATATGCCTAGTCCATTTAGGGTTAAAACCTAGGTGCTCTTGTACCTTTCTAATTGTCTCCCTAGATAGAATTGGTCTAGAATTATTTGACCTAGATTTGTCTTTAGATAAATTATTTTTAAAGATATTAGTCCCAAATTTCTCCTTATTATTAAAATGAATATTCTTAGCTCCTAGGAAAAAATATTTATTGTTCCTAGCATGCTTTTCATGATAAATTGCAAGGGAATTGAAATTCCTAGCATGCTTTTTAACATATAAATTAGAAGGAGCATTACTAAAATATACCTTAGGGTTAGCCTTAGCTCCCCCTACATGTGATGCTCCATTTTGGGTCTTTTTGTTCCCCCTAGGGCATTGACTCCTATAATGCCCCGGTAGCCGACATTTGAAGCAAATCACTTTCTCCTTGCTCTTTTGCGTTGAGGCACCGGTCTCCTTGACCTTTGGCACAGGTGGAGCCTTCTTAACCTTCTTAGGGCACTTAATCTTGTAGTGCCCGACTTCCCTACACTCAAAGAAAATTATATGAATTTTGTTTTGAATTGAATTACTTGAGTTACCTAAGGTGATGACCGGAATTGGAGCTTCTTCAACTCTCCCGGAGATGTATGGCTCCTCTTGAGGTTGCTCCGGTGTGGATGGTCTCTCCTCCCCCTTAATCCTTGAAGTGGAGATTTCTTCCACTTTTTCCTCTTCTTCCACCGATTCGGAGGTTGACTTCCTATCAACTTCCGAATCCTCACTCGCTTGTGAGGATGAGGATTCATCTTCGGCCTCCTCTTCTTGAGTCGGTGATAGATCTTCATGGAGCTTGGCCAATTCCCTCCAAAGCTCCTTGGCATCCATGCAATCACCTAGGATACACAAGAAGTCATTAGGAATTAAATCAAAAATAAATTTGATTACCCTCTTATTTTTCTCGAATTGTTGGAGTTGCTCCTCACTCCATCTCTTCTTTTTGAGGAAGCCTCCCTTTGGTCCTCTCTTGGATATTGGAATCCTTTTATTAGGATGGACCACTCCTCTAAATCCCTCATCATCAAAAAATCTTCAATTCTTCTCTTCCAAGAATTGAAGCTTTCTCGTCCATATAGGGTGTAGGGCACCGGTGTGTTGATGTCCCAACCTAGTTGTTCTTCCAATTCCATCTTCACCCTCTAGCGTCTTTGCTCCCGGCGGTTAGTCCGTAGAAGAGCCTCGGGCTCTGATACCAATTGTAGAGGAAATGTTGACCGCTAGAGGGGAGGTGAATAGCGTCGTGCTAGTACGTTGATGGAATTCGTTCGTGCTTGTCTCTACAATCTTCATTAGCGCACAACGGAATAATAATAAAGAAATAATGAAATAGACAAACACACAAAAAGTATTTAACGTGGTTCGGAACCGAATAATTCCTACTCCACGGATAGAGCTCTAAAGAGCTCTAGTGATGCACACGCAACCACTAATCACAAATAACTCCTTCTCGGAATAATCCGGAGGAGGAGAAACCTCGTACAAGTGATCTTACAATAGTAAGAAATAAATACAAACAAGATACACTACAAATACAAAAGACAAGTAAAGAAAACTTTACAACACTTTGCTTTTGATTGCTTGAATGCTTGGTTGCTTGACTTGCACTTGGAGACCCTGATTTACAGCAACAAATCACCCCAAAATCTCTCAAGAATCATGGTTGATTTCCTCCTCCTCGAGCTCCATTTAAAGCTTTTGCCTAGGCTGGAAATCGCCGATCAGTCGACTGCTTAGGACCATCAGTCGATTGATGACATTGTTGCTGTGAGACAATGGTGTAATCCACGCTGGAAAAATCCAACGGATAGGACATCAGTCGACTGATCATGTCCATCAATCGACTGATCGAGCCTTCATTCGACTGCTAACCCCCGCAGTCGAGTCTCGACTCCATTCTGTGTCGAAATTCTCGAGCACCCGATCGATCACGATCACCGATTTGCTAGCCAGCCGATCGCGCCACCTCCGGCGATCACGGACACTTCTCGCAGTCAAACCCTAGTTGACTCACACCAATCGACTGCCACATGACACCAGTCGACTGACACACCTCAAACATGAGGTTTTAACCCAAGTATGGTGCCCCCATACTTGCTAGACCACCCTTAGCCTAGACCTAAGCCTTCTAGCCACCTTCATCAGCCTCACACCTCTCGGATCCCTCCAAGTCATCCATGACTTGTTCATCCATACACTAGCCTTCAGGTGCTTCCATCGGCTATGTCATGCTAACGGTGTCTACACTGCCAAGGCACATTGGACTTACGCTGCCAAGACTCCGCTTGGACTTTACGCTGCCAACCATTGGACTTATGCTACCAAGACTCCTGCTTGGACTTTACGCCGCCAATATCAAATCCCTTGGACTTTCCAAATACCAAGACTCAAGCTTAGACTTTTCCTTGCCAACCCATGTTGGACTTTCCATGCCAAGACCCATGCTTGGACTTTCCATGCCAAGTACTCAAGACTTGGACTTTCCATGACATGGTCAACTCCAATCAACCATCAAAATCCCCCTTGAGTCAAACTCGAGTCCGGTCAATCACGACTCTGATTGATTGTACAAACAATCTCCCCAAAATATTACCAGACATCAATGTCAAACATCAATGTCAAACTTCCATGTCAAACATCAAAACATACCACTTCCATGTCAAACATCAAAATATCACTCGAGTCAAACTCGAGTTCGGTCAATCGTGACCTGGGCCGATTGCACCAACATAGGAGACCTCGAAAAGTTAGCTCCTAATTGGGAAGGATCTTACATTGTTACTCGCCGAGTGGTTGGGTCAGCTTTTTACCTAAAAGATGATAAGGGTAAGGAGTTACCTCGACCCTTTAATGTTGTACACTTAAAATATTTTCATACCATGTAGAAGAAGGCTGTTGAGAGGAGAAATTTGGCATATTTCCTATGGATTTTGGAAGAAGAGGAGTACAATGTGACCCTTAGTATATAATATCACGAGTAACCATCAGGAGCAGGGGCGAAGAATAAATATCATTGAAAAGAAGCTTCTCATTCGCAAAACAAAGAAAGTTGAGAATAATATCGAGGATAAGTAATCTGTTGCTGTGATTATACATAAGTAATAACAGTTATCCAGTGACAATCGTCTAACCACATCAAGAAAATCAACATGAAAGTTACAATCTAAAATGGTCTGGGGGATAGCGTTTGAAACCAGTCTCCCAATGCAGGAAAAGAGATGGTTGGCTCGCTGGAGGGAACCCGTGATTAGCATATTGCAAAACCACTTCATTGAACCCATCTTGATAAGTAGCTCTCATCAGATACCGCAGGCTCTCTTGTTGGTTGGGATCAGCTGTGTGAGCACCTTGATGGAACCTGGCACAATGTGCTCTGTTCTCCTGGAGAGCTCGGCAAACTTGACAGTATCGCTGTGATACTTGAATTATTGCATCAGCCAGAGTGGACACGTCATCAGACTAGGAAGTTTGACTCTGTTGCATGCCTCTTGACATGTCCATCATGTCTTGATGCATGGAAGCTGAAATCCCCTCCACGACCTCAGTGTATGCCCTGGTGCGGGCAATCTCGTTACTCAGTTGCTGTAGAGAGGTTTCTTGCCTACGTATTTGGGTGTGAGTGTTAGCCCTAGCTGATATTAAAGCTGAGTTTTCCTGTACCTCTTTGCTCAATCGGGTTCGGAGGGTGGATATTATCTCTGCATCTTTTTGTTGTCGAGCTTGAAGGGCTGCTATAGTTTTTGCATCCTCTTGCCTTTGACGATGGGCTTCAGCCAGTTGATTTTGGCAATGTGCCAATTCTTACCGCAAGAAATTCTCCCTATCTCTCGAGGCATTCTGATCCTCTGTTTGCTATCGAGTTTGTTGCTATACTTGGGCTCGATATTGGGAGAAGGAGCGGTCCAGCTCCTGATAATTTACCATTGCCTGAAAGTAAAAGAGGGAGAAGGAGATTATAGTTGAAAATATAAGCCGAAGTAGCCAAGAAAGCTTACCAATTCTAAGGTATGGCGCAGACTCTCCATTCACGGGATAAGTTCTTCCAAATTGAGGATCCGAGAATCTCTACTAGATGAAGAAGGAGTGGAAGCCACTAAGGGAGTAGATTCACTCATGATGTGCAATAAGGAGGATGGCGCAGAAGACTATGCTATTGGCCCCAGAAGAGGAGGAGGAATGACACTGTGAGAAAAAGAAGGGTTTTTCGTGAAAGGGGGGATGTGGAAGTTGTCGTTGCTAAAAGGCTCATGGAGGCAGGAGGCGAGAGGGGGAAGCTTGACGGTGGCCGAAGAATGTCTGAAACTACCTGATGGATGATAGAGGAAGGGGAACCCTCTGGAGAAGGGAAGGGAGAGAGAATAGGGGGATTGGGTGATTCAGATGACATGGATATGGGAATGGGAGATGAAGTTAAAGGTGTGTGAGCGGTTGAAGAGGACGTGACTATCATCGGCTCTTCGCTGGCGAGGGGAAGGAGGTCAGAGTCGATTTCTAAACTAGGCCGCGGAGAGAGGCCTTCCGAAATTGGGGCCTATGGAGAAGACGATAAGAGTGTTGGTGGAGTCGAAGGCGAAGGAAGCTTGGCTGGAACTGACTCTAGGTCCGAGGGGAGCGCTGAAGAAGAAGAAGAATCAAGAGAAGAAGTTTCTTCTCCCTGTATCCGCTGGTGTACAACCCCCCGCAATGCAGTTTGGGTCTGCAAAAAAGGAGGAGGTGACCTAGGGCTACCTGGAAGCAAAGGCGAAGAGGCAGGAGGGCTAGGGTTTTATGATAAGGCTGGAGGGTAAAGCGGAGAAGGTGGTAATAGCTAGGAGGTCGCAATAGATAAAGGTGAAGTGATAGGGGATGAGGTCTCTAATGAGCGGGGAGGAGATGTGGATGGAGGAGCGATGACAGAGGGCATATCTGGAGATGGAACAAGGAGTGACAATGTGAATGTAGCAGGTGGTTGACTTCCGCTCCCTGCAGTTTCGCGTCGATATTCCGCCTTCAGCTGTTGAAGAAGAGATTTCATCTTAGCTCTTAGGAAGCAAGGGAGTTGTCCAAAGGAAGCAAGAAAATTTCTAGTAGGTGGAAAGAGGAGGAGAAGGGCTGGAAATTAAGGGAGGCGAAGATGAAGAAGGGGGGAGATGAAGAGTCTTATATAATGGGTGAGGGTATGCTTATGATACGAATTGGGCTTCAGAGCAGAGATGTGGGCCCTAAGGAGATTCAAAATTATGATATGCCTTCTTTACGACCCGGTATTAGTCGGAGCCATCATCCCCGTGCGGTGGCAGAATGGAGGAGTAGGGTGTAAGATAGAAACACTTGTGAAGAGCGGCGGAGTAAAAAATATCTCATTCCGACCTGATTGGGCAAAGCTCTGGATTGGGTCGTCACACTCTTATATGGCTCGGTGTTAGCCGATGTCGTTATCCTCGTGCGGTTATGGAATGGAGGAGTAGGGTTTAAGGTAGAGACACCTGTGAAGAGCGGTGGAGTAAAAAATATTTCATTCCGACCTGATTGGGTAAAGTCCTGGATCGGGTCGTCACACTCTTATATGGCTCGGCGTTAGTCAAAACCGTTATCCCCGTACGGTTGCGGAACGAAGGAGTAGGGATTAAGGTTGTGACACTTGTGAAGAGCGGCGGAGTAAAAATATATTTCATTCCGACCTTATTGGACAAAGCTGTGGATCAGGTCGTAACATTTTTTATGGCATGGTATTATCCAGAGTCATTATCCCCATGCGATTGCGGAACGGAGGAGTAGGGTTTAAGGTAAATACACATGTGAAGAATGGCGGAGTAGAAAATATTTCATTCCGACCTGATTGGGCAAAGCCCTGGAGCGGGTCGTCATATTCTTTTATGGCTTGGCGTTAGCCGAAGCCGTTATCCCCGTGCCATAGTGGAATGGAGGAGTAGGGTTTAAGGTAAATACTTATGGGAAGAACGGCGGAGTAAAAAATGCATTCCGATCTGATGGGGTGATGCCCTAGATCAGATCGTCACACTTATTACGGCTCGGTGTTGACCGAAGCCATCATCCCCATGCGGTGGTGGAACGGAGGAGTTGGGGGTTCAAAGATAATGCACTAATGACTAACGACGAAGTAAAAAATTATTTCGATTTGATCAGGCAAAGCCCTGAATCAAGTTGTCACTATTTTTTCTGCTTGTCTTCAAGTCAAGCAATTATTCCCGTGTGGTGGTGGAACGGAGGAGTTGGGTTTAAGGTAGATGCACTGTTGAAGAACAAACGACGGAGTAAAAAATTCTAACTTATCAGGTGAAGCCCTGATTCAAGTCGTCACTATTCTTCTTGCTTGTCTCCATGTCAAGCAATTATCCTCGTGTGGTGATGGAACGGAGGAGTTGGGTTCAAGGTAGATGCACTGGAGAAATACAACGACGGAGTAAAAATTTATTCCGACTTGATCAGGCGAAGCCCTGAATCAAGTCGTCACTATTCTTTTTGCTTGTCTCTAAGTCAAGCAATTATCCCTGTATGGTGGCGGAGCGGAGGAGTTGGATTCAAGGTAGATGCATAGAACAACAAACGACGGAGTAAAAAATTCAGACCTGTCTAGGCGAAGCCCTAAATCAGGTCATCACAATTTTTTCTGCTTGTCTCCAAGTCAAGCAATTATTCTCGTATAGTGGCGGAATGGAGGAGCTGAGTTCAAGGTAGATGCACAGAAGAACAGACGACGGAGTAAAAAATTCCGACCTGACTAAGTGAAGCCCTAAGTTGTTAGGACCCTTGGAATGGCTAGAGGGGGGGTGATTAGCCTTTCTTCTTTTCTACAAAAATGTTAGCGGAAGCAATACAAAATATAAACACAAATCAAAGCAAGAACAAGGCTAACACCCGATGTACGTGGTTCGGAGATGACGCTCCTACTCCACGGCAATCCGTAAGATGGATTAGCCCTAATCAACCTTCACTAGAACCTCCTTTGGATGAACCAAGGTGGAGAAACCTTTCTTACAATGCTCTCCTCTTCTTTACAATGATGGATGATCAAGAACAAGAGAAGAGGAGGATTTAAATCACTAAAAACACTTGGAAGGCTTGGTGAGCACGAGAGTATGGTTAGGAGCAAGAGCACCAGGTTCACCAAGCTCCCCATGGCCCTTTTTTATAGAAGAGGGGATGTTTTTCCCGTTGGGCGTCGATCAGTCGACTGATGCATACCATCGGTCATTGCCGCTCAACCGCGGCCACAAACGCGCGATCTCGCGAGATTCGTAGCCGCAATCTCCAACGGCTAGGTGATCGATCGGTGATCCTTCCATCACGATCGGTGATGGGGTGATCGATCGAGTGATCAAGGCGGCCGATCGAGTGAGGCGCGATTACGTAGCGATATTTCCCTTGATCGGTCGGTGATGCCCTTGGCGATCGGCCCGATCGATATCGATCATTGCTCTGGTCAAGGCGATCGGTGATGGTCGTGGTTTCACCGACTTAGTCGAACGCTGACGGTCGGTCGATACATCGTATCAGTCGACTGATACTCATCAAGTATGAGTAATTCATACTTGATTTTATTCCCTAGACCTAGACTCAACCTTCTAGCTTCTCATTAAGCCTTGCGCCTTCAGGATCCCTCCGAGTCCGCGACTTGTTCATCCTTTGCGCTTTGCTTCCAAAAGCTTCCTTCGGTTTCGTCATGTCTTGGGTTGCCAAATGCTTGGATTTTACGCCGCCAAGACTACAAGCTTGGACTTATGCTGCCAAGACTTTACTTTGGACTTCTTTTGCCAAGGTTCACTTTGGACTTTATGCTGCCAAGACTACAAGCTTGGTCTTATGCCGCCAAGTCCATCCCTTGGACTTCCTTTGCCAAGATCATACTTGGACTTCCTTTTACCAAGTCTTCATCCTTGGATTTCCCTGTCACTTAAACACACTCGTAATTAGATCACAAGATATTGCCTAACTTAGATGATTAGCCAAACATCAAAACATATAAATGCTTGGTGCATTGTTGCACCAACAATCTCCCCCTTTTTGATGTTTGACAATCATTTAAGTTAGGTCTTTAAAGATACACACATAATCATCTAACTTAAGCATTCCTTCTCCCCCTTTGACATACATCAAAAAGAGAAGGATGAAAGAATTTAGACTGTTGGATCTTGGACTAAGGTATTAGATTGAAATTAAGCTCCCCCTTAATCCAAGATAGGATGTAAATTACATTTGAAGCAAAGCATAATCTAAAATTCAAAAGTTGAATCCTAACTTAGCACCAACAATGGTTTTGGGGATAAAAGGATAGAATTTATTGAAACTCCCCCTAAACCACTGTATTAAGCAGTCCTAAAACACGTTTATACGCAATATTATCATACTAGAGTGTTAGGACATCAAAAATACACCAAATATCAGAAAATGGAGCTTATTATCAGAAAACCCAGTGTATCGATCATCGGTATCGAACGATCATTACTCACTGAAATCGAAATTTGACCTTTTTTACCATTTTCAAAAATGTGGTAGAAATTTCAGAGATCTCGAAAAATCACGAAATTTTGCGTACACATTTCTGAAATCATACTTTATTAAGGAAAAATGATTTGAAAAATATATGTTTTCTAGATTTCAAGATGGATACAAATTTGGAAAGTTACAAAAGTTCTAAAGAATTTTCAAACTTTGTATCACTTTTGTGATTCACTTGAAAACTGTTTTCCAAAATATAATGAACATAGTTTAACATATATATGATTTGGAATTTCCAACCATGTTCTTAGAGATATGTACTCATTACTTGAATACAAGCCTTCCCAATGGTTGGTCCATAAGGTATTTATGTCTCTAGGTGTGTCATTGGCTCATAGTAATGCATCATAACAAGCATGATGAGCCAAGTACACCTTCCCTATCATCTCACATGGTTCTAAGTGTCTCAATACAAAAATCAAGGTTTCTTAAGGCTTTTTGTGAGATGTATCAAGGTATAAAGATAACACATAAACATGGGATCATGCAAACCTAGAATTTTACTCTACAAAGCAGATACCAAGCTCTCTCTTTAAAGATGAAAATTCATTTTCGGGAAGAGCTTTGGTGAAGATATCGGCAAGGTTGGACTTAGATTCTACATAATTAAGTTCAATGTCCCCTCTTGCCACATGATCTCTTATGAAGTGATGTTTCACTTCAATGTGCTTGGTCCTAGAGTGATGTACCGGATTTTTGGTCAAGTTGATGGTACTCACATTATCACAATAAACTTTAATGTTAGAGTAGTGTAGCTCATAGTCCACAAGAGTATGTCTCATCCAAAGTAATTGAGCTACACAACCACCCATAGCCACATATTCGGTGGTTGATAAAGCAACACAATGTTGCTTCCTACTACTCCAACTAACTAGGGAGGACCCAAGAAATTGGCATCCACCACTAGTACTTTTCCTATCCAATTTGCACCCGGCATAATCGGAATCGGTATAACCAAGTAATTCAAATGACCTAGTCCTAGGATACCAAAGTCCTACATTTAGGGTGCCTTTAATATACCTTAATATTCTTTTGACGGCTACCAAATGTGATTCTTTGCCACAAGATTGGTATCTTGCACACATACCTACCGCAAATAAAATGTCGGGTCTACTAGCGGTTAGGTATAGTAAGCTACCAATCATACTCCTATAAAGTTTAAGATCAATTGATTTACCTTCATGATCACTATCTATCCTAGTGCTAGTGGCCATAGGAGTGGTTACAATTTTGGCATTTTCCAAACCAAATTTCTTGATCATTTCATTTGCATATTTGGTTTGATAAATATGAATACCCTCATTGGTTTGTTTGACTTGTAAACCTAGGAAGAAGGTAAGTTCTCCAACCAAACTCATTTCAAATTCATTTTCCATATTTTTTATAAAGTCTTGAAGAAGATCATCATTTGTTGACCCAAAAATGATATCATCAACATATACTTGGGCTATGAATATATCTTTTAACGTTGACTTTATAAACAAAGTTTGATCTACTTGGCCTCTTCTAAAATCCTTAGAAATTAAGAAGGATGACAATCTTTCATACCATGCCCGGGGAGCTTGTTTTAACCCATATAATGCTTTCCTAAGCTTACATACATGATTTGGATAATCTATATTCTCAAATCCGGGTGGTTGCTCTACATATACTTCCTCCTTAATAAAACCATTTAAGAATGTCGATTTAACATCCATTTGGTAAAGTTTAAATCCCATGTAGGAAGCATACCCTAAGAGAATCCTAATAGATTCTAACCTTGCAACCGGGGCATAAGTCTCATCATAGTCAAGCCCCTCAACTTGATTGAATCCCCTAGCAACCAACCTAGCTTTATTTCTAGTGATATTTCCTTGATCATCTAGCTTATTCCTAAAGACCCATCTTGTAGTAATTATGGTGCTATCATTGGGTCTAGGTACTAATTCCCACACTTGACTTCTCTCAAATTGAGCCAATTCATCTTGCATTGCCAAAATCTAATCCGGATCATGTAATGCATCATTGATCGATTTGGACTCAATTTGTGAGATAAGAGCAACTTGACTAGTAGGAGGTCTATAAAATGACCTAGTTCTTACTCCTTGAGATAGATCTCCTACTACTTGGTCAAGTGAATGATCTTGATGAATTCTTAGATTTCTAGAAGGGATTTCAATTTGATCATTGTTATCTTCCACCCTTCTTTCATCATCGGAGTCTCCTCTTCCTCCCCCTTGATCATTACCCCTAATGGTCAAATTTTGAAGTTTTTGGGTAATGTCTTGATTATTGTCATTAATATCCTTATCAATGGAGGACTTTCTAGGGTAGGTACTAGTAGTTTCATCAAATTGAACATTGGAAGACTCCTCAATCCCTTTGGTTCTCTTATTGTAGACTCTATACCCTCTACTTGTGAATGAGTATCCAACTAGGATTCCCTCATCCGCTTTTGATTCAAATTTTCCTAAGTTATCTTTGGTGTTTAGAATATAAACTTTACATCCAAAGACTTTGAAATAATGAATTGTGGGTATATTCCCATTCCATAATTCAAATGGTGTTTTTCCTAAAAACCTATGGATTTGAACTCTATTTTGGATATAGCAAGCGGTATTAACCGCTTCCGCCCACAAGTAGCTAGGTAGAGAATATGCATTAAGCATAGTCCTAGCCGCCTCTTGTAGGGCACGATTTCTCCTTTCCACCACCCCATTTTGTTGGGGTGTTCTAGGACAAGAGAACTCATGCTTGTACCCTTGCTCTAAACAAAATTGTGAAAATTTTAGATTTTCAAATTCACCACCATGATCACTACGGATCCAGTTGATTTTGAGACTCTTTTAATTTTCAACCCTTTTACTAAATCCTATGATTATTTCTAAGGTATCATCCTTATGTTTCATAAAATAGACCCAAGTATACCTAGAAAAATCATCTACTATAACCAAACAATATTTATTACCATTTAAAGATGGAGTACTATGGCAATCAAATAAGTCAAGATGCAATAATTCTAATGGTAAAGAGGTATTGGTTAGGGTTTTACCTTTGTGTGATGCCTTTGTTTGTTTTCCTTCTTGGCATGCATCACACAATTTGTTCTTGACATACTTGATCTTTGGTAGCCCTTTGACCAACTCCATCTTGGCTACCTTGGCTATGTTTTTCATGTTGATATGCCCCAATCTTCTATGTCATAGCCAACTTTCCTCTTCTTTTGCAACAAAACACTTAGTAGAAATGTTAGAAGCATATGAAAGATCAACATAATAGATGTTTGATTTCCTATATCCAACTAATATACAATCATTTAATTCCTTGTGTTTAATCATGCATTTAGAGGATTCAAAAGAGACATGATAGTTTGCATCACAAAGTTGACTAACACTTAATAAATTAAATTTCATATTTTCAACTAGCAATACTTTGTGAATAACAATTTTAGGGGATACCTCAATTGTACCTCTACCTAATATCTTGAGTTTTCCACTATTCCCAAAGGACACCGCTCCTTTCTTCACATATTTAATTGTGGAGAACTTGCTCACATCCCCGGTCATATGTGTTGAGCAACCGCTATCCACAATCCACATACCTCGCTCTCCTACCTAAATCACATGAAAAACACAAGCTTTTGGTACCCAAACATTTGGACCGGTAACATTAAGTAAAAACTTCTTAGGTACCCAAGCTTTCTTAACCTTACCCTTAATGGTTGCTTTCCTATTAATTAATGAAATATAAGCAACTTCTTTTTCTTTTGGCTTATATCCTAACCCGGCCTTGTTATAAACCGCTCTTTGTCTACTAAGAATCATATCAAGACACTTTGAGCCATTTGAAAAATTTTCTAAACATGCTTTCAATTCACTAACCTCATCCTTAAGTTTGTCATTTTCTTCCTTAAGCATGCAAGAGTCAATATGTGAAGGCTTTTCATTCCTAATGGCCTTTAGTTCTACCTTCATGCTCTTAACCTTAGATTTTGACTTATCTAGAGCTTCTTTAAGATAAGCAATTGATTTATAGAGAAGCATAACCTTGGGAGAATTCATTACCTCATCGTCACTAGATGACAATTCATCACTTGAAGAATCTTCTTGACTTGATGTGCCGGAATCATCTTCTAATGCCATGAGTGCCACATGGCGAGTGATGTGGCAAAGCTCATCATCGGATGAAGAGTCTTCAACACTTGGTGTGTCCCATGTGGTTTGAGCCACCATGGCCTCCTTCTTCTTCTTTTCCTTCTTGTCCTTCTTTTTCTTTTCCTTTTCCTCCTTCTTCTTTAGTTCCGGACAATTCGGCTTTATATGCCCCTTCTTATTGCAAGCATGTCAAATCACATTATTGTTAAAACTTGAATTACCATTAAATTTACCTTTTGAGGAATGAGACCCCTTCCTTGCTTCTCTATTCTTGAACTCTCTTGACTTTCTATAAAGCTTCTTGACGAAATTTGCCATTTCACTAGATGAGTCCCCATCGCTACTTGACTCATCCTCCGACTCGGATGATGATGATGCTTCTTTTCTTTCCTTCTTCTTCTTTTCTTTCTTGTCTTTCTTTTCAACAAATAGAGCTAAACCCTTTTCCTTAGAGGACATGTTAGTTTGCTCATGTAATTCAAACTCACAAAATAATTCATCAATTTTAATTTGAGATAAATCCCTAGTTACCTTAATGGCATCAACTATTGAAGTCCATAAAGAATTTCTAGGAAATGCTTGTAAAATATACCTTACCAAATCCCGGTTGTCAACTCGCTCACCTATGATATGGAGTCCATTTACAATTTCCTTGAACCTTCCATGCATTTGACTTACGGTTTCATGCATCTTCATTTGGAAGGCTTGAAGTTGTCCAATTAATAGGTCCTTCTTGGCCCTCTTTGATTCCTTGGAACCTTCATTTAGCTCAATGAGCTTTTCCCATAGCTCCTTGGCGGATTCAAAAGGCCCCACCTTGTTGAGTTGCTCCATTGTGACGCCGCATTGGATGGTGAGGACGGCCTTTGCATTTGATTCAAATTTCTTGTTTATTTCTCTTGTCCAATCCTTGCTTGGAATAGGATGTCCATGTTCATCCACCGGTTCCTCGAAGCCATCTACAACACTATGCCAAATTTCAATATTACTCATAAGATAGTACTTCATCCTACCTTTCCAATACGCAAAATAACTCCCATCAAAGAGCGGTGGCTTGGCGATGCTATATCCCTCTTGAAGAGCCATTGATGTCTTGGTTGATGGTGAGATCTTCCAAGCTATCCGGGCTCTGATACCACTTGTTAGGACCCTTGGAATGGCTAGAGGGGGGTGATTAGCCTTTCTTCTTTTCTACAAAAATGTTAGCAGAAACAATACAAAATATAAACACAAATCAAAGCAAGAACAAGGCTAACACCCGATGTACGTGGTTCGGAGATGACACTCCTACTTCACGGCAATCCGTAAGGTGGATTAGCCCTAATCAACCTTCACTAGAACCTCCTTTGGATGAACCAAGGTGGAGAAACCTTTCTTACAATGCTCTCCTCTTCTTTACAATGATGGATGATCAAGAACAAGAGAAGAGGAGGATTTAAATCACTAAAAACACTTGGAAGGCTTGGTGAGCACGAGAGTATGGTTAGGAGCAAGAGCACCAGGTTCACCAAGCTCCCCATGGCCCCTTTTTATAGAAGAGGGCTATTTTCCGTTAGGCGTCGATCGGTCGGTGATGCATACCATCGATCATTGCGCCAGCTGGCTTGGCCAACGCGATCTCCGCAGAGATTCGTAGCCGCAATCTCCAACGGCCAGGTGATCAGTCGACTGATCCTTTCCATCGATCGGTGATGGGGTGATCGATCGAGTGATCAAGGCTGATGAGTGAGGCGCGATTCATGTGCGATATTTCCCTTGATCGATCGGTGATGCCCTTAGCGATCGGTGATGGCGATCGTGATCGCGATATCAATCATTGCTCGTCAAGGCCGTGATCGATGGTCGGTTTCACCACGACTTAGTCGAACGCCGACGCCGATCGATACATCGTGTCGATCGATACTCATCAAGTATGAGTAATTCATACTTGATTTTATTCCCTAGACCTAGACTCAACCTTCTAGCTTCTCATTAAGCCTTGCGCCTTCAGGATCCCTCCGAGTCCGCGACTTGTTCATCCTTTGCGCTTTGCTTCCAAAAGCTTCCTTCGGTTTCGTCATGTCTTGGGTTGCCAAATGCTTGGACTTTACGCCGCCAAGACTACAAGTTTGGACTTATGCTGCCAAGACTTTACTTTGGACTTCTTTTGCCAAGGTTCACTTTGGACTTTATGCTGCCAAGACTACAAGCTTGGTCTTATGCCGCCAAGTCCATCCCTTGGACTTCCTTTGCCAAGATCATACTTGGACTTCCTTTTACCAAGTCTTCATCCTTGGATTTCCCTATCACTTAAACACACTCGTAATTAGATCACAAGATATTGCCTAACTTAGATGATTAGCCAAACATCAAAACATATAAATGCTTGGAGCATTGTTGCACCAACATAAGTCAGGTAATCACAATTCTTTTTGCTTGTCTCCGAGTCAAGCAATTATCCCCGTATGGTGACGGAACGGAGGAGCTGGGTTCAAAGTAGATGCATAAAAAAGGAAGAAACGACGGAGTAAAAAATTCTTCCGACTTGACTAGGCAAAGCCCTAGGTTAAGTCATTGCAATTCTTTCTACTTGCCTTCAGCGCAGGTAATTATCCCCGTGTGGTGATGGATCGGAAGAGTTGAGTTTTCACATAACTATATTATTATTATCCCCGGGCGGTGGTGGATCGGAAGAATTGAGTTTTCACTCAACTATGTTATTATTATCCCCGTGTGGTGGTGGATCAGAAGAGTTGCATTTTCACTCAACTATATTATTATTATCCCCATGTGGTAGTGGATCGAAAGAGTTGAGTCTTCGCTCAACTATATTATTATTATCCCCGTGTGGTGGTGGATCGGAAGAGTTGAGTCTGCATTCAATTATATTATTATTATCCCCGTGTGATGGTAGATCGGAAGAGTTGAGTTTTCACTCAACTATATTATTATTATCCCTGTGTGGCGGTGGATCGGAAGAGTTGAATTTTCACTCAACTATATTATTATTATCCTTGTGTGGTGGTGGATCAGAAGAGTTGAGTCTACACTTAACTATGTTATCATTATCCTCGTGTGGTGGGAGATTGGAAGAGGTATGTTATTGTTATCCTTGTAGGATGTCGGATCTAAGGAATGGGGTTTAAAGTAGATACATTGAAATTTATTCATCCGGGATCATATATGATACCACTGTGACCTAATTTAGAGATTGAGATGAAGAAGGTCATGCGTGAAACACTGACTGAACCGGTGGGACCCGACCCGAGGGGGGTCGATCGAGCTGACAGGGTGGAGGAGTAGGATCGGAAAGATAAGTTCTATGACCAAAAGGAGACCAGATGAGCGACTCGGGGTACAAGTCTGGGATCTGACTCGGGAATCGAGTTGGGTATTGACTCGGGGAGTCACAGGAAGAATTAGGTGATGGGTTTCATAGCTAGAACAGGTCTAAGTATTAGCCTGACAAGGTAAAATAAACAGTGTACACCTTGGTATAAATAAGCGAGGAAGATCTAGTTGAGATGGGGAATGGAGTCAATATCAGAGTCAGTGAAGGAAGAGAGGGTGAATAGTGGGGGAGAATATTTCCCGAGGCAGTAGGTTGCGAGAGTTTGTTATAACAAACTAGGACCCCACACAATATTCGTGAGAGTTTCCATTCCTTATCTTCTTAACAGAATTATTCTCTAGGGAAGAGGAGCCCTCCACGTGGACGGTGATCAGAGCAATTCATTGCATCACATCTGGCGGGGGAAGAGGAGGATAAAAGCCAAGGAAGAAGGAAGGAAGAGGGGATTCTGATCTGGATCCAACTTCTACGAGGGGCCAGTCACGGAAGGCAAGGGGGAGGCGGAGGTGACCGGAGAAGAGGAAGAGGAGATGACAGGAGAGAACACTTGAAGTTAATTCTATCTCTCTATTTTGTACACTGCTGGAATTGTAAGAGGTTTCCTCCACCTCTGGAAATACTTCCAAGAATGAGAAGTTGCATAGTGAAAGTGCTTTGGCACCGCAACTCTCTCTAGAGCTCATCCCGTAGAGTAGAAATTAGAATTCTGAACCACATTAAACCTTGTGTCCCTATTCTTTGTGTTGGTTTGCTCATCGTTTATTCATTTTCTATTACTGTTGCGGCTGGAGAGAACCCTAAGCCTCCTTGACATTTTTTGCACTAAGAAGGAGGTGAGAAAATATGTGTATCCACATCAGTTGGCACCGTATGTGGGAATAATTATTGAGCAAGACGTCGAGATGCAACCAGAGAAGCTACAACATCCATTAGCCTCTTCTGCAGAAGAGTATCCCATTACACTATTACCATCATAGTTGAGAGCCATGGTGGATACAACCATAGCTAAAGCCCTGGCCAAAGAAAGGAGAAGGATGAGATATCTTCATCCCCATTCTGACGAACCTTCTCCCTAAGAGCAGCTGCATGAAAGGCCTCCTCAGGCCCATCCAATGACAGTGCCATACATCAAAGTATTACCAGGTGATGGGCCAGTGGAGAGAGTGTATCAAAATACCGTCCTGGTGACGCAAACAAGGTGGGAGGACCAAGGAGAAAGCCAATCCACCAGGGCACCTGAAGTTTATGAGCCCAGTCCATTCACTGTAGACATTATGTCGAAGTTATTGCCTTCACATTTCCGAAATCCTCAAGTGGGGATGTATGATGGCACGTCAGACCCAAAGGAGCATCTATCGCAATTCGAGGGAGCCACTTCTCTGCATTGCTATACAGATGTCCTCAAATGCAGAGCTTTCCGCATCACGCTGACATGATTAACACAGAGGTGGCTCGGAGCTTTACCTCCCAGTTCTATCACTTGTTTTGCCGATCTAAGGGGGGTTTTCTGTCAATAATTCGCTAATTGTAAGACCTATAAGCATGACGCCTCTATCCTGCTGCATATAAGGCAGGAACCCTCAGAATCTTTGAGGGGATATCTTCATCGTTTCACCGCTATTGCTAGGAACATTCCTTCAATAGGGTCAGATATTCTGAGGGTGGCTATCCCTCATGGGTTGAGGGAAGGACCTTTTCTCAGCTCTTTGTTGAGAAAACCCACGGCCAATTATAAAGAACTATTGAATCGCGCTGAGGAATATATCAATTAAGAAGAAAG
Source organism: Wurfbainia villosa (assembly GCA_025175895.1). Lineage (NCBI taxonomy): Eukaryota > Viridiplantae > Streptophyta > Magnoliopsida > Zingiberales > Zingiberaceae > Wurfbainia > Wurfbainia villosa. The sequence goes on along the minus strand of CM045991.1, from coordinate 19,294,994 downwards.
GTTGAGGGTAAGACTGGCAGAAAACACTCCAACCCCTGTCCCAGCAGAGAGGAACCCTCCCCCGGTGCAATGAGGGCTTCCTAGGTATGCTAGACCTTTTGTACCCGCAGCGCCTCGGCTACGAGTGTTGACCCCAGGAATTCGCCCAACCCCTCCCCTACGAGTGATGGCCGCCGAGGCCTTGCCTCCCCCGAGGACTTGGAAGGAGCGGGAAACAGAATCTTATGACCAACAGGGTCTTCTCCAGCGTCCAGCTGGATATAGGGGGGTGCCCTATAACCCCCCAGCTCCTTTCTTCTGCCAGTATCACATGGAGTATGGTCATACCAGTGGTCGTTGTTTTAAGTTACAGGAGGAATTAGAGCGCATCCGAGCCACATATCCACATCTTCAACCTCAGATGGGAGGGCCAACAAGAAGAGGCCAGCAGTCTAACGTCGCATGCCCAGGATCCTATAACGAAAGACCACGGGTTTCCCTCCTACTAGGACAACAACCGCCTACCCAGGAAGGCACTTCGCAGGGAGGGTCAGCAGGCGAGGATGCATTGGCTGCCCCGAATGACATCTGCACTTGGAGAGTCATTCATGTTATTGCAGGAGGACTTACTGATGGGGACTCCAATATGAGCCGAAATTCATACGCCTGTCTCATGGAAAGTTTAGCTATTGGAGCAGAGCAAGCCATCTAGAATGCACTATTGATATCTTTTGGACCTGAAGATCTGTAGGGTGTCCTTCTTCCACACACTGACGCTTTAGTCATCCGGATTTCTCTGGCAAACTATGAGGTGGCTCGCGTCCTAGTTGATTCAGGGAGTTTAGTCAATATTCTTTTCCAGGAGGCATTCGGGCAGATGTAGCTAGGAAATATGCAGTTAAAGGAAGTGGTGACTCCTCTATTTGGATTTGCGGGACACATGGTGCATCCCGTTGGGCAAATCTCCTTGCCTTTCACTCTGGGTGCAAAACCCAGCCAAAAAATTAATATTATTCCTTTTCTTATAGTGGACGCTCCATCCACTTATAATGCTATTCTAGGTCATCCTTTTCTATCCATTTTTTAGGCGGTGGCTTTCCCTTAGCATCAGGAGGTGAAATTCCTAGTCGGGCATTTGATCGGGGAAGCACGGGAAGAGCAGAAAGTGGCTCGGAATTGTTATGTGCAAATGGTCAGGGATGATCATAAGAAGGCAAGGGTGGGCGACCCTAAGGGGAAAGTTGTCATCACCTCTGATGTGTAAGTGCTAGAAGAGTCACCTCTCAGAGCTGAGAAAATAGAAGGTGAGTCTGTGGAGATAGCTCTTGGAAAGGTCACTCGGGTGGCCCAACAATTGAAGACGAAGGAAGAACTGGTGAACTGCCTATGCAGGAATGAAGATATCTTTGCCAAGGATGTGCATGACCTCACGGGGATAGATCCTAAAGTAGCTGAGCACCATCTTAACATCACTCGGGGAGTTTGGCCCATCCAATAGAAAAGGAGACACTTCTGGTCTGAGAAGGATAATGTCATTGCTGAAGAAGTAGATAAATTACTACAGGCTGGTCATGTTAGAGAGATTCAATTCCCCGAGTGGGTGTCTAATGTAGTTCTGATCCCCAAGCCCTCTAGGCAGTAGAGAATGTGTCTTGACTTTCATGATTTGAATAAAGCATGCTCTAAAGACTGCTATCCCTTGTCTCGTATTGATTAGTTGGTTGATTCTACCGTGAGATATGAGGTGGTATCACTCATGGATGTTTATCAAGGATATCACCAAATTCCCTTGGCGAAGGAAGATCAGAAGCAGGTTAGTTTTGTGATAGCTAGAGGATTGTATGACTATGTAGTGATGCCTTTTGGATTGAAGAATGAGAGGGATATTTATCAACGACTCATGGACAAAATTTTTGCAGAACAAAAAGGCAAGAATGTGGAGGTGTACGTTGATGACATTCTAGTCAAGTCCAAAATGACTCGGGACTTAGTGGTAGACATGGAAGAGACCTTTGCTACTCTGAGAAGGTACAATATGAAGCTAAATCCCAAGAAGTGTCTATTCGGGGTAAAAAGTGAAAATTTTCTGGGATATATTGTTACAGAGAAGGGATTGCAGGCTAATCTAGAGAAGGTGCAGGCGCTCTGTAATATGAAGTCACCTACTAATCTACGAGAGACTCAAAAGTTAGTGGGAAGAATAGTTTCCTTATCTCGTTTTATAGCCAGATCAACAGACAGGGAGTTACCCTTCTTTCGTATTCTGCGTAAGGCTGCTCAGTTCCAGTGGGATGATCAATGTGAGCAGGCTTTTCAAGAACTAAAGAAATATTTAGTTGAACTACCTCTGTTCGCCAAACTAGTATTGGGAGAACCACTGTGGATGTATTTAGCTGTTTCCGAAGGAGCTATTAGTTCAGTGTTGTTGAAGCAGGAGGGTTCTCAACATCAACCCATTTATTATACCAGTCATATCTTGAAGGGAGCAGAGTTACGGTATACTGAATTGAAGAAATTGACATACATCCTTGTTTTAACAACCCGTAAGTTGAGACCTTATTTCCTAGCCCATCCAGTCAATGTACTGACTCACAGCGAATTAGGTAGAGTGGTTACTAAACCTAATTCTGCAAGAAGATTAGCCAAGTGGGTTTTGGAGCTAAATGAATATGACATTCACTATCACCCCCGAACTGCCGTCAAGGCTCAGTCGTTAGCCGATTTCCAAGAAGAGGTACCTGTATGGTTGGAGAACAGCTCGGCCGAAAAAGAATAAGGGAAAAAGGTATGGAATGTTTTTGTGGATGGGTCTTTTGGATTTGCAAGCTGTGGAGTAGGGGTGTTGTTGGTATCTCCAGAAGAGCAAAAAACCCGCATAGTTGTTCACCTCGGATACCAGGCTTCCAACAATGAGGCAGAGTATGAGGTCATCCTAGCAGGATTGCATGCAGCTAAAGCTGTTGAAGCAACTTCAATCATCATGCATTCAGATTCCCAGTTAGCCATGTCGCAACTCCAAGTTGGTGTTTTTACTCTCCGAGAAGAGAGGTTGCAGAAGTATCTGATAGATTTTGAAAAAGAAAAGACTCATTTCCAAGAGGTAATTTTGCAACAGATTTCGAGGGAAAACAACCAAAAGGCAGATGAGTTGGCTCAGCTAGCTAGCGCCTTAGAGGGGGTAAAGCAGCATGACTTTGTTTGTGTGGAGGTTTCCAACTCCTTAGTAGTATGCAGTGTGGAAGAGGTGGTACCGGAGAGTGATCATATCCCCGATTGGAGAACTGATATTATGACATATTTACAGCAAGAGAAGGTTCCTGATGAAGGGAGAGTGGCATCTATCTTGTGACCAGAGTGAAACAATTTACAATTGTTGATGGGATGTTGTATAAGATGTCTTTTGGGCGCCCCCTATTGAAATGCTTGGGGAAGAAAGACGTCGAGTGGGTGCTCTGGGAAGTATATGAGGGATCTTGTAGTAATCATTTGGGAGGAAGAGCCTTAGCAAGGGAGATACTGCTGGCTGGGTATTTCTGGCTAACTCTTCATCAAGAGGCGACCCGCTTGGTGCAAGCCTGTTCAGCCTATCAAAAGCACAACAATCGATCCTAGCGACCAGTCGAGTTGATGAGAGCTATGGTCGCTTCTTGCCCCTTTGATTAGTAGGGAATGAACATAGTGGGTCTCATGCCTACTGTCCCTTTGCAGAAGAAGTTTTTGTTAGTAGCGGTGGATTATTTTTCTAAATGAGTGGAAGCTGAACCTTTAGCAAAAATCACAGAAGATGCAGTCATATAGTTGGTTGGGAACCCGTGATCAGCTTATTGTCGGACCGCTTCATTGTCGGACCACTTCATTGAACCCATCTTGATAAGTAGCTCTCATCAGATACCGCAGGCGCTCTTGTTGGTTGGGATTAGCTGTGTGAGCACCTTGATGGAACCTGGCGCAATGTGCTTTGTGCTTTCGGAGAGCTCGACAAACTTGACAGTATCACTGTGATACTTGAATTATCGCATCAGCCAGAGTGGACACGTCGTCGGATTGGGAAGTTTGACTCTGTTGCATGACTCTCGACATGTCCATCATATCTTGATGCATGTAAGATGAAATCCCCTCCACGACCTCAGTGTACGCCCTGGTGCAGGCAATCTCATTACTCAACTATTGTAGAGAGGTTTCTTGCCTGCATATTTGGGCGTGAGCATTAGCCCTAGCTGATATTAAAGCTGAGTTTTCCTGTACCTCTTTGCTCAGTTTAGTTCGGAGGGTGGATATTGTCTCTGCATCTTTTTGTTGTTGAGCTTGAAGGGTTGCTATAGTTTTTGTCTCCTCCTACCTTTAGCGATGGGCTTTATCCAGTTGGTTTTGGCAACGGGTCAATTCTTGCCATAAAAAATTCTCCCTATCTCTTGAGGCATTCTGATCCTCTGTTTGTTGTCGAGTCTGTTGTTGTAGTTGGGCTCGATATTGGGAGAAGGAGCAGTCTAGCTTATGATAATTTACCATCGCTTGAAAGTAAAAGAGGGAGAAGGAGATTATAGTTGAAAATATAAGCCAAAGTAGCCAAGAAAGCTTACCAATTCTAAGGTATGACGCAGACTCTCCATTCGTGGGATAAGTTCCTCCAAATTGAGGATCCGGGAATCTCTACCAGATGAAGAAGGAGTGGAAGCCACTAAGGGAGTAGATTCACTCATGATGTGTAAAAATGGGGATGGCGCAGAAGACTGTGTTATTGGCCTCAGAAGAGGAGGAGGAATGACATCGTGAGAAAAAGAAGGGGTTTCCATGAAGGGGGGGATGTGGAAGTTGCCGGGAAGAGAGCCATTGCTAAAAGGCTCATGGAGGCAGGAGGCAAGAGGGGGAAGCTTGACGGTGGCCGAAGAATGTCTGAGACTACTTGATGGATGATAGAGGAAGGGGAACCCTCTGGAGAAGGGAAGGGAGAGCGAATAGGGGGATTGGGTGATTCAAATGACATGGATATGGGAATGGGAGATGAAGTTAAAGGTGTGTGAGTGGTTGAAGGGGACATGACTATCATCGGCTCTTCGCTGGCGAGGGGAAGGAGGCTAGAGCTGATTTCTGAACCAGGCCACGGAGAGAGGCCTTCCAAAATTGGGGCATGTGGAGAAGACAATAAGAGTGTTGGTGGAGTTGGTGAAGTCAAAGGCGAAGGAAGCTTGGCCGAAACCGACTCTAGGTCCGAGGGGAGCGCTGAAGAAGAAGAAGAATCAAGAAAAGAAGTTTCTTCTCCCCTGTATCCGTTGTCGTGCAGCCCCCGCAATGCAGTTTGAGTCTGCAAAAAAGGAGGAGGCAACCTAGGGCTACCTTGAAGCGAAGGCGATGGGACAGGAGGGCTAGGGTTTTGTGATAAGGCTGGAGGGTAAAGCGGAGAAGGTGGTAACAGTTGGGAGCTCGCAATAGATGAAGGTGAAGTGATAGGGGATGAGGTATCTAATGAACGGGGAGGAGATGTGGATGGAGGAACGATGATAGAGGGTATATCTAGAGATGGAACAAGGAGCGGCGATGTGAATGTAGCAGGTGGCTGACTTTCGTTCCCTACAGTCTCGCATCGATATTCCGCCATCAGCTGTTGAAGAAGAGATTTCATCTTAGCTCTCAGGAAGCAGGGGAGTTGTCTAAAGGAAGCAAGAAAATTTCTGTTAAGTGGAAAGAGGAGGAGAAGGGCTGGAAATTAAGGGAGGTAAAGATGAAGAAGGAGGGAGATGAAGAGTCTTATATAATGGGTGAGGGTATGCTTATGATACAAATTGGGCTTCAGAGTAGAGATGTGGCCCTAAGGAGATTCAAAATCATGATCTGCCTTCTTTACGACCCGGTATTAGCTGGAGTCATCATCCCCGTTTGATGGCAGAACGGAAGAGTAGGGTTTAAGGTATAAACACCTGTGAAGAGCGGCGGAGTAAAAAATATTTCATTCCGACCTGATTGGGCAAAGCCCTGGATCGGGTCGTCATACTCTTATATGGCTCATCGTTAGTCGAAGTCGTTATTCCCGTGCAATTGCGAAATGGAGGAGTAGGGCTTAAGGTAGAGACACCTGTGAAGAGCGGCAGAGTAGAAAATATTTCATTCTGACTCGATTGGGCAAAACCCTGGATCGGGTCGTCACACTCTTATATGGCTCGGCGTTAGCCGAAACCGTTATCCCTGTACGATTGCGGAATGGAGGAGTAGGGATTAAGGTTGTGACACCTATGAAGAGCGGCGGAGTAAAAAAAATTTCATTCCAACCTGATTGGGTAAAGCCCTAGATCAGGTCATCATATTTTTTATGACATGGTATTATCCATAGCCATTATCCCCGTGCAGTCGCAGAACGGAGTAGGTTTTAAGGTAAATACACCTGTGAAGAACGACGGAGTAGAAAATATTTCATTTCGACCTGATTGGGCAAAGCCCTGGAGTAGGTCGTCACATTCTTTTATGGTTCGGCGTAAACCGAAGCCGTTATCCCCGTGCGGTGGTGGAACGAAGGAGTAGGGTTTAAGGTAAATACACTTGGGAAGAAAGGCAGAGTAAAAAATACATTCTGATTTGATGGGGTGACGCCCTAGATTAGATCGTCACACTTATTACGGGTCGGTGTTGACCGAAGCCATCATCCCTATGCGGTGGTAGAACGGAGGAGTTGGGGGTTCAAAGATAATGCACTAATGACAAACGGCGGAGTAAAAAATTATTCCGATTTGATCAGGCGAAGCCCTGAATTAAGTCGTCACTATTCTTTCTGCTTGTCTTCAAGTCAAGTAATTATCCCCGTATAGTGGTGGAACGGAGGAGTTGGGTTTACGGTAGATGCACTGTTGAAGAACAAATGACAGAGTAAAAAATTCTGACTTGATCAGGCGAAGCCTTGAGTCAAGTCATAACTATTCTTCCTGCTTGTCTCCAGGTCAAGTAATTATCCCCATGTGGTGGCGGAACGGAGGAGTTGAGTTCAAGGTAGATGCACTGGAGAAATACAACAGCGGAGTAAAAGATTATTCCGACATGATCAGGCGAAGCCCTGAATCAAGTCGTCACTATTCTTTTTTCTTGTCTCTAAGTCAAGCAATTATTCTCGTATGGTGGCGGAGCGGAGGAGTTAGGTTCAAGGTAGATGCACAGAAGAACAAACGACAGAGTAAAAAATTCCGATCTGTCTAGGCCAAGCCCTAAATCAGGTCAACACAATTTTTTCTGTTTGTCTCCAAGTCATGTAATTATCCCCGTATGGTGGCGGAACGGAGGAGCTGAGTTCAAGGTAGATGCTCAGAAGAACAAACGGTAGAGTAAAAAATTCTGACTTGACTAGGTAAAGCCCTAAGTCAGGTCATCACAATTCTTTATGCTTGTCTCCGAGTCAAGCAATTATCCCCGTATGGTGACGGAACGGAGGATCTGGGTTCAAGGTAGATGCATCAAAAAGGAAGAAACGACGGAGTAAAAAATTCTTCAGACTTGACTAGGCAAAGCCCTAGGTTAAATCACTGCAATTCTTTCTGCTTGCCTTCAGGCCAGACAATTATCCCCGTGTGGTGGTGGATCGGAAGAGTTGAGTTTTCACTCAACTATATTATTATTTTCCCCGTGTGATGGTAGATCGGAAGAGTTGAGTTTTCACTCAACAATGTTATTATTATCCCCGTGTGGTGGTGGATCGGAAGAGTTACGTTTTCACTCAACTATATTATTATTATCCCCGTGTGATGGTGGATTGGAAGAGTTGAGTCTTTGCTTAACTATATTATTATTATCCCCGTGTGGTGGTGGATCGAAAGAGTTGAGTCTGCACTCAACTATGTTATTATTATCCCCGTGTGATAGTGGATCGGAAGAGTTGAATTTTCACTCAACTATATTATTATTATCCTCGTGTGGTGGTGGATCAGAAGAGTTGAATTTTCACTCAACTATATTATTATTATCCCTGTGTGGTAGTGGATAGGAAGAGTTGAGTCTGCATTTAACTATGTTATCATTATCCCCGTGTGGTGGGGGATTGGAAGAGGTATGTTATTGTTATCCTTGTAGGATGGTGGATCGAAGGAATAGGGTTTAAAGTAGATACATTGAAATTTATTCATCCAGGATCATATACAAGAGGGATGATGGCTGATTGGACAGATGGGTTGAAGGGAGCATTAGTATGGAATTAGTAAGTTTTTGTTTACCGCTGGTGCTGGAATCCATTATTCATTTTCACAGAATGTCCATTTGGCGAGGAAGAAACATACACAATTTTTATAAGGAGGATTTTATTTATAAAGGAAGAGATAGTACAACCTGTTAGAAAAGAAAGCAACAAAAGGAACACCCTAAGGGGGGCTAAGGTTCTTCCCCGGAGGTACTTATGGGGCTTCTTTACGTCCATATGGGCAGTGGAACAACTGCCAAAGGTAGGACTGCTGTATAAATATATGCTTGGTCAAGTTCTTCTGGGCCACCACCAACTCTTGGCGCAGAGTGTAGTTACGAGTGGAGGCTACTCGCAGATGCCTCCTCAGGTCCTGGACCTGCTCTTTCAGTTCTTCTATACGTTGTTGCTCTTCAGTTGGCCTATCAAGAGAGGGAGAGTTACTGCCCTGTTCTGACATGCCTTCCATGGTAGAGGTAAAAGAAGAGAGGAGTGCACCGGCGAAAGTAGGAGAACGAAGAAGTGTGTCGGTTGAAGGTAGCAGCGGAGGTGTTTTTTTATAGAAAAGAAGGAGGGTATTAATTAACCCTCTTGGGAGATGGAGATATTAAAAGCAGATGAGATGGGAAGACGTGGGGACGATAGTAGGGGCAGTTGGATGCATTAATTTTAAAAAGACCAGTCGTATTCCGTAGAGAAAGGGGATACAGAGCGGGTTTTGTCTGATTCGGAGCTAATTATTCTCTGACAACATTCATTAATACTGTTACGTGGGGTCGACCCTACGGAATGGGTCAAATATTTTCCAAGATGTCCTGATAAAAATATTCGAAGCAAGTAAAAGGAAAATAAATAGGACATGACCCAAATATTTCATTCTTCTTAATATAAAAAATAGCAGTTACATGACTTAAAATTTTATTTACATAGGTTTAGCGCTATTGGAAGAGTCAGCGACAGATTCCATCTCTGAGTCAGAGTGGAGGGTCACTATGAAACCATGTCGCGAGGAGGGAGGAACTACATGTTGGGGGGAAGGGGGAATTTCATCCGAAGAAATGGGAAGGAGAGTTGCTATGGATGGAGAGAGGCGGGGTAGAGTCGAAGGCTGAGGATCCTCTGTAACCCACCCTCCGGCCAGAGGAGGATTCCACACCCGGTTGTCGAACAAGGGGAAGGGAGGTCGGAAGGACCTCCTCGCAATGGGAGTTGTAGTATTAGTCGTAGTCGGAGGAAGAGGAAACCGGTAGGCTAAGGTGGTTGTAGAGCGTACGACAGAGTCATTCCAGGAATCTGTGCTAAAGGTATGCGAGTCGGAGGAGTTGGGGTTGGAACTTATGTCAATGGGATGCCCTGCAGACGCCATGGAGATGGGATAGTAGTAATACACCCGATAGGGGTAATTTATAGAAGGGGAGGGATGTCCATATCCCTCCTCAAGAAAGGAAGGAGAAGGTGAAAGGTTGAGGGGAGTAATGGCGAGGTTGGTGCGGGAAATAGTGACAACATTAATCCCAAGACGAGGGGTTGCATCCTTATGTAAGTAAGAGGAGGTGATTTGACTCAATAAAGTGCAGCATGCCTTTACCATACGGGAAATGACTCCGAATTAGGGAGAGTAGTGGTTAGTATGGCCTGAGTGAATCCCCGAGTGGGAAAAAATAGTAGTCGACTGACACCATACAGGACAAGTGACCTTGGGTGATAGAAGAGATAAGTTTGATTATGTTGGACTATCCGAGCCACAAAAACCGCTTTTTGTGTTGCGAAAAACTCCGAAAGTCGGCCACAGATCCGTGCGAAGGTAAATAAAACTACATGTATGTGTTTAAAAACTTTAGATCTACTCTAGATCTACATGTTAAGAGTTTACCCTCGATGCGACGCCCTTCGCTTATCCCGCTCGTCCAAACGACTTGCCGGAACTCGAGAGTGTCAAGTGTACACTCCTCTATTGGTATCCACACAAGCAATAGGTGGAGGAAAGCAACCTAGAGTGTGCTAGCACCCCTTGGAGGCTCACGGCAAGATGAGGAAGATTAGGGAGAGAGCTTGAGGGAAGATCCAAGGAAGAAGATGATGAAGTTACACACTTAACTTCACACTTTGATCACCCATCAAAGTGGCCGGCCACTATTTGGGGGGTTACATGCATGCATGTAACTCCAAGAGACAATGACTCTTGGTCTCCCTCATGAGGTGGCACCCCATGATGAGTTCATGATGATGTGGAACATCATCATTGGCCGGTCCCCATGCCAAGTCACCATGACATGACAATTGGTCAAGTTAAAATTGACCATTCATCTTCCCTCTCAAGTCAAGTCAAACTTGACCTCTTATCTCCCATGGTTGATCAAATCCAACCATTTGATCCAAGTCAATTTGATTTAATGAATCTCTATTCATTATTTTAAATTGACTCAATGAATCAAATCTAAATTAGACTCATTCAACACTCGAATCAAATTGAGTCTAACTCAATTAGTCTAATTTGGATTACCCTTAATCCAATTTGGTTCATCCCATGAACCTAATCCTCATGGTTCATCATATGAATCTAATCTTTATCTAATTGCCCTTTGTGTGTGACCCTATAATTTCTTGTAACGTTGGCAATGCTCCTAAACCGATTTAAGAACATAAGCAATGAGCGGTATCTAGCAATACATCATTGCTACCTAAGTTACAAGAATGTTGAGATCCAACATCACCTTTGTGACTACTAATTGTGACTCTCACAATATGTGACAATGTCCCTCTATCCTTGACATCTAGTGATCTCATATTGACTCATTTGGGCATGACCATACACTTAGTGATCTCACTCTATCAAGAATAACGATGTCACTCCCATCATATAGGAGGGATAGATCTCATCTACATCACTCACATCCCTCCGTATAATTTGTTACATACCCAATAATCACCTTTATAGTCCACCTATTTACGGGTGACGTTTAACGAAGTCAAACTATGCAACTCTTTATGTAGGGAACCATGGTGACTTCAGGTCCAAAGACTAATAGTCATACTAATAGTCACATGAGAAAGTATATGACACTCATATAACGATCCATGATACTTTCTCATGGCGGGTCATTCAGTATATATTCTCCAATGCATACCCATGTATCAACTTGATATCTCATATCCATGACTTATGAGATCAAGTCATCGAGTTGACCCACATGCTAGTCTCTTCGCATTAACATTGTCCTTGAATGTTAATACTTGACTATGAATGATTAAGAGTAGTGTTCTCTATATCATCTCATTATCGATTCAACCAATCGATTGATATAGATAAGAACCTTCTACTCAAGGACGTTATTATACTTAGTTATTTGGCACAAATACAAATAAATATAATAACCATGCCTTTATAAACAAGAATATGATACAACAAAGTTCATACAACAATCATTACATGATTGACTCTAGGGCTTTCACTAATAATCTCCCACTAGCACTAGTGTCAATCACTGCAGTATCTAATACCCAATGACCTAGTGTGACCATCATGTTTTTTCTGTGCCAAAGCCTTGGTCAAGGGATCTGCGATATTAGCCTCTGTGGGTACTCTGCAAATCTTCACATCTCCTCTATCGATAATCTCTCGAATGAGATGGAAGCGCAGTAGTATGTGTTTGGTCAGCTGGTGTGAGCGAGGTTCCTTAGCCTGCGCAATCGCTCCATTATTGTCACAATAGAGCTCTATAGGATCTGCTATGCTAGGAACCACCCCAAGCTCAGTAATGAACTTGCGGATCCAAACTGCCTCCTTTGTTGCCTCTGATGTAGCGATATACTCAACCTTTGCTATAGAATCAGTAACTGTGTTCTGCTTCGAACTCTTCCAGCTCACAGCGCCACCATTCAAGCAAAACACGAACCCTGACTGTGATCTATAATCATCCTGGTCAGTTTGGAAGATGACATCGCTGTAATCCTTTACAGCTAGCTCCTCATCGCCTTCAAATATCAAGAATATTCTTTAGTCCTTCTCAAGTACTTAAGAATATTCTTGACTGCTATCCAGTGACGCTCACCTGGATCTGACTGGTATCTACTTGTCATGCTCAAAGCATACGAGACATCAGGACGAGTACATAGTATGACGTACATGATAGATCCTATAGCAGATGCATAAGGGATCTTATCCATGCGGTCTCTCTCCTCTCTAGAAGAGGGACTTTAAGTCTTCGAAAGACTCACACCATGTGACATCAGCAGAAGTCCCTTCTTGGAATTCTGCATGGCAAACTGTAGTAATACCGTGTCGATATATGTACTCTGACTTAGGCCAAGCAATCTCTTAGATCTATCTCTATAGATCTTGATGCCTAAAATAAAGGTTGCTTCACCTAAGTCCTTCATTGAGAAGCACATCCCCAGCCAAGTCTTCACAGACTGTAGCGAAGGGATGTCATTCCCAATGAGTAGTATGTCATCCACATACAATACAAGGAAGACAACCGTGTTTTCATTAACCCTCTTGTAGACACAGGGTTCATCTTCATTCTTGATGAAACCAAACTGTTTGATCGCATCATCGAATCGAAGATTCCAGCTCCGAGAAGCTTGCTTTAGCCCATAAATGGACCTTTGCAACTTGCATACTTTTCTAGTATGCTTTGGATCTACAAAACCCTCAGGTTGTGTCATGTACACATCCTCAAGCAAGTTTCCATTCAGAAATGTGGTTTTGACATCCATCTGCCAGATCTTATAATCGTGGTATGCTGCAATAACAAGCATGATCCGAATGAACTTAAACATCGCCACCGGAGAAAAGGTTTCATCATAGTCAATACCATGAATTTGCTTGAAACCTTTAGCCACCAATCGACCCTTATAGGTATGCGTAAGTCCATCTATGTCAGTCTTTCTCTTAAAGACCCACTTACACCCAATGGGTTTGACGCCTTCAGGTGGATCAACCAAAGTCCATACTTGGTTGGTGTACATGGATTCTATCTCGGATCTCATGGTCTTTAGCCATTTCTCAGAAGCTGGGCTCATCATAGCTTCCTGATAGGAGGTAGGCTCATTCTCAATGAGCATAACGTCATCATGGTCAGACAAGAGAAATGAGTATCTTTCAAGCTGACGATGTACCCTATCAGACCTGCGAAGAGGTAGGTCTACCTGAACAGGTGGTTGTTCCACAACTCTTTGTGCAACAATCTCATCACCCACAACACTTTGTGGTTCCTGTTCAACCTCCATCAAGGCCTCAATGCTATGGTCCCTATCTTGAATTTCTTCAAGATTGAACGTACTCCCACTAATTTTTTCTAGAAACAAAATCTCTTTCTAGAAATACCCCAGTCTTTGCCACAAACACTTTGTGCTGACTGGGAATGAAGAAGTAATATCCCTTCGTTTCCTTGGGATATCCAACAAAATAGCATTTATCGGATTTGGGTCCCAGTTTGTCTAAGACTTAACGTCGAACGTAAGCCTCACAATCCCAAATCCTCATGAAAGACATCTTGGGATTTCTCCCTGTCCATATCATATATGGTGTCTTTATCACAGTCTTGGATGATACACGGTTAAGTGTGAAGGCTGATGTGTCTAGAGCATATCCCCAAAAGGATATAGGAATATCTGTGTGACTCATCATAAATCGTACCATATCTAATAGGGTACGATTCCTCCTTTCGGATACACCATTCCACTGTGGTGTTCCAGGAGGAGTGAGTTGGGATAGAATCTCACACTCAGCTAGATAGTCACGAAACTCATGGCTAAGATATTCACTACCTCGATCTGATCGAAGTATCTTAATACTCTTGTCAAGCTGGTTTTGTACTTCATTCTTGAATTCTTTGAACTTTTCAAAGGATTCTGACTTATGTGTCATCAGATACACATAACCATATCTACTGAAGTCATCAGTAAATGTAATGAAGTACCTATAACCACCTCTAGCAACAACATTGAAAGGGCAACATACATCACTATGTATAAGTCCTAACAAGTTTATTGCTCTCTCACTGTGTCCACTAAAGGGAGACTTGGTCATCTTGCCTAGAAGATAAGACTCGCATGTCTCATATGATTCAAAATCAAATGAGTCCAGCAGCCCATCCTTATGGAGTTGGGATAAGCAACTCTCATTTATGTGACCTAAGCGACAATGCTAGAGATAGGTTTGGTTCAACTCATTTGACTTGAACCTTTTGGTACTTATGTTATAGATGGGGCTCTCTAAGTCTAGAATGTAGAGTTCGTTCATTAGAGGTGCACTACAATAGAACATATCATTTAAATAAACTGAACAATATTTATTCTTTATTATAAATGACAAGCCTTTCTTGTCCAAACAAGAAAATGTTCTTAGTCAAAGCAGGCACATAACAATATTCTTCTAGTTCTAGTACAAGCCCAGAGGGCAGAGATAGAATATAAGTTCCTATAGCAACAACAACAACCCTTGCTCCATTGCCTACTCGTAGGTCCACCTCGCCCTTCGTCAATGCCCTGCTATTTCTCAACGCCTATACATTGGTACAAATGTGAGATGCACATCCGATATCTAATACCTATGATGAAGAAATAGATAGATTAACTTCTATAACATTTATACCTGAAGTAGAAGTCTCACTCTTTTTCTTCTTAAGATCTTCCAGGTATGCTTTGCAGTTACGCTTCCAATGTCTAGCTTCCTTGTAGTGGAAGCAAGTCCCTTCTTTGGCCACCCCTCTTTTCGGTTTCAGTGCCTTGCCTTTTCCCTTGGCTTGGGACTTTCCCTTACCTTTAGGCTTGCCCTTGTCTTTCTTCTTTTGCACCATCAAAATGGAGTCAGATTTTTCCTTCTTAAGGTTGAGCTCAACAGTTCTCAACATGCTGAGCATCTCAGGCAGTGACTTATCAATTTCATTCATGTTGTAATTCATGACAAATTGATTGTAACTTTATGACAAGGATTACAAGATCAAGTCAGTGGCTAGTTCTTGGCCAAGTGGGAATCCCAACCTCTATAGGTTTTCTATATACCCAATCATCTTGAGTACATATGGACCTACGGGAGTCCCATCTTGCATCTTGCACTGAAACAGTGCCTTGGAGATCTTGAATCTCTCGTGCCTTGCTTGTCCTTGATACAGTTGACGAAGATGTTCAACCATATCAAAAGCATTCATCAACTCATATTGCTTCTGAAGCTCAGAGTTCATGGTTGCGAGCATGAGGCATGACGCATCTAATGCATCATCTTGATGCTTCTTGTAAGCATCTCGGTCAGCTCGCGTGGCAGTGGCAGGAGGTGCTTCCGAAATGGGCTGCTCCAGGACGTACAATTTTCTTTCCTATTTGAGAAAAATTCTCAGATTTTTGTACCAGTCCAAGAAATTAGCTCCATTGAGCTTGTCCTTCTCAAGGACAGAATGCAGGGAGAGAGTGTTCGTGTTTGACGACATAGCAATCTACAACATAAATAATGTAGAAAATAAATATCATATTCCATTTATCATTTAATTAAGCCTTTAATTAAATGATGCTCCCACTGAATTATAAGACTTTTGTAGAATCGAGTCATGGATGTGGTCAAACCACACTATTAGATTCATACCAACTAGCTATAATTCTCGCGAGACAAGATCCACATCATACTATACCTTGAGTTAGCTTTGGCTAAATCGCCCAAGATTTAATATGATCGGTAGATAATAAATTACCAATTATATCTCTATGCAACTCTTGTTTATAGGATCAAGATCCACATTTATAAAAAAAAAAACTTGAGTTAGCTTTGGGTAAATCGCCCAAGATTTAGTGTAAATGTGATCTAACCTATCTTTCCAACCGTTGGAATATGCCTATAGTTTTATCCGATCCAATTGAGTTAACTAGTTTCACTCAATCTAATTGAGCTTATTCTCACCCAAGCTTTGATAGGCGGGACCAAGATTGTGTTGGTGCAATCGACCCAGGTCATGATTGACCAGACTCGAGTGGAACTCGAGTAGAGTTTTGATGTTCGACAATAGTTCACAATGTGGTTTGACTACATGACTAGTGGATGGTATGGGACATCCAAGGTCATATGAGGAAGACTATTGGAGAAGTCCAAGTTTGGTGACTTGGCAAGGAGAAGTCCAAGTATGGATACTTGGCAAGGGAAAATCCAAGTTGATCAAGGGAGACCAGACACTTGGTGATGAGAAGACTAACGGGGAGTTGGCGAGGGAAGTCCCAGCAAGTCTGGAAGACCGTGCTTGGCAAATGAAGTCCCGGACGGGGAGTCTTGGCAGTGAAGTCCCGGAGGTGTGACCTCTTGACAGTGAAGTCCCGGACGAGGAGTCTTGGTAGTGAAGTCTCGGAGGCATGACCTCTTGGTAGTGAAGTCCCGGACGAGGAGTTTTGGCAGTGAAGTTTCGGAGGCGTGGCCTCTTGGCAGTGAAGTCTCGGACGAGGAGTCTTGGCAAGGGAAGACCCAAATGATCAGGGATATCGAGCTTGGAAAAAGAGAAGTTTCGAAGGCGAGGCCTTTTGGAAAAGGTAGACCCTAGAGAATGACAATGGCCGATGGAAACACTTGAAGGCTAGCGCAAGGATGAAGAGTCTCGGACTCGAGGGATCCGGGAGGCGTGAGGCTGATAGAAGTGGATTGAAGGTTTAGGTCTAGGCTTAGGGTGAGTATCAAGTATGAAGGGATCATACTTGGGGTGGTAATCCTCATTGTAGAGGTATAACAGTCGACTGCTAGGTTGGATCAGTTGACTGAGGTTCATTTGTAGGCAAACAGAAGCAAGGCGACCTTACTTTTGTAATCATTATTGTATTGCTTTACTTGTATTGCAATTCATTATTGTATTTGATTGTATTCTTATTGTATTACTTTTGTAATCACTTGTACGAGGTTTCTTCACCTCAGAATTGTTCCGAGAAAGAGTTTATTGGATTAGTGGTGTGTGGTCGCATCGCTAGAGCTCGTTTGAGCTCGATCCGTAGAGTAGAAACCATTTGGTTCCGAACCACGTTACATTGATTGTCTTGCGTATTGTGATTGTATATTTGTATTGTATTTTCCATATTCCGCTACGTACTAACAATCATAGGCAAGCACGATCGAATTCCTCCATCGATAAGCCACGATGATATTCACCCCCCCTCTAGCGGTCACCGAACGACTGTACAGATAGTAGTTCACATGGAACGAATGAGTCAAGTTGACAAAACTGCTGGTTTAGGTCTCCTTCACTCGTCTCTTGCAAAATTTTCTTACATGAACAAAAGGAAACAAGAGGATAGTTGCAGTGTCTTGGTGGAGCGGGGCTTTACTAGGAAATAGATCTTATAGGTTTTCTAATAAGGGTGCTAATAAGTTGTAGGCTTGCTAGATATGTCTACATCTTTGGCTGATGTCAATGGAAGTTCTTACAAGAATTTAAAAATGAAAGCTTAAAGTATAAACTTAGTGGTAGATGGATCATTTAATGGAAAATATGATATTTGAATACCTTGCTTTGATTTAAAAATAGGATGTTATACAATTCAGTATGGATGATCTTAAAAGAAGGACATTATTTAAGTTTACAAATTTGATGTCATTGTCTTCTTCTTTTTAATGTCGTAAATGATATTACTGTGGGATCAAAGGGACATCATGTTATATCAGTGGTGCTACTGTCCATGCTTATGGAATTGGCAGGTTATCAAATTTGCATTGTTCTGTACCAAATGGTGTAAGGGGTTGTGTTGCTAAAATTCAATGATACTTCTAAATTCCTGAAATTATTTCTGAATATGAGATTGATTCTGAATTTAAGTGATATCCTAAAGTCGGATATGCTCAGGCTTTACTTGAAACTGATTTTGTATGTCTTAACATCCTCCTTTAACAAATCAGTACTCTTTTGGGGACTCAGGTATTCAAGTTCCTCTCTTTTTGGCTTTGCACCAACTATAATAGTCTAAGGGCTAAGTAACTACAGAATTGCCCCACGAGCCTATAACAACCCGCTATATATAGTGACTAAGTAAATTTATTTGGCTTTATGTCAACTATAACAGCCTAAGGGCTAGATAATTACTTCCCACGGGCCTATAACAACCCGCTATAGTGGCTAAGTAAATCTCTTTGGTTCTACCCCAACTATAATAGCTTAAAGGCTAGGTAACTACAGGATCACCCCGTGGGATTATAACAACCAACTATAATAGCTAAGTAAACAACTTCAAGCCCTGTGCCTAATATGACAACCTCAGAACTAAGTAAACAGCTCTAGGCCTTGTGCCTAATATAACAGTTTGAGGCCTTTCACCTAACATAACAACTTGAGGCTTTGTGCCAAATGTTATGATGAGTCTGAGATTTTCAACATTTATTCTTGAGCAGAGCATTATAAGTATATTCAGGAGGGAGTATGGTAGAGCACATTTAATATTCTTGAGTGTAATAGTACTGAGAGCTTGTGTGTTTCCCGAACATAGTTGGTTAGGGTACTATAGTTAATTTCAGTCCTAGTAGTAATCAGTGACATATCTCTTCTGAGTCACCTTGGTTTGGTCGAGCTTAGTAGGGTTAAATATTATAGTCGATTCTATTTAATGTTAAGGATTGCATTAATTTGGAGCACCTTTTATTTTCCTGAGCACCCTTAGTATTTCTGAGCGCAGTAGCATTGAACACTTTTTCTAATTTTTTAGCACTGTCGATCTTTCTCAGCACAGTAAGGGTGGATGATATAGTTGATTCAGAGCTCAGTTTTGTAAAGGGTCAGTGTTGAACACCTTATATGTTTTCCAAGCACCATATGTA
This sequence comes from Wurfbainia villosa, assembly GCA_025175895.1. Classification (NCBI taxonomy): domain Eukaryota; kingdom Viridiplantae; phylum Streptophyta; class Magnoliopsida; order Zingiberales; family Zingiberaceae; genus Wurfbainia; species Wurfbainia villosa. The sequence continues at coordinate 19,276,092 of CM045991.1, read as the reverse complement.
TTTCCAAAGCAACATGTCTATTTTCCGAGTAATATGTGTATTTTTCAAGTAGCATGTATGTTTCTAGAGCAGCATGTGTATTTCCAGAGCGACATTTGTGTTTCCTGAGAAACATATGTATTTCCCGAATAACATGTATATTTTCTGAGCATAGTGGGGTTGGGCAGTATAGTTGATCCAAGGCTCAATTTTGTGAAGTGTAAATGGTGAGCTCCTTACATGTTCTTCGAAAACCTTATATGTTTCCTGAGCACCATGTGTAATTCCCGAGCACCATGTCTATTTCTCAAGCACCATCTGCAATTCTGAGTACCATATGTATTTTTTGAATGCAGTAGGCCCAAATAGTATTGCTGATTCAGGGCTCAGTTTTGTGATTTGTAAGTGTCGAGCACCTTGTATGTTTCTTGAGCACCATATGATGGTACATAGGAGTTTTGTTAAATATTCCCGAGCACCAAGTCATATTCCTGAGCATCTTACTTTATTCTTGAGTACTCAGTTTTTTTTTTTTTGACAACTTGCCTTACTTATTTGTTGAATACGAGCTTCATTTCCGAGCACATAGTTTATTTGTCGAACATCAGACTTATTCCTGGGTATCTAGTATATTAGCTGAACATTGGTTTTATTCTCGACTGTTAGTCTTATTGAAAGGTCCTCTTGAGTTAAGTAACCATCTTTATATACTTATCAAACTTCATTCGACTTCGTTCTTCAATTTGACTTGAAGGGGAGACTTATGATGGTACCCAGGAGTTTTGGTATATATTCTCTATCACAAGGCTTATTCCCAAGTACCCTCCTTACAGTTGAGCATCCTGTGTATTTCTAGAGCACCTTGTGTGTTTCCAGAGCACATTGTATATTTCCAGAATACTCTGTGTATTTCCAGAGTACCATGTGTCTTTCCAGAGCACCCTATGTATTTCTAGAACACCCTGTATATTTCCATAATGCCATGTGTCTTTCCAGAGCACCCTGTGTATTTCCAAAGTACCATGTGTCTTTCTAGAGCACCATACGTTGTGCATTTCCAGAGCACCATACGTTGTGTATTTCCAGAGCACCCTGTGTGTTTCCTGACTAGCCTATGTATTTTCCAACCATCTTATATATTTTCCGAGCACACTATGTATTTCTCAACTAACTTATGTATTTTCCGAGCACACTATGTATTTTCCGACCACCCTATGTGTTTCCCGAGCACCTTCTTTCTAGTCGAGGCCAAACTTCTGTTTAGTATCAGTCGACTGCTTCATTACAACAATCGATTACCTGATGATAGTCCTCGTATTCATACTTTCTCAATCGCCCGATCACTAATTTCCTTGCCTCAATCTTCATTGTACATAACGATTTCTCTTAATATCCCAGGGGGCATTATAGTCAATTGAGTTGGGGAGAAAGGCAGTGGTTATTTCCTATATAAGGAGCTGGAAAGGAAAGACAAGGGGATGGATGTTTCTCTATCTGGTATGCGGAGATAGTTCTTCTTCTTCCTTAAGTTTCTTCCTTTATTCTCTTATCTTTTACTGTATTCTTCTTGTCTCTTCGATGGATATTAACTTGAGCGTCGGAAAGGTCATACCGGTAAAATCGGCTAACTACTAAGCGCTCAGTTTTATTGCATATTAAGAACCTTAGTGACATGTTCACAAATCTTTCATAATTCACTTCTTACTGGCATAAGAGGAGGGGTCCGAGCGTACCGAAAAAAGGAACACCATCACTAGTTGTTTAAAGTAGAAGCACATACCGAGGCCAATACTCTTTCAGTGAACTTCCTTAGTCATGCGAGTTATCCAACTGGTGGATTGCTTGGTCTACTCCTCATAGGTCATATGTTTGGTTGAATATTATGAATAGCATTAGCTAATTGATCAATTTATTAAATATTTATTTCAGTTTAACACTGACAGACAATTTAACGTAATCCTTTTCTTTTATCCGGACTTGGGACCAACCATGACAATGTAAATTCGTCATGGATGGAGTTGATATATAAACTTTTAATATGGATAAAAAATTATTCTCACAATAAACACACTAAATTCTCTAATACTAAATATTAAAAATGGTAAAGATGAAATTTGGTTCTCATTCCTTAATTTGTTTAAGTGCTAATTATATTTTGACACTTTTGACTAAAATTTATTAGAATAGAAAATAAATTAATATGAATTTATTATTATTTTATTCAATTAAATATATTATATTTTAATTGGTTAAGCATTACAAATTTGGATAACAATAAAATGCATAATTTATTATTTAATTTTTTATCTATAATTTTTGTTTTTTATTTTAATTATCAATGTTTTGAACTGCTCCAGTAAATTTCATCAGAAACAATCTTCACGATCCTACTGCCGTTATTAATCACTTCATTGATCATAGCCGTCCAATGTTCGTTACGACCATCGCACGCTCTATATATCATGCTTCTAAAGCAATCAAGAGTTTTAGAAGTGGAGCTCGCCGCCGCGATCAACTTCTACGTTTCTCAGAGCTCGCCGCCGCGATCAACTTCTACGTTTCTCAGGCGATCGGTTCTTCTTTTCCGGATCCATCGCCCTCTGGTAAGCTCGATCGCCTTCTTCCCTTTTTCGTGTTCTTCCTATCTCTAGCATGGATCGATTCATGTTCAAATGTGTTGTTGTCTCTTATATTTCTCCTGCTGTGGATTTACCACTTAGGGTTCGCCCTCGTTCCTTCTTTACCTACGCATCGCCAGGGTTTTTCAAGTATTCGTCCAGTTGACGGAACTTTGATTTTTTTGGTTTATTTTGTCTATTTTAAGCGATTTTGACTGGTTTCTTATGGGGTTGGTTCTGATGCCGTGTGAAAATGGGACCGAAACACAGATCTGCGAGATCATCGCAGCCCGAGCAGTAGATCTACCTCGACGGCGATAAGGAAGGCATAATGGACGAGTTGGAGGATGAAAATGTGGATTATTCTGTGACGTCTGCGAGGGAAGTGATGTTTTGAAGGAGATGTTTGTCTGGGATTAGATTTGGAGTAATCCACAGCAGCGGTCGCCTCTCGCGAGCTCTTCCCTCTTATTCCTTCCCTGCCGTCTCTCTATCGAAGCAGACCTAGGGTTTGGAGGCGGCGAACTCGTTGAGCCGAGTTATAGAAGTGACGGTAAACATCTTGTTTGTGACTTATTCCTTTTTTATAGCTTCAGATCATTTGTATTCTTCCATCTCCTCATTGCATTTTGTGTGTTTGAGTAGTGATGCGTTGAAGAAGATGTTTGCCTGATCTGATATGATTTAATTATATTTTCTTTTTATTTCTGTTTTTGGCAGTGTTTGATGAGCGGTATTCCATGAATTAGGGTTTGGAGGACTGTTTGGCAGAGACTACTTAGGATCTGACTTGTAGGCGTGAAGACCAAGACTTTTGGCGTAATTTTGGCTTAGACTTAATTTTGAGGAAGGTTTTTCGACACTTGTTTCTTTGAATCATGGTATTATATGCCTGTACATTTCTGGTTAGGCTGAAAATTGGTTGTGTTTCTTAAACACAACCTGTCATGTCACATCTGTTGTAAAACAATATATGAAAGATTTTGTGAGAGAAACTTTGATTAAATCAGTGTTCGGCCTCTTGACATCAATTTAAATGTTAAAAGAAACAGACCAGATAATTAAATTCTCCGTTTAATGTTTTGCAGGAGATCTGACATTGAACCAGAGAGGAAACACTACCAAATTTCAGCCCAAGCAGAAATGTACAGGTATCTCTGTTTAATTAAATAGTTGCATGTTTGAAAATTACTAAGGAACACAGTGGTTGGCAATTAGATAATCTAATCAGCCAGCATTTCCTGTCGACACTGTAAATTTTTTACTTGATTTTCTGTTAAAGTGGTATTGAAATTGAAAAGAAGTTTTCTATAATATAGTTATATTGAGAATCTTGTCTTCTTGATTGCTTTTCAGAGTTAACAAAAGTTTTAATACTTTTAGTTGAAGCCACAACAAAAATTTGTTCTTTGTTATTCTCTTGTCATTAGTTTTTCTGTCTTTTTTCCGTTAATACCCCCACTTCTTGGTTCTTTACTTACCAACTCCTACTTTTGTTTTATTTTCTTCTCCAATGATCATTACTCATTCATATTTGTCAATTGATGGAATAGTAGCCTGCATGTTTCGAAGACAATAGAATTAATAGCCTTTTCAGGTACATTTTGCTATTTATTGGAATGGACGATCTCAGTTAATATGTTCAGAAACATGCTCACTACTCAGAGTCACATAATGTGAAAGAATGCATAATGTTGCAATTCATCTATTTGATATATTTAGCATTGCATCCCTTTATGCTTTCTACACTTTCTATGATGATGATAATGATCACCATGAACTGTTTTAAGTTAACATGCTCATGTGTTGTTTGATGCATTCATAAATACTAATAGTGCATGTTCTCTCTAACATTACAAACTGGAATGAACTTGAAGTGATTATTAGTGTAATTGAATATGGCATCTATAATATTCTTGCATTTTCTAGTTTTGAGTTAAATAGGCATCTTCAGTTTAAAGGTCATTTTGGTAATGTATTGTTTACTTTAATGCATTCACAAATAGTAATAGTGCATGTTCCCTCTAGCATTACAAATTGGAATGAACCTGAAGCTGCAATTAGTGCAATTGAATCTGGTATCTATAATTTTCTTGCATTTTCTTGTTTTGAATTAAATAGGCATCCTCAATTTAAATCTCACTTTTGGCGATGTGTTGTTTACTTAATGCATTCATAAATACTAGTAGTGCATGTTCTCTCCAGCATTACAAACAGGAATGAACCTGAACTCGCAATTAGTGCAATTGAATCTGATATCTATAATATTCCTGCATTTTCTAGTTTTGAATTTTATAGGCATCAGTTTAAACGTCACTTTTGGTGTTTTGCAGGAGCTATTGATGCTCGCTTAATTTTGAAAAAAAAATCAACAGTTAAGGTGGGAGCTTTTAGCAGGAAAGATATTGTTGATCGAGTAGAAAAATGGTTAATGGCATGTGAGGAGGAAGCATGGTCGGAGGAGTATTACAGGGTCTGAAATATTTTTCAAATGGTACCTTTAACAGGTAAAATTTCATAACCCTCTAACTGTATTAATTTGACTTTTTAAGTAACTCTACCTTTTCAATATTCTTTCCTCTGCTATACTATACTGACTTCTTTGTATGTTTGGTTTTATCATTGCCCAACATAAGACAAAATATAATCAATCATTTGAAACACTTATGAAGATTTACTTTCCTTCTAACTTGATTATGATATGATGTCATTTTATATCATTGGTTTCTTAGTTCTACTTAGATTTAAATATTTAGTTTCTAAAGCTTATGTTCAAATGATCCCGTAAAAGAAATTCTATGGATGCATTCAAAGATGATCAATAGATTCCATGTTTGCCTTATTATAGAGTTAAATGGACAGACAAATTATGTCTAGACAAAATCAAATAGTTGTGGCTTATCAATTCACATAGTTTTTGTGCCCTTCAATTAGCTTGAGGCAATAGTTTAATTGGGTAGATCGTGTTTAATTGAACTATATCAGGACAGGGAACCACTAGTTTGATTGGCATGCTGGGGACTAAACTAACAGAAAGGGCATAGATTGATCCCTAATTGCATGTAACCAAATAGGATGGATGTTTTTTATTGATGTAGAATCAGCTCCCATTTAGCAATTGATATTATCTCTATTTTGCTAGTCTACTTTGTTCATATGTTAGATGCTTTGTCAACAAGTTGCTTCTTATCTTCATTTCTTGCACCTCTCTCTCAAACATATGCATTAGGATCTTTTTGGAATTAGTATCACAGGTCACAGTGGTGGTCACTTCAAAGAAGATCAAGGCATGACTTATACTGTTATATTCACTATCATAATAGGTACAAGGCTCATTCAGATCCTCTCAAGCAGGAAAGCAATCTCAAGATTTCCATTTTAGAGCACAAGCAATCTCAAGATTTCCATTTCAGAGCACAAGCAATCTAAAATTAAAGACTACAATTGGGTGATGAATGGACTGAATAGGCTCTTCAATATCGGGATTCATTTGCATTCTACAACCATAATCCAATGTTGAGAGACTTTGCATCCCCTTCAGCGAGCTAGTTCGAGAGGACATCGGAACTATTCGTGTTGTGGGGACTCCGATATGAAAATCGTTCATGCTACACAAACAGA